>JAQPPZ010000758.1:10017500-11217500 GCA_028583015.1 Wollemia nobilis
TTGAGATCTTCGAATATGGTGGAAGAGTAGCGAATTTGTTTAGAGTGTATCAATACTTTAAACCCTTACCATGAATGCGACAAATAATGTTTCCAAAAAATTACCAAAGCAAAAGAATGATAAGAGAAATAAGATAAAGGAGCGAGTGTGATCCAAGAGGAACTACAAGCTAGGAGGGAGTGTGAGCCAAGATCGAGTACGAGCTAAGAGGAAGTGCAAGCTAGGAACAAGTATGATTTGAGAGGGAGTGTGAGCTATGAGGGAGTGCAAGCCAAGAGTAATCCCTAGCCCCAACCCGACTAGTTAGTTTAGAAGTAAAGTCATATTTGAAAGCCCTAATGGGAAGTGAGGATGCCCTAGCTAGAAGTATGGATGCCCAAGTTGAAGATAAGTGGAAGAGAAAATATATGGAAAGTTTGATCCAAGTAGTAGATGTTGCACCATAAGTGACCATTAAGAATGAGATGATTGACCATGATATAAAGGTTTTGAAAAGCAAAGGGTTAATATGTAAGTTCCATAGATCTTGGCCAGGGGTTTTAGAGATTGCAGATTGGATCAAGTGGAAGTGGGGATTGAATTTAAATTACTTTGTGATTTTTCTTCCTAAAGTTTTTTCCTTGTCATCTTTTCTAATTCAAAAATCGGGGATAAAATATTGAGTGGTGGCCCATGGTTTAGAGGGAGAGATACCCTTTTTTTAATACCATGGAATGAAAACTTTTCTTTTGAGATAGAAACTATTAAGAAGCTTTTAATTTGAATTAGGCTTTTTGGACTTTCATATCAGCTTATCAATAAAGATGTTTTGAAAAATATTGGAAATACCTTGGGAGAATTCATCAAGGAAGGACTAACTATTAAGGAGCAAAAGCATGTTATATATATCAGAATATGTGTTGCTATGGATAATTCAAAACCTTTTCTACAATCAATTAAGATTAAATATGAATCAAGAGAATGGGATCAACAAGTGGATTATGAAAACATTGCATTTTGTTGTCACAATTATTATGATATTGACCACTTGGTAAGAGTTTGCAAAGTGAAAACTATGAAGAAATAGATAAAAAAATTGGTTATAAGAAACACTTCAAGATGAAGCAAAGAAATCATACATTATAGAAGGTAGATCAAATCAAGGATATTCCACTCCTAAAGAAGGGGCAAAGAAAACCTATCAACATCCTATGGAAAAGGCCACCATAAGTCACTTGGATCAACAATTAGAAGAAACAAAGTATTGGATAATACTACATTAGTTGTTACAACCCCCATGGTACAAATGTAAATATGTAATAGATTAGGGTTTGAGTCTATAGTTTAGATAAGTGATTTATATTTCCCCTTTATGTAAGTGTATATGTGTAGGATATGCACAAGTGTCATGTAAGTGTGTAATGAGAGAATGTGCACAAGTGTCATGTAAGTGTGTAATGAGATAATGTGCACAAGTTTCATGTATGTAAGTATGCAAATATGTAATGTGAGGATATGCACAAGTATTTTGTATTAGGAGTGCATGTAGGAGAGTAAGAGTCATGTAGAAGTGTGCATGTAAGTAAAGAGTGAAGAGTCTTGTATACAAGTGGCAAGATGAGAAGCCAAAGGACAAGAATAGGAAAGGTTGCAACTCTCGGATATGTGAGGAGTGCAATAGTCAAGTATTGAAGAGTCATATTTCTATGTCTATATTATGGAGATAAAGCTCCATACAATGTAAGTGGAAAAATGATTTGTAAACAATCACCATAACAAGCATTGATAATAAAACTTGTATATAGATTTTGAGCAATATTATTGTAAGTATATTTCATGCTTGTACATGATTGATTTTGGCCATTTACATTCATATTTTATATTATAGTGAATGTTATTATATTACCAATATCAATATATATATATATCTTGCTCATATATTTAATTTCACTCTTGATTATTGATATTAAGACCTAAGATGTTGTGGTTTAATTATATTAAGACCTGAGATAGTTTGGCTTAAAAGCCAGCACAAAGAAGGATATAATTAGGGTTATGCACAACGGTGAATATTCACCAATTGGGCTAATATTTGCATTTTTGAAAATTCAAATTTGCTATTTTGGGGGACCCGAACATCGACCCTTTCGCCCAAAAATTTTAGAATTTTTTTTAGGTGTCGGTTCACAGATTTTTTTAAAATTCACCAGCAATCCCGCCTAAATAGAGGACCCTTTTCACCATAAAAGTTTGAAATTTTTAAATTATCCCACCCAATTTGCCAAATATACCACTATATATAATTAACACCCTAGCGATACTTTTTCATTTTTGGACCCTATTCTATACTAGATGGATATTCGGACCCAGTTTTGCACCAAAATGGACCTATTTTTGTACTAGATCAGACCTATTTATGCACCAAATCGGATCATGTTCAGCACTAGATAAGATCAAACCATGTTCTACACCAGATAGAATCTTGTTTAGCACCAGACAAGATTGAAACCTATTTTGTACCAGATCAAACCCATTTTTATGGTAGATCGGGTCATATTATGCATCAGGTTGAGACATGTTCTAGACCAGGCTGATATTCAAACCATGTTCTACTTCCATACAGACTATTGGATCTTATTATGCACTAGACCGATATCCGAACCCTAATTTGCATTCGAATGAACTACCGAACCTTGTTCTACACCAGGCCGATTTTAGGATCCTTTCTATACCAGGCTGATATCCAGACCTTGGTTTGCACTAGGCTGGACCTTGTTATGCACCAAGTCGATATCCGAACCCTGTTTTGTACTAAGCCAAACCCTGTTCTGCACCAGGCCGATATTCGAACCCTTTTTTGCACCAGGCCGATATTCGAACCCTTTTTTGCACCAGGTCGATATTCGAACCCTTTTTTGCACCATACTGGACCTTGTTCTACACCAGGTCAATTTTCAAACCCTGTTTTGCACCAATTCACACCCTATTCTGCACCACGCCAATATCCAAACCCTATTTTGTACCAGGTTGGACCCTGTTCTGCACCAGGCCGATATCCGAACCCTATTTTGCATACGAACAAACTGCAAAACCTTATTTTATAAAGGGAAAAATACGTTTATTTTTGGCTTTGGGGTCTCTGCCCCCAAACCCTCGCCAAGACCCCCTCGACAACATAGTAGGGGGCGTTGTCCCCCCTACACCCCCCCTTCACGGAGTGGGTTTAAGTGTGATTGAAAACAAGACCTCCAAATTAGAGAGAGAATCAAGCTCCACAACCAATACCATGTTTTGAGACCAGACCATTTTCTACACCTGGTTCAAGGCCGAACCATTTTTTACATCGACCCATGGTCGGATCTCATTTTCCATCCTGTTTGGCCAAAACCGTCAAATTCACTATTTTTCCCATTTTTTTCAAAAACTAAGGTAATTTGCCATTTTCTCCGACATGAGGTTGGCCAGGATTCACCACAGTTTTGAAATGGATTCACCTAGTTTTTACAAGTACATTTCGGATCCGAGCCCTTATGCATAACCCTGAATATAAGGGATGAGAAAGTACAATGTGTAAGGTTCAAAAGGAATTAAAAGTGCAAAGGTAAATATGGAGGGAAATCCAAACACAAAAATGATAGAAGAGGTCAAGATATTTCCAAGTAAATCATCTTCATTTTCCTCAAGTAATATAGAATCCTCTCCTAAGTATAAAAGTGAAAGTGGTATAGAGGTTATCCCTTGTACTTTAGGGTTTCAAGAACATCATAATAAGGAAATGAGGATAAAGCATGAATAAGAACCCTAAAAAAATGTATTAAGAAACTCTCCTATTGTTATAGACAATATATTTATATTTATATATATGAAAAATGAGCAGCAAATATTTTTGACATTCATGGTGTTGAATTTGATCTTGACAAAATTTCAATTTCGAAAAATATATGTATGAAATGATAAAAAGAGGTTGACTGCGAAAACTTAGCAACGACGAAGATAATAAATCTCTTTAATAAAAAAAATAAATAAATAATATTTTTTATTGAAAGCAAGTTGAATATGATTTAATTAATTTAATAAAAATGTAATGTTTTGTTTTTTAATAATATAACTCCAATAAAATCCACCGCAACTTATTAAAAAAAAACTATATCTTATTAAAATTTTAAATATTTATTTAATAACTATAACTTGTTAAACGTTATTAACATTTTAAATATTTATTTAATAACTATAACTAGTTAAACCTTAAAATTATGTCAAAGGTCCCTTGATTATTTTACCACTTAATAAAATTATAAAAAAATTATATCTTATTAAAATTATAAATATTTATTTAATACTTATAACTTGTTAAACGTTATTAACATTTTAAATATTTATTTAATAGCTATAACTTGTTAAACCTTAAAATTATGTCAAAGGGTCCTTGTTTATTTTGCCACTTAATAAAATTATAAAAAATATTTATACCTATAACATTATTGGATGTTATCATTATAAACTTTAACTTGTTGGATTAAGAGAAGTTAACGGGACCTCAATCCTCCACAGCATGGCAAACACTCAACCACTACCATCCACAGCATGGCAAACACTCAACCACTACCATCCTTTTCTGGCTATGTTGTGGTTTGAACTTTGAACCTCCCTAAAGAGAAGCCAAAAACACTCAACCACTACCATCCTTTTCTGGCTATGTTGTGGTTTGAACTTTGAACCTCCTTAAAGAAAAGCCAAAACCCTAACCACTGTACTATCCTTGTTTGTCTTTACCTTTATTATTTTTCACCATTTAACTTTTTTTTTATTATTATAATACATTGGAACCACATTCTCTAGAGACAACATATAGTAATAAAATATCTTCTTTCTAGTAATTTGAATTAAGGTAACTTAAATAAAATTCTAACAACATACCATTAAAATCTCTACACAAAAATCATTATAAACTTTTAAGTATGTCCACACAAAGACCACTATAAACTTTTAAGTCTTAAACATGAAAGAGACGGGTACATAAAAGTATTTTTGTCTTCTTTTAAAAAAAAGTCGTGCTTTCATTATTGATATACATGGCCAACTTTTGGACTTACTTAATTTTTCAAAGGTCGATTGTTAAGTGCGTTAGGTGGGTTTGTAACAGAATATATAACTCTTTTAAAGAATGTAGAAGCTCCAAGATATTTGCAATTCACTATTGTTGGTGAATGTCAAAGCTGTCTGAGGGGTCCATCTTGACTTTATGGAAGTTTGGTGCGGAAGTAAGAAGTAGACCTTCAAAAAGGTGAAAGAGAATTCATGCTCATTTTCAAACGTCTAGATGAAGAACAGCTATCAGTTTGTGGTAAACAGATAAATTTAACCATATATATTCTTTTTAATCTGAACTTTTTGAATAATCAAATTTTTAATTTGGAGCCAACCAGGAGACTTTTGCCGTGAACTTTGAAATAAGAGTGAAGGCATGTGTCCTGCTTTAAATGTTTGAAGTGTTTTGTTGAAACCTCAGTAAGTACAGGAATTTGGTGGCCCATAAAGAAATGATTTGGTAGTTGAGTTACTCACCCACCTTCAAATAATTGCGAGTTTCTTATAGTTGTAAATCACGTTTACGGCGTGTGTCGTTTGATCGAAGTAATGATTACTTGAATAAACTACACGTGAGCTCCGTCGTTAATGGACTTGTAAGTTCTAATGGATTGTTGGAAATAAGTTTTTAGGATAGGTTGGTTGGTAGAGATTGAGTGTTTGTCTGTTGGTTGTTTTAGTTTGATTTTTTAAGCTGTCAGAGTTCCATTAATTTTATCTTTACCCAACAAGCTAGGGTTTATAGTAGGGATGACCAATTTCGATCCAAAGTTATATCTGGCATTGGGTTATTATCAATTCCCCTATGTAAAAAAAAAAAACATACAATTATGTTTATCATGCATGTATTTTTAAGTGTATATACCATAAGGTTTAGCCATTAACATACATATAAACATGCTCTTTACAAAAACTTCATATCATTAAAAAGATGTTACTATCACACTTAAACAAACAAGACAATGAGACTAGAGACTCAACTAAGAAATTTCTATACCCAAAACAAAATATTAAAGTGAATTCTAGATTTTAATGAGAAACAAATTGTAACCAATCACAAAACTTGATAAAACCCAAAAGTCAAATTGAACTATAGATTCTACAACTGCAATGCATGACTCCGAATTGTCTAAGCAATCAACCATGTTCACTAAAATCTCAACCGAACTTACAAACTGGATTGATCTTTGGACTTCAAACTCCAAACCATCCAAATAACAAGTTTCACAAGCCCAACTAGAGTCTCGATCAAATTTTGAAATGTCAAGCACCAATCTTTATGTCGAAGATCCATAAATTGAAAGTTTATTTTGACAATGATATTTTGGTTCTAAATTGTCTTCTATATCTCCTTCATAGCCTTCATTTAGATGTTTCTTGAAATAGCATGCTTGATAATGAGCCTTAAATATCAAATGATTAAAGCAACCTTGCAATACTAAATGTTTAAAAGAAATATGTTCAATCTCTTATAAGATCTTCTAAAAGGCAAAAAAACAATCCATATACCTCCTCCATAATTATGAATGGCATAGATTGCATTGCAAACATGGGCTCAGTCAAAGACATTTGCCCTATGGATGACATAGATTGCATTGCAAACATTGGCTAAGTCAAAGACATTTGTCCTTTTGGATAAAGCATCCTTCTGGACAAATAATATTGACAGATAACTCAACTTTACCACTACACACAATATCAATATACATAGACTTGATTGAACTTGACCATAAAAGATCAATATAATTGAAACTAACACAATACTCTTAACTTGACTCAATACTAAGATATGTAGACTTGGCATTTGTCAATATGAGGAGCATGCTTTGAGTCTTATGGCGAGTGGTGGGTGTGTTATCATGTCATTCAATCCAGCTTCTTATGCAAACTTTAAAAAAAAATCATAACATTACAATGAACTTATTACATATGCTATTAAATATATGGTAGATCATATACCTTAAGTAGCTAGTTGCCTGATCATAATAAATCTTGACCAATGGTTTAAATTTGACCTAAATCTGATATGCAATTATGCTTATTACCCATATTCCTAAATTATTCCAACATCCCTCTAATGACTAAATTGTATATACCATAAGGTTTAGTCATTAACACATACATAAACATACCCCTTACATAGAATTTAATCTATTATAGATATGTTACCATCCAAAGCAATGAGACTAGAGACTCAACTCAAAAATTCCTATACCCAAAACAAAAAGCTAAACTAAATTCTATATTTTAATGAGAAACAAATTGTAACCAATCATAGAACTTGGTAAAACCCAAAAGTCAAATTGAACTCTAGATTCTACGACAATAATGCATGACTCTGAACTATCCAAGCAATGAACCAAGTTGACAAAAATCTCAACCGAACTCACAAACTAGACCGATATTTGGACTTCAAACTCTAAACCATCCAAACAACAAGCTTCACAAGCCCAACTAGAGTCTCAATCAAATTTGGAAATGTCAAACACCAATCTTTATGTTGAAGATCCATTGATTAAAAGTGTGTTTTGTCGACAACATTTTCGTTATCTATTGTCTTCTATATCTTCTTCATCACCTTCATTTAGATGTTGCTTGAAATAGCATGCTCAAAAATGAGCCTCAAATATCAAATAATTTAAGCAACCTTATAATACTAAATGTTCAAAATAAATATGTCCAATATCTTGTAAGATCTTCTAAAAGGCATAAAACAATTCATATGCCTCCTCCATAGTGATTGATGACATAGGTTGCATTACAAACATTGGCTAAGTCAAAGACATTTACCCTTGGATAAAGCACCCTTCTAGACAAATAATATTGACCAAATAACTCAACTTGATCACTACACACAATTTCAAGATACTTGACTGAACTTGATCCTAAAAGATTAATATAATTGAACCTAACACAATACTTTAACTCAACTCAATATTAAGATATATAGAATTGGCATTTGTTAATATGAAGAGCATGCTTCAAGTCCTATAACAAGTGGTGGGTGTTTTCATGGGGCCATTCAACCCAAATTCTTGTGTAGACTTTATAAAATATTTATAACATTGCAATAAAACTTATTACATATGCTATTGAATATATAGTAGATCATATACCTTAAGTAGTTAACTACTTGATCATAATAAATCATAATAGATGATTTAACTTTAACCTAAATCTTATATGCATTTATGCTTATCATACCTGCATTCCTAAATTATTCCAACATCCTTGTAATGAATAAATTGTATGTACCATAAGGTTTAGTCATTAACACACGCATAAGCATACCCTTTACAAAAACTTCATGCCATTATGCCTAAAACAAAATGCTAAACTAAATTCTAGATTTTGTTGAGAAACAAGTTGTAGCCAATCACAGAAATTGGTAAAACCCAAAAGTCAAATCAAACTCTAGATTTTGTTACTCCAATGCATGACTCTGAAGCATCCAAGCAACAAACCAAGTTGACTAAAATCTCAACCAAACTTGCAAACTAGGCTGATCTTTGGACTTCAAACTCTAAACCATCCAAATAATAAACTTGACAAGCCCAACTAGAGTCTCAATTAAATTTTAAAATTTCAAACACCAATCCTTATGTCAAAGATCCATTGATTAAAAGTGTGTTTCATTGATGACATTTTGGTTCTAAATTCTCTTCTATATCTCTTTTATAGACTTTATTTAGATGTTTCTTGAAATAGCATGCTCGACAAAAGCCTCAAATATCAAATGATCCAAGCAACATTACAATACTGAATGTTCAAAAGAAATATGTCCAATCTCCCATAAGGTCTTCTAAAATGCATAAAACAATCCATATGCCTCCTCCATAATGATCGATGACATAGTTGCATTGCAAACATTGTCTAAGTCGAAGACAGTTGTCCTTAGATAAAGCACCCTTCTAGACATATAATATTGACCAGATAACTCAACTTGACCACTATACACAATATCAAGATACATAAACTTGACTAAACTTGACCACATAAGATCGATATCATTAAACCTAACACAATACTTTTAACTCTACTCAACATTAAGATATATAGAGTTGAAATTTATCAATATGAGAAATATGCTTCAAGTCTTATGGCAAGCGGTGGGTGTGTTCATTGAGCCATTCAACCCAACTTCTTGTACAGACTTTATAAAATATTAATAACATTGCAATAAAACATATTAAATATGCTAATGAATATATAGTAGACCATATACCTTAAGTAGTTAACTACCTGATCATAATAAATCTTAACATATGGTTTAATTTAACCTAAAATTGATATGCAATTATGCTTATCATACTTGCATTCCTAAATTATTCCAACATCCCTATAATGACTAAATTGTATATACTATAAGGTTTAGGCATTAACACACATATAAACATTTCCCTTACAAAGACTTTATGTCATTATAGATATGTTACTATCACACTTAAATAAACAAAATAATGAGACTAGATATTGAACTCAAAACTTCCTATACCCTAAACAAAATGCTAAATTGAATTCTATATTTTGACAAGAAACAAGTTGTAACCAATCACAAAAGTTGGTAAAATCCAAAAGTCAAGTAAAACTCTAGATCCTGTGACTCGTGACTCTAAACCATACAAGAAACAAATCAAGTTGACTAAAATCTCAATTAACCTCACAAATTGGATCGATATTTGGACTTCAAACTCCAAACCATCCAAACAACAAGCCCAACTAGAGTCTCGATCAAGTTTTGAAATGTTAAACAATATTATTTATGTTGAAGATCCATTGATTAAAAGAGTGTTTCGTCGATGACATTTCAATTCTAAATTATCTTTTATTTGTCCTTTGTAGCCTTCATTTAGATGTTGCTTGAAATAACATGCTTGACAATGAGCCCCAAATATCAAATTATCTAAGCAATCTTGCAATATTAAATGTTCAAAAGAAATATGTACAACCTCCCATATGATCTTCTAAAAGGCATAAAATAATTCATATGCCTCTTCTATAATGATTGATGTCATGGGTTGGATTGCAAACATTGGTCGAGTCAAAGATAGTTGCCCTTGGATAAAGCTCCCTTCTAGACAAATAATATTGACTATATAACTCAACTTGACCACTACATACAATATCAAGATACATAGACTTGACTGAACTTGACCACAAAAGATTAATATAACTAAACCTGACATAATACTATGCACTCGACTCAATATTAAGATACATACACTTGACCAAACTTGACCACAAAAGATAGCTTGAAAAAATAATATTCAATATGACTAGTTTACTTTAAATGCATAAATTGTACCACAATGATTTATTTGTGTAATAGACACTCCCAACAAACTCTAGATACATATGCTTAGACAAGCATACAATATCCTCAAGGTGAACAAAGTTTTTAAAACTTAATATGCAAACTTGACCAAACTTGAACACAAAAGATTTTTGGTGGTTAGTCAATGATGAGGATCCTATAAATTTTTGGTCTAATGTTTGGCTAAATCCTTATCCTCTTATTTTTTTATCTATAATAGCAACCATTGGCTAGAGCATGTTTAGCTTGTAAAGGTTCAAAGGTAAAAAATTATACTATTGTGAGTAATAATTCTAGATTATGGATTTCTATTAGCAACTGTTAGAAACATAGACCCAATGCTCAAAGTGGTATAATTTCCATAATTTTACAAAATATTACTCTCAATATTGCACACACAAAAACCTTAAATATTACTGATAAAAATCTACAATAGCATGCATAAATGCATTACTACTTTGATACTTTTTAATATGCTTTGTCATCAATATATAATTACATGAGACTCTTCATATGCATGTCTCTTGACCTTCCCTCTTCTCTCACATATTACATAATGATAAAGTCTTTCATAATTACATAAGTCACACAAATCTTCACTTACTCACATGACACCTTTCACTCATAACTCACACTTGCACACTTGACACATCTTCACACTCCACAACATGACACATACTATTAACCTAAATATTAAACTCACACCCTAAATATTAATCACACCCTATTCTAAATAAAACACTTCCTAAATTGTTTCATGATCAAATAGTGTAATATTACCAACACCCCCCTATATTACATTATTTGATGTATAAAGAAAACTCTCACTTTTAATTTATTTTCAACTTACAAACGTAAATTGTTTGTATATCTCCATTCTACGACTTGAGTTTTACAAGAGATATCATCATCCATGTAGACCAGTAACAAGTATATCCTAGAATTTTCAATGTTTGGTCTCATCTTCCAAAAGAATAAATGTTTGTCCTCAATCGTAATTCTTTTATCATGCATGACTTCTTGGGGATTGGAAAGATCATTTGTAGTCAAAATATTTCTTAGTTTTTGAAAAACATCAAGCCACAACTGCTTTGACCTAGGACAAGCATAAATTGCTCTAAAAAATACACGCTTGAAAGCATCAAAATGGCATGCAACATAAGTTTGTAAGCAAGGTAGCACTGTCATAATATTACTAATTTTTTATGTACGTTCAAATAATCCATGAATGTATGGTCCTAAGATTTGTTTCCCAATGTTCAAGTCCTTTAAAATAATGTCCCATATATGAAACTATCTCATTGAGTCTTTATCTAAAGCATCTAAACGTAGCATATATGCAAAATTTCCAGCTCCAAGTTCTTGTGTCTCCTTCCTAGAAGTGCCATGGAAAATGCATCTTCATACTTCTTCCATTTGGTCCTTCTAATCATTAATATCCAAAAAATTATCGATAATTTAAATTCAAGCTTCTACCATATTTTCGTCCAATTCTGGCAGTTTTCCTAAACCATGACCATTTAAAATTCTTCAAAAATATAAAATCCTCCTTAATTTATTATTTGAATTCTCCAACAATTAAATTATTCTTCCTCAAATAAAATTTCCTCTAATTTAAAAAATGTCATAGCTTAATATTAAAAAATAACAATGTAATGACTCAAAAATAATAATTTATCAAATATGTTAAAATCTCTTGGCTTTCCACTACAATGCTTTGTATAACGTTCACTTTTGGGCATGCTCTCATGTTTCAAAAATATTTTGATGCTTCTTAAAAAAATGTTTTAAATTTTCCAACATTTTTCTACTCACATTCTTTGTGCTTCCACTTCGAAGCCTCTTCTCCAACCAACGTACTTTTGCTACAATCATTTCCTCCAAATATCTTATGCAATACTTCTCTCTAGTTGCACTCTTCTCAGGAAATATGTTTGTGCTCTTCTCATACAAATGTTTTAGATAATATGTCCCTCCAATTTTTTCCTCTTTAGCAAACTCCAACAAATATCTCCAATACAAACTCTAGCAAACTCCTCCAAGAAGTTGTCCTTAATATTCTTTCGTCCAAATTGTCCTTTAATAATATTTCAATGCTCCAATAATCTTCTCAAATGAATCATTCAATTATTTACTCCAATTGGAGAAGAATACATGCTTTGGCGATTTGGCGGGAAAATTTCTGAGAAGGCGTCTGGTGTTGCTCGAGGGATTCTGGCCCGAAGATCTTGCCAGGGGCTTTGGGGGGTTGATTTTGAATTCATCTGAAGGTACATTCGTGGTCCCGGGAGGGCCCGATGGGGTCTCCTCCAGTTTCTCCTGCTGGGAGAAAGACTTCATATGCTGAGAAGTTGAAAGATAACCCCTCGCCTTCCACTGATGGAGCTCAGCGGAATGCTTTTCAAACGATACTCAAGAATGTTGGCAATGGCCCAAATGCTCACCGCGTTAATGGATGCCTCCCGCAATCCACTTCCAGGCCTAAGATTGTTATAGAACCAATGCCGGTCGAAGATACAATCGTCTACCGAGCTAATCACGACTTGATCTGCAAATTCATGGGCATCCGACCCACACTAAATTTTTTGCATACCTGGGTTCGCCAGAACTGGGAGCCACACGGTGAGTACTCTTTATGGCCTATAAGCAATGGGTATTTCATCATTAGTTTCTCTTCTTTAGCAGATAGAAACAGAGCATTTGAATCAAAAAAGAGAAACCACGGACCAGCAGGGTTATTTGTCCAACCCTGGAGAGTGGGTTTCGATCCCCGCATCGAACCCACGGCTGTCCCGGTCTGGATTCGGCTGTACGCTCTCCCGATGGAGTTTTGGGGTGAGCAGGTGTTGGAACTAATAGGTAATTCCCTAGGCAGATTTTTGGGAGTCTCCAAAGATACCATAGAGGGAAATACAGCTGTCTTTGCCAGAATCTGTGTAGAGATGGACATTAGTCAGCCTCTACCAGCTGAGGCGGAACTTGAGCTAGCAGGAGTACCCTGGATCCAGCAGCTAGACTATGAGGCCCTACCTTTCAGGTGCCGAGTATGCCATAAGCATGGACATTTGGCAAGGTTTTGCCCAAACATCTTGAGCACAAAAACGGAGGTTCCGAGCGGAATGTCAAACCGCCCTAGAGAGGGTAAGTCCAGTCCTGTCAATGAACCTTCTAGCAATTCTCCAGGTCCTGATGCTCAGCAGGATGGCTTTGAACAGGTGAAACGAAAGAGAAACAAAAAGAAAAATGGCAAGGAGCAGGTGCAGCTCAAGCCAAACAATCGGTATGAAATTTTTAAGTCATTAGTGGATCAGGAGGACCAAACTATGGAGGGAGTGGATGGGAATGGTGTGAATGACAACACTCCACCTCTTGTTTCTCCTTCTTTTACTCCTGTAGTAGAACAGGTGACTGTGCCAGCTGAGAATCTGGTCAGAGAATCCAGGGGCATTGGTTATACACTCCCAAAGACAGCCGGCTATCAAAGATGTCACCATGGGAAATGCAGATAAAAACAGAGAAAGGCCTGCTTTAGGGATTACCCAGGTGGAGAAGAGATCTAGAAACAATAACTCTCAAGGAGCGGGAAGAAAATCCAATAAGGAACTACTAACAGCGCAAGGAGATAAGCTAATCAATGGAGGATTGGTGAGGACCATTGATTCTTACTGCTCTCAAGGTTTTCAATGATTATTCAATCTTGGAATGTTAGGGGTTTAAACAAGAGAACCCATCAATCTGCTGTTCAAAGACTCTTAGAAAACCGTAAAATAGACTTTTTGCTTCTTCAGAGACCAAAATGTCTTTAGATATTATGAGTAAAACTGCTACTAAAATCTGGCGGGAGTCCGGTCATATGGATGTGGCTGCCCAAGGAGCTTCAGTTGGAATTGTTACCCTTTGGAACCCTCTCGGATTGGACCGCTTTAGAACATATAGCTTGGAGGGGTGTTCTTACTTCTCTCTTCAGAAATAACTTCACTTCTGAGCATGTCCTAATCACCAACTTTTACGGGGCCCAAGACCTAGATGGCCAGAGGCTCCAATGGGAAGTTGTTCACAACATGAGGGCATACAGGGAGTGTTATGACTGGATTATTGCAGGGGATTTTAATGCAAAATTATCTGTTCGTGACCAGGAAGGTGGCACCCCTGTTTTGGATCCAGGGGACCGGCTTCTGATTGCCCAAGTTCAGGCCTTTCATTTAGTGGACGTTCAAGGCCCTGGTGTTTTTTTCACTTGGACAAACAAGAGAAAGGAGCCACATAGCAGAAGGTCAAGTTAGATCGCTTTTTGGTCTCGGAGGAGGCTTTTGTTAAATGGACTTTTAAGTTCCAGATTTTGGAGGGCCCTATTTCGGATCATTTTCCCATTTTGCTAGAGGGAGGGACTTCGAGAGGGCAGCACCATAGGCCTTTTAAATTTGAGAATTTTTGGTTACAAAAGGAGGACCTTCGACAAAAAATTACTCAATGGTGGACAGAAGGCCGTCCACCTTTTGGGACAACAATGTTCAAATTTCATAAACAACTTCAATTTGTCAAAATTCAATTGAAACAGTGGAGGAAAGAAAACAAGTCGGATTTCCAGTCCCAAAGGGCCCCCTTGGTGGCTAGATGGGAGGAGGTTCAGAAACTTTTTAGGGAAGGATCAATTACTGAGCAACTCAAATTTGAAGATGATGAACTCCGTAAAGCAGTTGAGGACATTGACAACCAAGAGGAGATATACTGGAAACAGAGGGCTAGAAATACTTGGTTATTAGAGGGGGACAGAAATACCAAATTTTTTCATCGGTCAGCTTGTGCTAGGAGACAGATGAACAATATGGAAGCTCTTAAAGATGAACATGGAAATGCCTTCGATACTCTTCCTGGTATGCATTCCCATGCAATCGATTACTTTTCTAAACTTTTTAAGGAAAGTATGGAGCAGGATGTTGAGGCTCAGAACGAAGTTCTTAATGTTATTCCTTCTATTATCTCTCGAAGAAGACAATCAGTGCCCCTGCTTAGACCCATTGAAAGGGATGAATTGAGAAATGTGGTCTTTGGTATGAGTACTGGAAAATCTCCCGGTCCAGATGGCTTTCCTATTGAATTTTTTAGGCTTTCTGGGACACCTTGGGGGAGGATGTTTTGGCTGTTACTGAGGAATCCAGATCCAATCGAAGAATGCTCAGTGCGATCAATCACACCTTCATAGCTTTAATTCCAAAAGGGGAGGCGGGGACTCATATCTCTGATTTCAGGCCTATTGCTTTATGTAATGTGATTTACAAAATCATCACTAAGATAATGGCTGAGAGGCTTAAACCCCTACTTCATAACATCATTTCTCCCGAACAAGGGGGATTTGTTGAGGGAAGACAAATCTTGGATGGGGTGGTTTTGGCCCAGGAGGCCATCCATTCAATGCAAACTTCGGGCAACAAAGGAATGTTCATTAAACTGGATATGTCCAAGGCTTATGACCGGGTGGAGTGGTGCTTCTTGTCGAAAATGATGGCTGCCTTTGGCTTTTCTCAGGAATGGATTGATTGGGTTATGAGTTGTGTTTCTACACCCTCTTATTCTGTTCTCATCAAGGGCCTTCCCTCGCATCCTTTCGGTGCCACTCGTGGTCTTCGCCAGGGAGACCCTTGTTCTCCCTATCTCTTCCTTCTCTTGGCTGAAGGTTTGGGCAGACTGTTTCTGAGGAGAAGGCAACAAGGTCTCGCTATCTGGTATCAAGGTTGGGGAGGAAACTTTGACTCACTTGCAATTTGTGGACGATACTGGCCTGGTTGGTGTGGCCACTCTTCGGGAAGCTAGAGGAATCAGAGATACTCTGAATATCTACCTAAGGGCTTCAAATCAGGTTCTAAATGACAAGAAGTCCAAAGTGGTCTTTTTCAATCTTGACCAACGGCTACAGGAGCGTGTTATTGAGATCCTGGGCTTCACAAGGACTTCTCTTCCAATTGTTTACCTGGGCGTTCCCCTTCATTTCAAAAAGTTAAAAATTGACATCTGGAAGAATCTATTAGCAGGCATCAAAGACATAATGAATCATTGGGCTCATAAATGGTTAAGCTACGGGGGTAGATTAACCTTCCTGCAATCAGTTATACAGGCTTTGCCGATCTATAAATTCTCAATACTGGCTGCCCCTCATACCATCTGGAAAGAGCTGGACAAAATGGCTAGAAGATTTTTATGGGAAGGCGCAAAAGGGAAGAAAAGATGGGCTTTGGTTGGGTGGGGACAAAGTTACCCACCCTAAGGACAAAGGAGGGTCGGGCCCGAGAAGTTCTAAGCTTAATAACAGAGCCTTGGCTGGAAAACTGTATTGGAGGTGGATTTCTCAGCCAACCTCCCTCTTCAACAGAATTCTTTCCAATAAATATTTGGGGCATGTTCATCCCAATGAGGTGGGTCGCTTTCCCTTGGAAGGTACTGGATCCTTAGTGTGGCAGACTCTCAAGCTTGGGTCCCGGATTATCAAAGATCAATTATTCTGGAAAGTGGGGAGAGGAGACAAGGCTCGCTTTTGGACTGACTCTTGGGACCAACATCCGCCCATTATTGTCATGTTCCCTGAGCTACAACCAATCATGACCGCCTTAGAAGCCCAGGGCTGGATCCATATTGATAATTATCTACACACCGACCAATTGGGGGGGTATAAATTTAAAAAGTTTAAGCGGTGGGAGGAGTGGCCAATCATCGTCTCTCCGGAGTTGGCGCCCATCCCGCATAAAATCTTGTCGTAAAGGTTCCTCACGGGGAGGGATGAGGAAGATGAATTAGCCTCGGGGCTATGGAAGCCTTGGGGTCTACTCGCTTAAGGCCGGATATGAAGAGATCCTCCCTGAGCCTCCCCCACACTCTTTTCCGGTTCAACATTGGAGAAGGATTTGGCATTCAAAGGGCTGGCCGAAAGTGAATTTCTTTGCTTGGCAACTTATGCATAATGGACTTCTCACCTTTGACAATCTCAGACGTAGGGGTTTCAATGGCCCCTCTCAATGTGCTTTATGCCTCCAACATGAGGAAACTGCAGATCACTTGTTTTTTGAGTGCCCTTTTACTCATCAGATTTGGGAACGCTGGTTCTCTCAATTTAAACTCCAGGCTAATGGTGTTTTCAATCGTACCAATATTTGGGAAAAATGGAAAAGGGGCAGGTTCAAATCCATAGCTCTCCGAACTGGCTGGCAGTTAGGCTTTCTCTTCATTTGGTGGCAAGTTTGGTTGGAGAGAAACGCCCGGATCTTTAGAGACACTTTCTCCTCGATTGACGGCGTTTGGCAGGTCATCTGGAGCAAAGTCACAGAAACTGTTGCTATTTATGTTGATGAAGAGAATCAGGCAGCTCTTGGGCATCTTGAAGAGGGGGTTGAGGGACATGAGGGGCAAGGCAGAGCATGCTGGAAACCTCCCCCAGTTGGCTGGATAAAGATCAATACTGATGGGGCTGCAAAAGGCAACCCGGGCAGCGCAGGAATTGGTGTTGTCTGTCGGGATCACTCGAGTGCGGTTCTTTACTGGGAATTGCAGGGATTGGGCAGAGCCACGAACAATGAAGCCGAAGCCTTTGCCATTAAGTCGGCGTCTATCCGGGCCGTTAGCGGTGGTTATCGGAGGATAATTCTTGAATCAGATTCTCAAGTCCTGATCGGCGCTCTTGATTGCTTGCAGAATTTCTCATTAAAAGCCTGGAGACTGCGGATTTTGATATCCCAAATCAAGGAGTTATGGAGGGAGTTAGATGATGTTATCCCTGTGTATGTGAGTAGAAATTTGAACACGGTAGCTGACTTCCTTGCGAAGATGGGTGCCGAGAAAGAGGTAGGTGTTCAGCTGCACGGTGATATGCCTATGATAGATGAAGAGATTCGGAGTGGTCTGGAACGATCCCTGCATCCATGAGCTCAAAAATGGCTAAGGTTAGTTTTTGTCGCGATATCGCGACATATTGCGCCGTCGCGACCTTGTTTGGAAAGCTGTCGCGATTTCGCGACATGCTGCTCTGTCGCGACCTTTCCTGGACAATTGTCGCGATTTCGCTACCTATTTTGTTGCCGCGGCCTTGGGAGGAAAATTGTCGCGATTTCGTGACTTGTTGCGTCGTCGCGGTCTTTGATGAGAAGGTGTCGCGATTTCGCGACCTTTTTTGTTGGTTCTGCTGTTGGAGGAAAGTCGTCGCGATTTCGCGACGCTTTGAGAAAAATTGCGTGAAGGGGAAAAACCGTCGCGATATCGCGACATTTTTTGTGAAAAGCTACTCAAAGGAAAATTTGTCGCGATTTCGTGCCATTTTTGAGGAAAGGACGCAAAGGGGCAAACCCGTAGCGATTTCGCGAAAATTCTGGAGAACAAACTTCATGAAGGATAAACGTCGCGATTTCGCGACTAGTTTGAGAAAAGGGCACCACGGGGAGAACATGTCGCGATTTCGCGACCTTTTTTGTCGGTTCCGCTGCTGGAGGAAAGTCGTCGCGATTTCGCGACGCTTTGAGCAAAATTGCGTTAAGGGGAAAAACCGTCGCGATATCGCGACATTTTTTGTGAAAAGCTTCTCAAAGGATAATTTGTCGCGATTTCGCGTCATTTTTGAGGAAAGGAAGCAAAGGGGCAAACTTGTAGCGATTTCGTGACAGTTTTGGAGAACAAACTGCATGAAGGATAAACGTCGCGATTTCGCGACTAGTTTAAGAAAAGGGCACCATGGGGGAGAACATGTCGCGATTTCGTGACACTTTTGCGGAAGGGGCGCCCAATGGAATTCTTGTCGCGATTTCGCGACACTTTCGGCCAACTGGGGCTTTAAGGAAAAGTCGTCGCGATATCGCGACACTTTCTCAAGGTTGCTGTCTAAGGGAGAACTCGTCGCGATTTCGCGACAATTTTGGTGAGCAGGTGCCTTCTGGCTTTCTCGTCGCGATTTCGCGACGTTTTTGGCGTTTGGGTGCTTTGGAGCTGTGCTGTCGCGATTTCGCGACATTTTTTGAGTTGTGTGGCCTCGGCGCAGTTTTGTCGCGATGTCGCGACATGTCGCGATTTCGCGACATGTCGCGTTTTCGCGACCGGTTGTCGTGGCGCGGCGGTTGTTAGGTTTGGTGTCGCGATTTCGTGACTTGTCGCGTTTTCGCGACTTGTCGCGTTTTCGCGCCCTTTGTTCTTCTGGTCTCTTTGCTCTTGGTTGGGATGCCCATTCTCCCTCTTGTAACTGTAATTTGTTTTAATGCAAGCTTTTTTCAATTTTTTCAAAAAAAATTATTTACTCCAATCATTTCTTCTCCTCTAAATATTCTTCTTTAACTTAGCAAATAGCTATCACTCCAACAATCCTTCCTCAACTCCAATATCTCTCTTCAAACACTCTCTAATATTCAAGCAATCTTTCTTACACTTATTCAATTTTTTGCAAATTTCCAATAATCTTTTTAACTGGCTATATTCAACTTTGGGAAGCCTCAAACCTCCTTTTCTTCAATCTTTAGGTGATCTAAACCCGAATTCTTTTTTCTTATATCTTCAATCTCCAATATTCACTCACTCACATGACATCTTTCACTCATAACTCAAAATTGCACACTTGACACATATTCACATTCCACAACATGAAACATACTATTAACCTAAATATTAAACTCACACCCTAAATATTAATCCCACCCTATTCTAAATAGAACACCTCCTAAACTATTTCATGACCAGATGATGTAATATCTCCAACAACAACCTAGTTGAAGAAGAGGAACTCAAACAAATAATGGATGAGCTTTAAAAGATGCTTCAAGAGTTCTATTTGGCTATTTTTATGTAGAAAGGTTATTTGATTTGGAATCCATCCAAATATGATGGATACTTAGTAAAAATTAGAATATAAGAATTTAGAGCAATCAAAATTTCCTACTCTAAAATATTTCCCTTGGAAGAATGGTTTATCACTTGAGGCACTTTTTAAGGCCTTAGCATTCCTTTAGTTAGCAATTAAAAGTGAAATTCATATAGGTGAGATTAGCAAAGAAGAAAATATCTTGTACCTTTTTTATGTGCCTTGTGTAATAAGGATCAAATCATTATATCATTTATTTCTTCATTTTCCCTTTGCGTACACTATTTAGGAATGTTTTTGAAAAATCTAAGAATATACTGGGTATCTCCATTGATATTTAAAGAGTTGATGAGATGTAATAATTGTTTCTATAGACACCAAAAATTGGTCATCCACAACATTACATTTGGCACCCCACATCAAATCCTACATAATAATTTATATGCCTAAGTCCAAACTTAGGTATATAAAATCTTGCACATTATCCTATTTTCCAAATTTATTAAATCTAGAAAATCAGCCTAGGATATCCTGCCTACCCACTAGACATGTGTTCTAGCCACCTCATCAACATCCCTTGCCACATCTCATACACCCTTGTCCCCTTTATCCCTTCACATGGGGTAACCCTCCACATATCACTCCTTGCATCCGCCTCACCCTAGTTAAGTGAGATACCCTGGGTGACTCACTCTAACTGCCCCCTCTATTTGGCAACCCAAAATTACCACTTGGTAATCTTGGCTTACCACCTCTCATTTCCCTCCAAAACCCTAAGGGGTCTATAAAGGAACCTTCACCCCATCCACCAAGGGAGGCTAAACATTTGTATCATCAGGCTACCAGAATAGGACCAAAGCTCATCCCGAGGAGAAACAATATTCGAAGCTCAAAGGTCCATTTTTGAAGAAATATTGCGTTCAGTATGTACCGTACATCTACAGTTCTACATTCAGAACCACACTTTCGCGGTGTCCCCATCGCCCATGCATGATTTAGCAGTATTCATCGTGCATCCACATTTTCTTAGAGCCGAGAGCACATGATAGATCAGATCAGTAAGTTTACATTTATAGCAAGGCATTAGGTTTATTATTTTTTTCTTTTCATATGTGCCATCATTTCATTCGAGGGTTTTTATTACATAGCTTTTATCTTCGTATGTAGGTGCTACTAAACCTCGCTTGTATTTTTATGCATGTTTAGGAAGTAGGTACCTTAAATAGTTGTTGAAGATGGAGTGGCCCCCACATTGAATACCAAAGCCCACTCACTTTTTGGAGCTGTAGCAGAGGAAGGAAGAACACCAATTGATTTGTCCAGAGAAGCCCCATTTTGAGAATTTGAACACTTGTACCAAATATTGTAATATTGCACCCAACACAGTTGGGGCAATTCAAAAATAAATATTTGTAATATTGGGAGGTTCAAGCTCCCCTATTTAATACAAGAAATATCATTCTTTTATTTGCAAAGTGTTCAGTTCCATATATTTGCTTGGTGTTAGTTATTTTGTTACCAGTTTCAAATCCCAATCATTGTGTATTCTATGGAGGATTGGTCCTACCATTATTCATTGGATTTTATGGCTTGAAAGGAATAATAATTTTTTTTTAAAATAAATCTCAAAACCATGTTGAAGTTTAGCATTGTATTATTTTATCTCTTGTAGAATGTTTGTAGGCATGGTGTTGACTATGGGAAGTCTCAAGTGCGGAAACAAAGGTGCTACCTCTTGATCACAATATTTGAATATAAAAGGGAGGATGATTTGTAAAAATGGAGGTAGCACAAAGGATCTCATTTGATCTATGATAAAATAAACATATACAAAAATCGAGTTCATCAAAACTAATTTTGATGGTGCTTCCAAAGAAAATCTAAAAATTGCTAGTAGAGGTGGCGTTTTTTGAAATAATGAAGTAATGTTCTCCTTTCTTACTTAGAATCATAAGGAATTTCAACTAATAACTCTTTAGAGGCTAGGGCACTTCTTATAAGGATTAAAATTATCATAAACTAGGTAGTTTTTACTTGTCTAACCAAGAGCACAAATGATTTAGGGAACCTCTTAGAATCAATAATTACCTCCAAGTGTCAATCTTTTGTAATATTTATTTCAACAATATTTCCCATATCCATCGAACCAACAAAATATACCTAACCCACAAGTAATGCCAAATTATAATCCATGTGTATCCTTAACAACTGGTACAAAATCTAAACCAATCATTCATTCCTCAACAACCTATGGCCCCTCAATAACCCCAAGTGGCTTTGAATCAATAGCTGGTACTATATTCCCCATAGTCATATGCATACATGGGACCTTCCTAGTATCAAATGCAATATGTATCATAAATGCACTATGGTAAAGGACCCCAATGTTACCAAATATCAATATAAATAAGGTCTCAAAAATAGTTATTAGAGTATACATACCAAGGACCCCCTAAACCTAATTGTCTATTCTCTAATACCAATTGCCGCCATGAATTCCTTACCCATTTTCGATGGAAATGGTATGAAAACTACCATGGACCATCTCAATGAGTTGTCTACATTTAAACTTGTGCATCCTATTAATGAGGAAGATATTATGGTATGGATACTCATATATACATTAAGGGATAAAATTTAATTTTTCTATTCAAGCGTACCTAATAATTTAGTTACTAACTAGGACTCTATTGTCGAACCTTTCATGAAGAGGTTTGGAAACATGGGCAATGCACATTTAATTCTCTTTCAATTAAATTCCATATATAGGTATCCTTAGAAAAATATTCATGATTAAAACATAATGTTTAAAAGAATATTATACCCCATACCATCAATATTTGATCTTTATATGAATAGGCTTTACCATAGTATATAGAGAATTCACAATCAAACCTTACCTTGATGGTTTGAGTTTCAATCATATTACCTTGTGTAGGGCATTCAAGGAAGTGGCTTGCATTGAAGATGTTCTCATCCAAGTTGGAAAATTACCCCTTATTTTTCATATGGTCTATGCCATGTATGTTTTCTAAATAAAAAACCCACATATTAAATGTTTTCCTCCACCAATGGTACCAATTCCAAATACTCAAAACTAGCCTTCTCAAACCTAACAACCTGCTTAATCCAATAGCCCTCAAATGTCCTAGTTACTATCTAGTTCACCTATGTATCTAGAAATAAATACTCCATATGTGATAGCTTTCCCTAATCAAAACATGCTTAGTATTATTGCATTCCAATGATAATTGCTAGTTCTACCAACACCATGCCAACCATCCAACCCAAATAATGTATCTTCATCATAAAATACAAATGATGGAATAATATAGTAACTTGGATACTACCATTGAATTTTAGCAAGGATTTAGTCATGGAGGAAAAGGAAGAAGTAATTTGCAACCATAAAAGCAATAGTATGAATTGGAAATTTTGTGAAACTTTCTATAAAATTTGCTAAGTCCCAAAAGTGCAATTCTCTCTAAAAATGTGATTTATTCTTGGAAAGGAAATGCTTCCAAAATTTGGCTAAGTATCAAAGGTGAAATTCGTAAAATTAATTGCAATACTAAATTTAAAACTACAATTTATGGCCCACAATGGGATAAGGTTTACGATTTCTTAAGTTCTTGTAATACTAAAATTGTGAATCATAAGTTATGGCTTAAATGGGAAAAGGTTTATAAATTTGGCTAAGTATCAAAGGTGCAATTTGTAAAAGTTCTTATTGTACTAAAATTACAAATTATAATTTATGGATTACAATGGTATAGGGTTTGAAAACTTGGCTAAGCACCAAAGGAGTGATTTGCAAAAGTTCTTGCAATACTAGAATTGAGAATCACAATTTTTAAATTACACCTTCAAAAGTATGAATCATAATTTATGGTTCAGAACAGTACAAGGTTGGCATGGGACCTAAGGAGATAGTTTGAATAGAAAATTTTTATCTTCACATAGCATTAGTTAGAAGTAACAAGGTTAATAAACATGTCTAGAGGCAATTTAGAGGCATGTAAGGCACCTAAATATGACCCTAAACTAGAGAATTTACTAGAGTAGAAAGGATTTATCTTCGATAACTCTTAGGTGAATAATTTGCTATAAATATGATCTATGGGATCCATTGTAAGGATATTTTGGCCACAAGAGAAATCCAAAGCTACACATTGTGGTACTCCATTTGTACTTATGAGCTCATTTTTATAATAATAAAAATACTATGCATGATATTTACTTATTGATTATGACATTGTCCTTTCGATTTGTGGATGAATAGTGATTATGGCACTATCCTCTCACTTTCTATTATTTCAAATTTATTACATGTTGGAGTGCATTGATGCTATTCAATTTCCTCTAGATGTGTTGATTGATCAAAATTAATCCTTCTATGGTTATAGTCATATTTATTTTAATTGCATTTACTTTATATTTCTCGCACCCTTTCCTTTTAAATTTACTTTTAATGTATTTAGATTAGATTAGTTTAGCAATATTAGTGAGAAGTCCTGAATCCAAAGGTTAAAGAGAACACAATTTCTTTTCTTCCAATTGTTAAAATGTGTCCTCACGGGTCCATACCAATGCATGATTCCAATAGTTTCTAGCATACCTAGGGACAACGAGCTTGATTTATATGGGAAGCAAGCCTAGTCACTTTGGCCCCAAATTTTTATATCTACATAAAATCACTTATAATCTTATCATATTTGTTAAAGGGTTTATTTATTATGCTAATTCACACTTAACCCAAAATTATTATGTCAAATTTTCTTGCCATAACTTCAAAACTATTTGTTTCTTATCTGTGGATATGTAGGTACTTCATGGAATGGCAACTCGGTTATGAAACCTAGTAAAATTATTCAAGCTTGGATTTCAAAATTAGAATTGCAACCAACTTATTCATGAATCATTGGTTAGATCATCATGTAAGAATTTTTTTTTTATTCTAGTTTACACATCCAAGAGATTAATCCATACTTCTAGAATTTTTCTAAATGTCAAAATTATGATTTACCTTTATAAAAGTGTGATTCACTATTTTAATAGAAAAGCTTTTCTAAGTCCAAAAAGTATGATTAGCCCTTGATAATTTTACAATTTGCTCATCTCTAAAAGCAATTAAAACTTTTCAAATATAAAAACGGTGATTAGTTGTTTTGAAAGGTATGATTTGTCATCTTTCTTTTCAAAAATGAAAATATTGCCCAAGTGGAAAAATTGTGAATTATAATTTTTATGAAATTGCAATTCATATTGAAAAGTGTGATTCACCCCATTTTGCCAAAAAGAGGTAAAAACAATTTCCAAGTAAGAAAAGTGTGGTTTGTCCTATGAGATTTTTTTATTTACCAAAAGATAAATTATAATTTGCCAATTTTGGATGTAAACAGACAAAGATTATTGTAACACTTAAAATTATAATCTGCAAAATTTAAAATTTTGAATCACAAATTTTGGGATCTCAAAGAAAAAATTATCTCCCAAGGTAAGAAAGCAAATTACATCATGAAAATTTAGGAATCACAATCATATATCTACAAAATCAAAAAAGGTAAAAATCTTCCGAGCCCAAGAAGAGTGATTCACTCAAAATCAAATTACATTTCACATATTTTAATAGATTAAAAAACATTGAATAAGATGAATCATAGGGACTTATGGCCTTGTCTTCAACTAATGTGGGATTTTACTAGCACCATGGTGGCTCTTCGAAGGGTAACCTTCAATTGATGCAAAATATGCCACCAATTTTGAACCCTTAATTACCATAGTACCTATAAATTTTCCAAGATCAACAATAATTTCTATAGAATTTGAATATCATCTAGAATCAATACATTCCATAATATCAACAAGTCCCTCAAAATTAGCTAAAAATACAAATTCATCACATAATGTAGAATCCTAGTCCATTGTAGGTGTATCAAAGCCAGTAATTAATGTAGAGCCTAAATCAAAAGTTCATGAAATAACAACAAATGGTGGATCAAAATTTCCAAGTTACATAAAGTTAACAATTAATTTAATATACTCGACAACAACTAGCATATGCTTTGATCGGATAGCCTATGTATGAAATATCATGTGAGCAAGGATAGTAATTAGTATGACCAACAACTATGGTATGGATAAGCATGTCAATGGTATAGAATACTATGAGAAAACACATTGATTCTTAAATTTGACATATGGAATAGGTTGATTTCAGCCTTTAGATATTTACTTTATGTGTTGAATGTTTATGATAGGAGATAATAAAATCAAAGAGGAAAACTAGTAGATTCCTTAGCAAGAAAGCATACAAGTGATTAATCAGATGTAGAAAATCATGATAAATATAAATTTAGAAATATGCACCCTCTAGTTCTTCACCTATAATGTTGTCCATGATCCAAAAAACTATGCTATGGACATACACCATGCCTAGATGATCAATCAATAAGTGGCAAATATAGTGGTAAATCAATTCAAATATTTGTAATTTAACCTGATTAGGCAAAGGTCAATAATGATGAAATGCGTACTAGTGCTCTTGATGTGGCTTATGGGCAAGTGCTATGTAAGCCTTTAGGTGTATGAGCATATTTCCATGTAAGCCTATAAGCATTCTTCTATATAAGCCTATGAGAATATTTATGTAAGCCTATGGGTAGTTTTGGTGCACTTGTCCTTGGTGATATTGGTTAAAACCACCTCTATGGTTAACCTTGATTAAAGGGTTTAATAAATTTATTAAATACTAATTTAATCTTCAAGTTAGGTTATGTCAACTTGAGGTTAACATTTAATCGGGGATTAGGTATCACTTTAAATACCCCTAATGAGCTAGAAAAATCTCATATAACATTCGAGGAAATCATCCAATAAGTGATATTTTATCTTCTTAAGGCACCAATTAAGAGAGAAGACTATTAAACATGTTTAGAAGTAATTTAGAGGCTTGTAAAGTTTAATGTTGCATCATTTTGCTAAAGATGCCCCTAAAATTTAAAAAAAAATAGTAAGAGTAAAAAGGATTTACCTCTAATAACTCTTAGGTATCTAATTTTCTATAAATAGAATATATGGACTCTATTGTAAGGATCTTTTGGTCATGATAAAGTTCGAGTGACACTTTATGATACTCAATTTATGCTTATAAGCTTGTTTTACTAATAATAGAAAGGATCTACATGACATTGCTTATTGATTGTGGCACTTATGTCTCACTTTTTGTTAGTCCTTTCTTCTACTATTGCAAAATTCTTACATGGAGCACATTGATTTTATTTGATTCCCTCTATATGTGTTGGTTGGTAAACACTAATCCTACAATGGTTACAAATGTATATACTTTACATTTTTGCACCTTGTCTCTTTCAATTTACTTCATGGGCTTAGATTAGTTTAGTTAGCATGATTAGTGGAGAGTCAACTTGAATTCAAAGGTTGGAGAGAACAAATTTTATTTCCTTTCAATTGTTGAAATGAGATCTTGGGCACAAATATATTCATACAATTTATATATTTAACACTTGTCAAGTTATATATGCATAGTTATTAAAAAATTTATTGTTATACCACTATGCAATTTGTTTAAATAACATGATAAAATGACCATGAAAAAATATGGATGGACCCATTCAATTCCATATAACTAATTAAAAAATGTTTATCACAATTTTTTAAACTCAAATAATCCATTGACATTGAAATGCATACCTATGGATGATAATGACATACTTATATTGTCTTATAGATTCCATCGTACCTTTTTTTTGTTGGAGAACAAGGGGTTGTACTCAGTTCCCCCACCCTTGAAAATTCACAACTCTCTTCTTTAAATCTTGAGATTTTACAAGAAGATTCAATTCTCATATCAATTGAGTTGCTATAGCTAGATATTCCATCATACCTTTATTCACTAATCATATCTTGAAATTTAAGAGTAATGGTTGTTTTATATTTAAATTCTTGTTAAAAAAACACAAAAGTTTAAAAAATATGAGATAGATATGTCAATTTTATATATATTTACTTAAACATACAAAAGAAATTTGTCAACCCTTTCATATTTATAGATAGTTGTATCCAAGCTCATTCTATCCAACCAACGAGTCATTTCCCCCCCTTATTGATCCTTGCAAGACATCCCTTCCATCAAACCATCTCTTCACTAATTGCTCTTCTTCTATCTCTTTCTTGCCATTAGATGCACAACATCCCCAAAGTCTATATCATAATTGTTAGGTCTTGTAGTAAAATTTCACTACACTAGGGAAATCCTATTGGGGAGGAATTTTGAGCTAAATTATTGCCAGTGTTGAACAAGATGAGAGGACCTAGAGCTCCATCAATATTTCAAGTAGATGATGTTGTGAAGATATCAAATATGCTTACAAGGGCAAGCCTGCAAAAAACGTTGCTAGTAAATCTAAAACTCCCTGTGCCATGAGGCAATGCTAACCCACAAAACTGAAAAGATAATTATTTAGAGCATTTTTGGTAATATCTAGGCTAGATTCTTTTATTGGTAAGAGTTCTAGATCCTTTTTATGATATCTAAAAGGGCTCAACCTTAAGGAAGACACATTCCCATAAAGGAGTTTTAGATTCACTCATTATCATGAGGAGCGAGTTCAAAAACTTGACTATACTCCATACTTGATGGGTCCTCTGCAATTACCCGATAAGGGCTCTTGGAAAATAAAATCAAGAAAATTGGAGGAATGAAGGGGACCCAAGGTGACCAGGCAAGAGATTGGTGGAATCCAAAAGAGCTTAAGGTTTACAAAAACACAAGCATCCTAGACATTTCAAGTTATCAATTTTTTATAAATTAATCGTACAACCTCCTTGGTCTATAAAGAGGTCAACTTGATCATGGCAAGAAGAAAAGAAAATATTTTTGGATAATATTCAAATCTCTCAATCCAAAATCAAAAGGAGAAAATTGGCCAAACTGGACAAAGAAAATAGCTCAATATACTTATCAAATAAAGAATTCTAATAATCCCTGTAAAAAGATAATTTTAAAGCATCAAAAATTAAGGAGCAAAATGGAAAAAAAAGTGATACATTGGACCAAGATATGATTGATAAAGCAACAAGGATAAGTATAGACAAAGATTTCTTTCAAGTATTCCATCTCAAAAAGTAGTGGTAGATTATTCTAGGCTTTGAATGAAGAACACAAGCTTATACTTAAAGGGGGGGTGAACAGTATAAGACCACTTTTTACTTTTTTTTACAAATCAATATATGCAATGTATAGTGTTGGCAATTTTGGGTACCTTGAGTACATTGCCTTTGCTCAAGTATAGTTGTTGTCATTGATGTCAAGGAGTTCTTGAAGCAATTTGTTTTTATGTCTAAGAATGTGTTTTGTTGAAGGTTTCAGCTGGTCAGTAAGTCTCCAAGAAAATCAGAGTAGCCCGATTGCAAAAGATCAAGAAAAAGATAAGTTAGAAAAAGTTTGCAGGTGGCTGGAAAAACTGTCGCGATTTCACGACATGTTTCAGGAGAGAGAAAGCGCTGGCAAAACTGTCACGATTTCACGACATGTTTGAGGAGAGAGAAATTTTTGGCAAAACTATCACGATTTCACGACATGCTGGAAGGCAGAGACAAAGCAGGAAAAACTGTCGCGATTTCGCGATATGTCGCATTTTCACGACTCAGGAAGTGCAGGAAGGCAGAGAAAGAAAAGTGTCGTGATTTTGCGACACATTGCCAGGAAAGTTGTTCGGACGAGCAAGTGTCGCGATTTCGCGACATGTTGCAGGAGAGAGAGTCCAAAAGGAAAAGTGTCATGATTTCGCGACATGTTGCAGAAGAGAAAGTCTGCAGTGTAAACTATCACGATTTTGCAACATGCTGCAAAAGACAAAGTGAGGACTGTTGCGACTTCGTGACAAGCTACAAAAATCAAAGGAAGGACTGTCGCAATTTTGCGACATGCTAAAAAGCTTGAAGAAAGAACTGTTGCGATTTTGCGACATACAACAAAGGGAAGAGTCTGAAACAAGAAGCGTCGTGATTTCGAGATAGGCTACAAAGAAGTTGTACGAATGAAGAAAGTGTCACGATTTCGCAACAGGTTGGAGAGAAAGCTTGCAATTGCAGGAAGTGTTGCGATTTCGTGACAGAAGCAGAGAGGAAGGCTTTGTAGACAAAAGCGTCGCAATTTCGCAACATGTTCCAGTTTCGCAAGCATTTGGCAGAAAAGAGCTTAAGGCAGCGAAAGCATCGCGATTTCGTGACATGATCCATTTTTACTGGTACAAACCAAGAAAAGGTTGAAGAAGATAGAAGGGTCGCGATTTCATGACAGAAGAGAAGGTGACATCAGCAAAGACAAGAAGTGTCATGATTTCACGACATAAGCAGAAAGGAGGTCATCAAAGGCTGTAGTGTCGCGATATCGCGACAGCAGGCAAATGAAGGTGTAAGGCTACAAAAATTTCATGATATCGCGACATGTTGAAGTTTCACGCCAAAAGCTTTAGGGAGGCAATGAAGCCGACAAAGTTAAATCTGGGCCGACGCAGCATAGGGTTTTGTAGCCGACGTAATTAAAGGGTAAACAACTGACTAAGATCAAGGTTCTAATCTTGAGATAGTGGGTATAAAAGGAGGGTTGTTTGAAGAATTTTGATCATCAATCGAAGTGTGCGTTCGAAGAGTGACGTTCGTAGATTTAGTGCGACTGTGAAGTTCGATAGTCGAAAAAGAGAGTGCGAAGATCGATAGCAGTATAAGAGTGCATTTTTGTCAAATATTCTAAGTGTAGGAGACTATAAGGAAACAGAGTGCGTGAAGACGATACTGCCATGAATGCGTAGAAGTGCAAAGGTCGTTGTTCGATCGAGTGTAGCTGTGCTGCTGTATGTGCAAAAATTATGCTACGGTGAATGTGCAAAGGAGCAGAAGCTGTTGGTGTTGCGATTTTTGCAAACAGAGTGCATTTCAAGAAGATCGATTGTCGAGGTGCTGCTGTGTTGCACAGTCTATGCGAAAGTTGGTTTCGTCTAATACAGCTGTGACAAAACAATGAAGACTTGGGGATAGCATTGAGCAAGCATTTGAAAGCTAGTGAACCATTTTTTCTTTAACCAGTTTTTGAGGACCAGATTGAGGACAGAGATTGATGCAGATTTGAGGACAGACTTGTTTGGTGCAGACCAGAGGAAAAGATAGAGGACATATGTGCTAGACCAAAGGATTGTTTTTAGTGCATATTTGAGGACCAGCTTTGCAATGACAGAGTTGAGGACAGAGATCTCCAGCCAGAGCAAGGAAGACAGGTGTCTTATGTGGAAAGAGTTCCACTTGCTAAGGGCATAGGAGGTAGAGGTCTTCTAGAGGATCACCATCCAAAGCAGAATTAGGGGAAGGTATCTCCTTTGAGCAGAGGCTCATAAACATTGTAATCGGGAAGGATTCCCAGAGGACTTTGATATAACTTTTAGAAGAAAGTTTTATCCGTGGAGTAGCCCACCTTGGGTGAACCACGTAAATTGTTGTGTCACTTTGTGGATGGTGTTTTGTGTGTTGCTTTGATTACTGCTGTTATTTTTGCTATCTTTATACTGCATAATATTGTATTGAAAGCTATTTTGAAAGAAAAAGTTAAAAGAGGTCTTATACTGTTCACCCCCCCTCTCAGTATAAGCTTGTGTTCTTCAATTGGTATCAGAGCGGGTTCCTTCAAAAATGTTTTACAGCCGGAAGGAAGAACTAGTTAAGAACACAATGGATTTCTCAGGTGGCAATGCAGCACCTATTCTTGATGGATCAGATTTCGGGCTATGGAGTGCAAGAATGAAAGTCTATCTAATGGCTCTTGGTAATGAGGTATGGGAAGTTATTGAAGATGGGTACACCATTCCTGCAAATGGTCCTTGTACTAAAGAAGACAGGCTCCTACATCACAGCAACTCAAAAGCCATGAATGCAATCTTGAAGGGTTTACAAAAGGCTGATCTTACCAAAGTTATTCACTGCAAGACAACTAGTGAAATGTGGAAACAATTGCAGGTTGTTCATACAGGTGATGCAAATGTCCGAAAGGCCAAGTTGAGACACTTCAAAGGTATATTTGAAAAACTCAATATGAATGATGATGAAAATATTAGTGATTACATGCTCCGTATGGATGAAGTTGTTAATTCTATGAAAGACTTAGGTCTCGAAATTGCTAAAAATGATGTGTGTGATAAGATTTTAAGATCTCTTCCTAATAGATTTAGTGAAAAGATTTTTTCTATTGAGGAAGCCAAAGATTTAGATAAGTTGAAAAAGGATGAGCTCCATAGTATTCTTGCAGCATTTGACATGAGAACTCAAGTGAAAGTTGATGAAAAGAAAGAGGCAACTTTCAAAGCTACCAAGAAATCAAAAGGCAAACAGATTCAAGAGAGTGATGAGTCTTCTAGTGAGGAAGAAGCATATTACAACAAGAAAGGCAAGTTCTCTAGAAAGCACAAAAGCAAGAAAAATATAATATGTTTCAACTGTGGAAAATTTGGTCATTATGCTACTGATTGTACTATTTTCAAGAATGAAAGTGATGAAGATATACAGGATGTTAAGAGCAAGGATCTGAAAAGCACAGGTATTACAGAAAGAACAAAGATGAGCACAGTAATCAAGGAAAGAGATATTCTCACAAGAACAAGAAGAGCTTCTATCTGGACAAAGCAAGTAAGTGTTCTAGCAGTGATAGTGAAAGTTCTTCTAGTGATGATGAAAATGAGATGTTCATTTCAGAAAAAGAGGAAGAACCGAAACATAAATTTATTGTCATGAAATGTTTTAGATGTGGAAATTTTGGGCACCTTAAGGATGATTGCACAAATAATGAATTGGTTGCTAGTATGTATGAGGATGCTTCAGAAAATGATAAGGAAGATGCTTGTATGGTTTTTGAAAAGGGTAGCACCTCTAGTGATAAGAAATCTGAAAAAGGCCTTGATAACTCAAAGTGCAATCAAATAGAGGATCTTGAATGTGAACTCAATAATGCTCTTAGTGTTTTGAAAAAGGAAAGAAAGAAGAATGATAGACTCAAGATTAAGTTAGATGAATGTTGTATGGAGAGAGACGATCTTATAGAAAGTCTTGACTTCTCTATAGCCAAAACACAAGAACTCAAGGATGAGTTAGAGTCTAAGATTTTTGAGTATAATGAGTTAGAGCATAAAATGGCTTCTTTGAAAGAAGAAAATAAAGAATACAAGGATAAGCTCTACAGATTTCAAGATAGCTCCAAGAAGATTAAGTCTCTCATCAAAAGTCAAAAAATCCAACAGATAAAATAGGTCTCGATTTTGTTGAGCCGCACAAGAAACAGGTTGGGGAATCTAGCAAGAGATTTCAAAAGGAAGAAAGTTCTGATGAAGAAAGTACTTCAGGTCATGAGTCCATGAGTGATGAATGCGCAAAAACAAAAAATAGATTTCTGAATGTGAAGCAAAAATTTTCGGGACCCAAGAGATCGATTAAAAGAATGTTTCACGACAGATGTTTTGCGTGTTACAGGTTTGGACACATGGCTGCACATTGCATGTCTCAAATGAAGAAGGTTAACAATAATTTCAGAAGTGGTAATTTCTTCCAAGGGTATTGTTACTCTTGCAATCAATTTGGGCATAAAGCAATTTTTTGCAAAGCAAATATCAGAAACTAGGTTAGTCAGAACAGGCGAATTCAAAGAACAACTATGCCTGAAAGAAATAATATTGTTACTTGCTATAAGTGCAACAATGTAGGTCACACAGTCGACAGTGCAGAGCTGATCTTCCAAGGTACAGGAACAGGAACAATGGTATAAACAGGTCCAAGGATCAAGGTGTGGGCAAGAAAAAAGATGAGAACAAGAACAAGAAAAGTGCCAAGAACAGAAACATTGACAAAGAGCTCAAGAAAAGGCTCGGCAAAGAAATTGTAGACACTGATGATGATGAGTGTCTAATGGGAGTTTCACTCCCAACCCTATTTTAAATCACCTCATCAGGAGGTGGGGGAGGGACTAAGCTAAGAGACTCATTCTTAGTCCCAAGCCCCAAAGGTGACCCTTTGCCATTGATGACAAAGGGGGAGAGATTTGAGTAAGGGGGAAATATATGAGTAAGGGGGAGAGCTTCAAGTGAAGAGGAAAGCTTCAAGTCAGGGGGAGCAAAACTTCAAAGAGATTGATTTCAATTGTGGCTCTTGAAGATGTGTTTTTAGTAAAGGTTTGCCATTAATGACAAAGGGGGAGATTGTTGGCAATTTTGGGTACCTTGAGTACATTGCCTTTGCTCAAGTATAGTTGTTGTCATTGATGTCAAGGAGTTCTTGAAGCAATTTGTTTTTATGTCTAAGAATGTGTTTTGTTGAAGGTTTCAGCTGGTCAGTAAGTCTCCAAGAAAATTAGAGTAGCCCAGTTGCAAAAGATCAAGAAAAATATAAGTTAGAAAAAGTTTGCAGGCGGCTGGAAAAACTATCGCGATTTCGTGACATGTTTTAGGAGAGAGAAAGCGCTGGAAAAACTATCGCGATTTTGTGACATGTTTGAGGAGAGAGAAAGTTTTGGCAAAACTGTCGTGATTTCATGACATGCTGGAAGGCAGAGACGAAGCAGGCAAAACTATCGCGATTTCGTGACATGTCGCATTTTCGCGACTCGGGAAGCGCAGGAAGGCAGAGAAAGAAAAGTGTCACGATTTCATGACACATTACCAGGAAAGTTTTTCAGATGAGCAAGTGTCGTGATTTCGCGACATGTTGCAGGAGAGAGAGTCCGAAAGGAAAAGTTTCACGATTTTGTGACATGTTGTAGAAGAGAAATTCTGCAGTGTAAACTATCACGATTTCGTGACATGCTGCAAAAGACAAAGTGAGAACTGTTGCGACTTCGTGACAAGCTACAAAAATCAAAGGAAGGACTGTCATAATTTTGTGACATTCTAAAAATCTTGAAGAAAGAACTGTTGCGATTTCGTGACATACAACAAAGGGAAGAGTCTGAAACAAGAAGCGTCGTGATTTTGCGACAGCCTACAAATAAGTTGTATGGATGAATAAAGTGTCACGATTTCACGACAGGTTGGAGAGAAAGCTTGCGATTGTAGGAAGTGTCACGATTTCGTGACAGAAGCAGAGAGGAAGGCTTTGTAGACAAAATCATCGTGATTTCGCAACATGTTCCAGTTTTGTGAGCATTTGGCAAAAAAGAGCTTAAGGCAGCGAAAGCGTCGCGATTTCGCGACATGTTCCATTTTTGCTGGTACAAATCGAGAAAAGGTTGAAGAAGATAGAAGGGTCATGATTTCACGATAGAAGAGAAGGTGACGTCAGCAAAGACAGGAAGTGTTGCGATTTCGCGACATAAGCAAAAAGGAGGTCATCAAAGGCTGTAGTGTCGCGATATCGCGACAACGGGCAAATGAAGGTGTAAGGCCGCAAAAATGTCGCGATATCGTGACATGTTGAAGTTTCACGCCAGAAGCTTCAGGGAGGCAGTGAAGCCGACAGAGTTAAATCTGGGCCGACACAGTGCAAGGTTTTGTAGTCAACGTAATTAAAGGTTAAACAGCCGACTAAGATCAAGGTTCTAATCTTGAGATAGTGGGTATAAAAGGAGGGCTATTTGAAGAATTTTGATCATCGATCGAAGTGTGCGTTCGAAGAGTGACGTTCACAGATTTAGTGCGACTGTGAAGTTCGATAGTCGAAAAAGAGAGTGCAAAGATCGATAGCAGTATAAGAGTGCATTTTCGTCGAATATTCTAAGTGTAGGAGACTGTAAGGAAACAGAGTGCACAAAGATGATACTGCTGTGAATGCGTAGAAGTGCAAAGGTCGTTGTTCGATCGAGTGCAGCTGTGCTGCTGTATGTGCAAAGATTATGCTGCGGTGAATGTGCAAAGGAGCAAAAGTTGTTGGTGTTGCGATTTTTGCAAACAGAGTGCATTTCAAGAAGATCGATTGTCGAGAGTTAAAGTGTTGCTGTGTTGCGTAGTCTATGTGAAAGTTGGTTTCGTCTAATACAGTTGTGATAGAACAGTGAAGACTTGGGGATAGCATTGAGCAAGCATTTGAAAGCTTGTGAACCATTTTTTCTTTAACAAATTTTTTGAGGACCAGATTGAGGACAAAGATTGATGCAGATTTGAGGACAGACTTGTTTGGTGCAGACCAGAGGAAAATATAGAGGACATATGTGCTAGACCGAAGGACTGTGTTTAGTGCATATTTGAGGACCAACTTTGCGGTGACAGAGTTGAGGACAGAGATATCCAGCCAGAGCAGGGAAGACAGGTGTCTTCTGTGGAAAGAGTTCCACTTGCTAAGGGCATAGGAGGTAGAGGTCTTCTAGAGGATCACCATCCAAATCAAAATTAGGGGAAGGTATCTCCTTTGAGCATAGGCTCATAAACATTGTAATCGGGAAGGATTCCCAGAGGACTTTGATATAACTTTTAGAATAAAGTTTTATCCATGGAGTAGCCCACCTTGGGTGAACCACGTAAATTTTTGTGTCACTTTGTGGATGGTTTTTTGTGTGTTTCTTTGATTACTGCTATTATTTCTGCTATCTTTATACTGCATAATATTGTATTGAAAGTTGTTTTGAAAGAAAAAGTTAAAAGAGATCTTATATTGTTCAGCCCCCCCTCTCAGTATAAGCTTGTGTTCTTCATATAGATAGCAATATAAATAGTAGTAATCAAAGAAATGCACAAATCACCACACACAATAGAGACACCATAATTTACGTGGTCCACCCAATGTGGGCTACTCCACGTAGAAAATCTTTCAGTAAAATTTTCTCAATCAATCTCTTGGAAATCCTTTCTCTATTACAATGTTTATGGACCTCTGTCCAAAGGAGATACCAATACCCTAAATCAAGTTCATGGATATCTATCCACAAGATAACTCCTTCTCCTTTGATCTGGCTGGTGACCCTCTAGAAGACTACTACTCTCACTGCACTGGCTTGTGGATCTATCTCCACTGGAGACTATTGTCCTCTATACTTTGTCATATTCAAAGCTCTATCTCAAATCTACACTAAATTCAGTCCTTTAGTATAGCACAAATCTTCTCAATATCTGTCTCTGATCTGGCACAAACTTGTCCTCAAATCTATACCAAACTGTGTTCTCAAGTCCTCTTTAGAACTGGATCAAATCTGCTCTACAAGTCCTCTCTAGAACTTGCTCAAATCTGCTCTACAAGTCCTCTCTAGATCTTGCTCAAATCTGCTTAATAAGTCCTTTCAAGAACTTATCCAAATATGTATTGTAAGCTTCCACAAAAGCTCACACAAAATCAGTCCACAAGTCTCCTCAAAGACTTACCTCAAATCTGCTCAACAAGTCCACACAAAACTTGTCCAATATCATAGAAACATAAATAGAATTGTTAGAGACTCAATATGTTCTACACTTATTACAATGCTCAATTAATTTCAATCACTCTCTTAGAAACATAAGGAGAATTGTTAGGGACTCAATATGTTTCAAATTCAACTCAATGCTCAATCACTTTCTCAACTCAATTTAGAATATAGAATAGTTTGTTTTAATGAACTTGAACAATCACTTCACACATTCGCTTGACTAGGCTCAACCAAATCTACTCAACCAATCACTTAATGAAACACTCCTTTCTCACAAACCCTAGTCCAAGAATATAAACACCAACTCAAAATATTTCCAACAATGCTCAATCACAAATCTCACATAACAATGATACTCATGTTATTTTCAAACCCTAGTTCAAGTTCTTTGCTCAAAAAATCACTTCAACAACAATGCTTATAAAACAACTCTCACATAACAATGATACTCAAACCCTAGTTCAAGTTCTTCACTCAATCAATGGCTTCAACAACAATGCTTATAAAACAAGGTTTTAACAACAACTCATTATTCCAGAAAACCTTGAAGCATTAACTCAACACACTCAATAGGAAACCCTAATCAAGTCCTTTTCACTCCAAACTTATTTTCCAGAAAACCAATCAATCAACTTAAATATGGAAGAATGTGCTCATACCTTTTTCTTGATGATTAAGGGATCTCATAAATATGCCACAATCAAAATATTTTCTATGCCAAACTCAAAGATGTTAGAAGATAAATCTTTCTCACAATTTAATGCAAAAACTCAATTACACCTTATCACTCCATCTTTAAAAACAACCATCAACATACATAAAATATTTTCCAAATAACACCTTATAATCTCCCAATTAAAATAAATTTAACATCCACCAAAATTTAACTCAAAAACCTCTTTAATTAAATTTTAATAGCAAGAAGAACTTTGGCAAAAATCAAATCCACTTTTCTTATAACTCCTATAACATAAATCAATTTCCAAACAAACAACTTTTCATTCTACCCTTATAACTCCCTTTTACCTTAGGAAAGACTTTAGGCAAATAAAAATTTATTTAACAAAAATTACCTTTGCCACTTATGAGATTCGAACCCCCAATCTCTGCCTCCTCGTGCACCCTAGCCGCGGGCTAGACCACCGCATGTGCTAGACGTATGCTTGGAACCCAAAGAGCATCTCGTGCTCTTTCTTCCAACATTGGCGTTCAAAACGAGCGCATTCAAAACGCTTTCTTCTACAGTGCTCAAGACCAACACGCAAACAACCTCCACGCGAATCGATCGTGGATACTTCCACTCCCAATGCCCTCGCAAAACATGCACTGCCAATGGACCACCGCATCAAATAGGAGTGAGGCTTAAGCCCTCCCTTTTTCGTCTTTTCCCTGGCACTAAAATATAACTCAAATTTATCTTCTTCCTCAACGATTGCACGAATTTTCTCTCACTTGGTCGCATGAAATTTAATCAATGAAGGGTAATTTTAATGCCCCTTTGGCATTGCTTTTATATATGAATTTCACCTTTTTTCATGGATGTTGGTGCTCCATTAAATCGATGACATTGGCGCCTTCTTAAGACCTTTATAATTTATAAATTATTTAAATTCTAAAAGAATTTAAATTTTATAAATTATTTTATAAGACTTTAATAAAAATTAAAGCCTTCTTGAGATAAACTTTAAACCTTTCTTTGTACTCCATGGGTTTGATGTAAATTATTCTGCCACCATGGTTTTAATAAAAACCTTAATTCTGCCATCACAATGTTTAAGGAAACCTTTATATCCTCATAATAATTTTAATAACAATCATTTAATTTTCCACCATGGTTTTAACACAAACCCTTATAAACAATATTTTGACACCTTTTCTTCAACTCTTCGCATTGTTCCTGGTGGTAGTAATGATGTACTCCATGGTATTAATGACAGCTTCATGTGTTCACCTTGGCATCAATGACAACTTCTCATATTGACATCAATGACAACTAAATGAGCTCAAAATGTCCAACATTGAATGGTTTAAAGGATGTCTGCTCTTCAAGTTAGAAGCTTGTAGCTAGACTATGTTGTTATCAGACTTGCAAAGAAGGTAAGCCAAAACTCTACTATGCTAACGTATGCAAGATGTCTCCAAATCTTTGACAAAGTACAATGCTCATAAAGTATATATTATTAAGCTCAGAAGATGGTGAGCTAGAACATTTTAATAAATAACATTGGCCAGGCTTCTAAGAGTTATGATATAATGTAAGAAACACATAAGGGAGTCTAAAAAATAAAGCAAAGAAAAATGAGAGTCTAGTATACTCGGGTTAGCTTCTAAATAATCAGGCATACTAGCATTAGGAAATAAGGGAACCCAAAAGGCAAAAGATGTAGCAACAACACCCTAGACTTAATAACTTCAATAAGGACACCTAGCACTCCATAAATGAGCAATTACACCATGTAATAGCTGTCAAAGTTGGAAAGTGATAGCCATATCCATAAAGCATGACAAAGCATCCCAAGAACCATAACCATCTAACAAAGGATATGTAGAGTAAGCTAAAGAAGTCAAGTAATGCTAGCTCATCCCAAGATTATGTTTGATCATTTTGGCCAATATTATATGTAATAGTTAATTTCATTTTAGCATAGTGAAAGAAAAGGGGTAATGCTCCTCATTTATAAGGTTTGGATATTCAATGTTTTTCTTTTTCTAAGTTGGTGTTCTAAGCTATTCTAAAGCAATCAAAGGGTTGTTTGGTTTCTTTTTGTCAAATTTTATGTGATATTTATAGTAATACAATGCACTTTCAATATTTCACTTAAGCTTTAATGGTAGTGAACTCTATTAGGCTCAATGTTTTTGCCTTACTTCAACCAAGGTTGAAGTAAATGTTGTTAGGCTTGAAGCATTTTGGATCATTGCTCTTAGGGTATTTGAAGTGTTGAATGTTGTGATAATTGCACTTATGGTATTTCTGTTAGTTTTAGCTGGGGTGAATTTTGTTAGGTAAAATAGCTATTTAGATCATTTTAGTGAAATGTTTGGAATATTGATTCTTATAATTCCTATGCTTATCATGTTTTTGTATGATCTTTAATAGAGGAAAATTTTGTTAAGCATTTGACTATAATAACCAGTCTACATCCATCTTGTTTGTATTTTTGTTCTTAGTTGAATTTCGTCCAAGTTTAATCTTGTTTCTATCCTTGTCTCCCCTATTTCTCTTTTACCCTTTTCTTTATTTTTTAAGCATTTACAAGGAGTCGGTCTTTCGTGGAGGTTGATCTAGAAGCAATTCTAGATCATCCAATCTTGAATCCGGTCTAGGGTGCATATTTCATACCCAAGCATATCAAAATATCAAGAGGTCTCTTCTAACACCATTTGTCATAATAAAAAATTTCTTAAGTGATATGTAACTGAATTGTCATCATTAATAAAATATAACTCTTGTACAATAGATTTGAAATAAAAAATATGATAGAATAACTAAAATATAATGAATTAGATTAATATCTACGTAGAGATTGTATTTTGTTTGAAGCATTGATTTTGTAATAAATATTACAATAAGCTTTAGGTCATGTTTCTTACTAAAGTTTTCCTCTAAATTAATGAGTCAATCACCAACTTTGTTTTCTAGAGGAATCCTCACAAATGACTTGTCATAATATATATATCATTGCCTTTTGGTATTTATTAATCCTATGCTTAGAATAACTATAGAGAATATCAAAGATAATTAACATGTAAAATATCATAATAATAACTTTAAAATTATGAACTTAAAATTTTACATTAAACTTTCACAATACTTAAATTCAACATTTTAATCCATAAGAACTTCATAAAATAAATTGTTTAATGCATACAAAACAAATAGGAACAGTGGATGAGTACTACACAAAGTTCATAAGCCTCCTCACATACACATTTCATCTAGATATCGCAATGGTGGTTTCCACATTTAGGTATGGGTTTAAGGATCAAATCATGCATGATTCATACACCCTCTAGGATGTTGAGCATGTTGCTCATGTAACTGTTAAGAAGCTCTAATTGCCTAGCTCTCATCCATGACATGATTTATATCCTCATAAGACTTATTTTTATAATTTTAATGAGGATCATGTACAAGGTTATTTCTATTTCAAATGTCATCATGACATCCATAGGATCATGATGTGAGGATTTGCTTAACATCCACATGGAAGCTAAGGATGACAATTCTAAAGAGTATGTCCCTGCCTCACCTCATCAAGTGAAACCAACAAAAGTTGACAAGCCTAAACAAGGTGTAGGTACTATGAACCTCTCAATATTTGCTCTATGGAAATGCAATATCATCACACTATCATGATACAAGGCTTCATAAGAGGATAGAAAACCAATATTTTGATTTATTGAAGCAACAATCCCAACTTCATCAACTATGGTATGATAAAATCCTTGGGATTGTTTATCAATAATATTGAAAAAGACAAATTCATTATGTTCATTGCCAATGGTGGTAAGGTTCAATGTGTGGGTCACATTGCTAGTGTCCACATCTAGATGGGTACCTACACTTGGATTGGAAACCTATATGTGATGGATATGGGTAGTGTGGATGTTATCCTTGGAGCTCAGTGGTTGTTCAAATTAGGGGATGTTACATTCAACCTATAATAGTTGTATATAGAGTGGATAAAAATGACAAGATCATTTATCTCCAGGTTTTGAAACCCCTGCCTTGCAAGGTTGTCAATTCCATTAGATGGAAAAAAATGTTGAAGCAGAGCAACAAGAGTATCTTTCCCTAGATTTATTATATTCTAGTCATGACCTTTGAGTAGTTACCTCCTACTCTCCCTTTCGAAATGTAGTCATTTCTTGATAAATATATTAAGATCTTTGAATATTATAGGGTTTGAATACCAAGGAAGAACATGATAAACTATTCACCTTATTCTAGGCAATCAACCACTATTATTCACTTTTGTCATTGTCTCTAACCTCAAAATATATAAATTGAAAAGTTGGTTCAAGAGATGTTGGAGCAAGGTATTATCTGCCCTAATACCAGTCCTTATTCATCCTTGTTATCATGGTCAAACACAAGGATGATTCTTGTTAAATGTATCTAGAGTTTATACCACTCAACAATTATCACTATAAAATATAAGTTTCCTATTACCATTATTAAATATTTCTTGAGTGAATTACATGGTGCAAAGTTTTTTAACAAGCTAGACTTGCATTATAGGTTTTATCAAATTAGGGTTTAAGAGGAGGATATTTTGAAAACTACTTTTAATACTCGTGAGGGTCATTATGAGTTCTTGGTAATGCCTTTTGGTCTTATGGATTCCCCTTTCACTAATGATGTTTGTATTCCATCCCCTCCAAAAAATTGTATTAGTCTTTTTTTGTCACATCTTAGTTTATAGTAAGTCTTGGAAAACCCATTTACATCATGTCAAAAAGGTATGCCAACTTTTTAATTAGGAACAATTATATGTCAGGTGGTCCAAATGTTCCTTTGGTGAATCTAAATTTGATTATTTTGTTCATATAATACCTCATGAAGGAGTCAAGGTGAACCCTACTAAGATCAAGCCTATGTAAAATTTGCTAATGCATCAATCCCTTAAGATTCCTAGGGAATTTTTTATATCTCACTAGGTACTATAGAATTTGTCAATAATTATAGAATATTGTAGCCCCCATAATGGTTCTCATCAAGAATAATGTCTTTGTTTGGTCTAAATATACTACATGAGTCCTCAAGACCTTAAAGAAGGCCATGTACACCACTCCTATTTTGCTACATTGGATTTAAGTAATCCTTTTATCAATGAATATGATGCTTCTAGCATGAGTATTGATGTTGTTCTAATGTAGGGAGGTCATCCCCTATACTCTGAAAGCAAATCTTCAATAATAATCTGGATCATTCTACTTATAAGAAGGATATTTTAGTCATCTTGTATATGGTGGACGAATGGAAGCCTTGCTAGGCTAGCAATTTATTATCAAAATTGATCATAGCAATATTAAGCACTTCTTGGATTAACATTTTTCTTATCTAGAACAAAATAAATGGCTGACTAAGCTTTTGGGATATGACTTTATGATTGAATATAAGAAAGGAAAGGAAAATTCGATTGTAGATGCACTTTCTCGTAAGTATAAAGATTTTATTGCTACCCAATCTATATCCAATCCCCTTACCCTTTAGATCACCCAATTTTGATATGAATGGTCTTTGGATCCTGATATTGTTCATTTGATTCATGATATTGTGGTTAGAAACCCACATAATCCATTGTTCTCTTGGTCTAACAATATTTTAAGGAAGATATACCACATTTATCTTGTTCAAAATTCCTTTGTCAAGAACAACATATTTTAAGAATTATATGCTTCTACCTTAGTAAGACATTATGGATTTCTTAAAATCTATCAATGGATTAAGAAGTCTTCTTCTTGGAAAGGAATGAAAGTTGATGTCAAATATTTTATAGTTGAATGTAAATTGTACCAGAGGAATAAGGGTAAAATAGTTAAGTCTTTAGGAATATTACACCCCTTCCTATCCCATATTACTACTGGTAATGCATCTCTATGGGTTTCATTGAACATATTTCCAAGTTATATGGAAAGAAAATGATTATTTTGGTGATCATATTTTTAAGAATGACTATTTTTATTCCTTATAGTGTCCATTCACTATGAATAAGGTGACCAAGGTATTCCTTGGTTGTTTTTCAAACTGCATGGTATGCCCAAGTCTATTATCTATGATCATGATCCTATTTTTACTAGCAACTTTTGCAAGGAGTTGTTCACTCTTAGTGACACTCAATTTAATATGAGGTCTTCCTATAACCCTTAGTCATATGGCTATATAAAAATTATGAATAAGTGCCTAGGTATTTATCTAAGATGCTTTGCAAAAGATAAGCAATAGTAGTGGGTTAAATGGATTTCATTAGTATAATGGTGGTACAATACTTATCATATTTTTACTAAGATGTCCCAATTTGAGGTATAGTATGGGGAAAAAACCCATCCTACCTTCTAGGTTCTTCTTATGTGGCTCACGTGAATGACTTCCTCTAGTAGTATTAGACTATCCTTTGGCTTCTCAAGGGCAATCTTTGTTATTCCTAGAATCATATGAATTAGTATTAGGATTTACACCACTCCAAATGACACTTTAAGGTAGGGATATAGTATTTTTATGGCTTTAGTTGTATAAGTAGCTTTCTTTGAAGATAATATCCACCCAAAAGCTTGCACCCAAATTCTATGGTCCATACAAGGTGACTTACTAGATAGGGGATGTGGTATATCAATTGGAGCTTCCTCCTACCTCTAAAATACATATTATTTTCATGTTTCTTGTCTTAAGTAGGAACTTGGTCAAAATATACAATCCTTGATGCAACTTCTAGAATTGGTGGAATAAGGAAAGGTTGACCTTAAGGTAAAAGTAGTGTTATAGTTGTAGGTTTATAGTTTGCATTATGAGATACTCATTAAGTGAATATATCTTAGAGAGGATGAAATGTGTATCTAGTGACCATTCTTTAGAAATTTCTAGCTTTGAAGACAAAGTTTTTTGGAGGGGATCCATGTAATGGCCCAAATGTGGCTACATCGGCTATATTTATTTTGTTGGCTTAGGCCCCTAGGTTAGGATAGTTGTCCCTTGAGCATTAGGGTTAGGTTTTGTTACTTTGTTAAACTATAAATAGGAGAGATATGATTTAGTTAGATAATTATTCATTTGTCTAACTTATATCACCTCTCATGCATATTTGAAACTTTTCCTCTCTACGTGACTATAAGATTTTACCCTCTTTGAGTAGCTTGGATTATTTTTTATATTTGGAATGTAGATTTTGATATTTACTTGGATTTACTATCTTGGATTATGATTCTATTATTGAAAATTTTGGTGAAAACTATTTTGTTGTTGTTATTCTAGAATTTATTATTTTTAAAAAGTTGTTTGTTATATTAGCAATCTTGAAAATGACACCATATATAAAGATAGATTGCAACGTAGTCTTTACAAATCTTAGCCTCTTGTTGAACTTGTGTAAAGGTATGCATCAGCAAGGTCACATTTCCATAATTGGAAGAAAAGGGCATATATTTTCCATCTTTAAATTTAGGTCGACTCTACACTAATCTAGCTAAACTAAATTAGTCTAATGCATGAATGCAAATCTAGAAGGAAAAAGATGCAAGAAAATAAAGTAGTGTAACAAAAGTTGTGTAATCATGATCATAGAAATATTAGTTATGATGAATAAACACATTTGTAGGGAATCAAATAATATTTATGTTATCCAAGGTACAAATAATTACCATAATTAAAGAAAGGACTACTAGAAAGTGAGAGGGAAGTGCACAATTTAAATTTAATAGAATTATGACACTATTCATCCATAAATTAGAAGGTCAAATGATATAATCAATCCATAAATGTCGTGTATTATATTTCTATTAATAGCAATATGAGTTTAGCTTTGATTTTATAATAATGACCAAAATATATATACAATTGATCTCCTAGCGCTTATTTATAGCAAAATCTTCAACTAAGAGTAATTTGAGGGAAAACCTTTTACTCCTAGTAAATCCTACAATTTAGCAACATCTTTGAAAACCTAATGCTTTGCTAAATATATTTACCTCTAAACTAATCTTGAATACCTTTAGTATTCTTCTAACCACTCATTGGCACCATGCCAAGATATAATATTGCTTACCAAGTTGTTTCCTTGGGTCTCTTGCAACTTTTCTCCGACCTTATGTGGTGAAGAGAAATTCACTCTTGCAAAAAAGTGATTCACTCTTTTACCAAAATTGTGATTCGTTTTTTGAGACTTGAGTAAATCACTCATTTGAATGGATCACACTTTGGACATAGCCAAAATCTTGAATTTTTTGCCTAATTTTTTTCTATCTTTATTATGGTTTCTTATGCTACAAATTTTTTCCATTGTCCTCCATGGTCATTATCTTGTTGGAATTCAATTATAGTAGCTAAGATACCATATTTTTGGCAACTTCATGGGTTCCAAGCTTGATTATTGAGATATCCCTTGCCCCACCTTTATCCTTAGAAATGAAATCTTCAAAATTGAGATCAACTTAGAGCAGAAATGTAAAATTGTGGGACCATATTATCTAGCTTTGGGGCAACAAGTTCAACAATGTTTTCCAATTAGTGTTTGAGAGCACTTCTAGGGCATCAAGAATTTTAGCATCCCATACCAATTACTTATATCAATCCCTCAGTATATTCTCCCCTCGGTCTACTATGTATTTCAACTTCCCCTTAGTTGTTTTGAGAACATTACACGTGGATTTGCATCCTTGAAACCTCCTTTGTTTGTTGGGTATATTTTTCAATGGAATAATTATTACTTTCTTATATGTTATAATTATTTTCTTTATTTACTCATTGGATATTTAGACAACAAATGCATGTTTATATGACACTCACTTATAATTTCAATGTCTTGCTCTATATTATTTTTTTTCATTTTTAAAATCATTTTCTAGAATCCATAAAATAGCATTGTCAACAATTTTTTAGATCACTTTTTGATGCTCAACATGTCTAGACAACCCACAAACAACAACATGCAAGTATAATTTTTCATATGTTATTTTTTATATCAATAGTAAATAGTCTTCACACCTCTCTTTCAATAAGATGATAATAGCCTCACACAACACATCCCAATTCTTGGATGACAACCACAAAAATTTGACTAGATGAGAGCATTGAGTTCAACTCAAATGCTTTGTTTCTAAACTTCAAACTTGTAGAGAAAAACAATAAAATAAAAATAATGCAAACATTATGTTTTGTAACTGAGTCGACAATATCTCTTTCTCCTTGCATGAACATATATTCATTTATTTCACCTCCTAGATTTGCTAGGGCAAAAACAAAATTAAAACAATGTCTTCCATTGTACGATGTCAATCTTACCTTCAAAGCATCAAAGTTGTAATACCAAATGTTATAAACATATATTGGATGCAATAAAATTTTCATTGATATGATATATGTATATATACTAACAAGAATTAAGAATGGACAAGTCTCTGGTTACAATTGACTTATAGCTACCCCTAACTCCAAATTTGCATAACAAATTTTAGCTAATATACTATTGTTTTTAAATATTTAAATATAATCGTAGTCAATTTGATTCTACCTCTACTCCTTACACGGTTCACTATACACACTCTTTTGTCTTGGATCCTTCCCATGCAAACTATGGTGTCACCATACTCGATTATTTAAGGTTTGATTCCACATCATATGGTGTTGTTGATTGATCCTATACTAGCATATATAATCAATTGATTTATTTTTTTGTATTATAGGTTTACTCTTCCTCAAGAAAATCTTCTTTCTATGCTTCCAACAACAAGACAACTTCTCCAATATTGGTCATAGTGGCTTGATACTTTGAATGAAGGCCTCATGACCTTATGGTACCCATTTCACTGATATATATGAACTATTGAATGACCACCATAATCTAGACCTACATAAAAGTATATTTTTTCTAGTTCCCATGACTTCTCCTTGCTTTTTGAAGTGATGACAAGATACCACAATGCATTATAAATACCAAAATTAAATAAATTTCGGGCTAATTCATGAATATGAATGATCTAGAATTTCTTATCCATCATTCAGATTTTATGGTTATAATTTGCTTGCTTGCTTAGTTTCCCAATTGTTTTTCCTTGGTTAATTGATCTCAAGTACTTGCTTGGAATTCTTGCTTGCTTACTTGAGTTTCAAGCGCTTGGTTGGGACTCCAAGTGCTTGTTCTTATTTTGGTCAAATGATTGATTGCATCAAAACTAAGTCAACATGTTTATTTTCTGCAAGTGAACAACTATTGGTCTTCTCTACTTGTGCAATGCTTATTTGATGTGGATGATAACATTTCACTCTAATAGAGGGTGTTCAATTTGATACCATAAATTTTAAAATTGATTGCTTATGATATACACCTAATGTATGGTTTATCTCATGCTACAAGATCGTATCCATTGATATAACTTTCTTTAGAAATTTTATAGTGAATAAAATGATTATCCTCCATTTGCTCCTTATTTGTAATGCTTATCTCTTACTGATGATGCTCTACATCCATTCTTGTGCTTACATATCTACAAAATCTTCATGATTGCTAGATAAAATGTGTTTTCTTGCTTTCCTTAGGCATACATTGATACATATGGTTATTAATTCTCGATGGATGAAATACAATTCATATCTCAAGTGGAAATTAGGCATTTATCTTTCATCAATGTGCCTCGAATCATCAAACTTATTGTTGTCCTATTTTCCCAACTTGGTTTATGCAACAACGATACCATGCTTAGTTGAGTGGGCATATCCTCTCCATCCCATAGTGTGAATTATGTCACATAATATTAATAATGGAATATTTAAGCACATAGACTCCCTTAATGTTGGTAGTGATCATATTCCATTTGCTTCAAGTGATGAAACCATAAACCAACTTTATTGACTTTGCATCGGATTTATGGGAATCTTCTCTAATTTTTGCTTTCCCTTTAGAGAGTTATTTCTTGCATTTGGAAACCAAATGCTTTGCATGCATGCTATTATCATGTTTCTTTCCACAATGCTTACATGGATAGATATCTCAACAAAGTTGAGATATATGATCTCTTCCATGATAATCACAAGGAAATAGAAACATAAAATATTTATGTATGTACTTTTTCTTATGGTTATTTATTTGTTTACTCTTGTCTCCATTGTTGGAGCTCATATTAGGATTGTCTAACCCTTCTTCTTTGAAAGACTACTCGCTTAGAGATGTTTGACAACTTCACTTAGATCCTTTGATGGTGCCAATGCCTCCTTTATGCAAACTTTGTTAGAATAGTATCTTATCCTTCTCTATAGAAGCCACATCTTTAATTCTTTAATCTTATTTTAGCATCACACCAATAGGATACTTGATTCCTTAGCCATTTTTACCAAGTACTTGGCCTTCATAGCCCATTCTCTTCAATACCTTGGAGCCAATACCTATTGTATGTGTTGGTGTATGAAACTGTTTGAGGATCCTTTTAGCCTTATGCTCCAAGCATAATGACCATTTGTTATGGTTGTCAGGTGTGTTTGGTGCTCGCACCTTTCATGAAGTGCACAGTAGGGAAGTATGAGGATCATGGGACACAACTCCAAGAATAATCTCTAGGGTTTTATTGAAGTTGACTCCTTTTTTGGATGTGATCTTGACACTCTTATCTTAATCTATCCTAGCCTACTAGGTTTTCCTTGAAAAAGGGATGAGAGGAAAGCAATAAGACTAACTAGCTTAGACTATGGGTGGCGATGTGCTAAGAATTACAAAGGTTCTCTATGTATTGATGGGATGAGTGAACACATGCATCAATCATGCCAGTAAAAGTGAACATGATTCTAGAATATAATATCTCTTTTTATGAAACTTGCACAAAGACCAAGATACATACTAGTCATAGCTCCTTATACAAATTTACACACATACAAAGACTAGGATAGAAAGCAGATAGTCACAACTCTTTTATAAATGTTTAAAATGATAAAATACATATACCAAATTGAAAAAGGCTCAAAGGTAATATACATGAATTGACTCAAGACTCAAGTCCAGATCAACACACAAGACAAAATGAAAGAAAAACACTAGCTAAGGCCAAATACTAGGCATGAAAATATCATTCTTCCTCCTCACTTAGATACAAAACTCAAATACTTATACAACCTAACTCTAAATTCAAAAATGAAAATTCCCTCCAATTTTCCTAAGCAAGAACACCTATGTCTTCTTTTGTTGTCGAGGTCGAGGAATTGTGTTGCATTCATTCCTAGTAGATCTGAACCTAATTTGGGGTCTAATCACCATAAATATTTTACAGATGAAGTGGAACTTTTCATAGGTATCATTAAAGGGTCTTTTCTCTTCATGAAAACTCAATATCTGGGGGTGTTAAACTTTGCTTGTTGAGGAAGTCTCATTGTTGATCCTAAGACAATGTGGGTCCCATCTTGTTCTTGTTTAGCTACCAAGTCATTTCCTACTTGCCCTTTCATTGTATCTTCTTGTTTCCTGTATCAATTGATCCTTGCTCATGTTTCTAATAATTGTGACCTTGTGCATGGTATAGCTTTAGAGATACCACCACCTTTTTGATCCTGTTCTATCTTGTTATCCCTTATCTCTTAGGGTCTGATTATTGGACTTTGGTAGTAGGCTTTCATTTGAGACTCCTTCTGGGGGCTCGATTCCTTCGGTAGTGTTTCCCTCACATTGGCTCTATTGTGGCACTCTAATTTGGGTGGAGAGATGCCTTTGAATATTATTCGATTTTTTAGTTGTTGCTCTCTCAATCATATCCTAGTCTAGTGAATGTCGCTTTTGATATTGCCCTACTTCTTGTTTATTTTTATGTTTCAAAGTTGCCTAATTATTGGACTTCTTTATTGTGCATGAGTTATTCTATTTGTCTAGTTTTGACCACTTAGATTCCTTTTGCTCCCTTTTTTCATTAATTTTTTGGGTGACCTTCATATGGACCAACAAGCATAGATAATTTTTCTAAATCCTTGCCTGAATAGCTTGTCCCTCTTTTTTCTTCCTCCATTGTTCTTGGGTTTTATTTTCCCTAGGATCTTGCTAGTGTTACTTTGCAACTGCATCGAGGTATATGTTGCATTGCAAACCCAATTACCAAAAGAGGATGGTTCATTCTCTAAATCCAATCCTTTTGGTTGAGGGATGGACCCATGGTCGTTGAGTGGATAGGAACCCTGTCAATAATAGAGCCCTTTTAGCAAAAATTAAAAAGGCTCTAAGGTTCCTACTTATGGTGAGGTTCAGCTTAGCTACCACTAGAAAGGTTATTGTCCTTTGTATGTCCATTCCGGGTGGTTAGCATATCCTTGTGGCATAGGGAGTTTTGAATTAATTAGCAATTTTTAGCATAAGACTTCCCTTGTTGACATCCTTAGCATTTTATCAGTATAAACCACCTAATAGATGGAAGGAGCTTCAAGTCCTCTCATCTCACTCAAATCTAGACAACAAGTATGCTCAAAATTCCTCCTTCAGGTTGGATTTGCCTAGTGTAGTAAAACCTTACTACTATTTGGTGACTCATAGGGGGATTCTACATGCAGGAGGTAGATAATCTAAGATGGCCTTATCTATTGGGCATAAAGTCTAGGAGGAAAATTTTGGAAAGTTTGACCTCAAGGGGGTGGGAGACAAATTTCTCACTCAAAGGGCTTTGTTCGAGAGCTTGTGAGATGCAACAAAGAAGCTCCCATTTTAGAGACCTCTCCCATTGGAAAAATTGTTAAATATCCTTATCCCATCAATCCTTCTTCTTATTAATTCTTCTCTAGCAAAATAATGGGCAATGATATTTCCTACATAATTGAATCTACAATGGCATAATTATCCACAATTTTACCTCATGTCTAGCCATGACAGTTGTCTCTTCATCAGTCTGATTGTTCTTGAGTGGTTGATGGTAATCTAGGAAATGTTATTCCTTAGTTGTTTTACTTATTCTTGGACCTACCGATTCATGCAAACTACCTTCAAACCTGCAAATGAACTATTTGGTGTGCTTTCCCATAAATTGTTTCATGTGAGTGCTTTGAATTACTCCCCATTTTTATAAGTCACTACCTACTTGGCCAATAACTATACGACACAAATTTTATCAACATTATTTTAAATGCCACTTATTTACAACATGATACATGGTTTTGATGCACCTTCATGCATCTTATACTTCACATGGAGCTCATTCATTAGAATATGCAATGCTTGGACCAAAATGATCCATATTTTTATCGCTCTCCCCTATTTTTCTAGATCATGTGACTTGTTGTAGCTAGAATTCAATGGTTATTTGGTTTTAGTGAGCGATTAATTCTCAAGTCTATGTGGATAATTGCATTAAAATCATGTATGGAAATCTCATCTTCCATTAGCAATTATTCTATCATATCCTTTGAATATTCTAGGTGTTGTTCAATCATCACCTGGAGGTATTTGGGATCATCTCCAACCAAATGGATATTTTGCTCTTCAAGCCTCTCTATGTGATGGAGGTTGTACTTTTCTACATAGAGTCGAACCTTCCTTCCCTTATAGGGAATCATCATGTGAGTATAGTCTAGGGATAGACACCCCAAGCTTTACAAAGAACTCACTTGACAAGCACAATCCAAATAGTGATAGAATATCCACCACTACCACCTCATGAATTACTAAGACATCTAAATTTTTATGCAATACCATTGGGATGTCCTTCACTACTCCCACCATCTAGACTAGTACCCATCTAGTTGTAGTACACCAAAACTAGTCTAGGTGTATTTTATGTCCATCTCATCACAAACAACCCTAGGCATGATTGTTGTGGCAACTCCAAAACCCACTATGCAATTATGGACGATCTAGCCTCCCATACATAAATATATATAAAAAGGAAAAGGTTTAATCCTACCCATTCTAGTTACTTGTTGACCTTGAGCTAGATTCATAACCGAACATTTGGATTTGTTTGGATATGCCTTCTCTAGGGAAATCTTAAGCAAATCACTCTATCCAAGGATAAATAGAGTGTTATTCATGCTCACTCCTAATAGAGTCCTCTTCAGCTCTTCAACAATGTTGAATTCAAAAGGTTCTAACATCCTTCCCTCCTCTTGGACTAACTTATTGAACCTTGTTTGTTTTTTTTTACTATTCCCTTGGTTATTAATTCTTGGTATGAGTGCATTTTGCTTCATTGGATCAACCCTACTATGTTCTAGTATTGCATTTAGAATTAGCAGGTTTACCTCATATTCTTTTACAACTCTCCTTTTAATTTTGGTGAGGATGCTAGATTGTACTTGTGGTTTGTCATCCATCAAGGCACTAGTCACACCAAAAATAATGTAGACCTTACCTTCATCTCATGTCACCAACGTTTGTTCTAATGGTCCAGTTTTGGAATTTGGAGTAACTTTTGGGAGAGAGCTTTGAGTAATCTACCCTAGAGTTTATGTAGTGTATTGGGAGTAGACAGTCTAAACCACTGGGTATGTTGCCTATTGAGAGTCACAATAGCCATAATAATTAGGATCTAAATAGGAGCATTTATAGGCATACAAATCCTTGATATAGTTGTTCTAAGCTAGGATGACATCCTTGACTAGGTTACATGGGGTCTATTGCAAGGGCACTAGGATAGGCACAATTTGTTGCTCTAATGTTTAAGACTAACCAGATTCTCGAAAAGGCTACAACAAGTACCTTTGATAACCATTTGGTGGGGGTTAATAACCTTGGTTACCCGATTGGAAGGAAGGTTTCAAATAGCTTTGGTAAGAGAACCTTTAATCATTCTATTATAATTTAAGGGCTATAATCTCATTAGATATAGCCCTCATTGCACTTCTTATTTCTTATATATTTGTTGCCTAGGGGTTAACAAAGGGTTGACTTGGAGGTAGAGAGGGATTGTATGCTTGGACCAAATTTATGGTGGGGGATAACTGGAAGGCAGTAGGTTGCATAGTGAGTGGAGGATGGTATGGCATATGAATTTTAAGTAAGAAGGGTATTGAGGGTCTATGAGCTAGCTTTCCTATTTATATTAGGTCTCTCTTAGTTTGAGTAGCTAGCTCATTAGCTAATGGTAAAGTATTCCCCTATCTAAATTTCACCATCATAGTTATATTTAAATTAAAAGCTCTTAGATAATAAATGAAGGCCATACCTAGAGGGGGTTTGATATTATTAGGGATTCAACACCAGGTCTTATGGAATTTTATGTTAAAGTCATTCATGGCTTCCATAGGAGCTATTTTGATGGTTTTCCATTGCTCTAAGAGAGACACCCCATTTGCCTTCTCTCCAAATCTATCTACAAACAAGTTGGCAAGCAAGTCTTAGTCAGTAATAGAGTGTGGGGTGAGTGAAATGTACCATTCCCAAGACTTCCGTTTGGAAGAGCCTACCAATAGTCTAAGCATCACTTTTTTCTCTCTAATGTTATATAACACACACAAGCTGACCACGTGCTAGAGGTGTTCGGTTGAAGTTATTACATCTTCCTCGGTGAAGAATGAAAAATATTTTAATGATGAGATTAGAATCTCATCTCATGTAATGGGTGGGATTGATGGCTATAATGGGCCTTTGTCATTCCATGTCGACAACCTTCTTTGTTGTGGGTTCTATGTTGTAGCCATGTTCTATCATCGACCCCTTTGTCTATGATCAAGATTCAAAGGTGACAACAACAATTGGGGATTCACTCTCACATTGGATCTTGTAATGGGCCTTAAGCTCATAAAACATGATATTCATCTTAAGAGAGTTGTTATGTTTTTTGGGTCTTTTAGTCATAGGGAGTTACTAGGTGGGGCAAAATATGCTTCAAGAAGTTAATGGGCAAAGAGTTTCACTAGAATCATAGACTTAATTTTTGTTAGATGAATTCTTTAAAATATTTCTTTCTTTAGCAAAGTCGTTAGATGAATCTTCTCAATGTTTCGACAAGTGGTGAGCTAAGACCTTCATTAGAGTCTTAATTTGGATTCTAATCAGGGAATAAATGTTGTGCTTTTGTCTCATTAGGTGTGCCAATGAAACTGTTGGTGTTCAAAACTATATGGAAATTATTTTAACCTTATGCTCTAGGCATAATGACCACCCACTATGGTTGTTAGATGTATTTGATGCTCGCATATCACTTGGAGCACACTATCGAGAAGTCTAGGGAGCGTGGGATATGACTCGAGGGACAACCTCTAGGGTCTTATCAAGGTCAAATTCTTATTAGAATATGTTCTTAACACTATTGTCCTAATCTAGCCTAACCTATTGGGTTTTTCTAGGAAAATGGATGAGAGGAAAGCAATAAAACTAACTAGCCTAGACTACGGATGGTGATTTACAAAGGTTTTCTATGTATTTATGGGATGAGTGCACACATGCATCAATCATGCTAGTAAAAATGAACATTATTATAGAACTATATAACTCTTCTTATGAAACTTGCACAAAGACTAGGATAAACACTAGTAACAACTCTTTTATATATATGTTTAAAATGATCAAATACAAATATTGGAATGAAAAAGGCTTGAAAGGCCTATACATGAATTGACTCAAGGCTCACATCTAGATTAATACACAAGATAAAATGAGAGAACAACTCTATCTAAGGCTAAATAGTAGGCATGAAAATATTATTCTTCCTCCTCACTTAGATACAAAACTTAATACTTATACAAGCTAACTCAGATAAAAAATTGAATACTTATGCAACCTAACTCTAAATTTAAAATTCAAAAATTCCCTCCAATTGTCTTGAGAAGGAACACCTATGTCTTCTTTGTCATTGAGCTTGAGGTATCGTGTTGCATTCATTCATGGTAGATCCAAAGTTGATTTGGGGTATAATCATCGCAAATATTTTGTAGATCGAGTGACACCTTTTAGAGGTATCATTAATAGGCATCTTCTCTTTGTGGAAACTCAAGCTTCGATGACATTAACATTTTCTTATTGAGGAAGCCTCATTATCAATCCTGAGACATCATAAGCCCCATCTTGTGCTTATTTGACTACCAAGTCATTGTATTGATTTCTCTTTCACCTAATCTAATTAGCACCATCGATTTATCCTTGCTTGGGTTTCTAGTAATCACAACCCTATGTATGGTGTAACTTTAGAGATACCACTGCCTTTTTGATTCTATCATATCCTACTATCCCTTATCTCTTGGGGCCCAATTACCAGACTCCAATAGTAGGCTTTGATTGGAGACTCCTTTTGGGGGCCTGGTTGCTCGAGTAGTGTTTCCCTCACACTTGCTCTATTGTGGAACTTTGGTTTGTATGGAGGGATACCTTTAGATATCATCTAATGTTTCAGTTGTTGCTCTCTCAGTCATCTCCTGGTCCAGTGAATACCGCTTTTTCTATCACCCTACTCCTTGCTTGATTTTTGATGCTTTAAAGTTTCCTAATTACTAGACTTATTTATTGAGCATGAGTTATCCTCTATGTCTATTTGTCCAGTTTTGGCCACTTTGATTCCTTTTTCTATAAATTTTTGGGACGACCTTCATATGGACCAAAAAGCATATATAATTTTATTGAATCCTTGCTTGAATACCTTATCCCCCTTATTTTCTTCCTCCATTGTTCTTGGGTTTTATTTTCTCCAGGATCTTGCTGGTGTTACTTTGTAATTGCATTGAGGTATATGATGCATTGCAAATCCCATTACCAAAAGAGGATGGTTCATTCTTTGAATCCACCATTTTGGTTGAGGGATGGATCCATGGTCATTGAGTGGATAGAAACCCTTCCAACAATAGAGCCCTTTTAGCTACCACCAAAAAGGCTTTAGGGTTCTTGCTTATGGCGAGGTTCAACTTAGCTACCACTAGAAAGGCTATAGTCCTTTGTTTGTCTAATCCAAGTGGTTAGCATTACCTTATGGCATAGGGAGTTTTGAATTAGCTAGCAGGTTTCAACACAGGCCTTCCCTTGTCGATAGCCATAGCATTTTCTCAACATCGACTATTTGATAGATGGATGGAGTTTTAGGTCCTCTCATATTGTTCAGCTCTAGGCAACAATTCTGCTCAAAATTCCTTCTTCAGGTTGGATTTTCCTAGTGTAGTGAAACCTCACTACAGTATGCTACTCAAAAATTAGAAAAATCAAAATTTTGGTTGCTTACCATGGTTTCCTTGGTCATGATGCATGCATATTTAGTGAAAATATGCCCTTTCATTTGCATTTCCTCATGTGTTTGTTGGATTTGAGCTAGAAAAATATCCATAGATGATAATCTATCATATATTTCATTCACTTCTTATACATACTTTCCTTCTACTTATGTTATGCCCTCACAAGCAAGGTTATTAAGGTACATGTTTTATTATTGCACCTTGCCAACTTACTTTGTCACCATGAACAAGAGATTTTCTTGCTCTTGTAGCTTCATTTGAAATGCTTTAGTTTCTTTCCTCAACTTAAAAACATTATTTGTTTGCTACTAGTTTTTCTCCAATAAATATTGGATCTTGCTCTTCTCCTCTTGGATATTGAATTAACCATTTTTGCTATACTTTCCCATGTAAAAACTATAGTATACTTTTAAAAACTAAGAAAAACCTCCTCTAATACCAATGTGATTTGTAATATCCTTGAACAGAACCTTAAAAAAACACTTTTGAATACTTAAAGTGCTCCTTATGTTGGTTCCACTTGGATTGTGATAAAGCTACTCACTAATCACTTACAAAACCTTTCCGTTTGGCATCAAAGCTACTCTTCTATGCCTTAAAAATTCTCCTAGATGTTAAGAACTAAGTATGGAAAATCCATCAAGGGCTCAATGAAATTCTAATAAAACTTGAAATCTATTATAAAGCCAACTATATATTGTTGTTGTCGTATAATACTAAGATTTGGCTCAAACTTGCTAGTTTTTATGCATGTAAACCACATAAATCAATGCAAAACCCATGGAATGCAATGGAAATGAAATAAATTCATGGAGGAATTAAAAAAATGCACTCATATTAACATAGTGATTTACAGTAGGAAAAATTCATTGAGGGAAGAAAACCTATTATTTAATCAGCCAAACTTCGTATTCTTCCAAAAAAATGGAGAATGTACAAGAAATATTGGTCATCAACTTGGTCTTCGATGAGATATAGAATTGTTATATGCTTATTTTTAACTTTACATAGTGTTTCTTTATTTCTTATTGATTTTTTTTGTTGATTACCCTTGCTCCCAACCCTTCAAAACTCCCTTCTCTTTCCTTCTATAGGCTCAAATAATCCTCATATAGTCTCTTCCACTTCCATATTTGGGAGTGCAACTAGTGTTTCTTGATCTTTCTTCCAAGTGTGGTTATGCATGGAAGTGATGTGTCATGCTTCTTCCTTACACGTATTCCCCTTGAAACTTGTCCATTTTGCTTTTTATCACCTTACACATGCCAAATTAGCCCATTCCCAAATAGCTTGTTGGCTAGATTTTTTGCCTTTTAAAGGTAAAATAGATGAATCTAGAGCTAGAATTTGATGGACATGTGGGCAATGATGAAAGGAACCTTTAGAATATATTGTCTTATTTGCATGTATGAGGAGAGAAAAATATGACTATACAATAAAGTATCATTTGTCATTTTGACTTGTCGAATAGATCTATTTTGATATAAAATCTATACAAAAAATACAACTTTGATTCCTATTTCACATATAAAAAGAACCATTCAATTTGGACTTGTTTTGATTGACTTTTGTCTAAGATACTATTTATTGGTTTTGATTATTCTTTCCTACTTTTTTGGGGCTATATGATATATTTTAAGGTCAAATTTATACTGAGCACTTTTCTCAATTCCAATAACCTCTATTTAAAATTTCATTGGAATCCAACTTTATTTAGAGGAGTTATATAACGGATTTTTAGCCAGATTTGGTCCCAATATCTAGGAGTGTATTATGAATCAAATATACAAGAGTTTTATTATATGAATCAATGCTTGATACATTTCTCAATACAATACATGGAGCTTTGTCTCCATAATATAACCTTACAAGTGACCTTTCAATACTTTATCTATTGCTCTCCTTACATATCCGAGATATGCATCCTTTCCTATTCCAAACATAAGACAAATCTCTCATGCCCCTTGAATTTACATCTTGCCACATACATATAACTCTTCACTTGTATACTTAAAACCTACATATATGACTCTTGAGTAACTTATATGACACATTGCACACACTTGAACACTTAATCAAAATTTCACAACGTAAATTGTTATTATTACTAGTTTTAATCAATTTATTGATTGTTCCTTCCTTCCCCAAGAGATTGAACAATTCATTTTTATCGATTCACATATTCGTGTTTTATCCATAAATTATCAAAAAATTCATTCAATAAAATCTTACTCGTATTATATGTATTTATTCTTAAAAAAAATAATTTTTATTCCATCCTAGATTTCTTAAAAGTAATTATTTAGACTAATCTTTCCTCTTCCTGTTGATTCTTTCCATACTTCCATTCATTATTGCCGAACTACAACAATTGATTCCTTTTTAGTAATTGGTTCTACAAAAATAAAGTCTTACACATTGGTTCGACATATTCCACATGATTTGAGTTGTATGATTTAAGTTGGAACGGATTATTAACATGGGTTAATGTAATTTATGTCTACCTCTTTTCTATGTTGACTCTCAAATATAGAGTTTGAAGTTTTTTTTTTAATTACTTTTATTTATTACTATTTTAATTTATAAATTTATATTAATTTTTAATTAATTTATATTTTATTAATAACTTTTTACAATCAAATCAAGTTGATGAAATATTTTGATTCTTACCCATTATAACCCCAATTGGAAAAAGGTGACCTTCGGGCTTTAGATATCGATCCCTCTCGAAATGCACGTGATCTTCTAATTCTAATTCAATAGCCTGATGGTACTAATGCTCAACCTCCTTTTTTTGGTGGGATGAAGGTGCCTTTATAGGCTCCTTAGGGTTTTAGAGGGAATGAGAGGTGGTAATCCAGGATTACCAATTGGAAATCTAGGGCTGCCAAATGGAGGGGGCAATTAGAGTGAGTCACCCAAGGTGTCTCACTTAACTGGGGTGAGGTGGATGCAAGTGGAGTGATATGTGGAGGGTTACCCCATGTGAAGGGACAAAGGGGACAAGGGTGTATGAGATGTGGCAAGGGATGTTGGTGAGGTGGCTAGGACACATGTCCAGTGGGTAGGTAAGATATCCTAGGCTGATTTTTCAGATTTAGTAAATCTAGAAAATAGGATAATGTGCAAGATTTATATACCTAAGTCTAAACTTATTTATATAACTTTATTATGTTTGATGTGGGGTGGTAAATGTGATGTTGTGGATGCCTAGGTTTTGGTGTCTACACAATCCATCAAGGGCTTAATGAAGTTCTAATAAAATTTAAAATCTATTATAAAGCCAACTATATATTGTTGTTGTCATATAATACTAAGCTCTAGCTCAAACTTGCTAGTTTTTATGCATGTAAACCACATGAATCAATGCAAAACCCATAGAATGCAATGGAAAGGAACTAAATTCATGGAGGAATTAGAAAAAAGCACTCATATTGACATAGTGATTTAGAGTAGGAAAAATTCATTAAGGTAAGAAAATCCATTATTTAATTAGCTAAACTTCGTATTCTTGCAAAAAATGGAGAATGTACATGAGATATTGGTCATCAATTTGGTCTTAGATGAGATATAGAATTGTTATATACTTATTTTTAACTTTACATAGTGTTTCTTTGTTTCTTATTGCTTATTTTTTGTTGATTATCCTTGCTCCTAACCCTTCAAAACTCTCTGCTCTTTCCTTCTCTAGGTCCAAATAATCCTCATATAGTCTCTTGCACTTCCAAATTTGGGAGTGCAACTAGTGTTTCTTGATCTTTCTTCCAAGTGTGGTTATGCATGGAAGTGATGTGTCATGCTTCTTCCTTACACGTATTCCCCTTGAAACTTGTACATTTCGTCTTTTATAACCTTACACATACCAAATTAACCCATTCCCAACTAGCTTGTTGGCTAGATTTTTTTGCCTTTTAAAGGTAAAATAAATGAATCTAGAGCTAAAATTTGATGGACATGTGGGCAATAATGAAAGGAGCCTTTAGAATATATTGTTTTATTTGCATGTATGAGGAGAGAAAAATAAGACTATACAACAAATTATTATTTGTCATTTTGACTTGTCGAATAGATCTATTTTGATATAAAATCTATACCAAAAATAGAACTTTGAATTCCTATTTCACATGCAAAAATAACCATTCAATTTGGACTTGTTTTGATTGACTTATGTCTAAGATACTATTTATTGGTCTTGATTCTTCTTTCCTATTTTTTGGGGGCTATATGATATATTTTAAGCTCAAATTAATATTGAGCACTTTTCTCAATGTCAATAACCTCTATTTAAAATTTCATTGGAATCCAAATTTATTTAGAGGAGTTATACGTTGGATTTTTAGCCAGATTTGGTCCCAATATCCAATATCCAGGATTGCATTATGAATCAAATATACAAGAGCTTTATTATATAAATCAATGCTTGATACATTTCTCAATACAATACATGGAGCTTTGTCTCCATAATATAACCTTACAAGTAACCTTTCAATACTTTGTCTATTGCTCTCCTTACATATCCGAGAGATACATACTTTCCTATTCCAAACATAAGACAAACCTCTCATGATCCTTGATTTTAGATCTTGCCACATATATGTGACTCTTCACTTGTATACTTAACACCTACATATATGACTCTTGAGTAACCTACATGACACATTACACACTTCAACACTTAAATCAATTTTTCACAGCGTAAATTATTATTATTACTATTTTAATCAATTTATTGATTGCTCCTCCCTCCCCAGAAAATTGAACAATTCATTTTTATCGATTCACATATTTATGTTTCATCTATAACTTATCACAAAGTTTATTCAATAAAATATTACTTATATAAATATAAGTATTATGTATTTTTATTTTTTATTTTTTTTTGAAAAATAATTTGAAAAAACTTGTATTAAAACAAATATCATTTACAAGTTGGGATGAGACTTTTCCCAGCCTTAGGCAGAGAGAACACATGTTTACAATAGTAAAAGAAGATTTGCATTGGAGCCAAATCTCTTAAACCATATTTCTACAATGATTGTTCACCTGTTTACAACTATAAAAGAAGATCTACATTGAAACATAAATCTCCTAAACAATATTTCTGGAATGGTTATCCAAATTAGCTAAGCACTGGATTTGCTCACCAACTTGCCTAATCATCTCATCCTCAATAGCCATGTCACTGTGCCACTGAACCCCTACCTCCTTCTTAGTACCCATCTTAGCCGGAAGTCTGCCACTTTATTTAGATCTCTACTCACATAAACTGGAATCACATCATCTAATTCCCTCCATAATTCCTTAATTTGAGTGACAAGAATCCTCGACCTCCATGTTTTCAAAGCAAAGTTCCTCATGCAATCTAGAGCTCCAACCATTATTTGAGAATCTGATTCTAGGATTATCCTCCAGTGATCTTGTTTTACTACCCAAATAGAAGCAAATTTGATATCTAAGGCTTCTGCTTCATTGTTTGTGGCCCTTCCCAAACCTTGCAGTTCCCAATAGAGCACTGTTCCAACATGATTTCGGCAAACCACTCCAATTCCAGCTCTACCCGGATTGCCTTTTGTAGCTCCATCAGTATTAATTTTAATCCAACCTTTTGGGGGTGGTTTCCAACTAGCTCTGTCCTGTACCTCTTGCACTTCAACTTCCTTTTCCATTGCCCCAATAACAACCTGAGTTTCCTCTTTAGCATAGACTTCCACAGTTTTCGTGACTTTGCTCCAAATGACCTGCCAAACTCCATCTAAAGAAGAAAAAGTTTCTCTAAAAATTCTAGCATTTCTCTCCAACCACACTTGCCACCAAATAAAGTTTAATCCAAGCTCCCAACCAATACAAAGAGCTTTAGATTTAAATCTACCCCTCTTCTATATTTCCCAAATATTAATCCAATTCAAATCACCATTAACTTGAATTTTATAATATAAAAACCATCTCTCCCAAATCTGGCACGTGAATGGGCACTCAAACATCAAGTGATCAGTTGTTTCCTTGCTCTTGTAGCATAAAACACATTGATATGGACCAATGATTCCCCTACATATGAGATTATCAAAAGTAAGAATTCCATTATGCATGAACTGCCAGGCAAAAAAGTTTACTTTCGGCCAACACTTGGACTGCCAAATCTTTCTCCAATCCTCAACCTGATATGTATGAGGGGGAGGCTCTAGAAGGATCTTATCATATCCGTCCTTCACTGTGTAGACACCAAGGTTCCCATAGCCCCAAGCTAATTCATCCTCCTCATCTCTACCTGTGAGAAATATTTTTGACAAGATTTTAGTCATGATGGGTGTCAAATCCGGAGGGATTGAAATTGGCTACTCATCCAACTTCTTAAACTGCTTAAACTTATAATCCCCAGTTGACTAGTGTTGAAATAACTTTCAATTTGGACCCATCCCTTGGTTTCTATGGCTATTTTTATTGGTTGCAATTCAGGAAATTCAACAATGATAGGTGGGTATTGATCCCATGAATCTGTCCAAAATTGTGCCTTCTCCCCTCTCCCCACTTTCCAAAATAATCTATCTTTTACTACCTGAGATCCTAACTTGAGAGCCTACCACACTAAGGATCCATTACCATCCAAAGGGAAACGACCCACCTCATTTGGGTTTACATGTCCCAAATATTTACTAGTTAAGATTCTACTGAATAAAGAAGTTGGTTGGGAAATCCACCTCCAAGAAAGCTTTCCACCCAAAGCTTTATTATTTAACTTTGATCTTCTTAGTCCCAAACCTCCTTTTACCTTGGGCTGGCTTACTTTATCCCAACCTACTAAGGCCCATTTCCTCTCTCCTTTTACTCCTTCCCATAAAAATTTTCTAGCCATCTTGTCCAACTCTTTCCATATGGTATGTGGGGCAAGAAGGATAGAAAATTTATAAATTGGCATGGCCTCGAATGACTCGACCGTAAAAAAGTTAATCTACCCCCATAGCTTAACCATTTGTGAGACCAATGATTAATTTTGTCCTTGATACAATCCAAAATATTTCTCCAGATATCTATTTTTAGTTTTTTAAAATGCAAAGGGACCCCCAAGTATACCACTGGGAGATAAGTCCTTGTGAATCCTAAGATCTCTAAAATTTTGTCCTAAAGCCTTTGATCAAGATTGAAAAAGACCACTTTGGATTTTTTATCATTGATGACTTGGTTTGTAGCCTTAAGGTAGACATTAAGTGTATCTCTAATCATTCTTGCTTCCCTGAAGCTGGCCACTCCCACCAATCCCGTGTCATCCACAAACCGTAGGTGAGTCAAAACTTCCTCACCCACCTTGATACCTGTTAGCAAACCTTGTTGTCTTCTCCTCAAGATGAGTCTACCCAATCCTTCAGCCAATATGAGAAAAATATAGGGAGAGCAAGGATCTCCTTGACGAAGGCCTTGAGTAGCTCCAAACGGTTACGAGGGAAGACCCTTGATTAACACTGAGTATGTCGGAGTAGAAACACAACTCATGACCCATTCTATCCAATCCTGAGAGAAACCAAAGGCTGCCATCATCTTTGACAAGAAGCTCCACTCCACCCTATCATAAGCCTTTGACATATCTAATTTTATGAACATTCCTCTATTACCAAATGTTTGCATTGAATGGATTGCCTCTTGAGCTAGAACCACACCATCCAAGTTCTGCCTACCCTCTACAAAACCCCCTTGCTCTGAGAAGATAATGTTGTGTAGAAGAGGTTTTAGCTACTCAACCATTACCTTTGTGATTATTTTATATATGACATTGCATAAGGCAATAGGTTTATAATCTGAAATATGTACCCCCTCCTCCCATTTTGGAATTAAGGTAATGAAAGTATGATTTAATGCTTTAAGCATTCTTTTACTACCTTTAGACTCCTCTATAACAACCATTACATCCTCCTCCAAGTTATCCCAAAAGGCCTGAAAAAACTCAATTGGAAAGCCATTTGGACCTGGTGTTTTTTCGGTGCTCATTCCAAAGACTACATTCTTCAGTTCCTCTCTATCAATGGGTTTAAGTAGGGTCTGATTTTCTTCTTTAGAGATAACAGAGGGTATGAAAACAATAACTTCTTTTTGAGCCTCTTCATACTGCACCATACTTTCCTTAAATAGTTTAGAAAAATAATCCATTGAATGGAAATGCATACCTGGAATTGTATCAAAGGAGTGTTCGTTCTCATCTTGAAGAGCTTCGATGTTGTTCATCTGTCTCCTAGCACAAGCAGTTCTATGGAAAAATTTGGTATTTTTATCACCTTCTAATAACCAAGTGGTTCTTGCTCTCTGTTTCCAGTAGGTCTCCTCTTGGTTGTCAATGTCCTCAACCGCTTTACGCAATGCATCATCCTCTTCTTTGAGCTGCTCTGTAATTGTTCCTTCCCTAAAGTGTTTTTGAACCTCATCCCATCTGGCCACCAATGGAGCTCTTTGGACCTGGAAGTCTATCTTGTTAGCTCACCTCCATTGTTTCAGTTGATCTTTGACATAATGAAGTTGTTTGTGGAATCTAAACATTGTTGTCCCATATGTTGGGCGACCTTCTTCCCACCACTATGGAATTTTCTTTCGAAGTTCCTCTTTTTGTAATCAAAAGTTTTCAAATTTAAATGGTTTGTGATGTTGCACTGTCTTGATCCCTCCTTCCAACAAAATGGGAAAGTGATATGAAATCTGGACCCTCCAAAATCTAAAATTTTATATTCCATTTTACAAATGCCTCCTCTGAAACCAAAAAACGGTCTAACTTCACCTTCCTGCTATGTGGCTCCCTCCTCTTATTAGTCCAAGTATAGTTGGTTCCAGGGCATTTAATATCCACCAAGTGTAATTCCTGGACTTGGGCAATCATAAGTCGATCCCCTGGGTCCAAAATTGGGGTTCCCCCTTCCTGATCTCTAGAGGATAATTTAGCATTAAAATCCCCAACAATAATCCAATCTAAATCTTCTCTTGAGACTCTCATGTTATGCATAACTTTCCATTGATGCATCTGACCATCTAGGTTTTGAGCCCCATAAAAATTTGTTATTAAAACATGTTCAGCTGTGACATTATTTCTAAAATGTGATGTGAGAACACCCCTCCAAGCTATATGTTCTATTGCAGTCCATTCAAGAGAGTTCCAAAGAGTAACTATCCTCCCTAAGGCACCTTGGGCAACCACTTCCATATGACCAACACCCCTCCAAATTCTATTAATTGTTTTACACATAAGATCTAACGACATTTTTGTCTCCTGGATAAGCAAAAAATCTGTTTTACATTTTTCTAAGAGTCTTCGAACAACAGATTGATGAGTTCTATTTTTTAAACCCCTAACATTCCATGATTGTATAATCATTGGTTACCTTGAGAGCTGTAAAAATCTATTGGCCTCACCGATCCTCCAGTGATAAGTTTTTCTCCTTGAACTGCTATCAATTCCTTATTTGATTTTCTATCCACTCCTTGAGAGTTGCTATTTTTTGATCTCTTTTCCACCCGAGTTATCCCTAAAGTTGGCCTTTCTCTGTTATTTTCTGCTATGCCCATGCTGACATCCTTAATTATTGGTTGCTCTTGGTTATGCACTATCAATGCCCCCGCACTCTCCGATTGCGGTAACTCACCGTACTCAATTACCTCGCTCTATGATGGGGGGAGATGAAAGAGGAGCTTGAACATGGATGTTATTATTTTCATTATTCCCATCCACTCCTTCCATGAATTGTTCTTCTTGGTCCATTAGTGTCTTAAATAACTCATACCTATTGGAGGGCTTGAGTTGGGTTTGCTCTTTACCATATTTTTTCTTTTGCCTTCTCCTTCTTTTGGGCTGTTCAAAACCATCTCCTTGTGATTCTTTACCCTGAGAAATATTGGTTGGTTCTTTGTTGATTGTTGACTTACCCTCCTTAGGAAGATTTAACATTTCTATAGGAGCCTCCATTTTTATGTTCATATTATTTGGGCAAGATTGGGCCAAATGCCCATATTTGTGGCAAACTCTGCATCTGAAGGGCAATGCCTCATAATCTAGTTGTTGAATCCAAGATAGTCCTGCAAGTTCAAGTTCCACCTCTCGCGGTAGAGGTCGGCTAAGATCCATTTCCACACATAATCTTGCATAAACAATTGTGTTTCCTTCTATTGTGTCTTTGGAAACACCCAAATGTCTTCCAAGGGAATTACCGATAATTTCCAATACCTGCTCACTCCAAAACTCCATTAGAAGTGCATACAAATGGATCCAAACCGGGACAGCAGTGGGTTCAATTTGAGGATCAAATCCCACTCTCCAGGGTTGAATAAATAATCCTGCCAGACCATGATTCCTCTTTTCTAATTTGAAAGCCCTATTTCTATTGGCAAGTGAAGAAAAACTAACAATAAAATATCCATTGCTAATAAACCATAAAGAATACTCACCAAGAGGCTCCCAATTTTGTCGGACCCAGGAATGCAAAAAATTCAGGGTAGGGCGAATACCCATGAATTTACAGATCAAATCATGATTGGCTCTATATAAAACTGTTTCTTCAACCATCCTTTGCTCAATGACAATCTTTGGCCTTGATTCTCAATGTGGCAAGCATCTATTAACTCGTTGAGATGTTGATCTATTTCCAGCAATCGTAAAGAGCATTTTTAATGCAATTTTTTGTGCTTCTTCAATCTTTGATGGAGATTTATCCTTTAACAAATCTGCAAAAGAACTATGTCTCTCTAGAAGAGGATCCGGAGGTGTCCCCATTGGACCCTCCTGGGGCAAAAATCTTGTCTTCAAATCTACAATAACCAGAAATCTCTTCGGCTACCCAACTGATGCCCTGCAGTCTACACTAGCAAAGCAAAGCCATATATTGCAATCATATTTATTTATATATTTTTATTTATTTATTCTTAAAAAATATATTTTATTCCATCCTAAGTTCTTTAAAAAAGTAATTAATCAGACTAATCTTTCCTCTTCATATTGATTATTTCCATACTTCCATACTTCCATTCATTATTACCGAACTATAATTGATTCTTTTTTTTAAAATGTTGATCTTTCATTAAGGCACAATATTACATCAAGCGGGTGGATATACACACCTCCAGTAGGGTCCCTAGTATCTATTACATAGCATATCCGCAACATATGAGAGGGAGAGATTTGAACCTGGGGCCTCTCCAACACGAGAGTTTTAACTACCCACTTCTCTCCAACTCCTCTACATGGCGAATAATTGATTTTTTTTTAATAATTAATTTTATAAAAATATTATCAACTACAACAATTGATTCTTTTTAGTAATTGGTTTTACAAAAGATAGTCTTACACATTGGTTCAATAGATTCCACATGATTAGAGTTGCATGATTTAAGTTGGAACGGATCATTACATGGGTTAATGTAATTTATGTCTAGCTCTTTCCTATGTTGACTTTCAAATATAGAGTTTGAAGACAACTTTTTTAATTACTTTTATTTATTATTATTTTAATTTATAAATTTATATTAATTTTTAATTAATTTATATTTTATTAATAATTTTTTACAATCAAACCAAGTTGATGAAATATTTTTTATTCGAATCATTTCATTTCAGTGACTAACGGACAACCAACCCAAGGAATCAACCGTGGACCTATTCCACACGGCTATGCTTAATTTTAATTTTTAAAAATTATTATACTTATAAAAAACAATGATTTTGTTTAAATCTATTTTTAAACATAGCCATTTACTTTATTAAAAAAAACAGTTATTTCTGTCGAGGTGCAGGTAGCACGTCCTCATCTACGAATGATCGCCGTAAGGCTTATGCAATCCCTTCAATTAAAAATTCCGTCGTTCCCAGTCGTCTGATCGTGTTCTTCTTTTCCTCAATTGTAGAAAATGAGAAATACGCATGCCGCGGAGTTCATAACAAAAATAAATCAAATAAAAATATCCGGTATCCATTTTCTTGAAAGACGACGGCCACTCACCGAGACCGTTGACAAAAAATCTTGCAAAGCATACGCCACCGTCTGATACAGACTTTGTCAGACATATTTAAATCAGACGTGACGTGGTCAAGGCCGTCACATACACACGCTTTAATAGTCTAGTCAGCCATGTTATTACAGGTTAAATCAAATCCGTACCAGGGCTTTAAAGGTCTAGCAAGGATGTTGGTAGCTGTATAGTGTTTGTTATAAATTGTTTTATTTGATTTGTTTATGTTGAATTTGTTTTTATCAAACTGTTTATAGTGACAGCATCTCAGTAGTGTCAAGCTTGGGTAAAAGGTGTTATCAACTTCTCTCGCTGCTTGTTTTTGTAGGCATTTACCAAGAAGACATTTAGGTTCAAACCTCGGCAGTCTGTTTGCAAAAGTATTTACCAAGAAGACACTTAGGTTCAAACCTTGGGGGCAGCCTGTTTGCAAAGGTAGTAGTCTGTTTGTAAAGGTAGTAGTCTGTTATGAATCCTATGAGTAGATCGACGATGACGATACGAACCTCGATAGTAGTCTATTATGAATCCTCTGAGTGGGCCCACGACGATGACACGAATCCCGAGAGTAGTCTGTTATGAATCCTTTGGGTGGGCCGACGATGACGATACAAATCCCACGTGACCGTAGTACTCCCCTTTGTCAACAACAACATTGTAGTTTGAACCTTGCACTTGTCAGCTACTAAAAATAGTGTGGTTGTCCAATGTAACCAAAAAAAAACTTCCTTATGCCTGGTGATGGACTATCCAAAGGCTTTAAAGGTCTAGTGAGCATGTTGGTAGTAGTAGAGTGTTTGTGGATAGATTGTTTTTTTGATTTGTTTCGGCTGAACTTGTCTTTATCAATGTGTTTATAGTGACGACATCTTAGAGTGGTGCCCAGCTTGGGCAAAAGGTGTTGGCAACTTCCTTATGTTTGTTCTTGTTTAGCCAGACATTTATCAAGAAGACACCTAGGTTCAAACTTCGGGGCCTTGTTTGCAGTTTGTTTTGAATCCTCTTAGTGGGTACAAATCCCGAGCGACCGGTGGTCCCCTTCACACCGTGTCAACTTCACGCCGGACATGACAACAATAACGAAGCAGGATAGGTTTGGTGGAAAGTCCTTGAACCCTGCAACCCAAAAATAGTGTGATTACCTTAAAAAAAACTACCCTATGCTTGTTGATGGACTAGAGATAAGGTTTACAGTGTTACTTGGAATAAATTTATAAATGACCTGTGAGGAGCCGTCTTCATTGACCGATCCCTGGGGCTATGCTATTGTTGCGGTAACAGGGGGAGGGCGTCATCCCACGTGGAAGTGCCGACCCAGCGAAGGCCGCCAGCGCCACGGTCACGTGAGAGGGAATACCGGGAGGAAACGTCAAGGAAGAAGACGTCAATGAAGGAGACTGACAGAGGGCGGGAGGTGGTGTGGTGTTAATGCAGGTGAGAGCACGGAAGCCGTGGCCATGGAATTGCCGTGTTCAAAGCCCCAAAAATTTCAGACAATCGGCCTGATTTCAGCCGCGCATTCCCGCCTCCCCTCCGATGGCTCGTCGCCAATTGATTGCACAGGTACGCAAGTAACCTCTTTGCACTCGATTTTGACGCCAATATTTTATTCTCCTGACGTGAAAAACGTTTCGCCTTTCCCTGGAACGTGAGTGTTCCTGTAGTTTCTCTGTCCGTCTGCAATCGACGATGAGCGATCGCATCTTGTTTCTTCTCTTCGATTTCTTCGTCTTTTATTTTAATTTTCGCGGGATTTCTGTTTTTAAAAAATTATCTTGACCAATGCTGTGGAAAGTTTTATAATCCTCGAGTTTTTGCTTCGTTTGATTTTATCCGTTAATCAACGGAAATTTCGAGCAGAGAATAGTCGATCAGTCTCTTTGTTTCGGATGTCAAGAAATGTGAGTATCATAGGGTGATCTTTGGTGATATACCATGAATTTACTGTTAATGGTTGCAAATATTCTGAGTAGTAGGTGAAACTTGAAAATTCGCTAATTAGTGATGGTTGTAGATTTCCGAATTAATCGGTAATACTTGAAAATTCGCTTATTGCTTACTTATAATCTCAACTCGTTGAAAGTTTCAGTATGAAATTGTTGAAGAATCATGTATTTTTGACGAATAAAAAATATAAGTGTTGTAGGCTAATATTTCTGGAGGAAGCAAAGAATTTACTATAATGTTTGTAAATATTGGGAGTAGCTTTGGTAGCACTCGTCAATTTCACTTACATTACGTATCTGTCCTGGCCTGGAAATTGTGGGTCGTCTCTATCTTCTAAAGTTTCAGTGAATATTTCTGCTCCGTTATTGGCCATCGAGCAATCTGAATAAGCTTAAAGTTTTGCAACTGACCTTCTTATTGAACGCCTGAAATTCATACTACTTATAGCTGGAATACAAGAGGTGTAGCATAAACACCTTTTACATTTGGTAGGAAAGCATATTCTATCTTTAAGTGTTCTACAAAACTATCTCTGTTGTGGCACATGCTGTATTTCATACTTGTAAAACTAGTCTTTTGTAAGATCTTATTTTGTGTACGTGAATGTTTTTCCCAGGTTATCCTGCATACATTTCGTAAGAATTAGATTCTTTAAGCAATTGAATGTGTTGTTGTTTTCCTGACATATTTTGATGGATCGAATTTCTGAAAGCGTATTTTTGTATTCAGTTATCTCTAGGTAGAGGAGATTCAAATGCGAGCCTTTCCCAAATTGAAGAGGACGATATTAGGTTGGGAACAGAAGGCTTGTCGAATGGGTCATCAGAAAGGAATCTGCAAACTTATCTTCAACAATTTGCTGTTGATTCAATGGATGATCATCTAGTAGAATTCTCAGAAACCTTGAGGAGTAAGTCGCACGTAGCACCTTTGAATTTCTTCAAGCCTTCATTTTCTTATTATGGTAGTTTATTATTTTTCTCGCTTGAAGACAAGTGCGCCTTATCTACATACCAAAAATGCTACTTTCTCCTGCATCTTGCTGACATTTGGGATATCATGATTAATTCCGTGTTGTTCCGCTGTTAATAAAGCTAGAATAGCTTTTAAAAGTACCTAAACTGTCCGTGGTATGAAGCAAAACAATTCTTATCTACGCTGAATGATCATCTATTCTTAAATGAAATATTTATATCATCTTATAGGAATCATATGGCAGATTTACTTTTGGTTTTTTACTTTGTGCTGGAATGTCTCGTAACTATACCAGCCTCTGTAAAATATGAACGTATAAAAAGCCACTTTACCTGAAATAAGAACGTATGGCTGGCTATTTAAGAATTATGAAAATCCATTTTACATTCAAGCAAAGCAATGCATTCAAAATATACAAATGGAACACTGTAAAATTGAAGCAAAAGTTTGCATTCTTCTTAGCTTTACTAAGAAGAATTGGCAGGACTGAATTTACCATTAGCTTTGTCAGATGGGATGAAACCCAAAGAGTCACACATTAATACAATTGAACTAGTAAGATAAGGTAAAGTGAAAATTTTCCCTTTCTCACACAAGGGTGTCTCACACACCCAAGAGACATGCTGGCTTGGCTGTGACCTAAAAAAATACCTTTACCTTTTACTAGGAGTTTATCATTTTGTCAATTGATTGTTTGGGTATGTGGTCACTCACCTCAGTTTCCAAGTTGTTATGAATTGAACAGCCACCTCGCATGTACTAATCAAGACAAAGTTTTGGATTGATTTTTGCATAATTGTACAGTCTATCTCCTCATTGGGATCAAATGTAGATTCTCTTTCTTCTTGCTTTGCTTGTGTGGTCATTGTCTACTTCATAGTTGAGAAAATCGTAATTGGACCGGAATCGTCTTGGAATCCGATGTTTGCTGTTTTTTTGAAATTTTTTTCAAAATTGCCAAAATTCCGATGCGATTTTAATCGGATTTTGTCAGATTTTTCGATTCGAATTGCGGTTCCGGGCCGATTTTTGTAACTATGGTCTGCTTCACTTTATTTTTTCTTTTGTTGTTTGGGGGAGGTGTGGTTGAGTTTCCTACAATTTTCCATAGTATATCCATTTATGCTACAAGGCTGTCAATGATTCTTTGGATACTTGCAATACTAATATTACGGAGAGTTGATATGTGAATATGCGAGTCTCTTCTTCCCCTTGTTGAAGTCTTTTCTTGAAATGACGCTTGTTTGAGTTCTAGCTTGCCTGCCTTTCTGTAGCTTGGGAGTGCTAGGTCATTGCTTTTGGTTACTATGACATAGCTTGCTTTCAATGATGCTTCAAGGTGTTTGGGATTAAAAAAAACTTGCATCCTTATGTAATAATGCAAACCTCTTATGTATTTTGAACGTACATTTGGATCCTTGAATGGACACCGGGGCTCTTTTTGAAATTCTGTTGTGTACTCATTTACACTTTGTCCTTCCCTTTGTCATAAATTTTGCCACTAGGTTTGGAGTTTATGCGTATGTCCAATGGAGTAAAACCCCTCATGCATCATTGTTTTGAGTATTTCCTAACATGTAAGGCATGGATCTTTCCTTCTCTTTATTGTTTCTGCATGACTATCGAATCATTTCAGGACATAACCCTCCATTGGCATCTTAAAGGTTCTTCAACAACTTGTCCAGACTCTCTTCATCAACTTACCTTGCATAAGGTTCAATTTCAAAATTGGAATCCATTTTGAAGGATGGAAGATTCTTACTTGTATCACCTCTTTTGGGCTGTGATTTGTCTTCATCTTCATTAGTTTAAGCAGCTTTCTTGTCCTTCTTCTCCATGGCAACCTTCAATTCATGAATTATATCATTTGGGTTTCGGAGATCAACAATTGAACTACTTTTCTCTCCATTTGAAAACATGACTTCATGAGGGTCTCCTTGGCCATTTTCCATTGCTTTAAGTTGATACTTCCACCTCCTACTTTTAATATCAAGGTAATCTTGCTCCAAATTGTCTTTACCACTTGCTTTTCCTATCGAGGGTGAGATTCATACAAGTTACCTACTATCTAGTACTGTTACGACTTCATGGTTTAAACTTTGACACCAAATGATCTAGATCTAGAATTGCTCAGTTTTGCTATTTAAATGATTCCTTTCAGACTGAAACTTCCGTAGTATGATGAGAATTTTCAAGCCTCTTTCTAGAGGAATGCTCAAAGTGCTAAGAAAATGCGTCCCTAAGCATAGAATGCAACATACAAGTGTGAAATAAATAATAAGATGAGAGAATAGAATTGAAAATCTTACTCACATGTCAAGACACCATAATAGTTTTGTGCAATACTCTTACAAGAAACATTGCCATGGAGGAATCTTCCAATGATTTTATTTCCATTTAAAAATTGCACATGTACATGGCTAGTACAAAAGAATGAGGCTCAGTAATAGCTTAAAAAGATATGGAGCAAATTGCTTGTTTTTCATAACTCCTTACCTCTCCCCAAACTGCTCTATGCCTTCTCCACTTGCATAATTCTGTGTTGGAATGATTAAATAACCAATTAGGGCCATCTCTTTTGCTTTCTCTTTTTAATGCTTCAAACAGAGACGGTTTATTATTCTAGGTGTAGGAGAAGAAGAGGATCAATCTTCTCTTAATGTTGAAAGTCGAACAATATCTTTTACTATTATTATTATTATTCTTGTCTTTTTCTAGCTCAATAGATCCTCTTGGATCACACTTTCCGTGGTTGTACCTGCCTTCTTTGGGTTTTACTTTGGACACTGTCTCTTGGGATGCTTTTGACTATGAGTAGTTTTAGAAAGTAACACCTTCTGTTGTTTTTGAAGGAATATGGACAGCTATAATCGATTTGCAACAACACCTAGTTTACATCAAAAAATGGTTTTATAAGTATGCCAGAACTACTGAGCTCATGACTAACTCACTTTCATCCACATAACCAAATCTTCTAAGAACTTTCAAGAACGAAAGAACATATTCAGTTTTAAACTGCACAGACTTGGGAACACACTAACCAACTTATCTATATGACTTTGCACATCATCCAATTAGTTTTATGTCTGTTATGAGCAACTCAACTTAAAGGGAAGTTGACACCAACTTTATAATGTATGAAAAGCTTAAATTAATTTTGAAGCTTCATGACTGCTGTTTGTTCAAGTGTAACTGCAGAACGCTCCATTCATGATCAAATTTTTGTCAGACATGAACAGGTTAGCTACTGCTGTATTGCCATATGCTCTTTCTGCAGATGTCTTGCACTCATTTAATCTTTTAAATCTGAGATGCGCCTGCTATCCACATGGCTGATCAATTTCATGCTTCATATGTTATTCCCAATTTAGTTCAGTCTCTTTGAACAGGCACCACACACAGACATTTTAGTGCTCTTTCTCAATTGTTGTTCACCAATTGCACAGCATTCCATGTTCCAGGACTGCAAGGTATTTTCAATAGTCAAAATGCAATTTCTCTTGTAAAACTAGAATTCTATTTGCACATTCAAGCACAGTTGCAGAAATACTGCCATTTCTGCAAACTCTTGTATGCTTTCCTCCCTTGAGGTGCTCACTGATGTTGTGATCAAGATCTTCTTGAAATGAATCAATTATATGGCAAGGAAATCTTTATGTTCTCAGTTGGAGATAAGCAAACATCATGAGAAATAGATAAAACATATGCAGTGTCTTCTGCCTGTCTCAGTTGCAGAGAATGATGCTGCTAAAAAATTGTGTGAGCTTTATTTTTGCAAACTTTCATTGCTCTCATTTTCTTGAAATGCATGCGAAGTCTTATAATTATCCATTTTCCTATTCAAACCCTCCTGAAAATTGCATGCTGATAGCACAGCCAATTCTTCAACTAATTTCTTCCATTGGATGAAATTGGAGGAGACAAGTCAAAAGACCAGTAATTTCTTCCATTGGATGAAAAATGAATTTATACAATCAGGAACATTATTCAAGTCAGGTATGGAACTACCTCGCATGCGTCAATTGATTATGAAGTGATTGGACATCCAAAAATATTTCTAAAATGGCCAGGGGTAACAGATTGTTTATGATCCATGGAATCATAAAATTGTGACTGAGTAAGATGGACCTTGAAAAAGAGTTCAAGGCCAACCATGAGATTCAAGCAAATCTCATAAAGTGCAAAGTATTAGCAACAGTGTATAAGAAGCATGCTGAACGAAGACAAGATCCAAAGTTGCAGCTATCTCAATTGTATACATACCCAAACTTGAACATATCTGTAAATTGTCTAGTGTACTGACCCTGTTAGAGTATATTATATCCTAAGTTGTTATTAGGATAATTTGTGTGGCTGAGATCAACTCAGTTTGTTATGATCCGATGGATCAGATTGTACACCTTTGCTATTTAAGCAAGGTTCCTTTCATAGAATAACATGAAGTGTTTTAGTTTTTAACAGACCCCACCAGTGCCTGTGGAGAACAACTGATCAATTCCTGAAATAGGCGTATGGACAGCAGTTTGAAAAAGGAAATAGTCAAGGTGATTAGATGGTTTAAGATTACACAGTAAGCATGATCTGAGAAAGATTAAGTACTGGTAATAATATGGAAATATGGCATTTATCTAGATAGCAAATTCAAGATTAGGGGCACAACTGGGGGCCACCCTGCTAGCAAACAGAGACGCTGGTCACCACTGGTTGAGTGGTTCCAACTTCCACCACAAGACCACTAGTAGTGGGGCCACTGTTAAACAGAGCCTCTGGCACCCTGAACAACGAGACCACATCCGGAGCAGAGTCGTTGACACCATGCAACAAGCATCGAGAACCACCACTGCTACTGCGAGCAAATATGGCAATCAACTAACCACAAAATTGGGGCTACAGCCTATTGGATGTCCCAAGGTTTAAACCTTGTTCTCTTAGAAGGGAGCCCATAGAACCCACCAACTAGGCTATGCCTTGTGGACATGGAAGAAGGATGTTGAAGAAAGCCATGAAGATCATTGGTGGGAAAAAAATGGAAATGAGAAACATGACATGAGAATAACAACTATTGTGAAGGAACATATTATATTGTTTGAAGCCTAGAAGATAAAAGTAATAAGATAACCAAGCTTCTGGAGGTAACCGACTATTTCCATTGGTGCTACATGATGATGAAAAGTGTCAAGCAAATGCAAGGCCTCAGTGTTAGAATCTCTGAGAAAAATGGGATACACCAAAAAGTAAGCATTTTGGAGGGTTAAAAAAAAAACTGCTAATAATTGAGAGAAATAAATGGTGATCACACAGCCTTTAAGAATAAAATAAATGAAGATATAGAATCCCTTGAGCAATTTTCTTAGGAGGCTGAAATGGTATGTAGACATTAGGTGCAGAGCACTTAATGTAAATCTTTTATTATATAATGACTGTTATAGATGGTGATAAATGCCGCAGAGAGGGTGGCCAATATTCCAAGTGGCACAGTAAGGGACACACCCCTTCAGAACTGTAGTTGAGGACAGATCCCTTCAGAACAGTAGTTAAGGTGCAATTAGGTACATAACAGGGGCATTGTTGAAATTTATGAACACGCTTTGGGCCCATGAGATGGTTTAAGGATTTTTAGCTAAACCTTGAATATATAACTCCAACAATTTGGAGTTTTTCTCTTTTGACAGATATTTATGTCCAAAGACATGTATTGAGCTGTTGCGATTTATCAGCAAGTATAAAGCTGATGTACTCAATTGGAGAAAACTGACAGCAAAATTGTATTAAGTACAGCAAAATAAATAGATCAATTTGGAGCAAGGATTGGGGCAGATCAGCTGGCAAGTAGACCAATTAAAGAAAAAAATGTTAGAAGACAATTAAATAAATTAGAAGGATATGATACACTAGTGGCAACTGAGGAGTGCCTAAGTGAAATAATTACCGTGTGATTATTGTTACAGTTAATATGTTTGTTAACTAATAAACAGTTATGGTTGAAGTTTTATGTTTTTGAAACAATGTGTATTGACAATCATAATTATTGAGCTGAATAAAGAGGTGGTGTGTGGGATTTTCATGCAACTTTGGCCAAGTAATGCACTATGCTTTAGTGTAGCAGGCTGTGAAAGAATCTCTTGTATATTTTGTGAGGATGTTAGTGTTGATTGAAGTTATACAGCACACTTCGTCTTGTGTATTGGTAACATTTCTGTGAGTCTGTTTATGTATGCACATATAGAATAAGCATGATCATAAGTACATGTTAAAATTCATAAGCTTGAACAAACCTTTTAATCATAAAGTGTTGAAAAATGGTGACATTTCCCCTGGGCTGTTTTTTTCCTTAATAATTTAATCAGAAAAAGAAGAGGAGGAACTGGCCACTTTAGAATTTGGTAATGGTTTTGGGAAACAATTTTGTTTTTTTCCCAAAAGATCACTGAAAGTATCTAAATATTTATCAAATCAATTTTTCATCTTAATAAATTTCAATTATTTTTGTGAATTTCCAAAATTTTTGCTTTTCGTTTATCAATTTGTTTTTTTACCCAATTTTTTTCTCCCTGCTTATGATTCTGGATAATATTAGAATAAGTCATTGACTAACTGTGTTCTTGGCCTGGAAAGCTAGATGGATCTATTTTTTCAACAGTTAGTTCTTCATCCATAAATCTTATCTTTGTGACTATCATATTGCAACTATTACAAATTATTTGGTTCGTTTCACAGATATAACTCCCTCTTTTTGATAGAGGCTTAAATATTGTAGACTGCTTATGTTTCTAAGATATCTAGTGTGTTAATTGGCAGCTGTGGCAAAGGCGATGAGGCGAGTCGCAGAGGGGAAAGCTCATGCACAAGAAGAAGCAGCTGAATGGAAGAGGAAATACGAACTAGAACGATTACGGAATTTGTTGTTAGAAAGGAGAGGTGAGTTTCTTGTGGATTTAGTTCTTTTCTTACTTTTCTTAAGTTGATATTCATTATGGGTTCTTGAAATTCTCAGTATTCATTTGATCTGTAAGTTGACATCACAAATATCTTTTAAATAAGACTGAGAGTTATCTTAGTATTCCAGAACAGTTTTAGATACCAAAATTTTGTGGAACCACAGGAACCTTTTCAAGTCTTTACTATCCTTAAAATATGAACTATATTAATCTAGTGACTTTCTCAAATATATCGAGTTTTCCTATGACTTATGCATTTTCTAGGACTCAACACTATTTCATAACTTGTGGTCATTCTTGCACAAAGTTGACCGACACCATAATTTAGATCCATGCATCTGGAATAAATTGTGATCATGCTGTGCCAACTATGTGCCAGTATAGACATGCCCTATTCCATATCAAAAAGAACAGAAAAGAAAATTGCCATTCTATAGATAACAAGCCTAATATTTATTCTCAATTACCAATGTTGTCTGGAATCTGGTTGCCAAAGCTTCTTGGCAAATGTCCTACCACAATATTAGCAATTGTTCAAACATGGGTGTTAATAACTTGTACTCTTGTTGAACGTACTTGTTGGCAAGTGTCCTGCCATAGTATGTGGAAGCATAATTTTGTGTATTGTGTTTACTGAGCAAAGGAAATTTACCTATCTTTGAAAGTGTTCATATCCATGAATTCTGTTTACATTCTGTTGAAAATTTTAAAAGTATTCTTGTGTTATCATTGTTGAACGTTTGTTTTCATTTAATGTGTTCTATTATATTAAGAAGGTATTTTCAGATTCATAAGTCCAAGTGCAGAATGCATTATATGTTTGATTTATTTTAAGATCATTTATGTACTCTTATTAGAGTACCAATTTTTGGAGATTGTTTTTTAATGCACACGTCTTATATTCTCAACTTAGAGCATGTCTCTTGCATTGAATGGAAACTTATTAGGGCCAGCAGAAATGGCGATTAACAACAAGCAAGGAATATCTTTACTTCAACAGACCGAAAGGCGAGAGCAAACACAAAATCAAAATGGATCGTGTTGTGGAAAGGAGAAAATATGTAGGGAAGAGGTCCTTCAAAAGCAAATATCCAAGTTTGATTTGGGAACCAATGCAAAGCCAACTACTGGAAAGGTATTTTTTTAATTAGATGAATGTCAGTGTATCCTTTTCCAAGATTGGTTTTTATTATATGGCTTTTGTATATACTGGCTTCTTTAGTTTTGTTGCTTTGGGTACACCACCTCTTTAATTCCTGTCTTTATGGCTGCCTATTTTTGACTTTTAAATCTTTAGGTAATTTATTGTCCCTGTGAATGTTTAATTTGTTAGAAACTGCTTCGATGATTTGCATTATGGAATGATGGATATTTAAATACATTGGATGCCCAATTTTGGCATAACAAACCTCTAACTAAACTTGCAACTACCCTTGACCTTTAGTGGATGCATAGTCCTTGTGATGGGTGGTTATACCACACTCATTATCACATGGGCTATAATGTAATAATTCCTAACATACCCCTCCTTATTACATCATAGTCTTAGCTCTGGCGTAGACTCTTGCTCTGGCTCGTGGCTCTAGCTTTGGCTCTTGGCTTCTGACTCTGGCTCTTGGCTTTTGAATTCATGATATGTTCTAAGGTGAGTTGGAATTTGAAAGAGAAAATTCCCCCCCCCCTCCCTCCAATGTAGACTGTATATTATAATACTTAGGAGTGTTGGGTTCCACCGATCATGCACTCCAAAAAACACACTTATTACAAATACTTATTCAATTTCTAATACTTATAGATTCAATGCAAGAAATATGTGCCTCCTCCAATGTCTTCATGTGGAGGATTTTTGTCATGAGCTACCATGCATCCTGTGTCGATTATTGAATTGACTGGTCACCAATATTTGTTTTGAATTGCCATGTCTTCTATGCCGACCTGTCTTCACTTCATGTTTTGATCATCACTTGATGTAGTGAGATCAATTACCTTCTGCTTCTTCTTTTTCCTAGCATTGTTCATCTAAAGAAGATGTTGTTTGTGGAAAGCAATGTATTCACGCTTTCTTTGGTGTGCTATTGATGGTTGAATTTTTAATGTCTGATGCATTGACTCCTCATTCTCTTTGCTACCTTCTGCTTCAAATTCTTCTATGGATGGAGAAGAATCACATTCGGAATGCACATCTTCGATCTTAGGTGTTTGAATCTTCTTCATTTGAAGTTGCAAAATTTGATCATTTATCTTGTTCTCCTGTTGGTTCTCCAGTGGCTTGGAGTGATCAACTAGGATTTTGATGTCCCTGGTTGCATTATATTGTAGAGATATTTTTCCTGTATGACTTGGATGAAAACAATTTTCCTAATGGTTCATATGTTTGGTTGCTTTAGAGTCATACCAAACATTATTGTGCTAACTTAGCTGAGCATGTGCAAAAACTACATGTTCTTCATCTTCTTCTTCGTGATATTTTTCTTCTTCTTCTCTAATTTGGCTCTCTTTGGCTACAACATTTTGCTGTACCCTTTTCCAAATTGGATTCCTCTTATCTGAGGATGACCTGTCTTGCCGCTGATGTATATCTCGTGAAGAAGATCTATTTTTGAAGGGGTTATGCCAACATTCCTTCACTGTGTGGCCATTTTTACCACAAAGTTTACACATCTTTTGTGTGAAAATTATTTCTCTGCTATTGATTTCCTTGAGAATTATTTCTCTGTTTCTGGAAGCATTGTTGAGGTCTTGTGCCTTTTTTGAATGATTGCTTCTCTTTTTTATTTGAGAGAACTTGTTCTTCTTATTTTGTTGTATGTGAGGCCTCTACTTTTTGAAGTAGGTTCACCAACTTTTCAAATGTTGGTGTTTGCTCAATGATATTTAATGTTGTAACAAATACATTATATTGAGAAGGGAGAGATCTTAAAATTATAGGTACAAGTGTCTCATCAGATACCTTTTCTCCCAATGCTTGTAGTGATGCTCGTAATTCAACAATTCTCCTCATGAAAGATTCAAGTCTTTCTCCACTCTTCATCTTCAAGCAGTGCAGTTGACTTTGTGGAAAATTTCTACAAAGTAGAATCAAATTCTAGAAATAGAATTTGATTCTGGTTCCTTGCCTCAAATACTGTTTGAAGTTTCTCCCATGCATCTTTGGTTGTAGTAGAATCTCGAATGTATGGTTGTACTTCATTGGCTACACTAAACATGATGATCAATCATGCTTTTCTATCTGCCTTGTCGAATTTGGTTTGTTCTTCTCCTTTTGCATTTGGATGGGTGATGGCGTCGTCTACAACTTCCCATACTTATTCAAACTCCATTGTGTTTTGAGTTTGGTCTTCCAAGCAGCATAATTATTCCTCAATCGTTGGGAATTGGGCAATAGGAACTTCGGTTCTCCACTAGCCATATCATATTTTCACAAAACTTGAAAATTTTTCTCTCACTGAGTCAGCCTCAAAAAATGCTTTCCAACAAGTGTAAGCCTATACTCGTGATTTAATTGATGCCTTGAGTTGCGAAAAAACAGTGTCTTGTCGGGCAAAAATAATAACTAGAGGGAATATTCTTCCTCTAAGGAACATTCTTTGGGATATTCCAATTCTTTAGAATTTTATATGCTTATTCTCCTTACTTGCATTAATCAAAAGGAGTGAGCTTGATTTTATAGGCTATAATAAGCCTATCCAAAAATCGTGTGGGATAATTGAATAGGTGTTTTGATGGTCAAAAATTTTGTACCTTACGTTCCTTTGCTTCAACACTTGGTTCCATGGGCCTTTGTGAACAATAAATGTTCTACACATTCTTGTATCAAAATTTTTCACACCTGGTTCCATGGGCCTTTGTGAACAATAAATGTTTTGCATATTCCTGTATCAAACTTTTTGTAGAAAATGACCTGAACTAGTTCGAAGTATTTCCTTTGGATTTTGTCGCTCGTCCAAGTCGTCATATGGCCTCCGGGTAGGATGTACGACGGAATAATTTTGGATCTAAGTTAGCTATGTCATTTTTGTTACTTCAACTAGCTGAGTCATGCTGGAATGGAGCGCTATAAAATTAGTTTTCTTGTGCTTTGAGTGTGCTGATTTGCTGACGAATTGACCTGAGTGTCTCAAGCTCTTACATCTAATACTTGTCAAACTTGGTTCTATATGCCCGCAAATTGAATCCTTATGAGGATAGTCGAGATGTGCCTGCTCTTCGAAAAATGTCTAAGCATTCAAGTGGCAATTTATTCAGGCCCGTCAAGAATGACGTCTAATACATTGTGTTCAGTATGCCTTTTCACGTTCGGTTGGTCGAGATGTCTAGGCTTCTTGATGTCACCTCCATCTAGTGCTTGTTTTAGACCAGTTTCTTCTGATATCTGTACAGGGACACGTTCCTGGTTGAGCATGCACAAGGAGCAGATATCTTTATTTTATGATTTCTTCTACAATCTTTCTTCTTGATAGTGCTTTTCACTGCTTTTCATCAAGGAAGTTGATGACGTTTGTAAATGGAGTAGCGCCTTCCTTGGTGAGATGCCGATGCTTATGATGTTCGATTAATCACTGAAATGATGCAACATTTTGCTTTTCTCGTTTGTTTGAGATATCGCGGGGAGGAAACCGTCGAGCCTTCTTATCTTCTTCTTGGTCAAGACTTGCTTGAATCTTTTATGTGGGTATTTCCGTTAGAACATGGGGCGTGCGTGAAGAAAGATGTTTTAACCAAATGTTGGTTTGTCCTTGTGAGTGGAACTACTTTTTTATTGCATGAAAAATATCGTTGGTGTTGCTATTTTTTTCTGCGTGCGTGAAACTCGTTCATGGAGAATTTGTTTTGCCGACACCGGGTACATTTTGTAACTGATGCAAAATATTCACGGTCGATCTAATTCGATCAGATCTGATTTGTACTGCTTCACCCGTGGCTCATAGACAAATGAAGTTTGGTCATTATGTTATTTTAGATTGTTTGCTTTCGTGTTGGCTCCTCATGTTCTTTTGAGCACGTCCTATAAGTATGGCCTCAAAATATTCACTGGTAGGCCCTGGTTGGTGTCTGGATGTAATCTAAATGTTGCTAAGAACATCTATATTTTGAGTCTTCCGTGGAATTACTTCATAGAGAAGATGGTTACCTCTCTTATTGAGGTTAACCTAATCAATCTTCAGCAGGTTTGTTTACCCTTGAAACCTCTTTTCAACATAGTGCTTCCTGAGCTTGTCTAGATCGAAGCAAGAGAAGGATCTGAAGGAGAGATTGCTCTTCCTTCCATCTGCTCCGATACCACATGCTAGAAACTGCTTTGATGATATGCATTATGGAATGATGTATATTTAAATACATAACTAACCTCTAACTAAACTTGCAACTACTCTTGACCTTTAGCACATGCGTAGTCCTTGTGATGGGTGGTTATACCACATTCATTGTCACATGGGCTATGATGTAATAATTCCTAACATAATTCCCTTTAACTTTTTTCGATTTAAGTGAGCTAACCAGGAATAATTTCAACCAATCAAATTATAATATTATACACTATGGAAACATTTCAAACAGTGCATTTGCATGAACAAAACATGAAACATCTGAATATAAGACATGCAGCTGCAAATAAATTACAATTGATACGTCACAAAGAATTTTGAAGCAACTTCATTATTATACTACGAGCACAGATCTATCTTAGCATGGATTTGATATGCATTGAGAGGGTATCTAGAAGACTTGGTGTGCCAATTTCACATAAGAATTGGCATCACAACATAAGTTTAATATCATAGGGATGGGCACCTTGATCCTTTAGGATACCTTTTGGCATATACCACATCTATGGTAAGATAGATCTATGCATATTTATTATTATTTTTAACTATCTATGGTGATTACAATTTGAGTGATTTTAAGCACCTTTTCCTCTTTTCCTCTTTCTTCTTTTACTTGCTCCCCTTTCTCTTATTTCCTTTATAGTTTAATAAAAATTTGGAGAGACTTGCCATGATCTTTGATTTCACATAACTCTTATTTTTGTATGGTGGAGTTCCTTTCACCATTGCTAGTTAGTTATTTTATCTTGCTTACCTTTGAGTCTTTGTGACCTACTTTAGTCATCCATGGATGTTAATCTAATTTCCTTGTGTCTAAAGCATATCTTTTGCTCAAGGCAATTGGCTATGATAATGCAAACTTATTATTTGGGATAAGTGCATGAAAAGAACATTTTGTTTGAGTGTATGGCTGCTCATATGTTGTTAGGCATATATTCATGATATTTACAATATGGCTCTTGACATAAGAATGTAAACTTCTGGCATATTCCATCAGTCTGTATCCATTGAGCACTTGAAAAGGTAATGGTATATTAATATTAACCAATATGTTAACCTATGATTTCAACAAGACAACTTAATCAATAATCTATAAGGTTGTCACTGTATTCCATATGTGCATATAATCAACGTCAAAAGATGTAATCTCAATTAGAATCTGACTCCCATACTGATCATGCTGCCATCATGTTGCTCATGTTAAGTCCTTTTACTTGCTGCTAATTGGTTGTTTTAACTAGTTTGCTTTGAGTCTTGCTGACCTCCTTCAGTCATCCACGGATGTTGACATAACTTCCTTCTGCCTAAAGCATAACTTTTGTTAAAAGCAATTGTATGCCAAAATGCAAACTTATTGTTTGGTAGAGATGCATGAAATTGTTTGATATAGGAGCATGAAAGTTGTAATTATTAACATCTCACTATCTCCTTTTGTGCTAGAAAGGTATGCACACAAATATTCCCTTCTTATATACATATTCCAGTAGATATAATTTAGACCTCCATCTTATTGCATGCAAGTTTTAAAAGAAACAAAAAATTGTTCAAGTCTATGACAACACATATGTTGTTAGGCATATGTTTATGATAAATAATATAAATCTTGACATTAGAATGTGAGTTCCTGACAAACTATATATCTATATCTATATATATCTATCTATGATTCTATATATATATATATGTATGTAGGTATGTAATTAGTCTAGATTAAAACTTGGCTTCTATATATCATGTGACTATCATGTTATTTAGCTTAAGTCGCTGTTCATCCATGGTTTTGCTGTTTTTGTTCAGCCGTATCTTGTTGCAGTGTTAATATTAGTTCACCAGGTTTTCCATTCTTTCTGCTATACATTGCTCTTGTTGTGCCATGCAGATTCATATGTCTTCTGTTGCTTTCCACTATTGTGCATCCTCACATAATACATAATACAATTGTTTTCATTGGTGAGATCTTATTTCTATTGGACATCTCTGTATTGTCTTCTTGTTTTTTTCTTCCAATCAATCATAATTCAACTGTCTGCCAAGTTGCTGCTTACATTTTTCCTTTCCATTTTGCCCAATTTTGCCAGCTACAGGCTGCCATTTTTGTCTTATTAAAGTGCTCTTTATACAAAGAAAATACATTTTCCACCATTCTGCAATTTCTATTCAAATTAAAGTAATTAAGTTCCATTATATAAATGTATTAAAGGTTCAAGGCATTATGGAGCAATGGTAAATGGGAAGCAATCATATGAGCATGACCTAAGTTCAAATCCCTACATTGTGATGGACACTTGGCGCATGATGATATGGACAGTTGGACTATGATGATACAGACACCTGGACGGCAATAATATGGTTTGTTGTAATACCACGATAATGTGGTTTGTTGAAATGCCATGATAATGTGGTCATGCTGTAATATAGATGGGGCACGTCAAGCTTATATAATTAATTGAATAGTGTGTGTGTGTGTTACTTCCCATGAAATCTGAGGTGGTTGGTGAGATACCGAGATTCACTTGGAAGTTTCCAATTTCTATCCTGCCCAAGATTTAAGATTATTTTTGCTATTGGACATAGCATCTCCTACATGGGGAAGTATACTAAGATGATTACGACATTGCAAGAATATTCACTACAAACAAGTCTATATGCCTTAACATTGGGTGGGATTGAGTCATTGTATAAACTTAGATATTGTATTCCTAAGTCCAAGACATCACTTTGTCAGTGTACTTGAGAAGACGAGCAATATCTCCACCATAATCATGAGAATCGAACTTGGTAAATAAAAAATTCAGAAAATAGCTTTCACAAAAATATTCCGACAAATGAAATTCATTAGTGAGTAAATTAAATTAACTACATGCTAACATACACAATATATAGAAAAATAATGTTATTGCCAAAAATAAAGGGAATGTTTAAATCTCAAGTTTATATTAAATTTTTGAAAAAACAAATAACATAGACATGTCATATGCCACATAGAGTGTAGTACACAGTGTACACCAATAGCTAGTAGTAGGTTCCTCTTGAATTAGATGCAGCAGCCTCTCTCTTTGCTTATTCTTGTGTCTCTTCCTTTGCCATGGCCATTCCCTTTATGTCAACATCTATAAAGTCTTTCCTTGTAAGTAGGATCCCTTAGTCTTCATGATTCATGCATGTTGTGGATTCTTATCTATTCGAATGGTTTTTTGAATTGGTCTTCATAATTTGCTTGTGGCACAAGCAAAGGTCATAATGTATTAAGGCCAAATCCTTCAACCTCATTTGGGCCAATATATTGTGTGTTTTGGAGTGTATGTGTTTGATCCAATTTTACTCTCACCAAGAAGTGTTGCATGAATGGCTAAAAATACAAATGCCAATCTTTTAAAGGTTAGGCATTTTTGTCTACAAAAGACAATAGTTTAGGGTAGATTATTATTATTTTAAATTTTACTTGGCATCAATTCCCTTCTTGCTTTGTTTTTCGTATAAAAAAAAGTCTTCTTATGAGTTTACATTTATTATAAAAAAATGACCATATCCATAGTCTCTATATTGGCTATCATCCTATATATGAATTGCTAGAGATCTCCTAGAACCTCCTCATTGATGTCAAGGGCCTGTGGAGTTGATATTGCGAGCTATTGTCTATGATGTTACATATAGGGTGATATTTTCTCTCCTAATCTTTGACAATGGTTGTTGTGGCCTTGTCAATGGCCTCATAAACATAGCCTGTAGATGATTTCTGTTGATCCATAGATGGAGAACCTTGACCAAAGGCTTTACCACCAATAAAAATTAATTTTTTTTACGTTAGATCTCACGAAAAGATAAGGTAGGAGAAGGAAAACTATATATAGAAGATGATATTGAAAATACAAGAATAATTCAATGCCTTGGCTATATGATCTCTTTAGCCGCATTTCAAAAAAGACTCACCAAAAGCCCCTTAGATGATATCAAATTCATCATGCTTCCTCACATAGGTGGAATTCATCCATTTCTCACTAACAAATAGGTTTTTGTGAGGTGTGTTGCTTCTTACAAAGATTGCAAGGCAATGAATGTTGTGGCAAATCTTGTGATTCCTAGTTAGATAAAACAAACTACCAAATATAGTTGTAGATGTACTTTGTTATCTTTTGCTCTTTCCATGATACATTTCACCTATCCCATTTTTTTCTATTACTTCTAGCATGAGATAGAGGCAATGGATGATACATGAACTCCAAAAAACAAAGGGGTACTATTCTATATTCCATTGAGTCCCTTTTGGGTGGGGATGGGGAAATGCCGGGACACAAGAAGGGGATGATGAGAAGACACCCTCAAATTTTGGCATAAAGGAAATAAATACATAAAAATATTAAACCAAAATTATAAAGTACAAATGAAAATCATTTTTAAATGTTAAAAATATGATGAATTTTACATGTGGATTCAAAGGAAGCTGCCCTCATTAAGGCTTTATAGGCCTTCATTCCAATCATACTCTTCCTCTCTTAATCCTTCCCATCCCTATCATCTTCCTTAATCAGTATAAATTTCTTTTGCATGGGGAGTGCAAGGGATTTCGAAGAAAAGCAAAGAATTCCAAGATTTTCTCTACAACATGCTAAATATAAAAAACCAAAAAAATACAACATGCTAAATATAAAGCAGTTTTAAACTGCTCTTTGCTTCCCCTTTCTCCCCTCGAATTGGATGCTTGGCCTTGGACTAGTGGTTGAATTGGATGCTTTCAGGCATTGGATCATCATTGTATATTTCCTCTAGTCCTTGAGTATGTTTTGTTTCCACCTCTAATGCTTCAATGTCCTCTAGAAGAATGCATTCAATTATGTTCCAGGTCCCCCGGTGTATGAGGAGGACTTTCATCATCATGAGGACCAGGTGCAACTGTAGAAATATCTAGGGCAAGGGGATTTCTGCTGTGCGTGAGGGGAGTTCTGTAGCACTCGAGGGGGATTTCTGCTGCGCTCGGGAGGGGATTTCTGCTTCGAGCGAGGGGGATTTTTGCTGCGCTCGGGAGGGGATTTTTGCTGCGCACGAGGGGGATTTCTGCTGCGCTCGGGAGGGGATTTTTGCTGCGCGCGAGGGGGATTTCTGTTACGCTCGAGAGGGGATTTCTTGGTGTTCTTGTGTTATGGGGATACTTGATGAAGGAGGAATGGAGGAAACACAGGCTTCTCCTCTTAAATCTATCCAACGCTTTCACACAACAGTTTCATAACAGCGTTTGTCTAAACAGATTAATTCTCTCCAGAAACAGCTAGACACACAAGCTAGTATTATACTCTCCTTGCAAGACCAAGTGAAAGATGACAACCTCATTATCGCAGATCTCCAAATTAAACTTCAAGATCAGCAAGCTATCATTACTCAATTGCAGACTGCACATACCGAACAACCTCCTCAGAATTCCGCGAATTTACACTTTGAAATATTAAAAATTCGAGATGAACAGGCTGTTCTTCTTGCTGAGCAGGAATGTCTCAAAGAAGCATCAACTGCACAAAGCCAAAAATTAGCTGACCAACAATCTTGGGTTCAAGTTGTAGCCGGAAAGAAGAACCCCCCTCCCATAGTTGAGTTGGTTGTCCAAGCTAAATTTGAAGAAGAAAGAATCCGTAATGCGAAAGTGCTCAATCTTAGGGTTCGTGGGGTGCCCAAACCTATTGATCCGCTTCAAGCTGGAAATGCCTTCATTCACAACACTCTTGAGTTAACAGATGTTACTCTCGAGAGAGCATGGTTCTCTCCCGACTCCACATTGGTCATACGCTTCAAAAATGCGGAAGAGTGTATGAAGGCGTTGAGGGCCAAACGAAAATTATTTACTCTTCAGAACAAGATCTACCTTGATGAGGACCTTACGCGACTCCAGGTTGAAGAATTGAAGAAAGCTAGGGAACATGTAGCCGCAACCAGGAAAGCTAACAAATGGGCAGTTATTTGTAATTTGCGTTCAGTGATTAGGGACTCTCCCCCACTTGGGTGGTCCAAACCCTTGCCTAACAAATGACTCCATCGGCACGGAAGGGGGTGGTAGATAAGCTAGCTATAGCTTGTTGGAACTGCAATGGTATGATGTGGTCTGCCCCAGGGTCCCTTCTTGATGTGATTGGTAGACATGACATCATTCTTATCTCGTGAGACGCACGAGAGTCCCGAGCGGGCCCTTCCGCTTATCTCTCGGTTACTTTTGGTGGTCCGATTGTCGGAAACTCACTCGACGCTTTGGAGGGGTTAGAGGATCAGGAGGTGTTGTTGCTCTTATCAAGGATAAACTCCGGGGTTCGGTTTCCTTGGTTTCGACCGACCCCCACTCCAGGTTTTTATGGATTAAAATCCATCGTCACCCACCTCTTTGGGATATCTACATTGCCGCTCGTTACTTTCCCCCACCACGTCCAATTTTGTTATTCACACGGACGGGGACCCTTTCCAGGATCTCTATGAGGACATTACTAGATACTCGGCTTCGGGGGAGATACTTCGTTGGGAGATTTCAATGCTCGGACTGGACCTATGCAGGTTTCTCTTCATGACCTCACAACCGATGAGATGCAGACTCGGGAATTGGATCTTGAGGACCTTGGCTTTGCTCGAACCTCCAACGACACAGGTGACTGCTTATGGTAAGCATCTTATTGAGTTGGGTGAATCCAACAAGCTAGTTCTTCTCAATGGTATATCTTGTTTTCCAGATTCTAGTGGGTTTACTTGCTTGCCTCATAGTGGTGGAGCCAGTGTCGTCGACTATGCTATTTTCTCTACCACCCTCATTCCATTCATTTCCCGATTCAACGTCTCTGATCACCCTCCTCCCCTTACCGATCATTCAGTTCTTTCTCTTACGTTATCCACTGTTTCCCTTCCTGTTACTCCTCCCCCTCCTCCCTCCCCTTCAGTCCCTCGAGTCACTATAGACTTTGACTATTATTATTCCTTTACCTACATGGACCGGTTGCGTCATGTTCTCCCCAAGGTGTCTTCTCTTTCCGATGTTTCCGATCGTTCTGCTTGCTTGGTCCAAACTATTTGGAAGGCTTCTTTGGAATCATACTGTTAGGATCTCATCCTAACCCTTAATGTAATAACTTCCTTGATGTAATAATTCCTAGTGAACGTGGGTAGTACCCATGATTAATATTTTGTAATGTTCTAAGTTTTAGCTTAGGTAGTGCCTATGACAAATGGCACCCTTTTCTATGTAACACATGGTAGATAGGTTAGGTAAGGTGGCCTTGTGCATGTAATTCGAGTGGCATTGTGCATGTAAGTGGCATTATGCATGTAATTCGAGTGGCATTGTGCATGTAATTCAAAGTGGCACTATGCATGTAATTCGGGTGGCATTATTCATGTAATCCAGGTGGCATTTTGCATGTAAGCCAACCTTGGAAGGAAACTCTTTAAATACCCGAAAAGGCACCAATGTAATCATATTTTTGCAAATTAATGAAGTGTTGAAGGAGGTTGCCCCCTCGAAGAGGCCTGCGATTCTATCTATTGTGAGATTGTTCCTTTTAAGTAATTTTTGTTATCATATGCATTTAATTCTAAATACTGTTATAATGTTTATGTGAGTTTATTTCCAAGCAAATGTGTGAGAGTGTGTTTATTTGAGTTGAGAGTGTGTTGTTTAGTATATTTTATAGTAGGATCTTAACACATACCCCCACACTATTCGTCCTCCCCCTCATCCTCATCCCCTTGGTCATTGCCCCATGAACATCTGGTATGATGAGGAATGTAAGTCTGCCCACCGAAGGTTGAAATATGCCATTCGAAATCCTTCCCAGCCCCATGCCATTTCTCACAAAGACTATAGAAGCGTCTCTTCCTCTCTCGGCATTGACTTGATCTTATCCACTCCCTTCAGCAATATCCTAAATCCTTCTGGCGCCTTATCCTCCCCCGTGATTGGATTACTCATGGGATCGATCTTTCCTCTTGGACCATCCATGCCTCTTCCCTTTATACCATCCCAAATCAGCCTCGTATTTCTGTGCCCTCCCCCCCCTCTTCGTGCCACCTCTTTTCTATTGGTCTTGTCAGGCGGGCTATCTGGAAACTCTATACAAGCAAAGAAACATATTTGGATGGGTTACAGGTGGAATTTTTGAAGCATGGTATTGACCCTCTTGTTGGGCCCCTTGCTGATCTCTTTAATCTTGTTGTCTGTTCTGGGTTTCCTGAATCCTGGACTCAACATATCATTCACCCCATTCATAAGGCACGTGATCCCCATGAACCCAATAATTACAGGACTATCATGATTGGGCATGTCTTTTCCAAGCTCTATGCCACAACATTGGATGTGCTTCTCTCTCGAAGGTTGGAGGAGGGGGGTTTCAGGGCTCTTGGCCAAGCTGGTTTTCGGCAAGATCATCAGACCACAGATCACATTCTAGTCCTTAGAGCTATTATTGAGGAGGCGTGTTCCAGGTCCTCGAAGGTTTATTGTTGCTTTGTAGACTTCAAGAAAGCTTTCGACACGGTGCCTCGACATTTACTTCTTGAGAGGCTTCGATCAATTGGCATCTCTGGGCAGATTTTGACAACGGTTGCACGATTATATGAGACTGTGAAAGGTCGGTTTCGCTCCCCTCAAGGGCTTTCAGCCAATATTCTTAGCACCATAGGAATGAAACAGGGATGCCCCCCTTTCGCCGACACTTTTTGGGATCTTTATCGACGAGCTTGAGACTTTTATCAGGAGAACGCTCACCCAGAGGATGGTTACCTTCTTCACCATGTGTTGATTTCTATTCTCCTCTTTGCTGATGATGTTGTTCTTTTGGCCTCATCCCCTGAGGGGCTTCAACATCATCTGGACACACTTGCCGCTTTTTGTGACTCGAGACAGCTGACAGTGAATCTTTCTAAGACCAAGGTTATGGTATTCAATACTACCAAAGAGGCTCTATCCTATCTCCACTTCCTTTTCTAGGGCCAGGAGGTTGAAATCACCACCTCTTATGTGTATTTGGGGGTTCTTTTCACTGGTCCCACTTTTGGTATGAAACCCGCCGCCCAGGTCCGGGTTTGTAAGGGGTATGCAACTCTGTCTTTGCTAGAGAGGAATTGTTTCAAAGCACATTTTCAGGATATACCTGTGAAGATGAGGATCTTTGACGCTTTGGTCAAGCCAACTATTACTTATGGGTCAGTGGTTTGGGGCCCTAGTCTTGGCCCGACTGAGTGGTCACGGGTTGAACGAGTGCAGACACTCTTTCTTCGACAATTCATTCGTTGCAAGGGAACAATCCCTCGTTCTATTATTCTGGTAGAGTTTGGGGCTTCTCCTCTCCAGCTTGAGATTATCTTCCTGATTATCGGTTATCTTCACAGGATCCGTACTTTCGGAGATACCCCTGAGGGTTGCAGGCGGTACCCTTACATCGCCCTTCGCTCCTCGATGGAACTCTCTCCGAGTTCTCGGGGAGGCCGGAGGAGCTGGTATTTTCAGGTTTCTACTCTCCTGGCCAGCATTCGGATACGCATAGACAGGCTGCCCCCTTATTCTTTGGGGGTTCTCCCCCCCTCTCGACTTACTAAGGAGAAGATGCTCCACGAGATTCGGAAGGATGTTAGTCTCCAGTACACTAGATGCACATGGATCTCTCCTGTTGCCCCTCTTTCCCCCAAGTTGTCTTTCTACCATGAGCACTTCTTACAGATACAGGAGGGCAAAATAGTTCCTCCACAATACCTTCAACAACACACAATACATAGTCTTCGGATTACTATTGGGCAACTCAGGGTGTGTTCTCACCAACTCCGGATTGAGTCAAATCACCATCTTTCGATGGAGTAGCGGATTTGCTTGTTTTGCTCCTTCGGTGAAGTTGAGACCCTGCATCACTTCATTTTTTGTTGTCCCATTTATTATGAGATCCGGGGTAGGTTCGATTGCCTTTTCAGGGACAACTCTCGATGTGTTTCTACCTTCTTCAAATACGTGGACCAGCATTGTCTCACACTCTTTCTTAGGGAGATAACTCAGCTTCGACGACATAAAGTTCTCCAAATGGATCTCACCCTCCTCAACATCGGCTCATCACAACATACTTCACCAACTCCGACGGACCAAGTGACTTCAACCGGAAACACCCCACACCATCTAGTTTGAACAGAAGCAGGGTCACTAGACAACGCACCAACAGTTTGTCAGGGTTCCGAACTAGCAATGGGCAGAGACATATCATGGACTTCTCCAGCTCCAGTACTTCGGCCTCGACTCGTTAGGAGAGATTAGTTTTTGGGGGATTCTCGGAGCTTGCCCCTCCTGGGCTGCTCCCTCCCCCCTCCTTCTCTCTCTCCGTTCTTCTTGGCATGCACTTCTCTCTGTTGGACTGCAGCCCTCCCCCCCCTCTGCTCTCCCTTTTCTTTTCTTTTCCCTTTCTCTTTGGCCCGTTTGTCGGGTTTGATCTTGTATTTTTCTTAGTTCTTTTCTTTGTTGGGATTTTTAGCCTGCTAGCTGGCAATCATTATTGTACTTCTTATAGTCCCTTGGGTCTTATTTTGGCCCACCGCGGACATTAATAATATTTCATTTCATTTCATTTTCTACAAATACTATAAAAATAAGAATACACATGAAATGGAGCAAGAGTGCTTGTTGGTATCTATCTGCAATATGGATAACCATGAAATCCAGTTGTAATACCTCCACTATCCATAGATTTTCCAAACAGCACTTATAGTAGCAACTGATTACAGGCAAATACGAATACAACAAGACACTTCAACTCATAAGGAGTAACTATAGCAATGCTAAGGTGATAAAACCTGGTATGAATTAATATGATTACAAGAAGTACTTACATTCCCTGAACTTTTGCTTGGTCTCTGTTTTTGTTATATATTCCCTTCAATATGCTTCATATTGCGTTCCATCATTTATGATTTCACTAGAAGTTTTAATAAAGGTTAACCCTATACAAATCTATAAAGAATAGAGGACTTCCTTGATATTGTTTTAATACTGGAACACCTTCTGCATTCCCAATGTAATCTTTTATTTGTCACATTCAAATGACATGGATGCAGCCCACTTCTATTAGCTATCTAATACAAGCCTTTGTAAAATTCTGTCACATGGGGGATGCAGGTGTGTCCCATTGCATCTATTGAAAGTGGGCAACTGGGTGTAGACAGCAATTCCAAAAAGAAATGAAGTGTTTTTCAAGATGTCTATGCATTCAAATGTTGTACATTGTTTTTACATAGGAATGTCATGCAAAATAGTCAAACTGGTCAAATGTAATGTCATTAAGTTGATTAGCAATGTTAATATAATGTAATCAGACACATTTAATCAGCCGTCATTTGCAATAGGTTAACTGAATTGTTAATCACATTGTTAAGGCTGAAATGAAAAGTAGTTTTGGAAGTTGAGGCCTGGTTGGTTACAGTAACTACCAAAGCCACACTATATATAGACCCCCCTTTCATTTTGTAAATCATCTATCAATCCATCCAGATCCATATCCATTGCATAGGAGAGCAGCCACTATAAGGAGATAGTGCTCTGCAGTCACATGATTGGGATTTAACAATCTTCATGATAATGCAAGGATACTGTTTTGTGCCAACTATATCTCTTTGAATGTTTGTATGTGTTAGAATCTATGTTGTGTTGCAGGGAGGAGTGCTCAAACGAAATATAGCAGTTGTAGGGATAACACTGTCTAACTGTCCAAGGCAGCCGATACAAGCCAGCCGACATAGACAAGCCGTCATCTTGTTGCTGACACAGGCTTACCGTCACGTCTGGAGTCGACATGCAACTAACTGTCACAACTGGAGCCAACATGGGCTATGCCAACACGAAGTGCCGACATCCGTCTTGCTAAAGTGTCAACATCCATCTTGTCGTCATGTTTGTATCATTATGCCGTCATAGGCTCTCCGACATCAGTCATTGCCATCAGGATTAGTGCCGTCTTGAAGCAAGCCATCACAAGCTAATCCGTCATCAAGAGTTTTCTGTCTGAGCAACCTTAACGCAATTAGTATCAAGCCGACATGGACGTGTTCCTTAGCATGTATTGCCAATTCCCCTCCCACTAAAACTATCATTCCCTAGTCTTAGGAAGTCCTCACTGCTGTCTACATTGGGGGATGTCCTCATCATGTTCTCATCACCTTTCTTGCAAGGATGCGCCCCCATAGATATCAAGGCCCAAGGACATGTCCTTGTGGAACACTTAATTCCATGACTATCTCCCTATTGCCACAGAAACTACCATGTTGTTTGTAATTATTGTGACGATACTCTTGAAGACTACATCAACGACAATGTTCTCCACTAATCTGCATAACATATTTACACTCTCAATTTCATGGAAGGGATCAACATATATCAAGAAATCAGTACCAAGTTTCTTTAATTGGTCCATCTATTGGACATTATGGTGCAGCCTGCTTCACCATACTTTCCACTACATCAATAATATTTTCCACCACTCATCCTACAAAGGCCCTTGAAAATCATCAACTTTAGGGTCTTTCCGCCTTGCACCATAGACCATAAGGGCTTTCACTGACATCAGTCAATCTAGGGACTTTGTCACATTGAGGTGTATGTTGAAAAAGAAACTAAAGATCAGTACATACTCTCATTGTTGCTTCATGTTTCTTTTGAATCTAAATGTCCTTTCAAGAGAGGGTTGAGCATTGAGAGTTGAGCAAGGGACCAAAAAAAAAAAAGACACTGTAGGAGATGTTGAAAAACAATGACAAATCTTAGCGCCAATAGTAGGCCTCAAAGGATCAGGATGAGGTCAAGAGATATTCTTAGTCTTTGCCTTGGCTCTTTTCCTTTACATTTCTTGAAAGCTCTCTGAAACTACATTCGCCTCCCTTATCACATCTTTCTCAGTTTGTGCTTATACATGTTACAACCTTTATCCTTTTATCATTTGCCTAAGAAAATTCCTTCAAGTTTGTCCCAATTGATGTCTTATATAATTTCAAAATCAAGGCTAAACTGCTGTTTTCCTGCTTCATCTTTAAAAGAAAGCGATATCTAACTTGGACATATCTCATAATTCTTGTAGATATTCAACCAAATTTTTGCATCTTTATTTCCAAAAAGCTTAGGCATAAAATTATTATCACAAGGAGCCATTATACTTCCATAATTCAAAGTTTTATCCTTTCATATCTCAGATTGCACCTTTTCATATCTCATCTTGAGCAAATCGCTTTTGACACTAGGCAAATGTCAAGAGGATGTTGGGCAGGTGCTGGCAAAAATAACTACTTGCGACTGAGAAAAGAAGATGGCCATAAGCCTTACATTATTTTGGACATGGGCCAAGAGGGGTATAGGATACAAGCCTGAAAATATTTCTGGTCATAGACCAAATGTTGAATATTAGGTCCAAGAGAATGGCTCCAACGACACTTATAGAAGTCCAATAGTTCTCTTATGTAAAAGGATCCAATATGTAATAAATTATATAAAAGATAGATGGATGTTATTTACATGAAATGATAGATGGATATTAATAATATTCTAGGGGTATTAAGAGACCCCTACATACACCTTTCAAAATTTTTTTTGTTTACATTTGTTATTTAGATATGACATTATTTGCATTGTACAAAAAAATGATATGATAGGGCACATTTCTTAGCATATGATGTAACATGGTGCATGTGCACAACCAAACTCGTACCTATAATGCAACGATATGCTAATATATGCACCAATTCCCACATAATTGAATAATATTGTGACACATCAAATAAGGTATCTTACACTGTTAGCACAACAATCAAAGTCAGTCTTAGTGACACTACGGAGGATGACAAAAATGGTGGGCACTTAAACCTAAGAGACAAATCCTTTAGTATTTACTTTCTAATATATAACCTTATAATAGGTTCTAATGCAAGATATATATACAATAAGACATTGATAAACTATGTCCATCAGCAGAATCGTAATTAATGCAAAACAAATGGCTAGATAAATGGAAGTATGACATCTGTTTGAAAGTTCAATTCTCACGTCCATCCCTTAAATCTAAACCTTCTTCCCAATCACAACTTTGCTAGGAATATACAATGCTTCTGTACTTGAATGAGATTTCAAATATATTTTCAAGTTATCCCTCAAATATGCAACCTTTTGACAAAAAATCATACAAGTTTGACAAGCACTCATGATCCATGAGTTGAGTGATTCTTGATGAGTCCTTCTGACTTGACTTAGCTAGACTCATAAATCCTGGTGGTGACTTGTTGAGACGAGGGGATACTCATGGTCCATGAGTTGAGTGATTCTTGAAGAGTCCTTCTGACTTGAATTAGCCAGACTTACAAATCTTGGTGGTGACTTGTTGAGACAAGGGGATACTCGTTGAACTCACCAGACTTGGAAGTCCTAATGCCAAGATTTGCGAATCTAAGGAGGGTATCCAATCAACCATAAAATAAAGGAAATGACAATATAAATAAAATTATAAAAACTTGAAAGATTTAAAATGAAAGAAGCTAAAACACCTAAAACTTAAAAGCGCTCTCTCCCACATAAAATGAGAGGATGGCACTTGAGATGGCAACCATGAACTTTGAGAGGTGCAAGAGGAGTGTCTTGAGACTCGAGAGCATCATTAAAGTCACTTTCAATCTCCATTGGCTATGGTGCATGGGGATCAAGCTTTAGGAGTGGAAAGATACCCATCCCAACCCCTTGCCCCCCCCACCTACTTTGTCTTGAGAGCATCAACAAACTCACTTTCAATCTCCATTGGCTATGGTGAATGTGAGATCTAGAAAGGAAGAGATACCCATCCCTGTCCCTTTCCTCCATAGATAGGGTAGCTTTTATGAATCTACCTGGTTGGAGGAGTGTTTGGTGCTTGGAGATTAGCTTACTTCCCAAATGTTCTATAGATCACCTTTCCCCCTTTGGTAATCATTGAATGCCCCCCCTCCTTCCAAAGAAGAATGATTTATAAGTTTGTCAAGGGGATGCTTGGAGGAGAATGAGTTGGTCCACAAGAATGACATCACAAATGAATGAATGAGCGTTTGCATGAGCACATGCATAGTTTTAATGAATTGTACATTGTGGTCGAAGCATAGCTGTTTATGTTAGATTTTAATATTATGAGTGATGTAATAATAACATGTCATATGTTATGTGGTATATTTAATGTTTTATCTATATGGGTGTTTAGGTAGTTGAGAGCGAAGGGTTTGTAGGATTCCTGCACAAAGAAATAGAATGCTACATTAAATAGTATAATTCCATTACATATAAATAAAGATGCACAATGGGAAGAACTTAGATACATATAAATATGTAGTGCGTGTTCTTCATATTCTCATCAACTACAATACATCTAGTCCGATCAAACTTCAACAAAGACCACAAAGAACAAAATAGATGACCAACATCCTTCGACATCATCATCGTTTATCATATCTTGATGAACATATCCATCTCTACCAAAATAGATGGCGTACATATAGATATAGTAGGAACTTGTACGTGGTTGGAAACTGCCCAACTACCACTTAATTACCCATATATATATATATGAAACATTACCCATATATATACATGAAACATTAAATATATTATAACACATTATATACTATTTATTACAAATATTATCACATACACACATGATGGTGTGACAATACTATGTGATGGTAATGCTTATGACAAATTTATATGAAACATATGACACATCCTTTAACATGACATTAACACATCATGGCTGTGGGACATACATTCCCACATTCATGTGCTCATGTGGGCATGACATTCATGGGCCAAATCGTACCTATATGGTAGTTGAGCAGCTCATGAACTTATGAGGAGGTCAAGCCAAAATTAGAACACAAGTAGACTGAATGCTTTAGAAGTGACATAGTAGTTAAAGAAGGGTACCTGTTTTCTACTATATTTGTTTTATGTATTAACCTACGAGAATGGTTAATCTTGAGAGGAAGTCATGGTGTCCAAGTGGGCGTATATGTGGTGAAGCTTCTTTTGTATGCAGATGATCTCATTTTGATTGCAAGGACGCCACATGGGTTTAGAAAAGAGAAGATAATTCCATTAATATCCATGGATGGCCAAAGTGGGCCAATGGTCCTCGCCAAAAAGCGCTGATATAATCCATTCTAGAAATCAAAAAGTACAAGAAAAAAGCTAAACTAGAGTAAAGAAACTACAATATACTACAATAAAGTGGAACAACTGTATGCCATTAAATTACAACCTCGAGGGTGGGACCCAAAAATAGGCAAATCCTAACATGCTAAAACTAATAATGAAGAGGAAGAGTCGTCAATCAAGGTAAAAGAGAGAGAGAGAAAAGAGCTCAAGCGGATCCAAGTGCAAACCCTAATCTCTAGTGGGATGTAAAGTAGAAGCAAAGTTGTTTTTATCATCAACCATCCTAAAAGGGCCAACACAACATCTAATGATGTTCTCAAGAGAGTGATCAGGACTGAGGGGGATTGGTTGGATAATCCTGGGAGGACATATAATTTGACTTGTCAAGAATCTCCTAGCATCCATGGGGGAGGAACTAATACAAGTAGGTAGGAAACGGGTAAGCTGTGTTTGGTTGCAACTCCTAGGTACATGAGAGGTGGCCAAAACCCAACATTGGAGAACTGTAGTTCTTTCTTGGCACGTGCTAGAAGAAAATAATGCCAAATCCCTAGTAGCCACTCTTGTATGTAGACAAAGGTGCATAAACCTATTGTTAAACATTTTGGACAGTTCTAGCTTCAAATGAACTCTTGTTACTCTCGGCTGCAGAGATAGGGTGAAAGAATGAGGTGATTAGTCGAGTGGTAGTCGATCTCCCTTGTAATACCTAACACCAAAGAGTGATAGCTTTTTGAAGGTACAAATCCAAGCATTTGTAGTCAACATAGCTGAAAACAGTGGCAAGCAATCCACTTGATTCTCTATATAAGCAATAGTATCTCACCAAATGTCAAAATAAACACTTGAAGATGAAATGCTTCTCAGTTTCCACTTCCTAGAGAGAGCAGAGATGGCATACCTTATCATATAGAGGTGTTGGTTACGAATCTGCCATGAGGAAAGGATTTTGTGTTAACGCGCCTAGATTCGCCCACCAGCTTGAAAGGCCGGAAGGAAGGAATGCCTTCCGTGCCAATCTCCGGAGAAGGCCGGCTCCTGTGGGGTTTTATGGTTTGAGATGAGAGTGCAGGAAAGAGATAAAAATGCGGAAAGAATTTACAAATGTGATTGGAGTTGGGTGGGGGGAACTAACAGTACAACAACACATCAATCACCACTACTTACTGCATCATAAATACAAAGCATAACCAGGAACCGCAAAACCTAAGTATACTTTCTGTATAAAGCAGTGTACGCACAGCTACAATGGCTCCCTAACAGACATTCCCTACAAGGAACTAACAGTACGGCAGCAGCATCAATCACCACTACGGACAACAACATAATACAAAAAGCAACCAAGAGATGTCAGATCCAAGTATGTGTGTTATGCAGAGAATTTGTACGCACAGCTACAATGGCCCCCTAGCAAACATTCTCCCTACAAGGAGAACTAACAAAGACGGCAATGCATCAATCACCACTACGGACAGCAACATAAACATAACACACAAACTGAAGGAACTGCTACCAAGTTTATTCTATGTATCCTCTAATCAATGAAGTCCAAGAGTACTTGGCCACCAAATGCTGAAGTGAATCAACAAGCCATGACACAAGCAATGCCTCAAGAATACCTGACCACCAAATGCTGAAGCGAATCAACAAGCCATGACACAGAAAACGTAAGGCAAAAATAAGAAAGGAGAGGTAGCATAAAAAATAAAAGCAGTAGAACAGACCGCTGCATATACTTTATATTGATAAGCGTAAGCACGCCTACAATGGTTCCCTAACAGACATTCCCCTTCCACCACCTTACAATGAAAATGTGGTGGGTATTTATAGCCCGAGTCCCTCCCGTTACATTAATGGGCACAAAGTCCCAGTCAAACATTAGCTGACAAAAGCGGCGATGGAGCTGCTGATGCTGACCTTTGTCGGACAGGACTGTACCTGCACACATGGTCTCCCTGAAGGCCGGACAGCTACGTGGCAGCGCGTTAGGTAGAACTTCTCATCGGCAGGAATGCGGGCAGCTGGAGCAGGTAGAACCTCCAATCAGCTTTAAATGAGGCAACTGGCATAAGTAGTGCAGCCCATGCTTGTCCTTTTGCTCGGCACGTCTTGGCTCAGATCCCAAAGCTGGACACTTGTCGGATGATGTTGTTTGACACGTGCTTGCCTTGAAAGGCAATTTATCCAACTTCTCCCAGGATCCGAGCGCCATCGGGTTGCGCAGGCAGAAAACAGCGCAGTCGGGAAGGCCTTCATGCCTTGAGTGCATTTCTGAGTTTGTTTCCCTATCGCGCACTCGTCAAAGGGCGCACTCCGACTTCGCCGCGAAGTCGGGTTGCGCACAGGTGAAAGCTGATTTCTGCCGCCGTACGGACTTCGCCCCGGAAGGGGGAGCAGTCCGACTTCGCTGCGAAGTCGGACTTCGCCCCAAGACTTAGTCATTTTTCCTGCCAGCCTGCCCAGTCTGCTACAAGGTGCGCCTAGAAAGCAGGGCGCAGTCCGACTTCGCCGCGAAGTCGGACTTCGCCCAGAAAACTTGTTCTTCCGGTTGATCCTGTCGCACTGCGCACTTTGTATTCCTGCTGCGCTCCAATCGGAGGGCGCACTCCGACTTCGCTGCGAAGTCGGATTGCGCCCTGACACTTAGCCATTTTTCAGGGCAACTGCTGTCAAATTTGAGATCTGACTGAGGGGCTCAAAAGAAAGAGGGAAGAATGAGAATGTAGGGAAGAGAGAGAAAGGGAGAGAAGAAGAAAGGGAAAGAGAGGAAGAGGGAAAAGGAAGAGCAGCACTCTTACAAAACTGAAAACATTGCACCCCGTGCAAAATGTGGCAACATTTCTGGCGGCTCGCGGGGTGTCGAGCTCGCCTCGGCGCAAAGAATCCATGCCTTCATCCATTGGGTGCAGAGGAACTTGCTTCCCCTGCTTTCTGCTGCTCTAGCCGTTCTCCTCGCGGCAACTGTTCTTCAGATTCACTTCCGGCAGTTGCCTCCTCAGACTCGCCTTCCGAATGCTCTCCAGCACTGGCTTCTGCCTCGCAGATGCGGTTGTATGCGGCCTGGGCTTGGCCCCAGGCTTCTGCTTCGAATGGTCGGCGGTCAGCAACTTCTTCTAATGCTGCGTGGAAAGCAGCGACCGCGTGCAGGTCGATGGTGAGGTATCTTTTTCCCAGCTCCCGGAAGTAGGAGCTGATCTTGCAAAGACTTGGACACCATCTCGGGTGACCTGACTTTCTTGAATTGGCTCGGTCCAGCTATCAATTTCAGCCGTATCCGCCTCAAAGGACCGCCAATTCTTTTTCACCTGCTCATGGGTGAGAAACTCACCATTCTCAACAAAGCCCGGGCACCCTAGTTCGGAGAGAGCGTGAAAGGGAGCCATACAAATGTCTCTTTCATGTTCAAATGCATCCAACATTCGTCTGGCAACCCTCACCTCTTCTACTTTCTTAAAATATTTATGCAAGGTTACCCTTGCATCTGCCCATTCTGCAGCGAATGAGGACATGGGGGAGAATTGGAGGCCATCGCGCTCGCGCTCTTGAAGATTTATCGCCAGGTCCAGCCATTGCTTCGCCTGGCGTTCGGCCTCCTCTACCACAGGCTTTCCCTGGGCAGAAACTTCTTGGATCCTGGATGCGAAATCCAGAACCGACATAGCCTTATACGTGTGGGGCTTGCATCCCCGCAGCAGATCAGCCCGCATCTCCTTAACTTTGCTCTTTGAAAAGACCGTCGCTTGAGATGCTTTCTCTGCAGATTGCGACTGCGCCTGTTTCAAAGACTCCTGGAGCTGAGAAATCTGCTCCAGGGCTGCCTGCTTTTCCGTTGCGGCTTCTTGCTGAGAAGCGGCCAGCCGGGCTTTCAATTCGTTTATTTCTCGCTGCGCCGCTTCCAGCTGCTCAGTGGACCTGGACAGGTCCTCTTCAAGCTGTCTTGTCTTGTCCCGCAACCGGAAAAGCTCTTCCCGTTCCCTCCGCATTTTTGACAAGGAGATTATCCGCTTTACGGAGGATTCCCCGAATCTCGTATTGCGGGTGAATATCGTCAAAGCTCTTCTCCTTTGTCCGGAGCTCGTAGTCCGCCCCCGGTCATTTCCCTGAGAGGCTTCTTCACTTTCGGAGTTATCTTCTCCGTCGTAAGCACTCTCCTCTCGAAGTTAAACTTGGTGCGCTTTACCGAGGCGGCTATCTCTTCAGGTCTCCTCCGCTTCAGGTTTTGGAGGAAAGAGATAGGGTATTCTACAGCCTCTCGCTGCCAGAGGCAAATCATCCATGTTCTGGAGGTCGTCCATGAAGTCCGGTTCCCCGCACTTAGGGTTCTGCTGAGACGTCTCTCCCGCGACAAGGGAAATAGGAGGAACCGGACGGACTTTGGAAGGAGCGGCCGCTTTGAGGGCGACTGGGAAGTGGAGATCGGAGCGGTTGATGCCGGAAGGGTTTCAAGCGGCTGAGGCGATGGATGCAACGGTGAACGCGCGGCTTCAACACTAACCACAGGTGAAGGGTTTGGGGTTTGACTCAGGGATAGGAAGGCGTTGGGGTCCTGAGCAAACTGGTTGAAAGAATGGGGGCCGCTAGAAGGGTGTGGAGATGGGGAGGAAGATGCGGCCATGACTTGCTCGGATTGAGCGGGAGATGGAGTAGGAGTAGGGCTAGATGAGATCAAAGGGAGCGGGGCAGCGAACGTACCTGCGGGCTCCGCCTGAGCCGATGCTGGATGAATGTCTGCGGTTCTGGTTCCGGCGGCTGGCTCGAGACTATCCAGAGAAACAATCTCTGGAGCGGCTGGACGCGGCCGCGGCTCGCGACCGGCCGCCGCACCGTCGGACTAGGTCGCCCGACTTTCTCAATTCTCTTCCTCTTTTTCTTTTTTGGAGCAATGACCAGTTCGGAAGAAGGAGATGAAGCAGGTGCAGCGGGCGCTGATGTTCCCACGGTAAACTTGTACCGGGGTTTGACTTGCAGAAGGTCCGCCGCTGCCGGTCCGCTTGCTGGTGGCGCCGGCGTCTTTTGTGCCTGAGGAGTCACCTCGGCGTTGACTTGACTGATTTTTTCGCCTTTTCAGGCGCCACCTTGGAAGCCACAGGCTGCATTGGGTCCACTTGGATGTCTGTCGGGCCCACGCTGGCAGTTGCAAAAGTGTACAACTGTTGGGAGGAAGATCCTCCTTTATAACCCTCAAAGGGACCTCGGGGAACGTAATCTCGAAATGCGAAAGGCCGCCAGCTGGCAATGTGCTGGTCATATAGAGCTGAAAAGTCGTCATCAACGGCCAGATTTCTCCCCGATGGATTTATCGTGTCGCGTGCGGCACCTCATCTTCCAAAGATTCAACAACTTTTTCTTTTGGCCGCTAAGGCCTCGCTAGCTTGGAGATGAATTTCTTAAATCCCGGAGAAGAGAACTTGTGGTCCGGGTTTCGCTCGGGGTCATATGCTACCTCCTCGCAAGAAAAATCCCGCCACGGAGGCCATGCTTCCATCGAGTCAATCTCCCAGTCGAGGTCAACATGGACCACATCGCATCTGTCTTCGATTATATCCGCCCGGGGGCAGATATGTGCAAACTTTCCCCTTATCCCGTGTGGGTCATACTTCCAGCGCTGCGGCAGCAGAATCAGACCAATGTCAAAAAGCTCCCGCTCGAGATAGACATGCTGTCCTATCTCTGATATCTCAACGTTCGCCCAAGAAAGAGGATATTGAAAGATATGGCCCTTTCTCTTTCCCCTGGCCGAACTCCTCTTCAACGTAATCCATCTCGCCGCGCAACCTCCATCCCAAACCGATGATCCGTGCACCAGCAGGGGCAGCAGATGAGGTTTGCCCTTGAATCCGTAGATTCTGACCACAATCCCTCGCGTCGCCTAAAAACGTCCCCGAGCTTGTGATTCAAGCAAATAGTTCGTCATTTCCTGCGGGGGCGAGGGATCTCACCATCGCTGAAGACTGACATGACCAAGCCCGGAAAGTTGAAGTTGAACTTGTAGTAAGACCCTTTCCGGTATAGGTCATCCGTCCAGCCATAGACGGGCTGTGGCTCTCCCTTCTCATTCACCTTCTTCAAAGTTAGGGATCGGCATCCGGGAGTGCAAATGATACAAACAAAGCCAAGCCAAGAAAGAACTGAACCGAAATTCAGTTGACTGCTTTTTCTGGAGCTTCACCAGGCTGGAGTGAATGGCGTATGCAAGCCAGTCCGCCCAGTCAAAGAAGATAGGGCGCTTCCCACTTCTCTCGCGCCGCCGGTTCATAGGATTCTCCGCATAGGAGGCATTCTGCTAGCCGCTAGCTGGTACGGCCGTACCAGCTCGTCAGAGTTGCAGCCGAGGACCCACGCCAGAATGGTGTATATGTATTTGCTCTGAAACCTCTCCAGGGGTATGGGGCCGGTTGGCCATTGTCCAGCAGCGAGCGGGGCGTTCAGCTCTGAATTGAGGAAATCCCTCATCCTTTTTGTGTGCGTAAAGCGCCCCGCTTGCTCGCCAAGATTTATCTTTCTGACAATCGTGCCGGAGTCATACTCCAACCCTGGGGCGAAGGCCGGCTGGATAGTCTCCTTGCGAAGTGCGAACAAGGGTTTACCGCTGGAGCTGCAAATTTGCCGGGTAGCTGGTCTGTAATGTCTGACAATTAGGTCTACCAGCTCCGGGCATTGATGGACAGGAGGGCACAAGAACCGGAAAAGGTTCGACTTGTACGCCGCTCCGAAATGGTGAGAGGGCGAAACCTTGTCAGCCCAATTCTCCACATTTATCCGCAGCTTAGTAAGGCTCATGGAAAACGAGCCGTCCTTGTATCCCGACAGGTAATTAACCGGTGGTGGTGGGGCTTGCCCACGCTGTACTTTCTTTGGCCGGGATTTTGACTTTTGCTCCGGCGGTGTCTCACTCCTGAAAACACTTGACTGCGGTAAATCCCCCAGTTCGCGCCCTTCGCTGGATTGCGCTGGCATTGGCAACTTTCCTTTGTCCATCCCTCCGAAACAGCAATAATTACGACTTCTGGACGTCTGCACCAGATTTCGCAGTCACAGGAATAATCTGCACGATTTGGCATGTCTGGATGCATCAGACCCCCTTTTCTAGACAATGACAGCGTCATTAATGTCGCGCAGGAGGGGGTAGGTCGGCTGGCAAGTGAAGGCGTTATGATTTTTGGGTGGCCGCACAGGAGAATGTCTTGAAAGATGCACCCCGGCTGCCGCGCCATGCTTCTTTGATTGCGCTTTCCTTGAAGATTGCGCAATCATTAAATTTAACTTTGAACGCTGCGCCATGGCTGACGTCACTGCCGCAACTCGGGCACACTGCTCAAGAAAAACCCCTTTGGTGCGGAAACCCATCTCTTACTGTCGCAATGCGCCCTGGGCCCACGCTTGGAGCATTGGAATTTTTTATTTATTTTTTTAAACCGTCCAAGCTGCGCCCAGAAAACAGGGCGCAATCGGACTTCGCCCCAAAATTGGGCGCGATCCGACTTCGCCCGCGCAGTCGGACTTCGCCCCAAAATCGGGCGCAGTCCGAACCACCACTTGCGTTAAGACTGTTGCCTTTCTTTTCCAACTGCGCCCGAGGATCGGGCGCAGTCCGACCTTTGCAACTTTCGGATGAGGCTTCGAATGTACTTAGAGTTTGTTGCCTTTTGTGATGGGGCGCTCGAGCTGCGCTCAGAAAATGGAGCGCGCTCGGACTTCGCCCGAAGTTCGGGCGAAGTTCGAGCGCAGTTCGCGACTTCGCGCGCGAAGTCGGACTTCGCTCCAAAATCGAGCGCAGTCCGAACACTTCTTCCTTTGCAGCCTCTTCAGCCTTCAAACCGCGCCCTTTGGCCGGGGCGCAGCCCGACTTCGCTGCGAAGTCGGGCAGCGCACTGCCACTTAGCCGTTTTTCTCTGTTTTCACAAGCAGCTCCCTTTACGAACTTCGCTCCTTCTGAGGGGCGACAACAGACTTCGCTGCGAAGTCTGTGTTCTCTCCCATTGTCCTGTTTTGGCTCAAACAAATGGAAAACTGAAAGCTGGAAACTCGTACATGCTGAAAAATAAAAATGCATAAGGGAAATTTTTACAAAGAAGGGCCCATTGGGCACCTTCAAGCAGTGTAAATTTTTAAGTGGAACCCGTTAACGGGGATAGGTAGGAGCTGACCCTCCATATCCCGAAGCACGTAAGCATTGAACTGGTTCACCCCGGCAATCTGATAAGGGCCCTCCCAAAGGGCATCGAACTTCCCGTGGTTGCCCGGCTTCGCCTTAAATGAGTCCCACTTCAGCACCAGGTCCCCGATTTTAAAAACTCGGGCAGTGGTGCCTTTTGCAAACCAGCCTTGAGTGGCTTCAATATGCTTGGTGAAGGCCTGGTATGCTTTTTCTCTGTCTTCTTCCAACTGCAGAGTTGGCACACTCTGTCATCCACCGGGTCTCCACTGCTCCTGTCTTCGTCCAACATCCATAGGGCAGGGATTTCAATGTGGGATGGCATGACAGCCTCTTTGCCATAGACGAGCGCATAGGGGGACGTTCTGATGGATTTCTTGAATGAAACTCGTCCGCCCACAACGCCCGGTTCAGGAGTAAATGCCAAGTCCGCTTGTTCCTGTCAATGGTCCTCCCGATGATCTTCGGGAGGTTCTTGTTAGTAGACTCGGCAAGGCCATTCCCCCGCGGGTAGTAATTAGAAGACATTTTGTGATAAATGCCAAGTTTGCCGCTGTACTCCGTGAGTACAGCGCTCGCGAATCCCGGACCATTGTCCGTCACAATTGACTCTGGAACCCCGAAGCGGGTAATCAGGCTCTCAAGGAACCTGATGACCGTTTCTTGGTCCGCGTTTTTGGTCGGGATCGCCTCTGCCCACCGTGTGAAGTAATCGGTGGCTGTAAGAATAAACTTGTGTCCGGCAGAGGAACTAGGCGAAATCACCCCAATGAAGTCTAGACCCCATTGCTGGAACGGAGTCTCGGCTTGAATCGGCTGAAGGGGCAGGGGTGCTTTTCTGTTTCTGCCAGCAAACCTCTGGCATTGATCACACTTGGAACAGACCGCATAAGCGTCTGTAAATAGAGTGGGCCAATAGTACCCGGCTCTAATTATTTTTAAGGCCGTAGGCCTTGCAGAATGATGACCTCCGGGCATCCCGGAATGAAAATCTCCGAGGACCCTGGGCTGGTCCGATTTCATGACGCACCGCAACAGGATGCCGTCAATATTTTTGAAGTAAAGCCCCTCGGGGCGAAGAGTGTACTTGAGTGCACCTAGCCGAAATCTCCTTCGTTGTGAGGCGTTCAGTGATCTCGGACATCTTCCGGTGCAGAAATATCTCACCAGCTCATCTCGTCCAATCACTCTCCTCCGATAAGGAGTTGGCTAGGTAGATGCTTGTCGCCGTGTCCTCCCACTTACAAGCGGAGATGCCGGCTACAGCGCCTTCGGGCCAGCTCCCGACACAAGGCTCGGCCTCTGATAAGCTTGGTGGGCCGCACTTCGATGTCGAACTCCTGGATTTTTGCAATCCATCCCGCTCTCTTGTGACCCGGCTCTCCTTGTATGATGAAGCTTCGAACGTCCGGGTGAATCACAAAGACAGCCGTTTTGCTCGGGGAGACAAAATGCCCGAACTTTCGGAGGGATTTCATGACAGCGTGAACCTGCCGCTCTATAAAGTTGTACTTTTCTTCATGCGGCTGAATCACTTGGCTCAGGAACGCTATGGGGCGCTCCTCGCCATCGTCTCCCTTCTGAGTTAGGACTGCGGCGTAACTTTCCGGTTCTCCCACCGCATAGAGGATGAAGTCCTTGGAGTAGTCCGGGTTTATCAACACCGGAGCTTGCGCAATCCGAGCCTTGATTTCCTCGAAGGCTTGCTCTCTCTCATCAGTCCATTCGTAAGTTGTATCTTTTTTCAGCAGCTCGGCCATAGGCTTGATCACCTGTGCGAAGTCCGGGATGAACTTCCGCACGAAGTTAATCTGACCGAAGAAGGACTGCAGCCCTTTTTTATCGATTGGGGCTGGCAAGCGAAGGAGGGCTTCGCTTCTGTCAGGGTCAATGGCGAGGCCTTTCTCGGAGATGACATGTCCCAAGAGACTTACCTTCTTTTACCGCGAAGACAGACTTCTTCGGGTTTATAGAAATGCCGAATTCTCGACACCTCTCAAATATTTGCCGCAGTTGGGAAACATGATCCCCTCTTTGGTGAGAGAAAACAATCATGTCATCAAGGTAGATGACAATGATCTTATTGAGCAGCTCTCTGAAGGCCAGGTCCATGGCCCTTTGGAATGTGGCACCAGCATTGGATAAGCCGAAAGGCATGCGCTGATAGGCGAACGTCCCCCATTTGGTGGTGAACGCCGTCTTATGCTGGTCCTCATCCCTGACCCAAATCTGGTTGTAGCCGGAAAATCCATCTAAAAGTGAGAATCTCCCGGGCTCCAAAGAACGATGTGTAGAATTTGGTCGATTTGGGGAAGCGGATAGTGGTCCTTGAGGGAAGCCTGATTCAGGTTTCGAAGTCAACACAGAGACGGATGTCGCCATTCTTTTTCCTCACAGCACAAAATTCGCGACCCAGGATGAATGTTTGATGGGGTAGATGATTTTGGCCTCCAGGATCTTCAAGAGCTCTACTTTCATCATGGCCTCAATTTTTGGATTTACGGCCCTCTGCTTCTGTCGGAATGGCTTGGCGCCATCCTCTAGCTCAATGGTATGTCGGATTACATCTCTGTCATACCCCTTCAAATCCTCGTAGCACCAGGCCACGATGTCGGGGAACTCTCGGCATGTTGATCTGATCTCGCTCAAGTTCCTCCGAAGTGCGGCCCATCCCGACCTTGATAGTTTTACCAGGTTCAAGTTCCGTGTCGGCATACTGCTTCGGGTCTACTTTGATCCTATGAGATATAGCTCTGTCATTCTGATCAAATAGACTCTCCAAAGTAATCAGTCCTTTTGGGACATGATTATTTTTTAACTGTATCAACCCCTCATATTGCTCGTCATCAAGGTCTCTACTCTCCGATTGAACCAACTTCATTAACCAAAAATGTGACGATCTCCTCGTCACAATCGAACACCTGCAAGTGGGTGTCCTTATCAGGCACAGAAGGCCTGTAAATAGTGCGAACCGGCTTCGGTTTCTGGACAACGTCATCAGCCGGAACGTACCTGGCTCCAACAGACGCCAGAATGTCAGCGTGTTTGTTTTTCTCACGCGATATCGCCTTGACATTCAACGAGTCAAACGACTCCATCAGGTCCCACACCCGGTTGCGGTACGCCTTGAGATAGTGCTTTTTGGAGGCGCACTTGTTCGTAACCTGGTGACACACCAGCTCTGAATCTCCAAAGATCTGCAGGTGTTTAATCCCCAGCCTCTCCGCCTTTCGCAAACCCAAGCACAGGGCTTCGTACTCCGCCGAGTTATTAGTGCAGCTCCAGGCCAACCTGTAGGTATAGTCCTTCTGGATCCCGGTCGGAGAAACCAGAAGCACCCCTGCACCGGCGCCATTTTTGCATCGCGCGCCGTCAAAGAAAAGCTTCCACAGCTTCTCAGGTGCAGGTCCCACTTCCTTTGCAGCTGACTTGTCAAGCCTCTCGGGCTGTACAACGGTGTAACAGCCCTGCTCTGTCTCAATTACGGCATTGAAATCCCGCAAAGAGAACTCATCTTCAAGCTGTAGCACTTCGAGGGCTTGCTCCGTCAGCTCTACCGTCACCAGTTCTTCCTCCGACAGCTGGACCATGCAGTCCGACTCTTCTCCGGGTATCTTCTCTACTAGGAAGGTGGAAGGCTTCTCATTAAAGATTTTCAGTCTCCTTCCTTTGAAGGGCACTTCCATGTGTGAGTAGTCTAGAGACAGGTACCCGCCTAGCTTCGCAGTGAACTCCCGAGAGAGACACATGCCGAAGTAGGGAGCCAGGTCAACAACCACGACCTCTTGGATGACCACGATGTCGAGAGCCTTATGCAACCGGATAGGGATGTCCTTTATGACACCAACTGTCTTGACAGGGGTGCCGTCTAATTGCAAGCACGCCTTGGCTGCTCCTTGTGTACTCCATCCCGATCTCATCGCAGACGGCTTTCGGCATAACAGCCGTGGAAGCGCCGCAGTCCACCATGCAGCTTATGAACTATGTGCCCTTGCATCCGTAAAGACAGATAGAAGGGAGGCGGTCTGTTCTTCCCGATGGCCGAGACTCGCCAAAGGTTGAACCAGGACAGCGGGCCGTATCTCGCTTGCCGTTCTTCATGTTTTTCGGAGATTCCCGCAGCAGATCCACCCGGCCCGGGGAGCGTAAGAGCATCGTACATGCCGATTCTAGCGGGTGTTCTTTTCAACTCGTCTACTATGTCAGTAGCCCGAGGTGCTAGCTCCTTCTCGCTTCTTTTGCCGGCTCATACTTCGTCCGGCACCGCCGGGTGGCCTCAACTCGCCGTCTCTTGGTCGAGACGGGTACTTCAGCCTTCTCCCCGTGCTTGTTCTTTGGTTTCACCCGGAGGCTGAGGTACGGGAGCTTTAGCCGGAACTGGAGCTTTTGCTATAGGAGGCTTGGCTGGAACAGGGGCAGCCTTTGCCGGAGGAGGCTTGGCTGGAGCTTTGTCTTTGGATGCCTTCTCCTGGGCTGTGTAGGGCCACAGCCGCTTGTATGGTGGCAGCCCACCGGGCTGCGCCTTTTCTCTTCTGGCATATACCTGCAAAGGCTTGGCAGCATCTGCAGTTTTCTTTTCTTCCTTGGCGGGCGGCACTAGATTCTCCTCTGGGAGGGCAAAGTTGGCTTCGCCGTCCAGGATCATGTAGAGTTCATCGTCCTCTATGGCGCTGCCGGCCAAAGTCTGGATGTAGTGCTGGTGCAGAGTGCAGTCTTCCTCCGAATGCGGGTCATTGCACGTAGTGCACCGGCTAACCCCGGTCGAAGGACCAGGTTGGTCTTCTATAGCAAGATTTCTCGAGGCGGACGCCTCTGCAGCTGGTGCTCTGGGGGCTTGTCTTTTGTCAGTGCCGGGGGCGGATATGGCCTCCTAGGAGCGAGGTCCATCTGGGCCTGCTTCTTCTTCAGAGCGGTCATGTCATTGGACATGGCATGATAACCTGAGGCCAAAGCCCGCACCTCCTGGAGGATTGTATTCTCGAATATTATTGTCAGGAGGCGGCAACTGTGCCGGTGGAGGCAATGCGGCTAATGGAGGAGGATTGGAATAAGGTGCGTATTGCGGGGGAGCAGGGAGTGCTGGAAAATGCGGAGCAGGAGGAGGCGGGTGAGGATAATGCATTTGCGGCGGGCCGTAAGGAGTTACGACCGGCGCCGGATTCCATTGCTGCTGGGGTTGCTGCCCTGATGTGGACGGCGCACCACCATGGCGGTGGATACCGGGATCTCGGGGAAGTCGGGATGAATGGGTTCCTGCAATCTTCAACAAAGAGCATATGTCCGAGTTGAAGGATCTCTGTAGTAGTGAGCAGCCATGCCACCGAAGGCCTAAGTTCGCGAGGTACCCGTTTCCAGGATCTCGCAAACCTGATGTTAAAGTCAGACACCTCCTCTTGAGGGTGTCTCTGGATACTTTGGAACTGATGCAGCAGAGAAGTAGGGTCAGCAGACTCGTTGCATCCTTTCACGAGCCTTCTGGCAAGCTGGGGCCACCCTGTGATAGATCCCTCTGGCAGCGATCTCCACCAATAGAGAAGCTTTCCCCTCAGGGAAAGGGCCAGCAGACGGGTCTTCACACTCTCGTCAGTAATGGAATGCAATGCGGCCAGGGCAAGGATGTCCTGGATGTGCTCGTACGCCGTCTTGCCGTAGCCGTCGTACGTAGGGATAGACTTCAAAGCAGCAGGGGGCACAACTTGCTGTCCGACCAGGGCCAAGGGCCCTGTAGAGTCCACCGCCGGGAAGAGATCATCGTCATTCTGCTGCAGGGCAGCCATTTCTTCTTCTTCTCCTCCGTCGGTTGTATACTCAGTGTCTGTACCTTCCGAGGATGTAGATTCCTCTTCTTCCTCGGCCTCTTCTATTTCGTACTCAGCTCCTCCGACTTCGGCTTCGGCTTCTTCTTGAATTTCAGCCTCGGCTTCGTCGACACGAGCTTGTGGATCAGCCAGCCTGGCAATTTCGCCTCGAGCGTTGATGTCCAGTTCGTAAAAGTCAGGCGGGTTTCTCGGATCCCTTGCTCGCCACCTTCTTGTTTGCATGAAGGTGCTAGGACCGGTCTCTTGGACTCAGAGGATATGTTCGTGCAGAGTCGCCAGGTGTTCTGATTTTGAACAACAATGAAGCGAACACCGGTGCTTCGATTCTGTTTGGGGGTGGGAAACTTCCTTGGCCCACCGAGTGCTCGGAATGAACTGTCAGCCCGAGTGAACACGAGCCTGAATTTTTTCAAATGTGGGACTCCTGGTCCCACCGGGCGTGCCAGAGAAACTGTTGGTTACGAATCTGCCATGAGGAAAGGATTTTGTGTTAACGCGCCCAGATTCGCCCACCAGCTTGAAAGGCCGGAAGGAAGGAATGCCTTCCGTGCCAATCTCCGGAGAAGGCCGGCTCCTGTGGGTTTTTATGGTTTAAGATAAGAGTGCAGGAAAGAGATAAAAATGCGGAAAGAATTTACAAATGTGATTGGAGTTGGGTGGGGGGAACTAACAGTACAGCAACACATCAATCACCACTACTTACTGCATCATAAATACAAAGCATAACCAGGAACCGCAAAACCTAAGTATACTTTCTGTATAAAGCAGTGTACGCACAGCTACAATGGCTCCCTAACGAACATTCCCTACAAGGAACTAACAGTACGGCAGCAGCATCAATCACCACTACGGACAAGAACATAAACAAAAAGCAACCAAGAGATGTCAGATCCAAGTATGTGTGTTATGCAGAGAATTTGTACGCACAGCTACAATGGCTCCCTAACAGACATTCCCTACAAGGAACTAACAGTACGGCAATGCATCAATCACCACTACGGACAACAACATAAACATAACACACAAACTGAAGGAACTGCTACCAAATTTATTCTATGTATCCTCTAATCAATGAAGTCCAAGAGTACTTGGCCACCAAATGCTGAAGTGAATCAACAAGCCATGACACAAGCAATGCCTCAGGAATACCTGACCACCAAATGCTGAAGTGAATCAACAAGCCATGACACAGGAAAACGTAAAGCAGAAATGTAAAGGAGAGGCAGCATAAAAAATAAAAGAAGTAGAACAGATCCAGGCATATACTTTATATTGATAAGCAGAAGCACAGCTACAATGGTTCCCTAACAGACATTCCCCTTCCACCACCTTACAATGAGAATGTGGTGGGTATTTATAGCCCGAGTCCCTCCCGTTACATTAATGGGCACAAAGTCCCAGTCAAACATTAGCTGACAAAAGCGGCGATGGAGCTGCTGATGCTGACCTTTGTCGGACAGGACTGTACCTGCAGCATGGTCTCCCTGAAGGCCGGACAGCTACGTGGCAGCGCGTTAGGTAGAACTTCTCATCGGCAGGAATGCGGGCAGCTGGAGCAGGTAGAACCTCCAATCAGCTTTAAATGAGGCAGCTGGCATAAGTAGTGCAGCCCATGCTTGTCCTTTTGCTCGGCACGTCTTGGCTCAGATCCCAAAGCTGGACACTTGTCGGATGATGCTGTTTGACACGTGCTTGCCTTGAAAGGCAGTTTATCCAACTTCTCCCAGGATCCGAGCGCCATCGGGTTGCGCAGGCAGAAAACAGCGCAGTCGAGAAGGCCTTCATGCCTTGGGTCAAATTCTCGAGTTTATTTCCCATCGCGCACTCGTCAGAAGGCGCACTCCGACTTCGCCGCGAAGTCGGGTTGCGCACAGGTGAAAGCTGATTTCTGCCGCCGTACGGACTTCGCCCTGGAAAGGGGGAGCAGTCCGACTTCGCCGCGGTAAGTCGGACTTCGCCCAAGACTTAGTCATTTTTCCCGCGCTCCCGCCACTGCTACAAGGTGCGCCTGAAAGTAGGGCGCAGTCCGACTTCGCCGCGAAGTCGGACTTCGCCCAGAAAACTTGTTCTTCTGGTTGATCCTGTCGCACCGCGCACTTTGTATTCCTACTGCGCTCCAACTGGAGGGCGCACTCCGACTTCGCCGCGAAGTCGGATTGCGCCCTGACACTTAGCCATTTTTCAGGGCAACTGCTGTCAAATTTGAGATCTGACTGAGGGGCTCAAAAGAAAGAGGGAAGAATGAGAATGTAGGGAAGAGAGAGAAAGGGAGAGAAGAAGAAAGGGAAAGAGAGGAAGAGGGAAAAGGAAGAGCAGCACTCTTACAAAACTGAAAACATTGCACCCCGTGCAAAATGTGGCAACAAGAGGAATATGGTGGTCTATCTCCACTTGCAGCTGATGGGAGCAAACTTTGAGCTGACCAAGAGGAATCTTGAGGTTGTGTCGCTAGATATAATCAAATCAAGTAATAATACCATCCTCTGCCCTCATGAAATGTTTAATGTAGAAGGCCAATTTAGGGCTTAGAGATTGAGAGGGAGTGACCCAAATGATCTGAATATATTGTTGATAAACAATCTTTGACTACTTGATTAATCATCTTTTTATAAGGAAGAAGGTAGGGAGGAGCATTTAAAGAGTATTTGAATGGGGATAATCGATCTATGGAAATTCCGATTGATCGAAGAAGAGCAATGAACTTTGAATACCTGTCACAATGATGACCATAAGTGCTTCTAGAGGAAATTTATTTTGACTAGAATGCCAAATATGGGTATCTCTTTCAGCCCAAGCTGCGATGACACATAGATCTAAGGCGATGAATCTCAAAAATATTTTTAAATATGCTTTTAGGTCAAAGAGAATGAATGCTAAATCAGCTTGAACAATACATTGTGGAACTGTTCTTTTACATTGGATAGATCATTGAAGCAAAATAGTTTGGACTTTGGACCTTTTCAATGTGACCCCAATCAACAAACCCTAGACTCAAGTGCCATATCTTAGATCCATAAAGGACTATGGGTTTGATAATGCAATCAAATAGGCACATCTTTGTAGGCATGTCTTGGAAGTGTTGTTGGAAACATTAGCATTCCAAGATTGAGAGAGATGTGTATCCCTTGCAAACTTGTGAATGTGATGCTGGTTGGAGATTAAGGGGAGGACCTATAAACTGAATCTAGAAGTATGCGTAAGTAATGGCGATCTCCATCGACTCACCCTTATAGGAGAATTGAAACTTAGAAAGGGTGCTCTTTGGTGTGTCAAAGATCATGGCCCTAGTGTTGCTAAGGTTGAATGCCGACTATTTTAAGTCACAAAAGCAAGCAAGGACATCCAACCATCTTTATAGGCCCTCAGGAGTATGAGCAAGAAGAATTGTGTCATTTGCAAAAAGCAATATGGCTATTAAGACATGATGTAGAAGAGAACCATTGTCAATATGTGTGTTTTGATGAATAGATCCTCCAAGCTTGTTGATGTAGATCCCAAAAAGTGAGGGAGAAAGAGGACATCCTTGTTTGATGCCAATGGTGCTTGCGAGATTCTATGAGAAACCAAAAACAGTCTAAAATTGACCAACAACTACCTTGTATTATCTCTTGACGACAGTGATAAAGAGCTTTGAGATGCCATTTTGCAAAGATATAGGCATGCGAGTACATATTAACAAAACCAGTATCTTGGTTTTCTCTACCCAAATAAAAAAAGGAACAAGTAAATTCTCATTTTGATGGGGGTCTACTAGGAGAAGGAACAGATTACAAATAGCTTGGGATAGACTCCAATAACAAGATGAATTGGGAATCATGCAAAATGAAGAGAATGTTGGGAGGATGGAGAACACTTTTTAATTGAAAAATAGGTGTAGGGAAGCAGAATTATGGGATTGGAAGGCTATAGAGGCCTTATTCTGGTTATTGGTGGTACCAGTGGTGCTCTATGGATGTGAAGTATGGGCTTAGCAGCACATTAGACTTAAAATGGAAACAAACAAAGAGGATCTAAAAGTGTTTAATCACAACCAAATTCAAGATAAAAGATTCAGTTTTATATGAAACACTTCAGCGGAAAAATGTACTTTTACTATAGAGGTGAATGCTATGATTTATCTTCTAGGTTATTTGAATAAAATTGAAAAGATGCATGAAAATAGATGGCCTAAGGATAGAGAAAATCTGAACAAGAAAAAGAACACATGGATGCAAGAAAACAACAGATAGACGAATAAGTGTGATAACAACTGAATTGAATGCCCAAACAATAACAGGATATAAAGGTCTATGTCAAGGAAAAAAATCAAGGCAGCCTTGTGGACAAGGAAGTTAAGAAGGAAGAGAGAACACCGCATTATAGAATTTATTTCCACACATGTACACCAAGAAAAGGCATATGTAGAAGGCTAAATCAAATGAAAAGTAAATATACACATGGACCAAGTGAAGACAACTTCACATCAACTCAAATTTGAGATAGGCTGATGGAACAAACCAAAAGAGACATGGGAGGAGAGGGTATGTACTTTTGTACACACAGGGCAGTGGAAATAGAGAAGCTTTACATCTTGAAATAGAGTCTGTAATGATATACAAGCTAGTTGTGCTCAAATAGAGAAAGTAAGAGAATTTGTTGCCGGAATCAGCAGTGAAAGATCAGCATTTGAGAAAGAAAAAAATGTTGGGTTAGAGACTTCATAGTTTTACAAAATGTTGTTTCTTTTCTACAAGATGAAGTGAGAGTCAGAGAAGATATGTTGCATTGTAATATTGTATCTTTATAGTCCTATAGGTTATTTGGCCTGGCAAATGTTAAAGTTCTCCTATCTTATCCTATTCCACTTGTGGAACCTATGTATTCACATCTACCTTGGTTGAAGCATATGAGCATATGGTGGTAATCAGTTGTTAGATGATCAAAGAGGTACACTTATCATCATATGTATGTTGTACACCCAACTAGGCTATGATGTGTTGCAAATGATTGAAATGTGAAGTATACATGTGTTCATATTTATATCTATCTTTGAGTTCTGCCCATAGTGTGTTTAATTATACATTATAGAATTGTATTATGATCTATTGCATTGTATCTCTTTGTTTGTGACTAGAACACTCCACACACCACAAATCTCTATCAAATACAATCAAAGCTATATGGATTTTCCTCTTCATCGTCTTGGACCTAAGATGGCATTCTATATTTTGCATTTTATGTAGACTGTTGATGCCATAATCACCTGCCCTAATTATGTCAGGTGTCACTAGTCCCGTGGCCTCAAAATCACCCTCAGTCAGATGAGGGTATGGTCCCACCAACTTAAAGATTAATCCTAACCATGACATTTACTTTTGGAAAGGATTTGTTGACTTTGTTTCATATAGGAGGCAAATATTGATGAACACTTTATCTTCAAGTGCCTCCTGTATTATGAGATCATCATCAAATAAAGGTATTATTGCTTATATATCCCTACTTTGTTCCTTTTTTTTTTTCCAGATATTCCAACTAGAGTTGTTTTTCTCTATATCTCCAAGAGGTAATCAACCTCATATGACAGTCCTTGGAGGGGATCTTATAGCCCCAGTCGACTACTACGCTGATTACCTTCTTTCACCTTTTTCTAATAGTGGGCAAAATTAAGCACCTTTCAGATGCTATGATTGCATGCTTAGGTCACTGCCATCAAGAGACTACATGACATCGGCATCTCGGAGCTCTTTATCACTGTCATCAAGAGACTATATGAGGTAGTTGTTGGTCATTTTCGGACAACTTTGGGTTTCTTAGAGAAGGTTGTCCTCTCTCTCCTTCACTCTTTGGGATCTACATTGATGAGCTTGAAGAATTTATTCATCGAAACACACATGTTGATGATGGTTGCCTTGTAACAACCCACTCTATTCTGGATTGTTTCCTATCTATTTTGACTAGTAAAAAAAAACACAAATTTCTTGCTCTTTTAATTCAAATATATGCTCTTTTTTTTGGTATTTTTATGGGATTTAAACATACAGTAAACTGCTGAAAGAAAGCTTCACAAACTGGAACAACTTAATTGCAAAGGAAATTACAATGATGAACAGCACTGAAAATACCCGATTTTCCTCAAGTCTGAAAGCAAATCGTAGCAATCCACGTTCTGGAAATAGTTTGTGAATAGTGCCGTGAATAGTAATTTGCTACAGCACCACGTGAATAGTTATTTGCTACAGTGCCGCGTGAATAGTAACTGCTACAGTGCCGCTTGAATAGTAAACTGCTACAGCCTCCAAATAAGTACCGTCTACAGGTATAAATCGCTGCTATCTCCCAACACACAAGATATCAATGACGAACCAGAAATTCTCTTTGATCTCCAATTTGCCCTCTGAATGAAGACAACCAAAATCCAATAGAGCTGATCTTTCACAGCCGTAGTGGATGTCCTTGCCGAGAGTTTCCGTTCTCAACAAGCTCGAATCTGCAAGCAAATTCTCCAAAATGCATCAAGCAATATATTCAATGTTCAAGGATGCTGGAATGAGAGCCCGACCACTTTATTTATTATTGACTCGGCCTGGCTGTATCATAACATAACCAATGTGGGATAAAAAAAACCCCTTTTTAATAAATCCTTATGTCTCCCTAAGTCACTTTATCAAATAATTAATAATTCACTTAAGTGACTTATGTGCACACATAATATAAAGTCTATTTAATTAAATACGACTTCATAATTAAATAATTACGAGTATTAAAATAATTGCACCAGAAGACCCAAGCCAACATCTGATAGCATTTTTGGATACCCTTTTGGTCGAACTGTCCAATTATAGAAACTGTTCTGAAAAAAGCACGGCCCTAAAAAATAGGAAACTGCTCCAACCGACTTCCAAGATCCTTAAACTGCTCCCATAGCCTACAGGATCGCGTGAATAGGCTATGCACTGTGCCAATGCTGACGAGCTCGGAAAGGGGACATGACAGTCCTCCCTCCCAAAAATTGCTTGTCCCCAAGCAATCTTAGTGCCGGATGTTGTAGAATGTCTTCATGTTCCCAGGTAGCATCATCAACAGGTAAGTTCTTCCATTTAATCAAATATTCCTTAATTACCTTCCGCCTCAACACCTTCTCCCTATAATCAATAATAGCTTCAGGAACCAAAATGAGTTTACCCTCCTCATCCCATGGAGGCAACTCAGTAGAAGGAACAATGCGTGCACCAATCGCCTTTTTGAGGCGTGAAACATGGAAGACATTATGTATTTTGCTGTCACCAAGTAGCTCCAACTCATAAGCTACCTCACCAATCCGCCTGATTACCCGAAAGGGTCCATAAAATCTGGGCTTCAACTTCTCCTTCCCACTCTTCTTGAGAGTAGATTGTCTATAAGGCTGCAACCTAAGATAGACCAGATCATCCACCTCAAAACTGCGCTCAACTTTGTACTGATCGGCATAAAGCTTCGCCAATTCTGAGCTTGAAGGATATTATCCTTGAGGGACCTCAACAAGTCCTGGCTGTCCTGCAAATAATCCTTAGCTCCCGGAGCTCGACTGTCACCCAATAGAAGATCAATGAAGCTTGGAGCCTCATAACCATACAAAGCCATGAAAGGTGTCATACCAATAGTCATGTGGTGAGTTGTGTTGTAGCAGAATTCACCAAGATGAAGCCACTTCACCCAAGCTTTCTGCTGCCTTGAAACATAATTCCTCAGGTAACCCTCTATCCACTTATTAACTGTCTCTGTCTGCCCATCGGTCTGAGGGTGGTAGCTAGTGCTGGGAGTGAGCTCGGTTCCTCCTAACCTGAATAACTCCTGCCAAAAAATGCTTATGAACCGTGTATCCCTGTCGCTCACAATAGTCTTGGGTATTCCATGCAAACGGAACACCTCTCTGAAAAATAAATCAGCCACCTGAGCAGCCGTAAAAGTAGCTGAAATAGCAAAGAAATGTGCAAACTTAGTGAGTCTATCCACCACAACATAAATGCAATCCTTGCCCTGCACTGTGGGTAACCCAGTAATGAAATCCATAGATATACCTTCCCATTTCTGGTTCGGTATTGGAAGGGGTTGCAATAAACCTGCTTGGTGTGTATGTTCATCCTTATTTTTTGTCGACAGATAGAACAGATCACGTACATACTCGAAGAACCTCATTCTTAAGCCCTTTCCAAGAAAATCTCTCCCGAATGCTCCTGTAAGTCTTAAAGAAACTCGAATGACCTGCAATCGGATCATCATGAAAATACTGGATAACTCTCTTCCTAAACTGTGACCCAGATAGAAGAAAAATGCGACCCTTATAAAGGATCAAACCCTGTGAAATCATATAACGGTCATCCTGCACTTTGCCCTCTAGCAAACTGGATGCCCACTCATCCTCGGCATATTCTGCAATAATAACATCTCGCCATTCTCGCTGAAATGCCGACCATCGAACAAATGTGAGGCCTTCGAGATAAAGCATCAGCAACCACATTCGACTTTCCCTTAACATAAACTATGTCAAAATCATAAGCTTGTAGCTTGCTGACCCACTTCTGCTGCCTCTCATTTAGATCCTTCTGAGCCAAGAAGTATCTAAGACTGTTATGATCCGTGCTGACGGTGAATCTACCTCCAACCAGATACTGCCGGAATTTGGCGAGAGCATGCATTATCGCCAACATCTCCTTATCATAAATAGAATAACTCCTTTCGCCCTCGGAGCTTCCGACTCTCATAAGCCATTGGGTGTCTGTTCTGCATCAGAACTGCACCAATCCCTTCACCGGAAGCATCACACTGTAAAACGAAAGGCTGTGAAAAATCTGGCATAGCAAGCACCGGGCAAGAACACATAACCTGTTTGAAGTGTTCGAAACACTTCTGAGCTTCATCAGACCATCTGAAGGCACCCTTCTTGGTCAAATCTGTGAGTGGGGCTGCCAACTGCGAAAATCCCTTCACAAACCGTCTGTAAAAACCACAAAGTCCAAAGAATCCCTTAAGCTGAGATAGATTTGTTGGAGTTGGCCAATCCTGGATAGCTTTGATTTTATCCGGGTCCATACGTACTCCATCTGCACTAATAATGTGCCCAAGATACAAGAGCTCTGTCAACCCAAAATCACATTTTGTTTCCTTAGCATAAAAGGATTCCTGTTCGAGGATACGGAGGACCTCCTCAAGATGTTGTAGGTGCTCCTCCCATGATCGATCTGTAAACCGGAATATCATCAAAGAATATCAAAACATACCTCCTCAATCGCTCGCTAAAAATATTGTTCATACAAGACTGGAAAGTCGCTGGGGCATTGGTCAACCCAAAAGGCATAACCAAAAACTCAAAGTGCCCACAATGACAACGAAAAGCTGTTTTCTCTATATCCTGCTCTCTCATTCTGATCTGATGGTAACCACTGCGCAGGTCTATTTTTGAGAAGAGTTGAGCTCCATGTAGCTCATCAATCAATTCGTCGATGCGTGGAATAGGGTACCTGTTCTTAATTGTTTTCTTATTTAGCTCCCTATAGTCAACACACATACGCCAAGTCCCATCTTTTTTCTTTACCAAAACCACAGCCGAAGCAAAAGGACTCTTGCTTGGTCGGATATGTCCCATGTCAAGCAATTCCTGAATTGTTTTCTCAATCTCATCCTTATGTCGCCTAGGGTGCCTATAGGGTGTAGTGATAACTGTCTTAGCACTCTCCTCCAACTCAATAATGTGCTCCATTCCTCTCTCCGGAGGTCTCCCTGGAGGAATATTACTAAACACCTTGGAGTGTTTAGTCAAGATGTCCTGAATCTCTGGTCGGTAAGTGGACTTAAACCGTACATCCCCTGCTGAAGTAATGAGACACTCGCTGCCCGACCAACCTCATCATGTCCGAAAAGCCTCTCCATTCGCTTAATGGAGACAACTCGGGGTCCGCCGTCCGATATGCCTCTCGGCGTCACCTTCTTGCCACCCGTCATGAAACTCATCTCCATAGCCCTCAGGTTCATAGTGAATTCGCCCAAGGATTCTAACCACTTGCATTCCCAGAATCATATGAGTATCCCCAATATTAACCACATAAAAATCATCAGTAAGATCAAAGCCTCCTAACTTCATCTGTAGTTTAGGGATCCTGCGGTTACACTGTATGGCTGTCCCATCTGCTACCATTACTCTGAATCCTGGAAATTCTTCTGTCTGCAACCCTCTCTTATCAACCAACCCAGCGTCAATAAAGTTATGAGTTGCCCCTGTATCAATCAGTGTCACCACCCGCTGCCCTTGAAGGACTCCTCGGACCTTGAAAGAAGATCCCTTTTTAAAACTATACAATTGTGCAATCTGTACCTCAGTCTCTTCTTTTGTCTCCCCTGCTCCACAATTCTCCTCATCCTCCTGTTGATCTGAATGCTCTGAACCAGATTCATCAACTTCAAAATATTCTCTAGCCTCTAGTTGCTTCACCTTAACTAAACACTTATGGCCCAACTCCCATGGTTCTCTACATCTGAAGCATAATTTCCTTTTTCTTAATTCATTGAGCTCATTATCTGATAGTTTCTTAGTTTCAGTTTTAGGTGCATTCTGGACAAACCCCTTCTTATCTTTGTTATTTTGAAAAGGTTTGAAGGCTGGTTTTTGTTTCGGAACAACGAACTCCATGCTTCTCGCCTTTTTCATGGCATCCTGTAAAGTGACTGGATCAAATGCCTTTACCCAACCACGTAGCGGCTCAGACAATCCCTCATAGAAGAGTATGATTAGACGCCTCTCTGAGATATCATCCACTTTGATAGAAATGGACTGGAATTCTGTGATGTAGGCCTCTACTGAACTGTTCTGCCTCAACTGTGCCAGATCTCGAAAATACAACTCAGGATCCTTCTTATCGAATCGATCGATAAGTAGCCGTGTGAACTCCTCATAGGATGTAATCAAATTATGACCCAAAGTGATCAACCCATGAAACCACCAATCGTGTGCAGCTCCTTCAAGATGTAATGTGGCGAATTTTATAGCTTCTTCTTCCGACGATAGGTCGAAGTGAGAGGAAATTATCAAGTTTATCCACCCATGTCCTGGTCGTACATTTGCCACTACCATCAAACTGAGGTAAAGAAACCTTGTTCGGTGCTTGGTTGAATTCTTTATGTGCTGGTCTAGCCTGATCGGTACGGTGACCACCTCCCCGTCCCATACTCCTCGCTTCGAGTGACGTATTGGTCAAATGACCAATGGGCCCTAAGGCCTTCCGGAAGAGCACTATACCGCTGATACCACTCCTCAAACTGATCCTCTATAGGCCCTTGAGCTGTGTGCATCTCAGGTGCTGGAACTTCAGCTCTAGATAAGAATGTAGGCTGAGTCGGTCGAGAAGTAACAACTGTATGTTGCCTCTGATCAGTCATGCCCTGGCTGCCCTTGCTCGGAATACGCCTGTTTGATGAGCTAGGCCCACCATTCTGATTAGTCCTCGTCCGTAGCCCCCGCAAAGTATTAGTCATAGCCATAATAGCATCTCGCTAATGCTTCTCGTCCTCGTATCATCCGATCCCGCATATCCATCTCGTGCCTTTGACAAAGCATTAAGAGCCCCAAATATACTAGGGTTCTCCCGATGCTGATCGTCACCCATATTGTCTAGTAATTCATTAGATCTCTTATGTCGCTCGTACTGAAGATGGAAATCTTTCTCTTTCCCTTTACCAACTGGTTCACTCATTAATTAAACCCACAAGTCGGCAGATATGACTCGCTCTGATACCACTGTAACAACCCACCCTATTTTGGATTGTTTCCTATCTATTTTGACTAGTAAAAAAAAACACAAATTTCTTGCTCTTTTAATTCAAATATATGCTCTTTTTTTTGGTATTTTTATGGGATTTAAACATACAGTAAACTGCCAAAAGAAAGCTTCACAAACTAGAACAACTTAATTGCAAAGGAAATTACAATGATGAACAGCACTGAAAATACCCGATTTTCCTCAAGTCTGAAAGCAAATCGTAGCAATCCACGTTCTGGAAATAGTTTGTGAATAGTGCCGTGAATAGTAATTTGCTACAGCACCGCGTGAATAGTTATTTGCTACAGTGCCACGTGAATAGTAACTGCTACAGTGCCGCTTGAATAGTAAACTGCTATAGCCTCCAAATAAGTACCGTCTACAGGTATAAATCGCTGCTATCTCCCAACACACAAGATATCAATGACGAACCAGAAATTCTCTTTGATCTCCAATTTGCCCTCTGAATGAAGACAACCAAAATCCAATAGAGCTGATCTTTCACAGTCGTAGTGGATGTCCTTGCCGAGAGTTTCCGTTCTCAACAAGCTCGAATCTACAAGCAAATTCTCCAAAATGCATCAAGCAATATATTCAATGTTCAAGGATGCTGGAATGAGAGCCCGACCACTTTATTTATTATTGACTCGGCTTCGGTTGTATCATAACATAACCAATGTGGGATAAAAAAAACCCCCTTTTAATAAATCCTTGTCTCCCTAAGTCACTTTATCAAATAATTAATAATTCACTTAAGTGACTTATGTGCACACATAATATAAAGTCTATTTAATTAAATACGACTTTATAATTAAATAATTACGAGTATTAAAATAATTGCACCATAAGACCCAAGCCAACATCTCGATAGCATTTTTGGATACCCTTTTGGTCGAATCGTCCAAATATAGAAACTGCTTCCGAAAAAGCACGGCCCTAAAAAATAGGAAACTGCTCCAACTGACTTCCAAGATCCTTAAACTGCTCCCATAGCCTACAGGATCGCGTGAATAGGCTATGCACTGTGCCAATGCTGACGAGCTCAGAAAGGGGACATGACATGCCTTCTACATTATGTCTTAATAGCTATATTGCTTTTTGCAGAGGATGTTGTTCTTCTTGTTCATACTCCTGAGGGCCTACAAAAATAGTTGGATGCTCTTGCTTGCTTTTGTGACTTAAAACAAATGGCAGTCAATGTTAACAAGACTAAGGTGATGATCTTTAACATATCAAAGACTATCCTATCTGAGTTTCAGTTCTTCTATAAGGGCAAATGCTTTGAGATCACCACAACTTACACCTACTTGGGGGTTTAGTTTATAGGTCCTTACCTTAATCTTTGGCCAACTTCGCAATCACGTCTTTGCAAGGGATACTCATCTCTCTCAGTCTTGGAACATCAATGTTTCCAACAACATTTTCAAGCCATGCCTACAAAGACGCACCTCTTTGATTACATCATCAAACCCATAGACCTTTATGGATCTGATATTTGGGATTCAAGTCTAGGGTGCGTTGATTGGGCTTGCATTGAGAGCGTCTAGACTATTTTGCTTTAGCGATTTATCGAATGTAAAAGAACAAGTCTCCAGTGTACTGTTTAGGCTCAGTTTGGAGCTCATCCTCTTCGCCCGAAGAGCATCTTCAGAACTATATTTTAGCTTCATGGTGTTAGATCCATGGATGATTGCACCTCAGGCCGAGAGAGATACCCATATTTGGTGCTTTGCTCCTTAGAATGCTTACCTCTCGAGGCTCTTTTGGTTGTCATTGTGGATGGTACTCAGAAATTATTTCTCTTCCTTAGTCAGTTGGCATCTCCATGGATCAATTACCTCCATTCAAATACTCTTTAAATGCTCTTCCCTGCCTTCTTCCTGATAGGAGGGTAATTAATCTGGTAGTTAGAGATGATGTTTATTGATAATATATTTAGATCACTTGGGTAGCTCCATCTCAACCTCTTAGTCCTAAGTTGGCTGTAATTTTATGCCGTCTAGTTATTTCACTTTAGAGTAGTTTACACTAGATTCTTTACTCTAGCTTAGCTTATTTTCAATGCATTGTAATTTGTAAGAGCTCGTTTCAATGAGTCCCACTCACCTACTTTGGCCATCTGTGGATATAAATAGAATTATCTTAATTTATCTAGATTCCTCTTTGTATCTATTGCATTGTCGGCCTTGGAAGACAAGAATTCCTAGGATGCAGTCAAAATGTTTTTGTCTTGACCATTCTCCTTCAACCACCTTTAGATCTTACAGTGACTTGGCCTGCAACGGTTGACAATAAGCCAGTATGGATGGACATAGATTAGTCATAACTACTTCCAGTTTATGATCTTTGCTTGTGATTAACCTCTTCTCTACAATGGATCTTCTATGACAGTTTGATCTACCATTGTCCATTGCCTGTACCATGCTTCTATTATATCTGTATTATATTTGACATGTATATTCTCCACATGATGCCATTTCACACAGAGACATGTTTCACCCAGTTCGGGTCACAGTCTGTACTTTAGCGTTTTGTACATTGTAATTTTGTGCTTTTTGAAACACTATTTTTGGCTTTTCCATGTTATCATCATAAAGTGTTGTTTTTTGAGTCCCATTGACCTACTTTGGGCATCTATGGACATTAATAAAATTTCTTTCTTTCTTTGAGGTATTTTTGCTTCTTTGTTGTCTTTTATTTAAGTCTCTTATATATCTATAGCTTTATGATTCTAAACCTAATCTAAGGACCACCCCTAAAGGTATATGTGGACACTTATGTTTGAGTATGTGGCTCAGCTCAATTTGTTCTTTTTCCAACCCCAGTCAAGGTGATCAAACATCACAGATGACTTAATCACATCAATAACTGGATGATTTCCTTCCCTTATGTACAGATGCTTTGGTTGTAACAGCAGTCCTGTTTGGAGAGATTGCATATGGCTCATACAACACACAAATTGTTTATGTTTTACCGATATATTTGACAAGCTTATAAAAATATTTCAGCATTTGAAAATTAAAATTCAATAGTTTCAATGAAGTAGGCATTCATGAATATGCATCATTTAGACATGAGATATGAGCATGGTTGCAAATTTCAGTTTTTCTTTTTGTCTTTTGTAAGTGAATATGCCTACGCTCAGGCTGTATTTCTACTATTACTACACAGTGTTACAATCATGTGTTATGAACAATCACTTTTTTTCCTTTTTTTTTTGGGCCTCCATGTAGTGAAGATATGCTTTATATACATTTGCTTGTGTGAATGGTGTTTTCTCCTACTAGAAACAGTAGGCCTTTAACTACATCCTAACCATTGTGATAGATTCATCCAATGTTTTAGGAATCAGAAGGAATAAGGGTTGGGTTGATGTTCTTCTTTTGACAATAGCAGATGAGACAAGTTTAAGGAAGGCATTCGTTATTTTCTAAAATTCCTAGGCATAAAAGTTGGGGAAGGAGTTGTGCTTGTTTAAACTTAATGTAGGAATGTGGCCTCTTTACAAGCTTTGGAAGTTGCAGATTATCATGTACAAAACTGTGGAATGTCTTCAGATTGTTTTGCTAATAGAAATGCATTTGATTCTCTGCAGGCATTGTTCACACTTGCTTGGGGATCAAATCGTGAGAAAAATACACGGCATAAGCATGATGTTGTTTCCTTTGAGAGTGGTAACATTACCACTGCAGTCCGCAGCAGTAAGCAGGTAAAAGACTGTTATTAATGCCCAAAATGTCCAAGCCATGTATGTGTATTTTTATGCTTCAATATCACCTGTTTTTATGTTTCCAGAAATAATTCTATCTACACTTCTTGGTATTACTATTTTGATGTTTTGCATGTCTCATCTAAGTTATTTCTTTTTGTTTCTTTTATATGGGACAACTGACAAGTTCACAAAATAATTGATCAATCCTTGATTCCAAGAAGTGGATAAATATTCTCAGTTGTGTTTTACAATAATTGGTGTGTTGTTTTGGTTTTGCTGATGCCTATTATTAAATTCTGTTTATGTTTTATGTGTTTAGATCACTTTGGAGTGGGATTCACCTCCCAAATCTGTATTCATCTTAACAAAACCCAACTCAACTTCTGTACGAGAATCATGCAAAGAGATGGTCAGGTACGTGTTTTGCCTATTTTTATAGCTTTTAAGACCAAGGAATTTTTGAAGCAATTGAAAATCTTAGTAAATTCATTATTTTCATTGTTGTCACTTATCGACAATCCATATAAAATCATAGTTATGAAATTTTTTCAGGTATCTGCGAGGTTTTAGACACCCAAAGAAGTGAAACAAATTCAGAATGTTGCAACTTGAATTATCATTTGATCTTTTCTGCTTCCTTCAAATGGATATATGTTATAAACTATGAAGTATGTGGCACTGCATCAAGGATATACTTTTTCCATTTGATGGTTTGGTATGGAAGAAAAATCCACTGGTGATCTAACCATTAGCTGAATGTAACCTTGTAGTTTAATGTGACGCAGGGGATGTCACTATCCTAATTGTTGTGTCATCAAACAACTTTACTTCTTGAATCCTGAAATTTGCATTTTCAACAAATTTTGACAAATTGAGAAGTAGCAAGGATTTTCTAGCCAAGAGTGATTTGTAAAATTCTGTTCCACAATCAAGAAACAAAGTATTTCATGCAGTGAGTTGATATATTGAATCCTGGGCTGATACTAATGGACAAGCTCCAAGGTATGTTGTATAAATGCTTAGAATCAGTAAATCCTAAGAATAATATGGGGGCGTTTCTAATGACTTAAAATAGGTTATATACACATTGATGAACATGGATGATCTTGTTTCTGCTGTTGCAAAAATTACAAGTGCCTCAAATGTCATATTTGTAAGAGGGCTTCACGAACTGGTTGATGCTGTTATAATAATGCAAAATCCTCATTTACTCTTAACAGAAAAACTGCATAAACAGGAAAAATTGTAAAATTGATATGTATAGAGATGGAGCAAGGTGACAAGAATCGATAAACTTGTATAATGGAATGTAATCTCCATGGATTAACAGAGATCAAATTTGGAGGTCAGTTGTGATCAAATGGAATAAGTACAATGGCACAGACATGCTTCCAAGAAATATTGAAATTGAATACAAAACTACTGCAAGAAAATCTAATTTCTCTGATGTCCGTTTGTCTATGCACATAAGTACTGTAAGCCCTGCCCACTATCTTACACTCTCAGAATCTGAAATGATGTACTGGGTAAGGCCATATGCAAGTGGTGTGTGGAAACATAGATAACTGGAAAAAAGGCTATATAAAACTAATAAGAAAAATGGAAATTTCTTTGGAAAGTTTGAATGGACAATTTAGAGGGTCATGAGCTTGCTCCCCAAATTGAATGGACAATTTGGAGGGTAATGAGCTTGCCTTGGAGATTGAAGGCAGAATTTGGAGAGAGAAGGGGAAAAAGATATTAAAGCTTCATAATTCAATCTGTAATAGGTGGCTGGGATGGGCAGATTGCAGTCAATTGGATAGTGGGGTTGATGAGTGTGGCACTTTTTCCACTACACACGTGAGAACTTGAGCTCTTGACAAATCATTTTAAAACCAATATTAACTCCCATCCCTATCAATTAATGCACTTAAGTCTTGAAATGGAGTATTAAGATAGTGTGTTAAGTTTGGAGCAAAGGCTAATTTGGAATGAAATGCAGGTAAATGTGATAGAAACCTTCATGTCAATGGTGAGAATTCTGCTAATCCCTTTGTGCAATCTTGGTTCTTTACATGTACAAACTCCAACAAATCATCACTTAAGTCATAATTCTAGTATTTGTGAGGAAGATATGGGAGGATAGATGGATAAATGGGCAATCAAATGGTTTTTCTATATTAACATCTGTGACTTTTTCATCTGCTATGCTGATGTTTATTGGTAAAGTATGGAGTTTTCTGCTCGTAAGAGTGGTGACTCTGCAGATATCAGTGACATGTATCTTCCTATGGATTTCAATGAGGCCATTGCCCCACTTCCTGTTTTTTTCTGATTCAGGGAACGATTCTTCTGTGTGTCAATGTCATGCTGCAAGCGCGACTGCTGGAAAACTGTCAGAAGAGGATTTTGAAAGATTCCATGGCACACTTAATCAATTGAAATCCTTGATAGTTGCAGAAATTGGGAATTCTTCATGAATGTTCATTGAATGCAGGTGGTGATCTGGAATGGAGGACTACTCTGGTTGCACTGTGACACTTTCCATTCAGATGCATATTGAAAATGTTTTGTAAGATGAACTTAGCAATGCAACTAGCTAACTGTGGACTTTTCTTGTGGAGATTGACAACAAAACTAAATGACCTATCTTGAAGGCATGAAAAGATAGAGGCTGTGGTAAAGAAACATGCTGCCACTGTTTCAAGGGAACTGGATGGGTTATTGTGCTGTCTGCAGAATAGAGGAGCAGATATTGTCGAGAACATTCAAGTTCATCTTTTGCACATCCATGATGGTCTTTCTCTGCTCTGACAATTTGTGATTTGCATTTGCCATCAGCTGACTCCACGGTGCTTGACTTGGCAAGCACCCGTGGTTACTATTACTGTGTTACATGTCAGACATTCCTTTTTTTGATTTATTACACACATGATAGTCTGTTTACTCTCTTTAGTTTATCAAATAATGTTGTATGGTATATTCTAGAGTGTTTTTAGCAATGTGGGTTGGCAAAAGTGGTTCAGCATTTTAACATCTATTGCTGCTATGAATGAAAGTATGACTGTATAAACAAGAATTTGTATACTGTTATGTGTGAAGTAATAAAAGCACTGGTTTTTGGCTTGTTAAGAATCTAGAAGTTGGCCCAGGAAACTGTCAAAAGTTTTCTGGCACAATTTTAGGTGGATTTGATTTAAAATTATGGGCAGAGGACCTGATTTCAACCCCTATTTTTTAGGCATGAGGAAAATTACACATTTGAAATTAGGAATATTTTTAATCTTTTTAATTCAAATATTTGCTTCTTTGATATCTCCACAACAACAACAACAAACTCTTTTCAATCCTTAATCTAAGAATAAATTCAATGGCAAGAATTCTAAGAAATATTGCAGTTACCATGACAACTTTGGTCATTCCAGTGATAAATTCTGAGACATAAGGCTCTTAAGTGTAAAAATGTTGATTGTTGAGGAGAAGCTAATAAAAGTACAATTTGTAAAGTAGCCAAAAGTACTATCTGCAGAGCAGCTGAGTGCATAATAATCCATACTTGCCTAATCCTAATTGGTTTTTGAATGCTCATACTATCGAGAGCAGGAAAGATCTTTTCACTCAGAACTGTCAAATCAATAACCACACCCATATATTTTCTTTAAATTTGCTTTTGAGTTCTTCCATTTGTCTAGAAGCTTTTTCAATAGACCACACCTGTTAATCCTTGACAATTTGATGGTTATGAATGGGACATAAATTATTTTTTCTAGTGCTGATTTTGGATTATCAACTTGAGAATATTTATTTGGGGTCATTTTACTATAAGTGGTGGTGTTTTTGTTTGAAGGTACAAAAATCCCTGACTTTTATTTTCTTAATTTTTTTTTTGGGCCATTGACAATAAAATATCTCCCTAGTAAAGAATGTCCAGTATCCATTCTTTATAAATGCATTGTTTTCCAACAAAACTGCGTAGTGAGAGCAGATTATGGTATTCTACGTGGGTGAAAACTTTTCCCTCTCAAAATTCTAATGGAGAAATCACAATGCTTGTTGCAAATGTTGCAGCACAAAGTGTAAAACTGATATAGATCTGAAACCAAGTGTTATATATTGATGAAGCAAAGTGAAAAGGCTAGAATATCTTTCTATAATGGGAACTCAAAGACGGTAAAATTTCTCCAGACTATTGAGAAAATTGACTAAATTCTAGATATACTCCGATAAGAACTATGGAGCTTTTTAATAGAGAAAGAGCTCCTACTTCAAATAGTTACTGAAATACATAGGTGGTGTGGATCATGTCAAGTAGTTACAACTTTAATGTGAGTCCCAAATGTGATGGGTACTTGGAAGAATCAAATAACTCTGCCACTAAATATAAATAAATACTGGCTATAAAGTGCAGATCAAAGCACAAATACAAGTGTTGATCTCAAACACATATCAATCCATAAATAACAAAGCGGAGACCGAAACTACCAACTATTTTTACACAGACTTCTGTTGTGAGTTGATCTATTGCAAGGTTGTATCTGTGTGTAAATCTGGGTACAGAACACCTGATGCAGACTCCCCAAATCATCGGTACAGAGGTGCAAGGGTGCAGGGCATGTAGGGTGTGCAGGTCTATAGGGTTTGGCCCTCTGGAATTTGGGTATGTTATAATTAACGGGAAATTTGAAACATAAGATCATCTCAAAACATGGTAAAACAGCAAACTGAACTCAAGTACAAGAGAGACAGGTGTTGAGTAGGGGTGAACGTAACTTTTCCAAACAAGCAGGAGAGGAATAAATGGGATAAATCATTTTTCCAACAAGGGTAGGTGAGTTGGAGAGGAGAGGGCAATCCTCCAAGGGAGGTCCCAGGTTCGAATCTCCACCCTACCAAAAAGCTAAATTGGGTACCCAAAATCCAATTGATAATGTTGGTGCGGGCAGGGTTGGGTGCGACCCCCGGGTGACTTTGACGGTGTAGAACCCCCTGTTCGTGGTCTCTTAGACCAAGGCGGCCCCGCAAGGGGTTTTTCGCTATTAAAAAAAAAAAAAAAAAAAAAAAAAAAAAAAAAGGGTGCTGCATGCTATGTTTTGCAAGGAGTGCATTTCAAACCCATATCTACATGGTACAGGTTCATCTTGGGCATGGGCCAAATATGGTCACATGCACCTCGACAACATAAATCTATTCTTATATTTGGTACAACAGTTTCTGTATGGGCGTGTTTAATAATCTTAAGCAACTTAACATAAAATTGCAAACTCACGACTTAATGATTATGGGTTCATTTTGTAGGTATCAGCCTCTTTTATTTCTCCTTGAGAGTTTTTCATGCTGTATATGGATGCGTATTGAGGCTTTGGGATGTTAATCTCTCTTCCATTATCTTTCAAGTCGTCTCTTTCATTATTTCCTTGAACCTTTAGTAAACTTTTTAATGAAAATAAAGATTTAGCAACTATACCATGATTCATAAATTAAACTTACTCAAACGTCAATAATATAACTTTTGTAAAATGCTAAAAACTAGAGTCTTAAGATACACACATACATGTGCAAAACGTAAAATGAAAATAAGAATTAACAAAACTTAAATGAGTCAATGTCAATAGTTGATCTGAAATTCCCTTAATTTATCAAATAGATCTCTCAAAGAATTTTGAATTGGTTTGAATTTAGTCTCACTTGGAACCCTATTAAAAGTAGGCACTGGTCACTAGTGAAACCTGTATATCCTCCATCTATTCTACTCTTTTATGCTCAAGGAAAATGTAAAAATCAAAAGTAAAGTGCAAACACCACACAATTATCATGATATAGGTAATTTAATAATAAGGAATCCTTTGGGGAATAAAACTCTGTGGATAAAGACTATGCTTCATTTTGCTCTTGAAATTGGAAGAATTACAAGGTTTTCAGCATTGAATTGCCACTTTTTGAGATGTTTATCCACAGTGAGTGCTTCCAAGACCTTCTATAGTTTTTCGTCAATGGTTTTCTTGTTTTCCCATGTTGGAGTGCCTTGATATATGGTTTGGTATTCTTTGTCTTGCAAAATGGCTCTTTTGGGTAGTAGTTATCCTCAACTTTGCAAAGTAAGTGTTGGCATTTTTGCCACATTAAATTTTTTGACAAATTTTTGCCTAAGTGTGAAGCGCTCTTCGCCAGTGAAATCATCTGGAGCTTTAAATCAGCGAAACGCATGCAGAAGTGTTGGCATTTTCGCAGGCCCTAAAAGAGGATGATAAATTGGATGAAATGATCTTTAGATGTTTCATTGTTGTAGATCTTCTCTTAAGCTTTCCAGCGATATATTATAATAGGCGATCGGGTCAGCGGATCAAAAGTTATGGCCCTGGGAAGCAGAACCAGCGAAAGTCATTTCGGGCGAGAAGAAACTAAGGCAAAAGTCAACCAGGTCAAACTATGTTTCGCTGCACTTCTGGCGCGAAAATCCCCTTCGCGGATTTTTGGCGCGAAAATCCCCCGTCGCGGCCATCTGGTGCGAAAATCCCCTTTGCGGATTTCTGGCGCGAAAATCCCCTTTGCGGATTTCTGGCGCGAAAATCCCTCGTTGCGGCCATCTGGCGCGAAAATCCCCTGTCGTGGATTTTTGGCGCGAAAATCCCCCGTCGCGGCCATCTGGTGCGAAACTCTCCTTCGCGGATTTCTAGCGCAAAAATCCCCTGTCGTGGCTATCTGGTGTGAAACTCCCCTTTGCGGATTTCTAGCGCGAAAATCCCCCGTCGCGGCCATCTGGTGCGAAAATCCCCTTCGCGGATTTCTCGGTGCGAAAATCCTTCGTTGTGGTCATTTGGCGCGAAAATCTCCCGTCGTGGCCATCTGGCGCGAAAATCCCCTGTCGCGGCCATCTGGTGTGAAAATCCCCTTCGCGGATTTCTGGTGCGAAAATCCCCCGTCGCGGCCATCTGGTGCGAAAATCCCCTGCGCAACACATCTTCAGCTTGGCGACGAAATTGGAGCAAGTCAAGGTCAAAGACAGCGTCAACAGACAATTTCGGGCCCGGAGGACAGCGAAAATCAATTTCGGGGTTTGCCCAGAGCGAAAATCCATTTCGGACTCAGTTTCTAGCGAAACCTCCCCGAAGCTTTTTTCGGCGCCAAGGCTACATTCGGAGGGCGCGTTTCCAGAGATAAAGGACGGTAGGTGTAAATTTAAGGAGCCTTTATGGCGCACGAGTTCTGGTCTCCCACCTATCCCATCAAGATGGCGCTGTCAGGATACGGACTTCACCAATTGCAGTAATGAGACGAGCAGTTTCAACGATAAATCCTGTCCAAAGCCATACCTCATAACTGCTGATGTGAGTTCCCAGCGATAATCTCAGGGTGAGCCATGTCTCATAATTGCCTGACAAGGGTCAAATCTCAGCTGCCCCAACGACTTTTAGGGTTTGACATTAATGTTACAGAGGTGAAATCCTCTATAAAAACTAACTCAATGCAATGTAAAAAGGGGGGGAACGTTCTGCTAGAGAACTGTTGTATTTGAATTCTGCATCAATACTAAAGACTCTTTGGCTCTAATTCTGGATTTTCTTCTGTGTATGATGCCTTCTACTGCAATTTCTGCTAATTTCATTTCTTTGTCTGATTGCTGTAATTCTGTAATCTGGATTTAAGCATCTGGTATTCTCACTGCTTGTCTTCCGCAAATATGGGCCTTAATCAAGGCTTGGCTCCTTCAAAAAACACTATCTTTTCTCTTCCAATCACTGTAATCTCTCTATCACCATAGCTTCTTCAATCCAGCAATCAACAATCACTCTCACAATAGCTATGAAGCAAGATGGCTCTGATACCACAGTTGGCAATTATGCTAGATTATCTCACAGGTAAATTTCTCCAAGATCATACAATAATACTCACAATAATAATGCACACAAAATACTGAAAATATTATTAATCAAATCTACAATAGCATGCATGAAGCTATGCTAGTTCGATAATTTTTACAATGCTTTGTCACCAATATATAATTACATGTGACTCTCCACATGCATGTCTCTTGACCTTCTCTCTTCTCTCATAATGACAAAGTATCTCATAATTACATAACTCACACATGACACCTTACATGACTCTTCACTAACTCACATGACACCTAACACTTACAACTCACACTAGCACACTTGATACCTTACACACTTCACACATTGACACATACTTATAAACACTCGCACCTAAATATTATTCACACCTTAGAATATTAATGACTCCCTATTCTAAATAATTGCAAACGTGCCAAATAATGTAATACTGCGAACATGTATACCTGTGGGGACATGTCCCCTACGGGACAAAGACTGGAGGATGTGGTGGGAACTTCCCCCCCCATCCACATAATGACAAAGTATCTCATAATTACTCTCATAATGACAAAGTATCTCATAATTACATAACTCACACATGACACCTTACATGACTCTTCACTAACTCACATGACACCTAACACTTACAACTCACACTAGCACACTTGATACCTTACACACTTCACACATTGACACATACTTATAAACACTCGCACCTAAATATTATTCACACCTTAGAATATTAATGACTCCCTATTCTAAATAATTGCAAACGTGCCAAATAATGTAATACTGCGAACATGTATACCTGTGGGGACATGTCCCCTACGGGACAAAGACTGGAGGATGTGGTGGGGACTTCCCCCCCCATCCACATAGTGACAAAGTATCTCATAATTACTCTCATAATGACAAAGTATCTCATAATTACATAACTCACACATGACACCTTACATGACTCTTCACTAACTCACATGACACCTAACACTTACAACTCACACTAGCACACTTGATACCTTACACACTTCACACATTGACACATACTTATAAACACTTGCACCTAAATATTATTCACACCTTAGAATATTAATGACTCCCTATTCTAAATAATTGCAAACGTGCCAAATAATGTAATACTGCGAACATGTATACCTGTGGGGACATGTCCCCTACGGGACAAAGACTGGAGGATGTGGTGGGGACTTCCCCCCCCATCCACATTGCTTCTTTCCTTACTCTCATTTGTATAATGTACAATTTTTCAGAGATGAAATTTAGAAACTTAATGTAGAGGGACAGTAATGCAAATGTATGGTGCCCGCACAGCTGAAATATGGAGAGTTGTCAGCATAATGTGGACAGTTTTCAGATCAGATAAAGAACTAGAATCTAGAAACTTAATTCCCTCATATTCCAAAACTGGAGTCTTTTCAGTGAGACAACTACGCAAATGTATGGGTACATGTGTAAATTTTGTTAAAAGTTGAAACATACATTTCTAGTGTCTCTGAAGAAGTTCTGCAATCTTTTTATGTACGTGCAGGAAATGAATGTGACTGCCACAGAATATTTTTGGATGTTTTGGGACAATTACAAATGATCAAAAAATAAGTCAACAGAAAAGATAAGTTGAACACAATACTTTGAAGAGTATTCTTGGTAGTCCACTGGCCCAATCACATGGAACCAGCCACTGCACACAACTTTCTCCAAATAATGCATCATTATATTTTCATTTAGTCTATGATTACTTATTAGTAATGACAAAACTAATGATTAACTCAAATCTGTGCATTTTAAAATATTTCTTCGTTGTTTATTTTATTTTATTTTTATATTTAATATTTTAATATTTTAGTAGAGTCATCGCCTTTTTACCAAAATTGGGGGTGTTGTTGAGCTGTTCCATTTTTGCGTCCTCGTGTTGCCCTGTCTCCACCAAAAAGGTACTCCATGGAACGTAAGTGTTTATCAATAAGATAATCAATGAACTGCTTCATATGTAGAAATGTACAATAAACCGAGATATAATTAGGCTAGGTTCTGTCAGAATGCATTCCAAATCTTTGCCCTCTTCATCACACAGTTGACACTATAAAAAAGAATAAGGTTAAATTATTGAAAATCCAATATCCTATATAATAAATGCATATAGAAAAAAAATATCCTATATAATAAGTGCATATAGAAAAAAATATTTTTTGTCCAAACATCTTCGTAAAATCTTAACTGTCACATGATCAATTTTGTAGACATAGCCCTAACTTCAATTCTAACTTTAATCAGGGTCCCTATGGTAGCTTGCCATAATTATGGAAAAAACAATGCAGAATTTTCAAAAAAATAGTCCATTCATTACTATAATAAAACCAGATGAATATGAGTAGCCTTATCATCTAGGTGGCCATTATCAAGATATTACTTTATTTAAAATTTTTCATTGTTGCTTTCTTTGTAACACCAAGTTTTGACTTTTGGCAAATCTAGGAGAGAAACACATTCATGGGAGGATATAAGTGACTTGGGCTGCCTCTTAGAAGTGCATATTATGGGGTTTCAGATCTGCCAAGGCAGATCATGTTATATACATTTGTTTATTTCTCTTCTAGCATGTTGCAATGATATCTAGTATTATTTGTTATATTTGGTGTTAGTTTTTATTTTCATCTTTACTCCATGTTTATAGTGTTTTAAGAAAAAATTGGCAAATTTGTAAGTTACAATGTCTAGAATCTGTTTAATTGCTCTTTCTTGCAATGGATATTGCAGGTGGCTTAAAGAAGAAAAAAGTGTAAACATATTTGTGGAGCCAATGGTGAAGGAAGAGCTTCTTGAAGAAAGTCCATATTTCAACTTTGTGCAAACATGGGAAAAAAGTGAGAACTTGATCCAAAAACCTGATCTCTCTAATATTTATTGATTTTTTCCCCTTAAAAGCTCCAAATCCCACCTAAGAAACTTGCATGCACAGTTAATCTTTTCCAATCCCTAAAAGAACAGTCAATCAGTATGCTGGGAGAAATATGGCTTAGTTAAATGGTTGAAATGGTACATAGTAGAATGGAATGGGTCAAGGGAAACTTGTGGTAAAAAAGCCTCACAGAAAGGCTTAAGGGCTCCCCAGAATGGTCAAGAAGCCTGTGAACAGCCTTGCACCCAATGAGAAGCTAAACATTGGTTAAAACATTCCTAAAAGTTGTTGATCACGGTAAAATAAACCCACAGGAGCAGTGGGGATGATCTATTACATGCAACGTTGTATTCTTTTACAATCTCTAAAAGAACAATATATTATAAAGTTGGAAGAAATGTGGCTTAGTCATTGTTTGAAATGGTACATGGTAGAATGGAATGGGGAAGAATAAAATTTGTTATAGTAAATTGGCCTTGAAAGGAGGCCTAGGGGTGACCTAGAAGGGTTAAGAAGCCGAGGAACAACCTTGCACCCCATGGAAAGCTACAAATTGGTTAAAACTTAAAACCTAAAAATACTATTAAAAGTTGTTCATCATGATGAAATTAGCTCACCTGAGCAGTCGGGATGATTTAGATGTTTTGTATTAAAAGGGAACCCTTTCGGCGTCAGCTTTTGGCCACCCCTCACATACCAAGGAGTTGTAGACAGGTGTAGCTTACTAGTTTCTTGTTCTCTTCTATTGGTTCCACAGCCATAGATGCTAGAAGAGTCTTGAGGGGTCGAACTCCATGTCCTCTTAGGATTATCCAACCAGGCCCTCTTAGTCTTGGTCATTCTCCTAGGAGCATCATTAGATCTTGTGTTGGCCCTTTTGGGATAGTTGGCGATGACGGTGGCTGTGCTTCTGCTTTACATCCCACTACAGATTAATGTTGACGCTTTGACGCACTAGAGCTCCTCTCTATTTCTGTTGTACCTTGACTTCTAGGTCTCTCCTAATTATTACTTTTAGTCTTTTAGCATGTTAGGGTTTATCCATTTTGGGTAACCCTTGACGCTGTTATTCTATGCCATATAGTTGTTCCATTTCAGAGTAGTTTACACTAGATTCTTTATTTTGGCTTATTTTCATAGTCCTTTGTGGTTACACTTACTACAATGCATTGTAATTTGTAACAGCTCTTTTCAATGAGTCCCATTGGCATGTTTCGGCCATCTGTTGACATTAGTAGAATTATCTTATCTTATTTGTAAATGCATATAAATACATAAAGATAACTCTTGCCGAAATCCTGTTTCATGTAGTGTGCCTTATGATGATATTGCTTTGATTGGTTGAAGAGAATTGCATTATGGAAATGAACTACATAAATGTAGTCCATAGATCCATTTGTGGAGCAATTGTCATGGAATTTTTGGGTATGGAGGATGGTGAGGATATAAATTTCATATATTTAGGTGGCATAGAGGTTTTCCATATGTATGTAGGATTTGTGGTGGTCACATGGTCTCCTTTTCCCCTTAATAGTTTAGTACCTTTTATTCCCCATAGCTGAGATTAGACTGTTGTGTTGTTGGGAGCTGTATTCTTGATATATTTTTGTTATTGCTGTATTGGGATTAGTTATGTTTGTGTAAGTAGAGTAACTCGTCATAGGGTTATCTGTACATTTCTTGTTGGTTTTTTCCCCTTATTTTAAAGAAAGAAATTAATCTTAGTCCTTGAGTGATGAAAGTAGGTCAATTGGACTCAAAAACAACATACATATACAAATATTTGTAAGGCCCAAAGAAGGTACTTAATTAATGTAACTTAATTAATGTAAAGAAATCAAATAATGGCTAGAATGAACTGTGTAAAACATGTACGGGTGAACCCAAAGTGGCTCAACCCATCATGTTGGAATGAAAGAAATAAATTTTATTAATGTCCATGGGTGACCAAAGTAGGTGAATGGGACTTCAGTAATGCAATTTGTTGCAATAGCCTGGAGGGAGCTATAAATAGTGCTTTAACGAAATAATGCTTCAAACTTCAGAGAACATGATGTTAGAGATAATGACATCATGTAACATCAATTGTATGAATAGTGCAAATAGCTATGTAAAGGATCCATAGCCAAGGTGGTCAGGAGGATGTAGTAGAAGGATAGCTTTATGCAAGAGCCGACTCTATTCCACAATAAAATGCTGAATAGTAGGACCACTATCATTGTTGACTACCCCGAAAAAGCTGTGGCAAGATCAGAAAATGCTTAATGGGGAGTGTTTGAGATGGTACAGACTCTACAGAGCAATGCATTGATATAACTAAATAAAATATAGACTTATTTCTATGTATGATACATGACAGCGATGAATATGATGAGCAGACATATGCCCCTATCAGACATAAACAAGGGTGCACACCCCTCTATTAACAAGTAGTTAGGATCATAACATCTCCCACCATCTCCAAAAATGATTTGCACTCAAAGTAGAGTGAGATCAAAATAAATTTCAATAATAAATTTTCTTTCAATCATATAGATATCCCTAGATGTGTCTGGAATGTGGATTTTTGTCTCTTGACTTAGGTCCTACTTCGATCACATAACAACTAACAAAATCAGATGGTTATTGAAGCCTTAATTCAATGAAACTTGTATTTTTAGCTACCACAATAAAAACTCATGGATTGCTTGTCAAAGTTCATTTTGATCATGCTGGGCTCTAGCAACAACTCAACACCAAGAACTGTATCCACTCACACCCAATGGTAGCTTGCATGTAAGGTCTCTTCAAGCTCAAAATTTTTCTTCATAATTCTACCTGCTAACACTTTTCTTTAAAAGATCTCAAAGCGCCATCAGTTATCATCACATAGGAGTCTTTTCCAGGATAGACGAACAGATTTGAAGTTCTTACTGTGGATGTTTTAATAATATTGTGTACAACTGTATTTATTAGAATTGTTACTTTCTTCTTTTCAATATACCCTCAAATCTTCAAGGTTTGGGGATAGTTAATCCCTGTATCGCTGCTAAGGATACTCTTGCCTCTATAGGTGGTCCATGTTTTGAGTCCCAGATATCAGTACCATTGATAGAAAACTCACTGAGAAGTTAGAATTTCTTGCAAAATTTGTGAGAAAATCCTGTCAGCAAATTTCTTTTTCTTTTTGTCAAATATTGGTGTCGAGAAAATAACCGAATCGCTGTGAATTTTGAGCCAAAAACTCATTGATTTCTTGGCAAAAACTTGGCAAAAATCATGTCTGCAGACCAGAATGCGAAGCTTTTAGTAAATAAGCTTCGAATTTTTCTATTTGTAATATTAATTGATTATTTTCAAGAAAGCTACAACTACATAAACAATGGATTGAGGTTTGAATCAATGAAAACGCTACTATTCTTAAATTTAGTCAAAGTCTTCTATGGTTTTTGTCGAGCATGGTGATCAAGGTAGTACTTAGCAATATGTAGTAAATCCACGAGAAGTTCACCTAACAAATGGAAAAGATCATTTTTAAATCGTTTTAATTCATTAAACTTGGAAACTATGCGAAGTACACTTACCTAATTAGTGAAACAACTTTGGAATAATTCAAGACATAAATGATAAAGGTTATTAAATTATTTGAACTTGAAGTTCTTTGGATTTAGTATGTAAATATTATATTATTGGGTTGCAAGGTTGGAGCATCTTATCATGGGCAACCCAACCTCTCTACTATCATTCATTCATGAGCCATGGTATGGTGTTTATGGGCTCAAGACCTAGCTTAAGTTGTATTTTACTATTTTGTATGTTTTTTTTATGAACATTCATGATCATGAATTGTAGTTGAACTATTCTTTATGAAAACCTAATAGAAAATCAAATATTTGGCTCTCTAATTTTTGATTTATATGTATTTTCTTTTTGAATTAAATTATTTTTTTTGATGCTTTTTTTGCCAAGTTTTCCCAAACTCTCCCATTGGCCTACTTTGGCCATCTTTGGACAATAATAGAATTAATTTCTCTCCAAATTGTTTTTGCTCAGTAGTGAGTTTTCCAACTATGATCAGTAGTAGTACTATTGACTTTAACTTCCTTTGGCTCAGAAAAGGAATTGCTTTTATTGAGGTGTATGGCTTCATAGGAATGCAATTTTTTGTGCTTATGATGGGTTTAGAAACCCTTTTTGTTTTTCCTACATCATTGGTTTTACACTTATTTGCATGCACTTATGGAGGCTTCAACTTTTGACAGCCCGGTTTTGTTCTAGTTTCACTTATTTGCATACAAAGAATTTCTCTGGCATAAACATTTTTCTTTGTCAAGCCCACTTTATTTGTGGCAATATTGGATTGATTCTAGCTTATGCAAATATAATCCTCTTTTAATAGCACACCAAAGTCCTCCAACATAACTTCCAATAATAGGAATTTCTCTTATTGAGTAATATTCCTGTTGGCCGCGGATCCGCCACCTGGGAAGGACTTGGTGTGTCAATGCGCCCTAGATCCGCAGACCAACATTGAAAGGCCGGGAAGAAGGGATGCCTCCCGAGCCAATCTCCGGATAAGGCCAGCTCCTATGTAACTTTTCGGTTTCAAGATAAGAGAATTGGAAAGAAATAAAAGAGTTAAGGGATAGAAACGGTGATTTATCAGCTTTGGGAAAGAACCAGCAGCACAGTCACTAACTAGCAGCTAAACCAACAGCAATCAAAACAATACATGTAACAGAAACCAGTTATGAGATTCGTCCCTATGTATCCTTAAACATGCATTCCAGGCTCAGATAATTGCCAATGCTGCGATCCAGAATTCAGAATGACAGCAATCAGAAAAATAAATGAGTAAATGCAAAAATGACACGAATAAGGCAGCATTTAAAGAAAGAGACACAATTGGAGCCAAAGTATGGATTGTATTTGACACAAACAGTCTTAGCTACAACAGCTTTCCTAGCAATATGTTCCCCCCCTATTACAATGAAATGAGCTGCTATTTATAGCAGAAATTTTCCCCCCGATTACAATCTGAGCACAGATACCCAAACCTGCCAAAAGCTGCAAAAGCCGCTGGATTTGATCTTTGTCGGCCGTAGCTGTACTTGCAGCATGGTTTGCCTGGACTCCGTACAACCTCTGACAGATCCGGTGGTTGGGAAGGGGATATTCAGTTAATGTGGTAGGTGTAGTGCGATTTGTCTTTTAATGTTCACCTACTCTGCCCTTGAAGTGCATTTTCACCCTCCGTGAAGAGTGCTCAATTCCCGAAATCTTGCATGTTTTACCCGGGGAGGTGATACCTGCCTAACAGCCTCGAAAAATGGAGGGAACTTCGACCCCTGCTGTAGAGCGCTCAAAACTGGAGCGACTTTGAGAAAACATGGTGAGTGACTGCGATCGAGGGTTAAACCTGTGCTGCAAATCGCAGAAACCTGCAGCGCTGTCGAGGAACAAGGGGCGGCGATGGCGATCGTAAGCATGGGAACACTTAGAAATTTTATGTTTTGCTCTTCCTCTGGCCGTCACTGAAAAAAGGTGCGACTTCGGGCGTAGGCGAGTGGCGACTGCGATTTCGGGCTTGAGAGCCCTCTTTCCTCTCGTGCGCTCAAAAGCGCTGCAGCGATGGGCGTCGCCGATCGCTGGCACGGTGACACTTAGCAATTTTAAACTTTTATGTGCCGCTTCCCTCGATCGCCAAAATAAGGTGCGACGTCGGGCGTCGCTGGAGAGCGATGGCGATCCCGGGCGTAGGCACACTTAGCATCTTTTAGAACTCACCCTGAATCGCTGAAATTTGGTGTGCTCCTGGGATTTTCTCACCTGCGACAGCGATCGCTGGGACAGCCACACTTTGGCCGTTTTTCGCCCAACTACCCGGATTTTGCTCCAAAGCGCTCTAGGCTGGAAAAATCGGCCCAAAGCGCTCCAAACTGCAGTGATCTGGGGAAGATTTTGTACTTAGCCAAAAAAAGCATCAATTTTTTAACTTTTTCAAATTTGCTCTAAAGCGCCCTAAATTGGCAGATTTGCTTCAGATCGCTGCCTAGCTGCTGCGATTTAGGGCCGAATCCGGAAGAAGGAAGAGGGAGATGACAAAATTTTCAGAATTTTTCAAAATTTCACACCCCTTGCAAAATGTGGCAACAATTCCTATGTCAAAGAATATTCCCTTTCTAATGTTGTTTTCTGAAGTCGCATCATTTGATTGATAATTGGTATTCTTAGGCTGGAATTTCCTCAAAAAATCTCCCACAAACCCACTCCAAGTGAGAGTTAAACCATTCATTTCTCAATGGCATTAATTACACAACATGGGCATTTCTTCTTCCAATCAGAATTCAGCAATAGTGATTGCCTCTTTAATGGATTTTGATAGGATTCAAGAAGAAGTGATATTTCATTTTATTAATCCAGTCTAATGCTTCATAATGATCAATCTTGTCTCCTCTAGGCAAATTTATGTTAACTGACATTTTATACGCATATGTACTATGATTCTCACTTGTATCTTCTTTTAAATACATTTCATTCTATTATATTTCATTGATCTCTTGGAGCCTTTGTAAGTTTGCTTGGATGTCTTCAGTTTGGCCAATCTTTGTAATGCAATTTCTAACTTGCTGTCAAAGATTGTCTTCATCTTGTTGGGGACTGTTGACTCTGTTTGTTGATGGTGCAAATCCATAATATTATTAGGATTATTATTATCATCTAACATCTCCATTTGGTCATAGGATTCATCAAGCTTCTTGATTCTTGATTCGTTATAAAAGTTGGTGATATTTTGGTGGAGTTAAGCAATGAGTTGGCCTCACACTGAGACTTAATACATGTTCAGACATAGAAAAGCACATATAACGGCTCTAGTACAACTCTCAGCCCCAATGAAGCTACTATTTCAGGCCCAATACACATGTTTAGGAGTGCAAACTCACAACACACGTAAGAGCTATCATCTAGATTCAGATGAGAGCAAATACAGATTGCTCAGGAATTGAAGAACATCAATGGACTGAAATATTTTTACTTTCATCATTGGTTGAGATTGCCATTATTTTCCCAAGTTTGTAGTGATATGCCATTCCTTTAATCCTGAAACTGCATTATATCTGTCTATCTCCATTCATGAAAATTGAGCTCATAATCTAGACATTAGACAGAACTAGAATATTTTTTTTTTGAAAAAATGAAAACTTGTATTAAAACAAAAACCAGATACAAGCGGGAGAGAACACATCCCGAGCCAGAGCCACGAGCAAAACAGCAAGGAAAGCGCACAAAGGCAACACTAGCAGCCACAAGGCACAGAGAACGGGCGGCGCGAAAAAGCGACATGTCGCGAAAACGCGACGTGTCGCGAAATCGCGACAGGCAAACCCGTCACGGCCACTTCGGCACCAACAGGCGCGATAACCCGAAATCGCGACAGGAAGGGCCCTCGACATCCACCCGCAGAAAGCGTCGCGAAAGAGCGACAGAAACACTAAACAGCATTCAAGCCGCATAAGGGTCGCGATATCGCGACAAAAAACCAAACAGTCGCAAAAGAGCCAAACATGCCGCGATATCGCGCAAGAAATACGCCAGAGGCCAGGAAGGCACAACCTGTCGCGAAATCGCGACAAAAACCAACTTGTTGTCGCGACGACGCTACAGGTCGCGATATCGCGACAATTTTCCACCCAGCCGCCTAAGTGCCAAAAGTGTCGCGAAATCGCGACAGAAAAACCATGCAGCTTCCAAGTCTCAAACTTGTCACGAAAACGCGACGAAATATTTACTTTGCTTTTCAACTTCATGAAGGGAATGAGAGCGCGGCAAGAACACCAATTGGAACTAGAAAGCGGGACCTGTCGCGAAATCGCGACATGTCGCGGAATCGCGAGTCGCGAAATCGCGACATGTCGCGATGTCGCGACAAAAACCAACCAGAGGCTGCGGAGGCTCAACCTGTCGCGATATCGCGACAGCAACCAGCCAACGGCCGCGACAGCACAACATGTCGCGATATCGCGACAAAAAGGACCCTTAGCAAAAAAAACTTTGCACATTATTTCAGAAATTGTTCAAGGCCTTGTCTGATCTCGGCATCCTCCACAGACAAATTGCTATGCAGATGAATCCCAACCTCTCTCTCAGCACCCATCTTAGCAAGGAAATCAACCACTTTATTGAGAGATCTACTAGCATAAACAAGAATCACATCCTCAATTTCCTTCCAAAGCTCTAAAATTTGGGAAACCAAAATCCGGAGCCTCCAAGCTTTTAAGGCAAAGTTCCTCAAGCAATCAAGAGCACCAACCAGGATTTGGGAATCAGACTCAATGATTATCTTTCTGTGACCTTGTTTGACGGCCCAGATGGAGGCAGATTTAATAGCAAAGGCCTCAACTTCATTGTTTGTGGCATATCCCAGACCTTGCAATTCCCAATAGAGCACAGTCCCAGCATGATCACGGCAGATAACTCCACTACCAGCATTACCCGGATTACCTTTTGCAGCTCCATCAGTATTGATTTTGACCCAGCCTTCTGGGGGAGGTTTCCAACAACTTCTTACCTGTCTCTCAAGATCAGCACCTCTCCCACTCAAAGGCTTAGAAGCTGGCTGATTTTCCTTCTCAGCATAGATGGCAACGGTTTCCACAACTTTGCTCCAGGTGACCTGCCAAATCCCATCCACCGAAGAGAAGGTTTCACGAAAAATACGAGCATTTCTTTCCAACCATACCTGCCACCAAATAAAAAGGAAACCGAGCTCCCGACCAAGACTGAAGAGCTTTAGATATAAATCTACCTCTCTTCCAGCTTTCCCATAAATTGGTCCGGGACAAGTCTCCAAGCGCCTGAAATTTAAAGTGGGAGAACCAACGGTGCCAAATCTGCTGTGTGAAAGGACAATCAAACAGAAGATGATCCACAGTTTCCTCATTCCTATAACATAAAACACACTGGGAAGGGCCAATGATGCCTCTAATTCTGAGGTTGTCAAAGGTCAAGAGACCATTATGCATCAGCTGCCAAGCAAAGAAGTTCACTTTCGGCCAGCCCTTGGGATGCCATATCTTCCTCCATTCATGAACAGGAAAAGAGTGTGGGGGGGGCTCAGGGAGGATCGAAGCATAGCCCTCCTTCACATAATAAACCCCAAGGTTCCCAAAGCCCCAGGCAAGCTCATCCTCCTCATCTCTCCCAGTTAGAAACCTTTCTGCCAAAAGTTTTTCCAGAGTAGGAGCCTACTCCGGAGGGATTGGAATAGGCCATTGACCCAGCCGCTTAAATTTTTGAACCTTATACTCCCCCAATTGGCTGGTATTGAAGTAGCTCTCAATATTAATCCAACCCTTATCTTCAAGAGCTGTTTTTAACGGATGCAAATCAGGAAACACAGCAAGGATAGGAGGATGCTGATCCCAAGAGTCAGTCCAAAACCGGGCCTTCTCCCCTCTCCCAACTTTCCAGAACAATTGATCTTTGATAATGCGAGATCCAAGCTTGAGCGCCTGCCACACAAGAGAACCATTACCTTCCAAAGGATAGCGGCCCAAGTCGTTGGGATGAACAAGACCCAAGTATTTGCTAGAAAGGATTCTGCTGCAGAGGGACGAAGGCTGGGAAATCCACCTCCAATACAGTTTTCCAGCCAGGGCCCGATTGTTAAACTTGGAGCTTCTTAAGCCCAGCCCACCTTTTTCCTTGGGCTGGGTGACCTTATCCCAACCAACCAAGGCCCATTTCCTCTCTCCATTGGCACCTTCCCAGAGAAAACTTCTAGCCGCTTTGTCCAACTCTTTCCAGATTGAAGGAGGGGCGGCCAGAATAGAGAATTTGTAAATAGGCATGGCCTGAATAACAGACTTCAGGAAAGTTAGTCGGCCCCCATAGCTTAACCATCTATGAGACCAGTGATTCATTCTCTCTTTGATGCCATCCAGCAGGTCCTTCCAGAAATCAGCTTTCAGTTTTTTGCAATGCAGAGGAACCCCCAAATAAACAACAGGAAGGGAGGTCCTAGTGAAACCCAGGATCTCCATAACTCTCTCTTGTGACCTTTGATCAAGGTTGAAGAAGACCACTTTTGATTTTGATTCATTGATGACTTGATTAGAAGCCCGGAGGTAGACGTTAAGAGTATCTTTGATTCCTCTTGCTTCCCTGAGGCTGGCAACTCCCACCAAGCCCGTATCATCCACAAACTGTAAATGAGTCAAAACTTCAGCCCCGATTTTAATTCCTGTAATCTGTCCTTGACGTCTTCTTCTCAGGAGGAGTCCGCCTAAACCTTCAACCAAGATAAGAAAGAGATATGGAGAGCAGGGATCTCCTTGACGGAGACCCCGAGAGGCTCCAAAAGGTGGCGAGGGAAGCCCCTTAATTAAAACAGAGTAGGAAGGCGTAGAGATACAACTCATGACCCAGGCAATCCAGTCTCCGAGAAAAACCAAAGGCTGCCAACATCTTGACCAAGAAACCCCACTCTACTCGTCATAAGCCTTAGACATATCCAGCTTTGATGAACATTCCCTTGTTACCTGAATTATGCATAGAATGGATAGCCTCCCGAGCCAAGATCACTCCATCCAAGATCTCGTCTTCCTTCAACAAAACCCCCTTGCTCAGGGGAAATTATATTCTGAAGAAGGGGTTTTAGTCTTTCAGCCATAAGTTTAGTGATAATTTTGTAGATCACATTACATAAAGCAATAGGTCTGAAATCGGAAATGTGAGCCCCCCCCTCTCCTTTAGGTATTAAAGTGATAAAGGTGTGATTTAGAGCCTTGAGCATTCTTTTGTTAATTCGGGATTCCTCAATGACAGCCAACACATCCTCCTCCAAGATATCCCAGAAGGCCTGAAAGAACTCAATAGGGAAACCGTCCGGACCAGGCGATTTTCCCGTGCACATCCCAAAGACCACCTTCTTGAGTTCATCACGATCAATGGGCTTAAGAAGGGACTGATTCTCTTCATGAGAAATAATAGAGGGAATTCCCTCAATGACTTCATTTTGGGCTTCCACATCATGCTGCATACTTTCCTTGAAGAGGTTTGAAAAGTACTCCATAGATAGGGAATGCATATCAGGAAGAGTGTCAAAAGAGTTTCCACTCTCATCTTGAAGGAACTCCATGTTATTCAATTGCCTTCTAGCACAGGCAGAGCGATGGAAAAATTTAGTATTTCTGTCTCCTTCTAATAGCCAAGTATTTCTTGCTCTCTGTCTCCAGTAGCTCTCTTCTTGATTATCAATGTCCTCAATCGCTTTGCGTAAAGCGTCATCCTCAAATTTAAGATGCTCGGAAATAATTCCTTCTCTGAATTGTTTTTGCACCTCATTCCATCTGTCCAGCAAGGGAGCCCGTTGGAGCTGGAAATCAGATTTGTTAGTTTGCTTCCACTGTTTTAGTTTACTCTTAACAAAGAGAAGCTGTTTATGAAATTTGAACATAGCTGTTCCAAAAGGGAGACGACCTTCTTCCCACCACTGTGGAATTTTCCTTCGTAGGTCCTCTTTTTGCAACCAAAAATTTTCAAATTTAAAAGGTTTGTAATACTTTCCTGACATAGTCCCTCCCTCCAAAGAAATGGGAGAGTGATCGGAGATCGGGCCCTCCAAAATCTGGAATTTGATATTCCATCTAACATAAGCTTCCTCCGAGACCAAAACCTGTCAAGCTTAACCCTCCTACTGTATGGCTCTCTTCTCTTATTAGTCTAGGTAAAGTTTGTACCAGGGCCTTTGATATCAACAAGGTTAAAGGCCTGGACTTGGGCAATAAACAACCGATCCCCTGTATCCAGAACAGGGATGCCACCTTCCTGATCTCTAGCGGATAATTTAGCATTGAAGTCCCCAGCAATAATCCAATCAAAATCTTCCCGAGAGGACCTCATGTTTTGAACAACTTTCCATTGAAACCGCTGACCATCGGTGTTCTGAGCCCCATAGAAATTTGTAATTAAGACTTGTTCAGCTGTAACTATATTCTTGAAAAGAGATGTTAGGACCCCTCTCCAGGCTATATGATCTATTGCTATCCACGCCAAAGGATTCCAAAGAGTAGCAATCCCTCCCGAGGCACCAAGAGCAGCCATCGCCATATGGCCAAGCACCCCTCCGCATTCGGCCGACGCTTTACTCATAAGGTCTAATGACATTTTTGTCTCTTGAATGAGCAGAAAGTCTGTTTTACTTCTTTCTAAAAGTCTTTGAACAGCAGATTGATGGGTTCTACTGTTTAAACCCCTCACATTCCAAGATTGAATAATCATTGGAAACCTTGGGAGCAATACGAATCAATTGTTCTCGCCAATCCTCCATTGATTAGCTTATCCCCTTGCACTGCAATTAGATCCTTATTGGATTTCCTGCCCACCCCTTGGGAATTACTGTTTTTCGACCTCTTCTCCACCTGGGAAATTCCAAGAGCTGGTCTTTCTCTGAGCTTTTCTGCAATTCCCATGGTAACATCTTTAATAACGGGCTGAACTGGGGAGTGGATTACCAGAGTCCCGGGTTTTCTTGATGCAAAGTCTCAGAGGAGTCAATCGCCTGTTCAAGGACAGGGGTTGAGGAAGGAGGAGCATGAGTAAGGATGATATTATCCTCAAGGATCCCATCTGCTCCTTCCATAGGTTGGTCTTCTTGATCCACAAGAGATTTGAAGATTTCATACCGATTGGTTGGCTTGGGAAGAGCTTGCTCCTTACCATTTCTCTTTTTGTTTCTTCTCCTCTTCTGCTGTTCAAAGCCATCATTCTGGCCCTCGTAACCAGTGGGAATGACGAGTGGTTCCTTGGCCGAAGTGGACTTACCTCCTCGGGAGCGATTTGACATTCCCTGTGTAGCATCCGCTTTGGTGCTCAAGATATTTGGACAGAACCTTGCCAGATGGCCATGCAAATGACAGACTCTACATCGGAAAGGTAGGGCTTCATAGTCTAACTGTTGTATCCAAGAATGTCCTGCTAACTCCAGTTCCATCTCAGCTGGTAGCGGTTGACTAATATCCAATTCTACACAGATTCTTGCATAAACAACAATATTTCCTTCAATGGTATCCTTAGAAACTCCCAAAAATCTACCTAGAGAGTTGCCTATCAATTCAAGAATCCGCTCACCCCAAAACTCCATCGGGAGAGCATACAGCCGGATCCAAACCGGGACAGCCGTGGGCTCAATGCGAGGGTCGAAACCCGCTCTCCACGGCTGGACAAATAACCCTGCCGGGCCATGGCTCCTCTTCTCTGATTCAAATGCTCTGTTTCTATCCATTAGGGAAGAAAAACTAATAATGAAATACCCATTGCTAATGGGCCATAAGGAGTACTCACCGATTGGCTCCCAGTTTTGTCTCACCCAGGAATGCAAAAAGTGCAGGGTGGGTCGAATGCCCATGAACTTGCAGATCAGATCATGAGTGGCCCGATAGTTTATCGTGTCTTCAACCAGCTCTGGTTCGATGACTATTTTCGGTCTTGATGCAGATTGCGGGAGACATCCATTGATTCTATGCCCAGGAGAGCCCTTGCCCGCATTCTTGGATAGCAAATGGAAGGCACTCCGTTGAGCATCAGCAGAGGAAGACGCAGGATTTTCTCGTAAAATCTCCGCATAAGAGGTCTTTTTCCCCTCGAGAGAACCAGGAAGAGACCCCATTGGGCCCTCCCGGGACACCGAAAGATCCTAGACCAAAAACCAGCAGCAAACCCCAAATACTCTGGAAGAGGTTTCCGATCTGAAACCCTAGAGACTCGGCCGTCGGCAATTCAGAAGGTTTCCCGCCAAATCGCCAGAGCTCAAAAAACGCGTTTTTCAGGTCCCTTCAACAGAACTAGAATATTGGGAAACCTTTTCATAATGCACTTGTACATTTGGCATCAACCAATTGTACCTAATTTTACTATTTTAGTATTCTGCTGGATTTTTTTTAAGTTGCAGCTTTTTGTGCAATTTATGCTGATATAAATTATGTTGGAAACTGTTAGTATGCAAATGGAAAGCTTTTATAGCTTTATTTTAATTTGACATAAAATGATGATATAAATTATGTTGGAAACTATTAGTATGCAAATGGAAAGCTTTTATAGCTTTATTTTAATTTGACATACAAGCTGACTTATCGCATGGCCTTGTATTATCTGCTTGGTACTGTTGTCACATTTTGCACGGAGTGCAATGTTTTCAATTTCTGTAAGAGAGCCGCTCTTCCCTCTTCCTCTTCCTCTCTTTCCTCTTCCTCTTCTCCGCCTTTCTCTCTCTTCCCTACATTCCATTCTTCCCTCTTTCTCTTGAGCCCCTCAGTCAAATCTCAAAAATGACAGCAGTTGCGCCCTCCAGTTGGAGCTTTCACGCAGTAAAGAGCATGCTGAGGTGTTCGGGTTTTTCGCGGGCCATAAACAGGGGCGATAAAATAGACAAAATGAGCTCCGGATATTTTATCATTGCAGATCTTCTCGCCAGCTTTCCGATGATATATTATAAGAGGCGATTGGGTTAGCGGATAAAAGGTTATGGTCCCGGGAAGCAGAAACAGGAAACCCAGTTTTTGGTGCGAAGTCCGACTTCTCCCAGTTTTGGTGCGAAGTCCGACTTCTCCCAGTTTTTGGTGCGAAGTCCGACTTCTCCCTTCTTTCTGGGCGCACCTTGTAGCAGGCTGGCAGGATGGCAGGAAAAATGACTAAGTGCTGGGGCGAAGTCGGACTGCTCCCCCTTTCCAGGGCGAAGTCCGTACGATGGCAGAAATCAACTTTCACCTGTGCGCAACCCGACTTCGCAGCGAAGTCGGAGTGCGCCCTCTGAAAGGTGCGCAGTAGGGAAATAAACTCAGAAATGCACCCAAGGCATGAAGGCCTTCCCGACTGCGCTGTTTTCTGCCCGCGCAACCCGATGGAGCTCTAATCCCGGGCGAAGTTGGATAGATTGCCTTTCAAGGCAGGCACGTGTCAAGCATTATCATCCGACAAGTGTCCAACTTTGGGATCCGAGCCAAGACATGCCGAGCAAAAGGACAAGCATGGGCCGCACTACTTATGCCAGCTGCCTCATTTAAGGCTGATGTGAGTTTCCACCTGCCTCAGCTACCCGCATTCCTGTCAATGTGAAGTTCTACCTAACGCGCTGCCATGTGGTTGTTCAACCTTCAGGGAGACCATGTCGAGAGTACAGTCCAGCCCGACAGATGTCAGCATCAGCAGTTCCGCGGCTGCTTTTGTCAGCTAATGTTTGACTGGGACTTTGTGCCCATTAATGTAACGGGAGGGACTCGGGCTATAAATACCCACCACGTTTTCATTGTAAGGTGGTGGAAGGGGAATGTCTGTTAGGGAACCATTGTAGCTGTGCTTCTGCTTATCAATATAAAGTATATGCCTGGCTCTGTTCTACTGCTTTTATTTTTTATGCTGCCTCTCCTTAATATATCTGCCTTATGTTTTCCTGTGTCACGGCTTGTTGATTTACTTCAGCATTTGGTGGTCAGGTATTCCTGAGGTACTGCTTGTGTCATGGCTTGTTGATTCACTTCAGCATTTGGTGGCCAAGTACTCCTGGACTTCATAGATCAGAGGATACATAGAATAAATTTGGTAGCAGTTCCTTCAGTTGTGTGTTACGTTGCTGTCCGTAGTGGTGATTGATGCGCTGCCGTACTGTTAGTTCCTTGTAGGGAATGTCTGTTAGGGAGCCATTGTAGCTGTGCGTATAAATTCTCTGCATAACACATAAACTGGGATCTGGCATTTCTTGGTTATTTTTTATTCATGTTACTGTCCGTAGTGGTGATTGATGCGCTGCCGTACTGTTAGTTCCTTGTAGGGAATGTCTGTTAGGGAGCCATTGTAGCTGTGCGTACACTTCTTGATATAAAAAGTATACTTAGATTTTGCAGTTTCTGGTTATGCTTTGTATTAATGATGCAGTAAGTAGTGGTGATTGATGTGTTGTCGTACTGTTAGTTCCCCCCACCCAACTCCACTCACATTTGTAAATTCTTTCCGCATTTTTATTCCTTTCCTGCACTCTCATCTTAAACCATAAAACCCCACAAGGAGCTGGCCTTCTCCGGAGATTGGCACGGAAGGCATTCCTTCCTTTCGGCCTTTCAATGTTGGTTTGCGGGTCCAGGGCGCAATAGCAACAAATCCTTTCCTCATGGCGGATTCGTAACCAACAGGTACAAGTCTTTAACATGACATTTTTAGATCATAATTCCACATGTTATTAGATGGTGCATTCCAATGGTAATAAAGGGATTCTTACAAGGACATGGGTGAAGCCACCAGACTAATGGGATGCTTTAATTGGAGGATGCCATCGATTGTAAACAAGCACGGTTATTCTATCGGCACATGTTATGCCAACCGAACATCTGGCAAAACTAAGGATAACCATTAATGCCTAGTAATCCTGGATGATTTGCTAGATTTTACTCCTCATTTTCTGAGTTCACAGATAAAGGCATAAAGGTTTATATCTCCAAACTTTTGCACTCAAAAACTCAAAAAAGTAACTTTCAACCACAAAAATCCTTTGACGCTCATTGAGGGAAGTTGTATTTTCTGATCAAGTGGTTAGCAAGTTAATCATTAACAAAAGGAATATGTTTCACACAAATGATTACCAAAGATTAATTGTTCTTCTAATGGATCTCCATTGATCCCTATATTATCCTTTAGGCTTTTAGCAATAAATAGGCTTTCCATATGATTTTGGGTGTAAAGGATTTAAAATAACTAATAATTGAAATGATCTCCAGATACTGCCCATGCAGCATGCTCTAACTCCAACATTCTTTAGCATCCAGAATATGGAAAAGTCAACCTTCGTTGTTCGCAAATATACGGTAAAGAATTTGTAGTATGCTGTTTGTGTTAGAGATATAATTGCTCTTCAGTTAGGGATATTCCCAGGAGTGAAGCAAGACTTGATCAAATAAGTTCCTCCAACAGCTCTATTGAAGAGCATTGACAAAACAGGGGAAATAACTGTCCTGAAAAGGACTGAACTCTAGGAGGGGTCTTCTATTTCTAGGGATGTTCCAGCAGCTTTCTGACATAACACAACATCATAAAATCCTAAAAAGGATAATTTGAACTCTTATAGTAGTTCTTGGTGCCTGAGGAAAAAATGCACAATAACTAAACTAAAATTGATGAGAAGTTTGAAGGAAAATGCAATAAGGACTTTGTTGAAATATTTTTCAATGCTTATTCTGAGTTTTTTATTTACTCCGCTATGGATCTTTTAGTTAGTGGGTTCTACAAGTGACACCCAGCCTTGAAGTTGGCCTCATATTTTGTGTGGTAAAGGCTGCTTTCAGGGTTTTCCATAAGCAATCCCATGACTGTATTTCACACTTTTCCATTAAGTTTGAAACAGATATCTATGCCTTAACCTGCAACTTGTCCTGTTTGTTTGTAATTTTGTTTGAAGTATTTCATTGACTTTGCTTTTTCTTTTGGTTCGTGTTTGTATTACTTGCATTATGACATGAGCATTCTTGTTCATATTTTATAGTGTTGGCAGGCAAATAACATATGTTATTAATATTACCTGCTTGTTTGTTGATATTGATGGTTTTTATCATAGTTGAGAAAATAGGAATTGGCATGGAAAAGGAATTGGGAAAAATTGGGAATCGCCCCCCCAAAAAAAAAACTGAAGAAAATGCAAATTTTCATTGAAAAAAATCTGTTTTCATTCATATCACAATAAACTGGGATTCCGATGTGATTTGAATCGACAACCCTGCTGAATTGGGAAAAAATGGATCGGATCGGGATTAAATCAGGATTTTCATAACTATGGTTTTTATAATTCTTGAAATGAGGGGATTTTTTTTCTAGAGTTGGAATTGTTTTTGAAATTTGTTCTATGATTTACCCTCATGCCTAGGAACATCTCTTCTAAAGTTGGAATTTCCTTTATGAACACTGTTTGATTTTGATGCATTGTTTATAGTTTCTGTAAACTTCAAAGTCTTAGCCAAACTATTGTTACTTAATACTCTCCTCAATCCTTATATAGGATGAAACAAAGTTACCAAGAGTTGGCAGTATTCCAAGAATTTCAAACACCTTATGACCTTAGCAAATAGTGCTTAAGCACTTTTTGAATTCAACTTTTTCCTTTAATAAAGAATTTCACAAATTTCCCTCGAGACCTACAGTTACTCCCCATACCATTGGCTATTTCCAGGCAAACACCTCTCCCAATCAATGGTATTTTATTGCTCCCTTTACATAGCCTCAGTTGTAGCCAAATTTGACTCTCTCACACATTGTGAGAAGCTTGTAGCATGTGAGAGTATTCCAGTTACCCATAAAGAGATACTATGCATTACACTAAACTATAATTCCATTGTATATAAATAAAGAAATACAATGGAAGAACTTACAGATACATGTCAAAACACATAGCACATATCCTTCACATTTCGGTTATCTGCAATATATTATGGTATGGTCAAACATACAACTTACAAACCACACATCTCCATATCGACTACCATAAACACATCAAACATAGATACGTATATATAAGTATCATGAGATCTCTCATCAAATATCTCATGCTTAGCTTCTTGGCCCTAAGATGGCCTTCTATATCGAGCATTTCATGAGAATTGTTGATGGCACAATCACTCAATCCAATTATACCTGATGTCATTGGTCCCATGGCCTTGAGATTTGTGTTGGTCAAATGACAGTTTGCTCCCACTAGCTATAAACTGAGGTGAACCATCATATTTCTATGGGGATAAGGATTTGTTGCCTTTACTTCTCACAGGAGGCAGCAATATAGGAACATTGTATATTCGGTTGCCTTGTGTACTGTGATATCAGAGGGAGGTACTATTATTTGTATAGGGAACCAAGTAGGTCGCTTTCTATATTCTTTGGTTATCCCAACCAGGGTCGTGTGGCTTTATACCTTTAGAAAGTGATCGCCCTCAGATGCAATGCCTTGAAGGGTCATGGTCCTATAGACGTTAGGCCTCCTTCCATCCTCTTGTAGCAACAATGGGTGGGTTAGGGGGCAGGTGGGGGGTCCACTTTGAATGCCCACTAGATAATATAGTGATAGTCACCTCCATAGATGGTGGTAGATCTACTAGAAAGTGCCTCCCTCATGAAGTAGCTACTAGGGGAACTTAACGTGTACAATGAGATAGACCTATCCCTCAACATCACTCAAGCCCATGGTCCAAGAGGTCCATACAGACATATTTTTAGATCACTCTTTTTCACTAGACTCTGGAGAATCTTTGGTCCTAGATGGTCGGATAGTTTTTGGGAGACATCTTTATTGGATCCAACCTAGGTCCTCAAGCCCAAGCCATTCCCATTCCTATGTTACTAGGACTTGCATTGTCTCACTCACATTGGGTGTTGACGATTCCTCACATATGGAAACAAATTGGTTCCACCTTTGTTCAATATCATCCCCTCTCCTTGGTAGTGCATTTCCTATGACTAATTGAGCCTCAATTGTATCATATTTGTATTGTATTAGTGCTATAGTTGTGATGTAATTGTATCACATGATATTATATGTTAGATGTTGCAGTGAAATGACCCTCCCAATTTATGTCGACTTTATAATTTTTTGTATTTTTGAGCTTACAACACCGTGTTTGTCTTGCCTCATTACTGTTACAAGGAAGTGTATTTTTTGGGTTCCATTGGCCCACTTTGGTGACTTCCAAACAATAATACAAGTTCCTTCTTTCCTTGTTTCTTCTTTCTAGTCTTTTATGACAACCTCTAAGCCATAGAAACTAGCCTTAGCTCCTTTTCAAAAACTTAGCAACATTTATGAAACTTTAGCATACCTCCTTTGTTCAATCAATTTGACCTTTCCAAAAATAAAAAAAATTGCATGCCAGACTTTTTAAAATCTGCTTTAAATTAAGTTCTATGCTATGCAAATTTAGAAATTTCCAACTTCCATTGTTTGGATGTTCGAAACTGGCTTGTATGTCTCTGAATAGAAGCATCTTTGAATCCCATCAAAAGTCTTGATGCTGCTTATTCTACAAACAATTAGTGCCATCTACTCCAAGAAAACTAATTGACCTTTTTTGTGTTCAGGTTCAATTTGGAGGCATCAAGTATGATGTCTTCTTAAAATCTATGTTTTTAATCTCACAAATGCAAATTAAGGTGGATAAAACCTTAAAATGGGTAATTCTAAAAGGGTAAAGTAGTTTTTAATGTCGGGGCGACCATAGGCCATATGAGATGACCCTCATGGAGAATGCTGTTTACCCAATATAATGGTTATCCAACCATACTCCGGTTACCGAAGCATGGTGTACAACCTTACCCACAGGATTCAAACCTTGGACCTCTATACTATGATTCATAGTAGAGAAAATCGGAGTTGGACTGGAAAAAGATCGGGAAAAATTGGGAATCAGGGAAAATCAGGAAAAAAATCGGCAAAAAGAAAACTGAAGAAAATGCAAATTTTCATTGAAAAAGAACTTTTTTCATGCATATCACAATGAATTAACATTATGCAAATCAAATATTAATAGTGTAAGTGATACAAGCTTAAACTACACATGAAAGTGGCAAGTGATACAAGCTTAAAGCCTTAAACTACACATGAAAGTGACAAAACACATCTTAAATAAAGAAATTTTAATGCATCCAAAATTCAAATACTCTTGTATTGCCTATAATATAAAAAATGTACAAATTACAAAATGTGTCATGACAAAACACATCTTAAATAAAGAAATTTTAATGCGTCCAAAATTCAAATATTCTTGTATTGCTTATAATATAAAAAAGGTACAAATTACAAAATGTGTCATGAGTCATGACAAACACAATGTCTCAAGATCTTTGAATGCCTTTGCCCTTTGATCTAGCAGAAGCTCTAGTCTCTCTTTGTTGCTGTGTTTGTGCCTCTTCTTGTGCCTTGGTTGCTAACGCACGTTGCCATCTGTGTCGGGAATCAAGGGGGCAGGAGCCCCCTTGTAGGGTCGAGGGGCGGCGCCATTCATTTCTCACCTTCACTATCTTAAATGAATTTTTCTCCTTGTTTGCATTTTGGTGCAAAAAGGATGCTGCAATTACTAATATGGGACTTCAACAACTCATAGGCTGAATAAAACACCAACAAATTAACTTAAATGATGATTGCAATTGGTTTTAACTTTTTACTATCTCTTAAGACCCATGTGGTCTAATGTTCTACAGAACAAATAATCACTTGTGCTTTTAAATATTATTCCTATATACAAGCATATTGAGCAATAAGTTTGGAATTGGTATTTCAACATCTTTTTATGGAGAATTTCATCAGTTAATAATGTATAGCATTGTTGTTGGTGGCTGTTGGTGGCTGCCAGATTCCTTCAAACTGCAAAAAATCCACTGTTAGGATGCCTTAGTGTGTTTTGTTTGGTGTGGTAGCAGGTAGGCAGACCCCTTTCTCCTGTTTGCAGCAGGTAAAAATGAAGCAAATTGAAAAAAAATGAAACTTATAGCGTTTTGTCTACTTGGTTTTTAGTCGCAGGAATGAAAAATCGCAATTCCCGATTTTTTGGAAAAAATTGGCAAAAATCAGAAAAAAATTGCGATTCCCAATTTTTGATGCGATTCAAATCGGAATTCTGGCAGAATTGGAAAAAATCAATTAAATCATTGATTTTTTTGGCAATTTTTGTAACAATGCTATGAATGATTGATATGTAATTTTTATAGCATCTGAGAAGATAAGCAAAACTTTCATACATTCTTTGGATGTTCTAGAGCTGTTGTTTCTACCTTTTTTTCCCTTCAAATTTAACTTGGTTTATTTTTTATTTTAGAATAAATTTGTTGTCCATGGGAATTCAAAAAAAATAATATTTTATTTTAAAATTTATGTATATAAGAAACAAAACAATCAATAGGGAATGAAACTTATGCTTAAGAACTGTTATTCTCAAGTCTCGATGCTGGTCTGACTATAGTTTCTCAGTTTCTTCTTCTTACGTCCCTGTGGATTCTTTGACTGCTCTATAAATATGGACTTCCCAATTTACTTTGCAGTGGATAAATTCAACTCTTCTGACTGCGTAAGCCTCTCACTTGCCATAGAAAATCCTTATGTCAGCTTTGATATCATGCAAGAAAAATACATGGAAAATTAATATGAATTCAAATAGATAGAATGTGAAGGACATGTGTGAAACATCTTATATTGAATGCGCTAAGGTGGAGAATTTGGACCTCTGAATAGAGGTCCAAGGTTCGAATCCTGCAGGGGGTAGGGTTGTACAATATGTTTTGGTAACCGGAGTATTGGTTGGATAACCTTATATTGGATAAAACACCATCTTCCATGAGGGTTGTGTCATATGACCTATGGCCTCACAGATGTTAAAAACTACTTTACTTATAAATAATCCCTCCATGAGAGATGCTCATGTCTCCCAGATTCCTCATCGATCACATTCCTCCAGTTCTCATGTGTATTTTGCATGCCTTTTGCTCTGTAAAGTTACAAAAAACCTCATGTACCTTTTATATAAACACTGTGTCTAGTTATTGAATATATTGTAACAGAGTATTTCTAACAGGAATGCATCCTTTACTGATTATTCTTTGATTAATTATGATTTGCACATGACACTGAGAACTTACTTGCATTCACCTCTGTTTGTGTAGACGAGGAAGTTTTACTCTTACATAAAAAGGTTGACCTTGTTATACCACTTGGTGGAGATGGAACTGTTCTTTGGGTAAGCTTTGTAATAAAAACCTGTGCTGCTTTAATTTTGATTAACAAATAGGCAGGTCTTGCACTTATCTTTAAAATAAAATTTTACGTTGTATATTTGCACCCTTTGAGAAAACAGATTTGCTTAAGATCATGGCTAAAGCTTCCATTTTGAAGCAAACCCATCCAACAATGCATGATGGGCCCTTTATTATCTTGTGGTTTCTAGATTACCAATTCATGGATTGTTTTTATTCAATTGAGCTATACCTTCCATTTCTAGCCTAAGAGTAAGAATATCACTTATCTTCTTTGTCTGGAGCAGCTTATGTAAGAACCTATCAGTTGTTCTCTATGCTAGGTTTGCTTGAAGTAGAGATTATTAATTGACTCAATGCTACATTTTCTGCAGGCAGCATCAATGTTTAAGGGGCCAGTTCCACCTGTTGTGCCCTTTTCTTTGGGGTCATTGGGTTTTATGACACCATTTCGTATCTTTTTATTTGGTTGACCCTATGATATTATAGAAAATGCTTTGTTCTTTACTTCTACAAAAAGCTTTGCTTTCAAATTTTCCATTAATTTACATCTTATTCTGAGTACTCTAGTTGCATGGTTTGCCTCTCTAGCCATATTAATTCATTGTTGAACTATTTAGGCATTACGATCACAAAATAATTGTTACCCAAAAACACATTAGTGCCAAAATACAAGCACTACATTATGAAGCAGTTACACATGAATCAATATCAAATAAATGCTTTGACAAAACCAATTCAGGAAATAATCTAAAGCAAGAGATTTAATGGATATTGCCTATCAAGCCTTAGAAAGCTTCAACCTCGTATTGTCTTGTATCTAGGAAATTTCGAGTTATTTTGTTGGTAGTGTTACTCCTAGCAATGTAAAAGTAAGATCAAGTGCACTCATTGCTTTTCGAAAAGTGAGAGATTCTTTGTTAGGTGGCAAGATTGCTTGATGGGGCTTATCACTTTTAATATTAAATTGTCTACCTTTAAGCTTGCTATTATAGAAGACTGGGGCTGAGCTTCTTCTGTGGGTGAAGTTTCTTGAGTGGTTCCTTTCCATGTTTGGTAGATTGCCAAATTGTTCAAAAGTCATGAAAGTCTAGAAGGGGCAACTTCTTGGGATGTGAGACAGAGCTATAATTCAAGGACTTGGATGTGTATGTTTTCATTTTAATACATTGAGACTTGACCTTCTTAGATGGGTTCTGTGATTCTTTAGAAGTTGAAGATTCTCCTTTTCTTTGAATATTTCTCTTTCTTTTTGCATAGTTCCACATAGCATCATTCAAGCTGAATCCACAGCCCAACCTCTTCAGCATGACAGTATCTTGAGGCTTACCTTCTTCTTGCATAGGCTCCAACATATGTGAAATTCAACCTCTAGTCACGAAAATTACCATTGGCACTTTGTGCCCCCAAGTTGGTTCTTGAAATTACAGATAAGTGTAAGATGAGAATTTAAACCGGTAGTTAAGAAGTGTAAGATGAGAATTTAAACCGGTAGTTAGCTTTCTTACATTCATCAAAACTGAGAAGGAGAGGTGCATGCAGTTGATTTCTGTAAGCTTTGTTAACTTAAATATGTCTTGGCAGCATGATTCAATACTTTGTCCTTAATATTTGGAGCTTTTTTTCCATGTACAAATTATTGTTATCTAATTTATATTGTTTTTAGACTTTAGAGTTTCTTTAGCTGATAATTCTACATTATTTCAAAGACTTTCTTTCTCTATCATTTCACGATTGAAGAGTATTGTGTTCTTTGATAACAAGATTCTCCATAGTCTGTGAATGTAAATTCAAAGCAGGATTGCTTTTGTGTAACCAACTAGGCTGACGAAATATTCCATTACAAATCAATGCTTTGGAATAACATTTCTTTGATGATGGATGATACCATTCCTCATTCTTTGCATGATGTTATCAATAATACTTGATGGACAATATTGATAATTTTGGGTTTTAGAAATCCTTTATCCATTTTTAATCGTTCTTGTTTTAGGGCTCTGTCAAAATGCTTGTAATTGCATATAAATGCATAAAGTTAAACTTAACCTTGGTTTCCAGAAAGTGAGTTTTACAAAGAGTACCTACAAATGATTATGACAGGTCCTGTTAGTATCACATTACGACATCGTTTACAGTGTCGTATTGTACGAGATGCATCAAAGGATGACAGATCTGAGGAAGAACCTATATTGGTCTTGAATGATGTTTCTATTGACTGTGGAATGTCATCATTTCTTACATATCTGGAATGCTATTGCGATGATTCGTTTGTAACTTGTGTCCAGGGAGATGGATTAATATTATCAACAACGTCAGGAAGTACAGCTTACTCATTGGCAGCCGGGGGCTCCATGGTACACCCCCAGGTAGATCCATTTAAGTTGACCTTTACTACAATTATTCCTTTATATACAACAGATAATTTGATCTAATAACAGTAACAACTGAATGCTTATAATTATTCTACTTGGTTTTCTGTTGAATGCTTTTAATAAAACATTGCTAGTTTTACAAGGCACTTTCACATCAAATGGAATTTTTTGGCACACCATTTATCATTTTAGAAATCTGTCGAAGAATAGCCTTTCAAGGACAGTCTAGTACCTTAATGATATTGTATTTCCCTTTTAAGACAATAATTATGTTTATTGGAAAGAATGTTTTGGCTTCACATTTTGCAATATTAAGTGTCTTCAATGAATACAATGTTCCGTGCTAGATATAACCTGCAAGTGCATTAGGATTATTAAGACAACCATTAGAGCAAACTAAAGACCAAATTTTGCAAATATGTCGAGACTTTAAAAAGTGAATCTTAGGAATCCAATACAATAAATAGCAAATGTTCTGTTGGCTATTGGTTTGACGGCAATGCCACAAATATTCATATATGCAGATCACATGGCCATTTTTTTCCCTTTTAATAAGCAAATATATATAATATTAAAAGAGGAAAATGAAGTCGAGAATTCACAGAATACCATTTTTCTTAATTGTGAAATGATAAAATAACCAAAACAAGAATCCTTGACTCAGAAACTGCGAACTCTACAAACTTCCAAACTAATAGATACACATTGAAAAATTAACTACATCCATTGATAAACTATCCTCGAGACTTCATATGGGTCATCTTCCATGTTATACATATGAAAGTGCTCAATTTTACAAATTGCAAAAAGATATCTAATATAAAATATACCACAATATCTTGTGCTGATAGACTGCTACAAACATCTTGGGACAGACATCGGATCTCAAATTCTGTGTAGCCTGTAGATGTCCTATTCAGTCCGGCTGTCTTTAGGTATTGTATAAGCAGCTGGATTTCTGTGCAAACTTGTCTTTGGTGATGTGGTAACTAGGTTTGAGGCTTTCATCGTGACCTATTTAGGGCTTTGGTGACCTATTTTTGTCTTCACCTTTAGACATGTAGCGTTCCTTTACAGTGGTGATTTCTAAGGACCTTAACCTGTCCGTCCTTAATGCTGCATATGTGTACCTAGATCACTAACTCTTTGGTCTTACCCATTGCATACCATCTCTTTGTGAATTTTTTTGGGGGTACTATTCATTGGTAAATCCCCCTAGGTGGGGTTAATCTTAAACTTAGCTGCCATGACTGAGCTGTCTTTTCTGCCAAATTTGCCTGGGACTTGCTCTTGGCCCCGTGTTGGGATAAATCACATCTAGACTTGGATGTGGTAGTTTCTAAAAACACTTCACAACTTTACAGTTCCACTTCACAAGTCACATGTCACTAGAGAATCGAATTTGGATCTCCACTTTGGGGCCTTTACACTTCAACCACTTGAGATCATCACATTTGATGTCTCTCTGCGACCTTACGACTAACATTCTGTCTGATTTATAAACCTTTGTGAGCCAAATTATCAGTTATGTGCAATTCTATTAAATATCTGACTGTTTTAATTTCAATTGACTTTATCTTTTTGCCCAGCTCTACATAGTGAAGGATATTGGACCATGGATTTGGGATTATTTTTTAACTTGTCTTCATAAATAAAATTTGCTCTGATACTTTTAGAAGAGGAATGCCCCTTAAATTAAAAAAATGAAAGAAAAACATTAGCTGTAACAATAAAATTACAAGGATATCATTTGGAGCAACACAGATCCTAGCGCATCCCTATGTGTGAACGACATATTTTGCAAGCGGCTATGCGAGGGTTTCATCTGGGTTGAGTGCAAGCAGCTCCAGAGGTTGGTTTTTAGGGCCTTCGGGCCCTAGCGGCCAATATTTTTGTGGTTTATGCTCAATATTTTAGCAGGAAATGTTGCTGGGGATACAAGATGGGTTAGAAATTTGTCTTTCAACAGATCATACTGTGAACTTGAGTGACAACGGCTTCCAATTTGCTGCACAAAAGAAAAGTGAAAACCATACCTTTCCACGACGTCTAGGGCAAGGATTAAAGAGATCACGAAACAAGTTTCAAGCAATTGATCAAAAAATGGCTCATATCTCAAGTGAATCTGGTGCTAAGGTGCACCCACAAAATAATTCTACTCTGAAAACCCCTATCAAGGGTAAGAATTTCGAAGACTCAGTCCCAAAAATGAATTTTAGGGATGCCCTTCGTGGTGGACAGCCTCAGCCCAATGCTAATATCAATATTAGGGCTTCTCATAAACCTCTAAGAATGCCTAAGATTGATCCCGAGAAAACGGAGTCAGGATGTCTTAAAGCAACTGATGGAACTCCTATTGTTAAGCTTGATATGGGTAACATTCAGACTGGCATTGAAGATTTGGAAAAAAGAGGACTAATTTGTCGGTTCGTGGGTTTTCGTCCGAGCCTATCTCGCTTTCAAAGTCTGGGCTGCAAAAAGCTGGAAAACTAAAGGTGAGTTACAAATCTCTATTTATCCAAATGGTTATTTTCTTGTTTTATTTGCTAATAATGAAGATAGAGAGAAAACTTTTCAAGGGGGTCCTTGGTTTTTTGGAAGGGCAGGGCTTTTCATGAAGCCCCGGCATACTAAATTTAAAGCCGAAGAAGAGATGCCTTCTATAGCTCCCGTGTGGGTTAGACTCTTTGGCCTCCCTATTGAATTTTGGAATCCTACTATTTTTTCTTCAATTGGAAACTCTTTAGGAACTTTTATGATGACTCGCTGATTGTACTCAAAATTTTGAACATATTATTTATGCTCGGATTTGTGTTTTAATGGATTTTGACAAACCCCTACCTAAAAAGATCACATTACAATTTGGGGAAGACACTTGGGAGCAAGTAGTGGACTATGAGAACATTCCTTTTCGTTGTAGAATTTGCCATGAATATGGTCATTTGGCCGATGCTTGCCCAAATAAAATTCCTGATCAAAAGAAAGAAGATATAAACTCAGCAGGTTTCCAAATACCTAAGAAGAAGAACACTCAGAAAAAACCAGTTATGAAGGATCAATCAAAGTCATCTGCTAATATGTTTGAAATCCTTTCCACAAATGATGTCCCAAGTGAGGAAGAGGAAATAATGGAAACTAAAATCTTAGAAACACAATTTAAATATGAAGGGAAGAACTCAGAGACAAACCAACAAATCAAAGGTTTTCAACACAAAAAAAAGGAGAAAATTTACACAAGAAAAACAATATTTCAAATGTCAAAACTTCAAATAATGCAGGTCCCAATATAGACTCCATTGAACCATCTAGTAAAATTTTGGCTGTTTACGAGCATTCTTCAAGGTTAGAAGCCATCTCAGATTCAATTGGAATAAGTCAAGAAACGAGGAAAAAAAAATTGAAGATGGATTCTAATCAAAAAGTAGGTCGCAAGACCAATCAATATCATATGGTAAAAGAAGGTGAAAAGCTTGTAGAGGAAGGTAAGATTAATGCCCTTCCCAACTTTTTTAGCCCCGGTATTAATGAAGATCATCACTTGGAATATTAGAGGACTCAAAGGGAGTCTTTCAAAACAAAATGAAATTAGAAGAATGATTCAGGTAAATCATCCACATCTTGTTTTCCTTCAAGAAACAAAGATGTCAATGGAGGATATGGACTTAATTGCCAGTAAAATTTGGCCAGCTGGAAAAGTGGTTTCCCTCGGTTCCCAAGGGACTTCGGGTGGCATTGCTTGTCTTTGGGATCCAAAAGAGGTAGTTATTCACCATATGGTTGGCAGTTGGGGTTTGTTGGCTATAGCTATTCAAAGTAGACATTCCAACCAGATTATGCTCTGCATTACTTTTTATGCTCCGACTTCTTTGGAGGAAAAAAGAAGACAGTGGAAGGATATTACTCATATTATCTCTCATTTTCCTAAAGCTTGGATCTTGATCGGAGGAGATTTCAATACCATCCTCTCTCTGGATGAGAAAAGGGGGGAAATAGAAATTTGGACAAAAGCACCGACCTCATGAGCGAATATATTGCAAACCTCCATCTTGTGGATATCCAACCGGATAATGGCCTTATGACTTGGTCTAACAGAAGGCAAGGCTTAGCTTGTATAATGGAGAGATTGGATAGGTTTTTGCTCTCTGAAAATTTCTTAATCCATGGTCACATTCCTAAAGTGAAGACTCTTAATAATGCTGGTTCGGATCATTGGCCAGCCATGGTGGAAATGTGGAAAACCAATGTGAGTTTCTCTCCTTTTCGTTTTCAATTAATGTGGCTTAGAGACATTTCCTTCAGACCTCATGTGCAACAATGGTGGAAGGAAGGTAAACCTAGGCATGGGACTAAGATGTTCTGTTTTGCCAAAAGACTGCAATACATTAAATCCAAAATCAAGACTTGGAACTGGAAAGAGTTTGGGGATGTTCATAAAAAAAAACATGAAGTTATTGCTCATCTTGAAAATTTGAATAAGAAAATCCGTTTAGATGGCCTCATAGAGAAGAGAAGTGCAGATGAAATTAAACTCACAACTCAGCTTGAGGAATGGGAAAAAAGAGAAGAAATCTTATGGAAGCAAAAATCTAGAATTCAATGGCTCAAAGAAGGAGATCGAAACACAAATTTCTTCCACAAATCTCTTCTAGCTCGAAGATCTCACAACTTTATTTCTTCCTTAAAATCAGATTCTGGAGATGTTGTTTATACTTGGGATGGCATGAACTCTATTGTTGTTGATTACTTTTCCAATATTTTTGCTGCTACTCCCCTTGACTCAGCTTCACAATATAATGTTCTTCAATCAATCCCTTCTCTTATCACTTCTGAGGAGAACTCTATTTTGACTGCTCTCGTTACTATCAATGAGCTTCAACAAGTAGTTTTTAAAATGCAAAAAGGGAAAACCCCAGGTCCCGATGGTTTTCCTATTGAGTTCTACCAAGAGTTCTGGGATATCCTTCATGTTGATTTATTAGAGGTGGTGGAAGAAGCCAGGAAAGCCAAAGAAATTTTGAAGGTTATCAATAAAACTTATATTACTCTTGTTCCAAAAGCTCAAGAGGTTGATCATATCTCAGCTTTTAGACCTATTGCTTTATGTAATGTTCTTCTCAAAATCATTACTAAAATCATGGCAGAAAGGTTGAAGCCTCTTTTGCATAAGATTATTTCCCAGAGCAAGGGGGTTATGTGGAAGGACGTCAAATAGTAGATGAGATAGTTCTTGCTCAGGAAGCCATCCATTCCATGGATATGCAAAATTCTCCTTCCATGTTCATTCGGTTAGACTTATCCAAAGCTTATGACAGAGTGGATTGGCACTTCCTTATCAAAGTTTTGAGGCAATTTGGTTTCTCTAAGGATTGGATGGATTGGATTATGGGATGTATCTCTTCAGTTTCCTACTTAGTTCTTATCAATGGCAAGCCTTCTCGGTCTTTCCCAGCTTCCAGAGGTATTAGGCAAGGTGACCCGCTATCCCCTTATTTATTCATCATTCTTGCTGAATGCTTGGGTAGGACTATAACCAAAAAGAGGGAAAACAAAACCCTTGAGGGAGTTACCATTGCTCATGGAGCTAGACCTATCTCTCATCTTCAATTTGTGGATGACTCTACTCTTTTAGGTAAAGCTACAGTTAAGGAAGCTTCTAATATTAAGCAAATCATTAGCTGTTTTTCTAAGGCTATGGGCAGTTGATCAATGAAGACAAATCTAAAGTTATTTTCTTTCACCGCTCTCGCTAGACAGGAATCCATGGTCTTGGATAAACTAAGATATAAGAAGACCTCTCTTCCAATCACTTATTTAGGTATTCCCATAAATATTCAAAGGCAGAAAAATAAAGATTGGAATTGGTTGTTGGACAAAGTCAAGAAGAAAATTGGAAAGTGGACCAACAAGTGGCTTTCTTATGGGGGTAGAATCACCTTGGTAAAATCAGTCCTTCAAGCTATTCCTATTTATGTTTCTTCCGTTTTGAATATCCCAAAGGCTGTTCTTCGAGAATTGGATCAAATCAGTCATCGTTTCCTTTGGAGTGGTACTAAGGAGAAAAGAAAATGGGCCTTGGTGAAATGGGATACTTTATGTCTTCCTAAGAGTGAAGGGGGGTTAGGATTACGGTCTTCAATTAATAACAACAAAGCTTTAGCTGCTAAATTATATTGGAGGATGTTGCATAACCCCAATGCTCTTTGGGCCAATAATCTCCGTGCTAAATATGCTGAGAACAAAAGTCCCGAAGACCTTGTTCGCTATCAACTTCCTACCAAAGGTTCTCCCATTTTAGCAGTTCTTAAGACTGGTGAGGATTTGATAAAGAAAAAATTATTTTGGATCATTCATAATGGTCAACATGCAAATTTTTGGACAGATTCTTGGGATGGTCACAAGCCTTTGATAACTCGGTTTCCCGATTGGAGGCCTTGGATGGAGGAGCTTCACCGAGCTAATTGGATAAAGGTGGCTAATTACTGTCGGTACCATACTGGTAATTCAAAGGTTGGTAGATATTGGATCCCTATTGAGGACTGGCCTATTCAAATCCCAGAAAGGCAAAGACAAGATATCCAAGGCATCCTTCATATGAGATCCCTCTCTTGGTCCCATGAAAATGATTGTTTTGGATGGAACAACACTACTAAGGGTGAGTATTCAGTTGCTCAAGGTTATTTGACCTTATGCCATAATAATCCCAACCATTCTTCTGACATCTTTTCTCGATTGTGGGCTCAAAAGCTCTGGCCTAAGGTGAGGTTCTTTAATTGGCTGTTATTGCATCGTAGGGTGCTTACTGGTGAGCAACTTATGAAGCGTGGTTTTCATGGCCCTTTTAGATGTGAAATGTGTGAAGAGAATGTAGAAAATATCAACCATCTTTTTATTGAGTGTACTTTAGCCTCTCGAGCTGTGGAGGAGAATGGCCACTTTACTTGGCTTACAATGGTCCAATTTTTTTACTTTTGAACAGCTTTGGAGGGATTGGCCTAATCAAGAGGGTGTTGATCATTTTATTAGGCAATTAGTTTGGATGGGTTCTACCATTCTTCTTTGGAATATTTGGAATGAAAGGAACAACCGAATTTTTAATCAAGATAGGAAGGATATTCACTATATTTGGCAAAAGACCATAGCCAACTTAGTTGAATCAGTCCATCATCTCCTTAATCACCCCCAAAACTCCCACCAAAGATGGGATCAAGTGATGCAAAGATTGAAGATTAAACCTTCTAAGGGCAACCAACTTAAAGGGAATGTGAGTATTAGGAAGATGGATAGGAATAGAAATTGGCAACCTCCTCCTAAGGATTTTGGAAAAGTCAATACCGATGGAGCCTCTAGAGGGAACCCTGGAAAAGCCAATGTGGGAGGAATTGGTAGACTTTCGGATGGCTCCCCGGTTTTTACTTTTGCTGAGAATTTGGGTATTCTTTCCAATAACCTTGCTGAGGGGTATGGTATCCTCAAAGGCCTTCGGGAGGCTACTAAGGTTGGATGGGAAAAGGTGTTAGTTGAGTCCGACTCTCAACTTATGATTAATCTCTTGAAGAATCCTTCTAAGAATCATAAGGTGGATTGGAGAATAAAAAGAATTATTGAGAAGATTCAGTTAATCCAGATGGGATTTTTGAAAGTTGATTACAATCATGTGGTTAGAGATCAAAACAAGAGTGCTGATGCTTTAGCTAATTGGGCTTTGGACAAAGGTGATCTTACTTGTTATGGCCACCCTCCTATATGGTGGGCTTCTCAAATTAGGGAAGCTCTTCTTTCTATCATTTCTTTGGATGGCTCCAGTTCCGAAGGTACCTAGTTTCTTCTTGTTTTTTTTTTTTTGCTTCTCTTTGGTTCATTCAGTTTTTTTTAGTTCCCTAGCTCATTCTATTCTTTATTTTGTTTCCTCTGTTGATTCTTGCCTTAATAGTCTTCTGGTCTAGATAGGTCATTGTTTTGTTCATTTTTTATTTCTTTTTTCTTTTTTTGTTTAGTTTTTTAAGATGGGTGGGTTTTTTTATTTTGTTTTGTTTTTGTGTTCTTTGTGTTGTTTTTGTTGTTCTTGTGTTTTTGTTGTTTTGTTTTTTTTTTATGTTTTTTGTTATTGTTCTTGTGTTTTTTTCGTTCTTGTTCTTGGGTTTCTCTTTGTTTGTGTTATTTCGTGTTTTTATGTGTGAGTGTTTTCTATGTTTTTTGTTTTTGTTTATTGTCTCGTTGTTGGTTGTTTTTTATTTTTATGTTTATTTTATTTTTTAATTTTTTAGGTTTTGGTTGTGTTTATTTTTCATGTTTTTTTTGGGTTATGTCTTTGTAGTGTTCTGTTGTTTTTGTCTTGTTTGTGTTTTGTTATGTGGTTCTTGTGTTTTTCTATGTGGTTTGTGTTGTGGTTTCTTTTATCTTATTGTGCGTGTTTGGTTGTGCTTTTGTTTTTGACACACTCAAGGAGCATGTTTTTTATTTTATTTTATTATTTTTGTTGTTATTTACTTATTTTTAAATTGGTTTTGTGTGTTTGTTTGCTCCTTGAGTATGTCAAAGGTGGTAGGCCAGGTCCGAGTCCCGGGCGTTTTTGGCGGAATGGATACCCCTGCCTCCTTGGGTCTTACCCGAAAGTGGCATCCCTTTTGGGATGTTTTCCACAAATAAAAAAAAAAAATAAAATTACAAGGAAGCCATTGGAGTTGAAGTCCGACCGATGAGAATGTTTGGCTCACAAAGAGCCCACCAGGGTTCAATTTCCATGGGTGCCGCGATAATATGATTTGTTGAAATACAGTAGTAATGCAGTCATGATGTAATATGGGTTGGCACCATTTCAATCCCGTATAACCATGTAAAAAATGAACAATAAAGTTACAAGTAAACTCTCTCCCTTCTAAAAGCAATGAAAGCAAGTGCCTGGCCTGAGCCCAATGGAGAGGTAGTCAATGTTCAATGGAACTAACAGCATGGTCCCATGGAGCCAATTAGCTAAAACGGTTTATCGGGTGTTGCTGAGAGGTTTTAGGAAGCTATTCTGTCTACTTCGTTCCCATAGTCATATTTTACAGTCTCGCAGTATATCAATGTCTTTAATTTTGCATCAATTTAGGAGAGACTTTAGCATATCTTGGCCATTCATATCTCCCCATTCAGAACATAAGTGTTTAATTGGTTATCATTTAATTTCATTCCCTCCTTTTCACATGCAGCTTATTTTTCCCTTTCCAAGCAGTAGCCACTCTGCTTTTCCTGCAAAGATTTTAAAATATGTGGCTGCAGTTCATTACACTTTGCATGGAACCATCTGCATTATAAAAATAAAAGTGGTAGTTCCCTCCATGGGACCACTCTCTAAGCAAATAAATTTAAATCCTGCTTCAAAAACTTTAGTTCCCCTTGACTAAAGGGGGAAGTGCTCACCAGAAATATTGCCCTACATCTTTCACAAGAACCCAATGGGTGAAAGGCACATAGGATGAGATTTGTAGCACTCCTTGACCATCCAAGAATCCTGTAAGAAAGACCCTCTCCAGGAGAGATAGTTAATAAATAGAAAAGTGGAACTCACTGTGGAAACATCTCTAAATAGCCCTGACTGCAGAAGGTTATCCAATAAACACAGACACAAGATGCATCTGAGATTCTGACATACCAACTATAGACAATTTTGCTTTTTCAAATCATTTTTTATATTGCAGCTTATTAAATTAATATATTTGTTCTTTAATGGCTTATTAAAAGGGAATTATTGATAACTTGCTAAATAATGTCCTAACAATCGTGTAAGTGTTGTCACCATACTAGATGCATATGCCTTTATGATTTGTCCTCAAGGTTTCTCATAATGCCTCTGATTCCCACAAATTGCAAATTCTGAGTCCTGGTTCCATTGAACTTGTGCTTGTAATATGGAGAAGGTGGTGGGGTCCAACATGGCCTGGGAAGAGTTTATTTCAGTAATGATAACGACACTGAAAAACATCGCATTTATGGAATTACAGTCAAAATTGGTTTGAAACCAGAGAAGGGCCTTGCTTTTATATGCCATAACCATGGACTTGATCTGAGATTGGACTATAGAGATAATGTACTTAGAAATTTTGTATTCCCTCTTAAAAAACATGATGACTTTTCTCTAGCGAGTGTTTCTAGCACACACAGCATGGTATAATTTGGGAGTCTAGTTGGAAGTACTGACTGGGATTTGATGTTTGGTCACAACATAGTCAAATCTTCTGTTTGCCTAAATGTAGGATCCTTTATATCATACCAGCTTGAGCATTCTTTCCATATTTGATAAGAGTAGGGAGATGCAGTAATCATGTGAGCCATCGTCTCTTCTGCCTTCTTTTATGGTATATAGAATCTAAATGGTTGGCCCTTCTCATATTTTCTCTGTAGCACTTTTAGCATTAGTATTATTATGAAGTGTGAGCCACATGAAATTTGGTATTTGATCAGGCTCTACTACTCTAGAGCTTCTGTTATGTCCATCTTCCAATAAGTTAGTTTTATCTGTCAGGTATTGGCAAACAAACTTTCTTGTACACTCTGTTATGACAAGGACTCTGTGTAATGGTGTCTTTAGTTTTATTGAAAATATATCTACTCTTGAGTTTCTTTGTCAGTTGTGTAGTCATGGAATTATGATGAGTGGCTGGGCATCTAAAAATCAAGGACTTCCATTTTCTTGAATTTGGAGTCTTGATTCTTTAACGATATAGTTATAACAATCCTTTTGATACCTCTTTCTGTTGGAACATCCTGTATTTTCTATATCACTTAGTTTCCCATATCTCTCGTGTCTGTTAGTTTAAAACCTTTATTTTTTTTCAATTATTACATCCCAATTTTATTTTATTTTGTCGGATACCTCCTTTCACATGTTTCCACAGTAAATAAACTGATGCGTCCATCATGAGTAGGTGCTGTGGTTCTGCTTCAGGCATATATTTTTGCTGGATCAATGTGCTTAACTCCTCTATCTTGAAGTTAAAGTCATTGCTAGTGCTTTGTCAAATATTTGAAAGTCCCTGATATTTATTCCTCTTGATGCAACTGGTTTTGTTATTTTTTCCCAAGAAGTTAAGACATCTGAATTTATCTTTTAAGCATTTCCATAAGAATTACACATTGGGTTATACTAGCAGGTCCTCTTGGACTGTTGGGGATATAGTGAGCAGGTACGCCGGAATTGCTTGCAGTATTGTTATTTTGAGTTGTATTTGTCCTCCTAGAGTTAGGCATCTTGTAGTATGGTTATAGATTTTTGCATGAAATTCTATTTCTTAGGTCCCTCTAGTCTGCCATTTTGTCTTGCCTCCAGACTATTGAAATGCAAGGTATTTTTTTGGAGTTATGGCTGTCTTAAATCCTAATATTGAAGTCCTTTTTCTTCTTTCAAAGGTGTTTAGGAAGAATAGGTGCATATTTGCATTTATTTGATGCCTTAGACATCTTGATTTATGTTCAAGATGTTCTTTAGAGCCTTCACTTATTTATTTATTTTTAATGGGTTATCACAGATTTTGTTTGTAATGAGGACAGGACAACTCACTTGGGGGTCAAGCACCCACCACTCACACACACAGAGCCTCTACGTCTGCTGAGACTTGAACCTGAGACTTCTCTCTGGAAAATGACCCGCCTTAAAGTTTTGATCTCATCTAGATGGCCTCCTTCCCTTCCTTTATTAGCAATCTGATAACATGCCATCCATAATGTACAAGTTAGCGAACCTTCTAGAATGTGTTCTTGCTACTATGCTTATGGATGGTACCCTTTTATGTACTTCACTCCACATTAAAACTGAAGAGGGGATATCAATTGGAATGGGAGTAATTGAACTCAGTTCTTGGTTGTGTTGCAAACTCATAACCGTTCTTAATGCTACATCCATTAAGGTTTTATGTGAAAGTGTTTTGTTTTTCTCAGGTGGCAACATAGTTTTCATAACATATTGATTAGGATAACATTAAAATACTATCAACCATGAGGCAAGGCACATTAACTGTGCCTTCTAGGAGAATTCTTGCTTGATCAAACCCAGTTGAGGCCAATACATTTTCTGTAAATGTACCAAAATATTTTAGAACATGCACATGACAGGCCGATTCAAGTTAAAGTGGTGAAACTGCTACATCTATGGCAATCTCATGCTCCGATTTATCATGGTTGGTGTATCAAATTGTCAAAGTCTGGCTTATTTTTGAATGTTATTGACATCTGTGGTCTAAGAATTATGATATTTAATCTCTTTATATATTGAAGATGATAGTCTTCTCATTGTTTATGTGTATAGTCCATCGGTCTGTGTCAAGCAGTTGACACGATCTGATACCATGTAAAAAAACTTATGTTCAAAGCCCCATGGCCATCCACTTTTTCTTATTTTTTATTTTTATTCTTTTTTGTGCATGCACATGTGTGTGTGTGGAGGCCAAGTACAAGTCAGGGAATTTGACAGAACAGTTACCCTTCAGGTGTAGTACTTGAGTGAAAGGTGCATTGACAAAGGAAAATTGCCAACAAACATTAAAAATATTTGTAAATCTAGCATGAAATTGGAAACTGTTTATGTACTTGTTGTGGTTATGTAGTTGTGTGTTCTTACACTTGATCAAAATCAAGTCTAGAATATGGGAGCCAATATGATATGCAACTATATGATCATTTTGAAATACTTGTTATCTAAGCTTACGGAGATTCTTGCAACATAGAACTTTCTAAGAGTGCACAATCAGCATGTAATTATGGGAATACTCCCAAACCTGAAATTTAGTTACAGAGCATAGATTGCACCATGTGAAGGACTTTCAGAATTTTGTTGTCTTAAACATACCTTTATGATTGTATGTGTAGATGAAAATGTCTGATTAGATGCCTGTATATGGTGACAGTATGTTGAAAATCAAGAGATCCCTGGGATAAATTTGTCATGTTGAATGTTGGAAGATGCTGTGTGGAAATTTAGTCATGTCATACTGTCTCTCTAAATTTTCTTTGGTATCTAATATCTCATTCAGTGAGAAGACCTTTGCAACATTTTGTAGATATCGTAATAAAATACATGCATATTTCTCTTTTCTTTATGCTCTGTTATTTGTGTCATATTCATTAATTTGAATGTATTGAGGTGATGCAAGTTGTGTTTACCTCTATTTAGTGTAATTCATGTTTTTTGGGTTGGACTAAGATGAGAAATGTTTGAATGCAATTAGTTTTGTTCTCTCTCTCTCTTAGCATTTCTTTTTGTGTGATTGTAAGTGGACTCTATTCTGCTTAACTTTGAAATCATAACCCATACTTTGTTGTATTAAAATAATATGAAAATGTTTGAATGCAATCTTTTTGTTTTCAATTTATTTTGTCAGTAATTGGACCTGATTTTCTCTTGGAGATCATACATAATACTTTGTTGGCTTTAAATAAGATGAAAAATGTTCCAATGTAATTTCTCTTTATCTTCTTCTTGTTTGTAGGTAAACAGTGTTAAGATGTAACATGTTGAGTGTCTATGTTAAAAACTGATCCACTTGTGTTGCTTTCATTTTCTTTTGCAGGTCCCAGGAATTCTTTTCACACCAATTTGTCCACATTCATTGTCTTTCAGACCTCTCATTTTACCTGAGTATGTTACAATTCGTGTGCAAGTCCCATATAATAGCAGAGGCCAAGCGTGGGCCTCTTTTGACGGCAAGGACCGAAAGCAGCTTGAGGCGGGTGATGCACTTCTTTGTAGCATGGCTCCCTGTCCGGTCCCAACTGTGTGTGAGATGGATTCTACCCGAGATTTTTTGCGTAGTGTTTGTGACGGTCTGCATTGGAATTTGAGGAAGAGGCAATCTCTTGATGGGCCTCGAGAAATATGATGCCTCTTATTTTCACTAATATTCTATTATTTTCACTAATATTCTATTATTTTCACTAACATTTTTTTTAGGCCGAGGGGAAACTACTTGGCAATCTTGTATCGTTAATGTTGTTCCAATATGATAAGATTCTCTTAATTTATAGTAAGCCCTACTCTTTTCACATGTTTTGTCTATTGTAATATATGTAATGCTAGTCATCAAACTTCATTCAATTCTGTAAAGTCTTGCTTCCGAGATAACTACTGTACTACAAAAGTATGGTGACCATTGGTATTCCTCTAAAGAGAGTATCTATATAAGCATGCACTCAATTTGTCTCAACACTCTGTTGCATCAGTTCATGAATAGACTCTTCTTGAATGTTGAGGTCATTTTAATTGGCATGATTGATTCATTTTTTTAATTTGTAGTTGGTAGTTAGATCTTCACATGGGCTTTATGTTACACATTCAACATTTTACTATTTCAAGATGATCAAGTTTATGGTAGTAACTTTCTTGACAATGAAATTTGGCAGTTGTTCAAAACTTGTGCTGATTATTTTTGAGCGATTAATTTTATAACATGCAAATGAATATGAACTTGGTACTTTGAATAGGACTTTGATGGTGGATGAACTGAATTTCTTGTTCTGAAATTGAATCTTTACCTTACATGCTTAGAATAGACCTGCTTGGCAATCCCTTATAACTTAAGGATAAAGGAGACAGGAAACTTAACCATCACGTTTGGTGGTTGTAACAAAGCAATCATTTATAGTTTATATTCATCCGAACTTCAAAAAGTTGCATTTGGCTTTTGTATGGAACAAGAGAGGAACCAAAGAAATTGCTTACTCTAAATTTGAATCTTAACCTTACATACATAAATTACACATGCGTGACAATTACTTTATAACTTGAGGATATAGGTAATGGGAAAACTTAATGATGATCTTGGTAGGTTGTAACAATGCAATGATTTATAATCATTTTAATGATTTTCCTATATGTGTGGAACTCTAAAATGCCTTTAGCTTGTGTGTTGAACAAAAGGCAGACCAATGTAAAAGTCAAATAAGGTTGGTTTCTATTATATTTTAATGCTCTTCTACGTCAAGATATAAAATCTATTAATGTTATGGAAAAGAGGATTAATCTGAACTAACTCATTTGAGTTTATTATTATTCTCCTTTTTTATAATAAAAGGATGCTCTCTTCTTACTAAAAATAAGTATTTGAAGACTACAAAATTATTAAAACAATGAGAAATGCAATCTTTGATCTGGTAGATTAATCTAGATGCCTTTGGAATAATAAATTTATAAAATGCAGGTGGAGTCAAAGATAGAATCATTCTGTTAATTGCTTTATTCTTATTTATAAACAAGGACTTCATCAATATAAAATTTTAGGACTTTGGATATTTGCAAATATACAAGAACAAAATGATCATTTAAAAAACAAAATCATTTACTATATTATTTTTTAAAACTTAACAAGATAAAATAAATACAATTTACCTGTAAGGTTATATTAGTAAAAACTTACGCAGGTGTTGTAGGTGAGTTGGAGAGGAGAGGGCAATCCTCCAAAGGAGGTCCCAGGTTCGAATCTCCACCCTACCAAAAAGCTAAATTGGGTACCTAAAATCCAATTGATAATGTTGGTGCGGGCAGGGTTGGGTGCGACTCCCGGGTGACTTTGACGGTGTAGAACCCTCTGTTCGTGGTCTCTTAGACCAAGACGGCCCCACAAGGGTTTTTTCGCTTTAAAAAAAAAAATATTAGTAAAAACTACGAAATTAAAAATATATATTTATAAAAGATAAAAGGAAGAACAAAATGGTCATTTAAAAAACAAAATCATTTTCTATATTATTTTTTAAAACTTAACAAGATAAAATAAATACAATTTACCTGTAAGGTTATATTAGTAAAAACTACGAAATTAAAAAAATATATTTATAAAAGATAAAAGGAAGAAGGTTTTGTTAATTTGTATTTTATGTGTTTTTTTAAAGGGTAAAATGCTCTCTTTTGGAACCTTAAGGGTGGGAGAGCATGGAAAACTTGAGGAGATGGAGACCACAAAGTAGTCAACTACCAGTGTGAAGGGAGACTTTAAGGGATATAGTATGTGAGGTTTATTTGTTGGAAACCAACACTTGGTAAGTAATAATATGTTTGCTAAAATTTAAAATCCATATTACATCATGATTAGGTACTACATGACCATGTTATCATGCCATTTTAATGAACTTCATAGTGGTATTATATCCTTTGGTATGATTTAAATCTAGATTTCTTCGCTTGGAATGTACATTTTTAACAACTTGAGTTGGTGTTAATAGTATTATTTTTAATTATTAACATTTTAAGTTGGAATTTAACCCAATAAATTTCTCCATGGGAACCTATTTCTATTATATACCAACCACTATACATTATGGGAAGTAGTTAGTGTACTGGTTTGACTACTACTATCGCATTGAAGATATGAAAACAATCATACAAAGGAGACACAATGATGGTAGGTGAAGAGGCCAGGAGGAGCACTCAAATTGCCAACAATTAAGGAATAAAGTGAGAAATATCATTGAAATTGAGGAACATTGTCAAAGCTTGAAGTGGGCTGATTTGTTGAGTCTGTTCGTTCAAAGGGATCGATTTGTTGAGCATCAAGTGATTTACTAGTATAAGGAGAAGTGGAAGCAAATATGCTTGTTTGGAATGACTTGCTTGATTAACACATTGGTGTTTGATCCACTCAAACATGCAAGAAGATCGCCATCTTGACATCATCCCACCAATACAAAAAGTTGATTGGGAAATTGGGGTGGAGTATTTGCAAGGAGGCAAAGGGGCTGATTTGCCTATAAGGTGATATCACTATGAAGTGTCGACTAGCCTATGAAGTGTCGACTAGCCTAGTCAAGGCAAACACAACGGTTTGATTCACTTGCCAAGGAAGGGAGGAGATACCCAATCAACAAGAGCCATATGTGTAGGTATCATGTCAACAAGGAAAAGAGTGAAGTACAAGGATTCTACTAAGTGTTGGGATTTTCGATTTGTTGAAAGTTGGTTTGCTAAATAAAGATTGATTTGCTCGAACGATAATGATTCATTGGTCAAAGTAGGTATAAAGGGGATGATTGACTTGAGATGGTTTGATAGCAAAAGTGTGCAAGGAGGATGAATTGGATTGCAACATTGGTTTGCTTACCGATAACAAATCAATCAACATATTTTAGAAATATAGAGACTCAAATGCATTGATTTGTTGGTCTAAGGCGTGTCTTTGGCTAGGAGCATGATGTGGGTTATCTAGGACCCAATGTAACGACCTAGGAAAGGACAAAACCTTTGCCAAAGTAAGTTAGTGGATGAAGGCGATTGCTAAAGTGCATGAGGAGCACTTAGAGCTAAATTTGGTTGGATGGGCAATCATTTACTATTTAAGCTTAAAATTTACTATTTTTGTGCCAAGGCACATGCTATGGTTTTACTTATGACTTGAATTAAACTCTATTTGCTATAGAGCCAAAGTTCATTTGTAAAGATTCATTTTGGTTATTTTAAAAACTCTTATTTTTTTGAATCAAACCGTGTACCCCATTCTCATATTTTTAATTTCAAGTGAATGATGTTTGTGGCTCCACCTTCTTATGTTAGTTATTTTCATGCATTTCATTGTTTTTTTTATTTGGTGAAAGAAGGGGTTTCAAAAGGATCCCCAAACCTTTTACAAAAAAGAACCAAACTATCCTCCTAGAAGACCCAGAGAAGGTAGGAATAAAATAATACAAACTAGCAGATCCTCCATCAGGAAACCAAATAGATCCCATGTATGACCCACAAACAACAAATCATAATAGAACATTAGTAGCTAAAACAAAAAAAGACCAACCTCCCATGCAGGGGAGGATCCAACCGATGAGACAACCTAACACCAAGAAGGCAAAATGCATCAGAGGATCTCGCTCCTCAATTCTTCAGGCCGCTAGGCCCAACTTCATTCTTATTCGTATCTTGCTTGTTCATGTCCCACTACTCCCAACCCATTAACACCATGATTTATTTAATGCATGAGATGATCACTTGCATGGAATCTAAAGGGGACTTATGTAGCTTCAAAAGCATCCTTTTGAAAGATTTGGGTGTGCTAAGAGTATCCTGAGACTGAGTAAATAACATTTTTTTTTCATGATTTTCATTGTTATCTATTTAGTTTATCACACATTGTAGCTACTTGTTCTTCATGGTATGTTTATGGGATCACACTTTTCTTTCTACAACCTAAGAACTATATTTATGTTACATATGTTTGTTTATTTTTTGATCTTGCTACAAAGTAATAATTGTATTTATTTTGTGTTTTTATTTTTTTCCCTCAAAATATTTATATTAGAAAGGAGTCAACCTTCTCCATAGGTTGAGTTGGGTCAAACCTTCTCTTCCACTACATTTCTTATGATCATTTGTATCAATTGTTAGAGTTTCCAGCATACAAGAAATGACAATCTACCTTTTTCCAATGAAATACTTTGGTTGAATCTACAAAATAATTTTTAGATCTAGTAAGATTTACCTGTTAAAATATCAAGTAACCTACAAATCTAATTATATTTGGTATTTTTACATTGATATTTAAGGGTTTTATTGAGTTAGCTTTTAGATATGCTAATACTCACTAAATGTTGTTGCATGATAACTTTGTTATTGAAGAACCCTCCTAGTTTTGCATAGATATGGAGATTTTATGCAAAATTTTACAAAGATTTAACATTTTTCTAATGATTCTCATAGACTTTGCATGGAGTTTGAGTTGAAATTTTGCATATTTGATAAAGGGGTATTTAGATCCATGTTTTATTTTAATAGATCAACCACTAAAAACACTAGATCTACAAATTTATACTTGAAATTTTAGGAAAATAAGAAATAACTAGAAGTTTCATGCTATATCCATACCCATATTTACATTTAGGTAAGTTTTAAAATCATTTTATGTCTATTCCGCTAGAAGGAGGGTTTTGAGAGTTTAAAATTATGGGATCTAAGTTTCAAGAATCTGAAGAACATATTGATCTTATTGAGTTACCCATAATGTGAAAGAGGATCTCTTAGGACAATAAACCCATTTCCTAGGAAGATTAAAAAATATTAGAAACTCCTAGGATCTCAAAAACCCAAAACCCAGACCAAGAAGAAATATCGAGATCTATTTCATCATCATATGAATTTATCACAAATATGGCTCAACCTGTTCAACCTAGTTAGTTTGTGCAACAAGCACAAGTGTAGTGAGTAATTCAAGCACAATCCAACATCCAACAAGTGTAACAAGTTGCACAATAGGCACAAGCTACCCAACAAAAACTTCAATAAGTGCAAGCCATTCAACAAGCATAGTATGCATAGTAAGGGCTACTTATACTGTAGATGCAAGTATTAATGCCACTTCAAAATAAATTTTCAGATTGGAGCCACCAAGTTCCATTGAACTTACTAGTATATTGGAGCCTTGCCCTTATTTAATGAGGATGAAGGGAAAACAATGTTAGAGCACCCTAAGTGACTATCAATGCAAAAATCAATTCATCATATTAAAGAGGAAGATGTAATGGTGTGATTAATCATATTCTCAATGAGGTGTAAAGTTCCATTCTAGTACAAAAGCCCTAGGTTAGACAAGTCACTAACTAGGCCATATTTGCTAATATATTTGTTAGATGATTTGCTAATCTTGCTAATGAATATCCAATACATTTTGAGCTAAACATGATGATAAGGCATCAACATAAGAACATTCATGATTTTAGCATTTGAGTAATACATAAGCTATACAAGATCCCTACCAACATTTGTCGGTGTATCACATAAGAGAACAATAATGAAACTTGGGAATAATGGCTAGAGTAACAAATCATGTCATATGAGTGAGAGCATTTGAGAAATATTCCCATACAAAGGAGATACTGGTTCAAGTAGGGAAACTACCATCATTATTGTTGATGGCTTATCCGAAAAACTTGATTCAATCACCTATACAACAATTTTAGTTTCCTCCACTACCTTAGATCATTTTATTATCTAATACTTCATTCCAATTTGTCCAAAAATATTCTAGCAATCCTTGTCAGTATTGTAGATACCTCCTTAGATATCACTAATACTCAATGTATGACTATTGAGTGTGTCCATATATCAACAATCATTACTGGTGCTAACTTCAACCTCATATACCATGACATTGTCAAGTGCATTGATGCCAAGTACTACTTTATATTGACCATAAATATTGACATTACTTGCCTACAATGATTATCTCTATCTATTTTGCCAACATATTTGAATCAACCATCACAAGTTTAGGAAAGAGTGGACAAAGTTGAATAATGAATAGATGAGATATTTTAACTCATGAGAAATATGCCTAATAAAATAATGATAAATGAGGGATGAAGATATAATAAGAGCTTTGATGCGGGATCTCAACAAATAAATATGCCTTGTGTATAAATATTAGGCTCTTGAATAGAAAAATAGGTTGATGTATAATGTGAATGCAACAAATAAAGATCAAAACAATTGTTGAATCAAACTGTTCTTGGTGTTTTTTATGCAATGGTCCTCACAATCCCATGGAATGCATTATGAGTATATAGAGTTCAATCTATGATAGAGGTGTAGTAAAGTTATCTAGTCTGACAACCTTCAATAATGACTCAACTAATAATGAATCAACCTACAATACCTAATTAGTAGGCAACCAACATACTAGTGGTAAATAAATTGATAACACCTTAGTATGATGCAATGATGAATGGCAACAATATGATTTTGGATAAATTTGGGATGATAGATGAGAAAGAAATAATTCCTTTTGAATACATGGTTATTTATAGCAACAAGGGGTTATAACTAGGGGTAAGGGAAGATCCACAAAAGAACAACCTCAAAAATCGTCTCTTCAATTAGACCCACAAAAGTAATCTAAATCAGGGTAAAAAAATACCATGTTGACGAGGGTGACCACCACTACATATTAAAGGTAAGGGTTCTCAAAAACCCGTGCAACAATAATCCTAAATACAATTTGTCATACCCACATTAGTTTAAACACATAATATACAATCATAATTACTAAAGGGAAAAGAATTAGTGATGTCTAAATGAATGGTTGAGTAACCTGTACAATAGAATGATCAGAATAAGGAATGAGAAATTGTGAAAATAGACTTCAAATATACATCACTTACTAAGGGATATTGACAAGTTGCTACCAAATAATTTAGAAGATTTGTAACATGAAATGAAGGGAATGTGACAAAAACCAAGATCAATATAATTGAGAAGTTGAAAAAAACCCATACAAAGATGACTATGCTAGAGGCCTTGTCATTATAGGACAATGATATCTATTGAAAAAAAAATTGATGAAACAAGAGTGAGTTTTTACTAAGTCAAAACCAGTGCAACAAATGGAATCCAAGACAATATAATTCAAGAACAACAAAATTTAATGGTTGAAGATCCCTAAAAAAATATAGGTGAATAGTATAGATATCATGATATTATCCAAGCCTAAGACAATGAAACCGTCATCTTTCTATATCACATTTTGGATTGAAGGGTACTTATTATGTAATACCATAGTGGATGCTAGTGCAATTGTAATAGTCATGCCCAAAACTATATATGATAGAATATGGATTACATATACTCATGGCATGAACACACCTATCTAAATGGATGGAACACATGTGAACATAGAAGGAGCACTAAGAGAATTAATTACAATGATATGTTCATATCTTGAATTGATTGTTGTGTAGGAAGTGATCATGTCTAATTTCTCATCATACTTTAGAATGTTGCTATCTTGTGAATGGATCTAAAATTATCTAAAAAGAGTATATTTTGATAGATTACACATACATGAAGGTACCATACTAGTATAATATCATATAGATTGAATCTAGATAGATGTATTCATACCATATCAAAGAATTTAATAATCCAAATGCTATTGATTAGAATGGTGATATGGTACCTAGGAATAGATATATGATATTATATTATATAAGGATATTATGGGTAGTTGGCATGGGCCACACATAACCCAACACTAATTATAATCTACTACCCAAAGTAGAATTAGAAGACATGTATAGACGTCCGGTCCGTCGTGGAAGCAAATAAATACGAAAGAGATAACCATTTTGCAAACAAAATCAATTTAGCAGGTGGAGATTAGAATGCGATGTTTTCTGAATTATTTTTTTGCTCTGCTAGGGTTTGATGAGGAAAGCTGCTTTGCTAGAATTTTTTTGAGACCTATCTGGTGGGCTCTGCGGGGATGGCAGCAGTTTCTAGAGGAGGTATGAACAACTGGAGGAATGTAGTGATGGCATCAGGTCCGTCACAGAGCGTGCATGCTAGGGCTGGTATTTCTTTTAAAAATGATTGGAAGGAATAGGATTTCCCATTGTATGCCAGGAATCGCTTGTTAAAGAACAATGGATGTTTGGAACGATGTGAAGCCGGGCCGGTTCTAGTGGTTCAACCAGACTCGGTGGCAGAAGATGTGGAGTATTTAACCAAACATGCGCTTATTGGTAAATTTATGGGCATCCGAATTTCTCTTCCCTTTGTGGAGGCTTGGGTTAGGAAGACTTGGAACCCTGAAGGTGATGTGGAGGTGATGCTGAGTGCAAACAACTATTTTATGGTGGTTTTTTCTTGTCTTGTGGATCGTAACAAAGCATTTGAAGGAGGTCCCTATTTCTGTAACCAAGCGAGACTCTTTCTTAAACCCTGGCATGTGGGTTTCAACCCATCAAAGGAGTGGCCGTCACGGGTTCCGGTGTGGGTTCGGCTTCCGTGGCTCCCCTTAGAATTTTGGAGAAATGACATCTTGCATATGATTGCCCTTCTACTTGGGAAGCCGGTTGGGCCGTCAGGACAAACACTGGATAAAAAGGTAATCTCTGTTGCCCATATCTGTGTTGAAATTGATTTAAACAATCCTATTCTAGATTCTATTGAAATACAGTTCGGATCAACCACATGGGTTCAAAAAATTGACTATGAAGCTCTTCCATGTCGTTGCCGGATTTGCCATGAATATGGCCACTTACAAAGAAAATGCCCTAAGTTTGTCCTACCTATGGCTTCAAATCCTGGGCCCTCTCAAGCTGTACAAAATATGGATAAAGGAAAAGCCCCGATAAAGGAGGGGGATTAGGATAAGGAAGGCTTTGTTACGGTAAAACCTCGAAACAAAGGAAGAAAGGCAAAAAGAGACATTAAGGATAACCAGCCAGATGCTCAGCTCAATCATTTTGAAATTCTAGAGAATCTTGATCAGTGCATGGAGATACCTGAAACATCGCTACCTGTTATAGATATAACAGGACCAAATCAGTTGTCTCTTCATGAGGTGGAACCAAGGGAACCAGATACAGGGGGTTTAAATGAAGAACAAAGGGCTTTGGTTTCGAGTATAGGTGATATGGTTGGCCCTAGCCCTGGAAGTGAAGTTATCTTAGAAAATAGCACAGATTTAGATGTGTCCTCTCCTACCCAGGCACTGATGCAGTCATCCATGGACTATAAAACTCCTACGGTGCTGGGATTGCAGCATAAAATAATTAAAAAAAATGCTTCAGATAAGAATATGAAGGTGGGTCGGAAGAAAGACCAAGATAAAATTAAGTTAATGGGGGAGACTTTGGTAGAGTCAAGTTTGGTGAGAACATTGGACTCCCATTTTTATAACCCCCAAAAATGATTATACTTTCATGGAATGTAAGGGGGTTGAACAACATCCCCAGACAAAAAGTTGTTCATGATTTGATTCGTGTTCATTCTTCGGATGTGGTTTTTATTCAGGACAGAGTATTGATAACTGGGAGAGTCTCCCGTCTGGGGATTCTCAACACCTACGGGAGTTGATCCATAAGAATGTTCAGACTTAATGTGGTTTTTTTTTTTTTTGGTTTTCTTTGGGAGTTGACCTTGTCTGGTGATTTAGCTTGTCTTGTTGCTTATTTGAGTCCTGGGTGGGGGCTCAGCTGTACTTTGTAATCCAGACTTTTTATCAATAATTTTTTACCCCTTTATTTAAAAAAGAAGACATGTATATAAAGAAATAATATTGTCATTGTAATCATCATTCATATTGAGTATTCTATTGTAATTGTCTTTGCTTGTAGAGTGGCATCTCATCTTGGGAGATCTTGTATTTCTTAAGGAGTATTATTGGTGTTTCCCTATACTAAGGGTATTATCCATCTTTGTCTTATTGTGTGGATTTTTACTATGGATAATTATTTATGGATGGATGTTTTGTTATTTCAACATATGATGAGTGATTTATAGTAATGAGAATAAAGTTGTATAACACCTCAAAATATTTCTAGAGCAGATGACATTGATGCTAAAAAATGGTGGACATATTTTAAGTTTTTATATTTTGCCGATCCTTATTGGAAATTCCACCTTAATATATTTTTAGAAAAGGAAGCTAAAATATGGTTCATAAGTTATATGATTGAAAATAATAATGGATACACTTAGGGAGAATTGGAGCATGCATTCTTAAGTCAATGGGACCCATATAAAAAGATAACTAGTTTGAAGGATATACTCAAAGGCTATGCACAAGCTTCAAAAAGAACAAAAGGAGTTAAAAAGAGAGCAATAAAATTTCAAAAAAGTGGTAGAAGGAAAAAAAATGTTAGTGTGCAACCTCAAGGAACCATACCTTTAGTGGCAGATAAGCTAAAAAGTGAACAAAAATATGTTTTTGAATCTAAAAATTATATTCTATAGGTTCATGGTTGCATTTAGAAGGAAAAGGTTATTATTTCCATCAACCCTAGTAGCAAAAATAATTTTATTAATATTGCCCTTGCTAAGAGGTTGTAGGTTCAAGCAACAAAAATTAAGGACATATAAAATTGAAAGTGAGAATGTTCAATTTTTTAAATATTTGAATATCACCATTGATAAATATGTTTTACATTCTAATTTTCATGCTATTTAGATGGATGATCTGGATATTATTTTGGGTTATCCTTTATTGAATTCTTTAGGTAATGTTAACATTAATGTGCAAAATAAGTTTATGAAGATCGCATAGGACAAAGAAATTAACATTGCATGATGTTTCTTAAGGAGCAAGGATCCAAGGAGAAGCAAGAAGCAAATATGGTAGGGAAACAAGTTAAGGAAACAAAAGAAGAATCAAAAGTTGAATCTACAATAACAACAATAGCAAAGTCCAAGGAAGCTCTAATAGAAACATATAAGAATGCACCAAAAGTTCACAAGAGAGAAAAGCATAAGAAATAATTTAAAATAGAGGAACAAAATTCTAAATAACTAAAGGAAACATAACATCAGGTTAAGGTTACAACATATCGCTGCCCACACCACCATGAGCAACAATAATCTTGGAGGTATGGCTTAGGGCATCAATATTATTATGGATCTACATGGAGTTAGAAAGGCATCAAGTATGGTAGTGTTTGGCAAAAAAAATATAGTGATTCTAGATTTTGTAGTGGTGTAGTAACATCAGGGAACAATACGACTATTGTTTGAAATATCAGAGTAGCAGAAGCATAGAGCCAATAGAGCAATTATAGATATTTAAGTGGCATAATGACAACTTGGCATCATTGAAGACCATCACCAATAAAGATTTCACCAAGAGGGATAGATGATCAAGATTCATACTAATTGTTATCATTACCTATAAGATCATAATATTTAGTTTATTCTCATATTTTGAGGATGAAACATTTTTAAAGAGGGTGGAATGTATGGTACTTAGGAATAAGTATATGGGGATATGCTATTATATTGTATAATGGTATTATGGATAGTTGGTATGGGACTCTTATCTTGGGAGATTTTATGGAGTTATTCCTTCTTTAAGGAGTATTATTGGTGTTGCCCTACCTTAAGGGTATTATCTATCTATGTCTCAATGTGTAGATTTCTATTATGGATAATTATTTGTGTATGGATGTTTTGTTATTTAAGTATATGATGAATAATTTATGTTAATGAGAATAAAGTTACATAACAAATGATACTTCATCAATAGGAGATGAACAACTACTAAAATAAGACTATCTTAGTGAAATAGATATGATCATAGATAGTCTTCAAGAAGATTATGGTGATTTCAAAGACTTGTTTTAAGAAAACGACCTAGGCACACACTTAGTTCTTGATAGGCCAAGTAAAATGCCAAAACTATTAATAAATAAGTTTAAATTATTAATAAAATATGGATTTTGCACTTCGATGGAGCTCAAATGAAGAATGACATCAAGGCTAGAATTAGACCCACCAATTATCGAGGGAGAATTTGTAATATGTATGTTGGTTGTTGTTTGATTGTGTGAATAACATGGCTAAATTATGAAGTGTTATGCATAAAATTATAGAAATAAAAAAGGCTTGGGACTAATTAAACATTTAAAATCTTTGACATTATGAGTTAGTGGAGGTTTGATTGTTTTGCACCATCAAACATCAAATGTTGAAATCATACAAGTATAGGATTTGGGATTTATTTGAAATCATTGAAACCCTAAATATATATACATATCCATAAGAGCAAAAGCAGTGAGTGGATGAGCTAGCATATTTAGCCATGTATTTTTATCTAGTAACCAACATGTTGGTCAAGCCTAATGAATTAGAAGTAAGTTTTAGAATAACTATACCAAATAATATAGACAATTGGTAGATCTTTCATAGTGATGAATTAGTATGGATATGGCATCAAGAATGATGTTATATAACTAAAGAGAGATTTTCTCAACTCAGATGATGACATCAAGAAAAGAGCATTTAGGTAAAATCCTCTATCTATAAACTAATTGAAGTTATCAATAAAAAATATTTGCTGGTAGGTAAAGCATGCACAAAAGAGGAAGTTGATTGATTCAAAGAATTAGGAACTAAATATGATGATATCATTGCTTGGAGTTATAAAAATTTAAACGTATATGAAAAAAGTCATTGAGCACACAATTAAATTGATTCCATGAGATAGATTATTTTGATTAAAATAAAGACCTATTAATATAAATATTGAGGTAGTTATAAGGAAGGACTTGAAACTATTACAAGATTTATCCAATAAAGAGCTTAATCTGAGTAGAAAATTTAGTGCTAGTTTACAAGAAAAGTGATGATATTAGTTGTGAATTGATTTTCAAAATCTAAACAAAGCATCACTAAAAGATCACTACTCATTACCTTTGATGGATCATATATTACAAATGATCATAGGGTTCAAATGTTATCATTGCAATACAAATTATCTAGGTAAAATCAAATTTGGATTAAGGACAAGGATCAACATAAAACAAAATTTAGCACTAAATGGAGAAATTTTCGCATATCATAGAAATTCATTTGGATTGTCTAACGAAGGTGTTTCTTTTCAACAAGTGATGGACATAGAATTTTTATGGCTTACTAATGAGATAATCTTAATATTCTTAGATGATTTAATGGCTTTCTCAAGAAAAGGAAGAAACACATTGATCACTTTTGCATAGTGTTAGAACAATGCAATGAGTATAGGATTCACTAAACTTGAGCAATAAATATTTGGTGTACAAGAAGGGAAGTTATTGGGATATCTTGTTTTGAATGATGGACTTCCACATTAAGGCAATATTGAAAATATTGTTACCATATTCTAAAAAGGGTTTCAAATTTTAATAGATCAAATTCACTTTAGGAGAAAGTTTATTATAAAATTCATTAAAATTGTCATACCAATAATGAAGATGATGAAGAATATAACTTTCACTTGGATAGAAGTGGTCAAATAGACATTGCAAGATATCAAAAATATAATATCTCAAGCACTTGTTGTGGTCACCAATATTTAGTAGAGACTTTATCTTTTACATAGTTAAAATAGGTACCAATATTGCCACAATGACATGTAGAAAAACCAAAAGGAAGAGGAACACTCAATCACATTCATGAGCCAATTTTTGCACAATTATTAGGAGGTAAACTTTTATTGAGAAGCAAGTTTACATCATGACAAAGGCACTAAAATTTTTTAGACACTATGTCTCATAAAACAAAACTACCATATTCATAGTACATCCAATGTCAAGTCATTTGTGTTGTAGGGTGAACTTGAGAAGAAATGAGTTGGTTGGATAATGGAGATTCAATAGCTCAATCAAGATTAATCTAACTAATATGGTATAATGTAGGGCATTATATGAAAACTTAGATAGATCATATGTGGAGGACTATGTTGGATTTACTAGAAAAAACAAGTAGAAAAACCAAACACTCAATATCAATTCAAATGGATGCACAATATTAAAGTACATGTAGAATAGTACTATTTCGAAAGGCCTTATGCCAATGAAAAAGAAGTAATTTAAGCAAAAAATAACTAGGTAGAGATTTATTAGTGGGGTGTTATTATGTAAAGCATATAGTAACATGTTTTAATATGCATTAAAAAGAAAAAAGTAAGGGACTTATTTCAATAATATCATGACGAAGACAATCATTATTCAGTTGATTTGACAACAAATAAAATTATACTTGCAGGGTATTATTGACCATCAATTATCTCATATAAATTTCAATGGATGATATTGTATAAATATTACTAAGTATTTATCAAGAAGTAGAAGAGGGTACCTATGTTGTTAAAAGTAATATTTAACATTTTTAGCAATAGGGCTTGTATTTAACTAGCAAGATCAACCCAATGTCCAACGTAGCCCATGGATGGATTTTGACACTAACAAATTACTTTACCAAATGGGTAAATTCCATCCTAGTAAAGAGTGCCATTCAATATGTTATATTTCAACTATTGAAAGATATAATCACAAGTTTTTGGATCCTTTGAATGATCATTGTTGTGGACCAATACTTGGACCACATCAATAAGGCTATGAAGATGTTGTCGAAGCACTACTATTACCAAGAATTACTAAGGCTAGGGGCCAAACACATGGCTTGGCTCTATATGTCACTGACTACACCGAATTTAAACTAAGGAAAAGAGGCCCAACTGCTTCAAATATTGGAATAGAAGCGACTAAAGAAATTTCAAAGTCAACATCATCCAAGGAATTTCAAAGTTTTTGCTGGGATGGAAGCCAAAGTGACCAAAACTAGTGGCTAAGGGATCGAGTAGATAGAGGATGGGATGACCAGATATTTATAAAAAATGATGCTAGCAAAGCCTACCAAAAGTCTTGGCTAGGTCTATGAGACCTCAACAATGGGTTGAAGCCTTCAATAGATAATGACAAAGATAAAATACTTCCTGATGACTACATTTGAGTAGAGATCATGTGTATAAGAAGCTGGATCACCCAATTACCCTTCAAATATCCAGATCAAAGCCATTGGGTATGAAAATGAAAACCAGTATTAAGAACTTACAATGGTAGCAATGACCCCTATTGATCATGAATGAAGATGCTTGCAAGTTTGACAACTAAGATAACAATAAAACATAGTGGAGAGAAGCTAAGCATGCTCAAGTGGTACATGCCTACTAAATACACATGGATACTAAGGAGTAAGATTGTTTATAGGATCAAGACAATTGGCCAAGAAAAAGCAGAAAAAGAACACCCACTCTTCTCAAACATGTTGATTATATCTAAAATCTGGACTGTGCTAGATTGTACATACACATTACGCCTAGGAGAGACCATCTATGCAATGACTAAGCTAGATTCCATGGATTGTAAAAATTATAAATAGCTTAATTTAATTTAGTATGAGGGTTGATAATTTGAGTGTTTGTTTATTGTATAATATGCAATTTTGATCTATAATTTTAATGAACCAACTTATTTTTTAACATTTTATAGCAATGTGTTGTGGAATTCTTTAGTTTATGAATGCTCTGTAGGCTATAAATATTTATGTAAAATCTTTGTGGATGGTCTTTTCTGTTAGGCCTGAGTTGCTATTTTGATTATCATTATTGGTTTTTGAAATTTTAGGGATGCTTAGAATTTGATTATGTGGTTCTAATTTCTTTTGTAAAATATTACTTAGGGTGTTTGGCGCTATTGGAGTAGTAGAGGGCATGATCTAAACTTAATTTACATTCTACAATGCTTCACTTGGTGACTGGTTTGTTAAGCTTTATATGTAGTTTAGTTGCAGTGTGTTTTGCATAGGATATGATAGTGTTGTTAGCCAAATTCCATCCACATTTAATCAAATATTTCTCTTCCTTATCTTTCTAAATCTTCATTTCTCACTTTCATCTTCTTCTATTTCTTTTACTTTTTTTGTTTTACAAGGAATTGACCTTCTTTGGAGCTTGGTAAGGGAGAAATCCTGAAACATATAATCTTGACTCTACAGTCTAAGGCACACTTCTCACCACTAGGTAGATTATAGACCAAGATTTTTTAGCATGTCCAATGGGGCTAATCATTCAATATATATCTCATATACCCAAAGGCTCAAGATTTTAGTGAATATCTTAACCTCATAAGTGAATATTACACATTCACCTAGTGACTCCATTGATCAAAGAACCTAAGATTGGTGATGCTAAAGGAAAAATATCCAAAAATAAGTTCTAAAATTATGTAATGATAAGATCGAAGGTTAAAAAAGCTCAAAAGATCCCATACAGATTGATGATTTCCTAGTCATTTTAACACATTCTAGTAAAAACCATGGTTGGATGCATATATCCATCCTAGAACAATGTTGTACGCTTGAACCTTCATGACATTCCTTAGGTTGCTTTGAAGGCTTTTACCTCCTTTGATGGTATTGAAAAGACAACTAATGAACACTATCAAGATATCACTACTTTGGCTACTATCTATGACATTGCTCATGTAGATATAATGGTAAGACTCCTTACACTCTCTTTTACATGTAAAGTACTGGCATAGTTTTACTCATTAAAATATAGCAATATAGGCACTTGGAATGACCTTATTGAACCTTTCACTCTAGAATTTAATTAGGTAGGGGACCCTTTCATAATACTCACTAAATTCCCATCCATTCAAAGGCATCTCCAAGAAATCATCATAGAATTTAATGTTTGGTTCAATAAAACCTGCGGAAGGGTCCCTCAAGACAAAACCATCACATTCCCAAACCTATATATGCAACTTCTGGGATTTCTCCCCTAACTTAGGGCTTCAAATATGGAAATCCAATGATATGATGTTCTTTTAAGTTTCTCAAGTTGCTATTGCAATTGGAAATACACTCATCATAGTTGGAATACTCCCATTATAATTATTATACTAAATATACCTCAAATATAATAGATAATCTCACAAGCTACCTCCCTGGTCTTGTATTCCACTTCATCAACCATAATGAATCATACCTTCAATATTCCATTTTGATGAGTTCTATAATTACTATGTCCACTCCAAAATCAAAAGAATTACAAGATTTGAGAGCTTCAATCTAGAACATGATAAACAAACTTGTGATATTAGAGCAACATAATGCTAAGAAGAGATTTAAATAATACCAACAAGAAGAACCTCCTCATTCTCTAGAGGATCAAGTGATGCCACTTGGTGAAAATGATGAAGAGCAATTCCATATTTCTAGATATTAAGAACTAGATGCATACATTGCTCTGGATGAATATTGGAGATCAATATTTAATAATCATTAACATAGAGATACCTGCCAAGCTTACCAACACCAGCTCTAATTTATTGTAGTACAAGAAGTAGAGGAAGAATTAGAATAGTTTACGACCCTACTAATGGATCTAGAACAAAATCAAGTAGATGAGGAACCTTTGAACCTATCCATCTACTATATTCCTTAAATTTGGGGGATGATTTTTATTGTTATATACTCAAGAGTTATAAGGTCTTGGAATTGTAAAGAAAAGGACGGAGTAGCCCAAGGAACAAACTAACCTAGAAAATCTAAAAATAAAACCATATCCTCAAAGAAAGCAACAAGCAGAGCAAAATCCAAAAGAATCTCAAATATGAACCCATCAAGTAGCACCAGTAACCAACCACAACCAAGAAACTTACTAGAAGCTAGAAGCACCATAAGTAAATTAGAAAAATGATCAAAAATTTAGGATGCCATGGCACCCTTTAGTAAATAATAAGTAGAGAGAAGAATCTATTGATCAATACTAAGTGAGGATGGAGCAACTAGCCAATAAGGAAGAAAAGTTGTCAAAGAATATTGAACACATCATCGTAAAAAAAGTGAAGAAAATGAAGGAGACTTTGATGATTTTTGGACAAGTTTATTTGGTAGAAGTATCTCTCAAAAGCTCAACAACTAGTGAAATCACCCTCTCAGACTTCAAGGTACCACATAAGCAACCATATCTAGGTATGGGTGAGATTAAACCTCTTCCATTCTATTTGTTTGTATGTATGGAGGGCTACCTCGTTCACAACTACATGATAGAATCTAAATTTATCATAAAAATGATGCCTCAAGTAGTTTATAATACCATGGGATTGGAATATACCCAATCTAGTCCTAGAGTATTGCATATAAGTGTATTTTAGATCCAGCTAATAGGGATTGTAAAAAATATTTTAATACTACTACACAATTTGCTGGATATTTTAACAATCTAGAAGGTAACAGTGGTAGATTTACCACTACTATCTGGGTCATGCTTGTTAAGGGAGCTTATGGCCATTCTAGGGAGAACTTATTAGAAGATAGGACTCACATGGTCATTTTTTTACATAGGAAAGAAGATCTAGATATATAACGAGAGTATTAGCCCTTATCACATAGAAATGTATGAAGATAAAAAATACAATATGGATGAGAATGCTTTGGGGTATCCCAAGGTGGAGATAGAATATTGGTTAGAAGGTCTAGTGGAAATTATAGAGAATGAGTCTTCCATAAATAGTACAAAAATAATGATTCATTTAGACATGGGAACTCAGTAGGATCCAAAGTCAAATTACAATTAGTTTTAAGGTTTAATGGGCTGCATGTTCTAGCAAGTGCATGTGAAGAATATGGGGAAGCTAGAACAAGAATCATGGTTAGTTGATGAAATTTCCATACCTCAATCCAAGACAGTAGTGTGCATGAGCCTATGAACTCATGAAAATGAGGATTTCAATTTAGCATGAGGGTTAAAATGCATGGGGAAATTAGAAAAGGAGTCATAAGCCAAAGAAAAGTTGATTTTGCTAAGTTTTGATGCTATATATAATTTAGGATTTGGAGCTATTTCCTTCTCTAAGCTAACCCAATGACATTTTTTCACCAAAATAAGTCATATGTTTCAAATAACTAACATGCAAGAAAAGTGAAATTTTGATACTATATGGTTGGATCATTGCAGATTTTGATGAGGTGGCAATGATTTATACATATATCATGGGAAGCAAACCAATTTTTTATGTAAATAGGCAGTACGTAAATAAATCTGATTACAACTAAATATAATAAAGTCATTGGCTAAATAGGTAGTGGTATAATATCCTCATGGAGCAAAGTTTTAAAAAACTACACCAGACTAGGAGTCTCGAGATAGGTAATCATGTTGGTTCCTGATTTATTTTCCTTGAACAATATAATTGCATGAGCTAGACAGAGAAGTAATTCTAAATCGGGTATGTAGCTTCAATAAATTTCCAAGGTAAAAAAGACTACATAAGGACACCCCTTCACTCATAAATACAATTTTTCACAAGTGCCATATTACTGATCAAAGCAAAGAAAACATGAGAGGGTACAAAGCTCCACCAATTCTTCAAGTTATTGATGACCTATCAAATATGCTCACAAGGGAAGGTCTTAAACAAAAATTGCAAATAAGCATAAAATCCCTATACCACGAGTTTCAACTGACCCACTAGATTGGAAGAACAATGAATCTCAACCTTCTTAGTGATACCTAAAATAGACCTTGTCATAGGTAAGAACCCAATAGTGATCTCGATGTTAGCTAAAAGAGTTCCTCCATTGGAAAGGTTTGCATACAACTTATAGTTGCTAGCACATATCTCATCCTGAGAGGTAGGTCAACAAATACCACACTCTTTTGGCAATTTGGGTTTGTAGCTCATAATATATCCCATTGTTGTATTAATATGACAAAAATAATAAGGAAAAAAGAAAATCCCAAGAAAAAAAGAGAAAGAAAAGAAGAGGAAAATTATGAGAGATCCATAATCTTGTTAGAGTCTACTTGATTGAACAAAGGTTTCCCTTAAATTTGTGGAAACTGCAAGAATCATCTAGAGGACATTACATTCTATGAAAGTAAATGAATCTTGAGTGTTTCAAGCTATCTTAAATTCTAAATACTGAATAGACCTCCTCAATCATGGCATAAAATATTTTGGCATATGTAATTTCCTAATTACTTCACAAAAAAAAGAGAGCAAATATGCCAGGCTAGGCAAGGGAAATAGTTCAAAATAAATGAAAAAATCTAGTAGCTTTCACATGAGAGAAATAATGAAGCATTAAAATAAAGCAAGGAACAAAATATCAATAAAAAAATTAGGGGCTAAAAGATATTTCTCGATCAATAAAAATGAGTGAGGTTGAAGAATGAGAAAAATTGTAGAATATTTTCAGAAGTAATCCAATTCTCCAGAAGGCACCATTATTTAGGTATAACCATTTTCCTCACTTCTTAACCATGCAATCTATTTCTCCTCTTTTTTCCTCCATTTTTTATTTCCATTTCCTCTTCTTTACTTCGAGTCATTCCTTTCCTTTAAGTACCTACTCCAATTCTTCTAGTAGCTCAATTTTATTGTTCTCTACCAATTCTAGTTCATTCTCTTCTCTTTTTGTCATAGAGAATCCTAGAGGTTGCTAAGGGTATATTTCATTGCATGTATTAAGGGTCTTGTTGAAGTCATAGAATCCCTCCTTACCCAAAAAATTATTTTCTTTCCCTGTTAAATCCATGTACACCCTAAATTTCTACTTTCCTCACTTCTTTTGACTTCATTGCCCAATGGATAAAGCTAGTTAGGTTCTCCTTTTTCAAGCATAAATCATTGAGAGAAACCAATAATATGGGCCAATACTTGGCCCACATCAATAAGGCTCTGCAAATATTGTCGGAGCACCATTTTTGCCAAGATTTGTTGAGGCGAGGGACCAAAGACATGGCTAGGCTCTATATGTATTGACCACACCAAAATTTGACTAAGACAAAGAGGCTTGACCACTTTGAAGATAAAAATAGGGATGGCCAAAGAAATTTTAAATTCAACATTAGCCAAGGTAGTTTAGAGTTTCTTGGGCCGAGATCTAGAGTGATTAAAACTAGTGGTCCAAGGCTCGAGTAGTTGAAATATGGGGTGGCCAAATATTTCTAAAAAATGATGCTAGCAAAGACTACCAAAATTATTGACTAGGTATATGAGACTTTGATGATAGGTCAAAGCCTTTAGAAGATAATGACAAAGATAAAATACTTCTCGGTGACTCCCTTCTAGCAGATATCATGTGTGTCAAAAGCAAGGACCACCCAATTATCCTTTAACTATCCAGATCAAAGGCATTGGGTAAGAAAGTGACAATCAATCTTAGGAAACTACAATGATGAAAATAACCCCTCTTGATCATGAATGAAGGTGTCTGTAAGTCTAGAAACTAGGATAACAATAAAGCATAATGAAGAGAATTTGAGCATGCTCAAGTGGAGTGGCCTACTAAAGACACATGGCTATTGAGGAGTGTGATTTTCTATAGGATCAAGATAAATGACCAAGACAAAGTAATAAAAGGATACCCACTCTTCTCAAACATATTGATTATACCTTAAACTTGGATTATGCTAGGCTATACATACACACATTAGGTCTAGTAGAGATCATCTATATAACGATTAATCTAAATTCTATGGACTGTAAAAATTATAAATAACTTAATTTATCTCAATATGAGAGTCAACAATTTGAGTGTTTGCCTATTATATAATATGCAATTCTGCTCTACAATTTTAATGAATCAACTTGCTATTTGACCTTTGCTAGAAATTGTGACCACCAAAATGGCCTCACACCTATGCTTCCTACTGCGTAATATAAACAAAAGATACAAATGAAATGCATGTGAAATTGACAACAAATGATAAAGAAGAATAACACTTTATTTCCATTAATGAAGCCAATCTTGATTACAAATACGTCCCTCTTAGGGATACTGATTTTATACTCTTATTACAATATGAAAAGCATATGAAATCCCTCTCAAGGTAAAATGTGAGTTTCAGGCCATTCGGGGTGACACGAACTACTCTAGGGTGGAGTTGACCCTCTTCTTCATGTTGAGGAAGGAATTGGATGTTTGAATCTCCTTCGAATCTACTTTCCTGTGGTCAAGAAACAACACAAAAGCATTAAAAGCATAGGTAGCCTCTCATGATGAGGCCCTTTAAAGGATTTAAACATGAACAAGCCATAATACTAATGAAATCAAGAAAGTTAATAAAACGTGTTAGACATATTCAATACTCATAAATATTGCTTGAAACATAGAAACAATGAGTATAGCTATCAATCTAATGGATCAATTGCATCAAAACATGAAATTAAGCTAATTATGTCCTAATTGCTATAATAAAGTACACTTAATGAAAACCCTAATTTTATCGGTCAAAGTCTCTACAAATGCTAAGTAAACTACTAAAATGATTAAACTAGTCTAATTAAGCACAATACAAATGAACTAGTAAGGAGAATTATCACCAATTATAAACCACAGCTTTGATGAGTGGTCTACACTATGGACCATGGCTTTCAGCCGCGATGAGCAATCAAGTGATTTTTCCCTCCAAATTTAGGATTGTGGGCCTGATCCTTATTGTCTAATTGATGATCAAGGGTCACCTTGGTATCCTTCGATTGGATTGGTGGTTGAATTCTACGATTGGGCCTCTGTTTACTCGAATTATAATTTCTTGGTGTTCTAGCTCCTTAGGGAATCCATGGCACAAATTGACATGATGCTTGATTAGGTAACAAGTGAATAGCAACCAAACTCCCTCTCAATGCACTCAAGTGAGTCCACAATTCGACAGGGCTTCACTGCTCAAATACAATCTCTCTCTCCTCATCGTTTGTCTTAATTATAAGGGGTACTTATAGGAATACCCAAGGGCTAGAGGTGGATTCATGGAGAAGCCAAGATCAAGAATATGTAGTTGGGACAGTTGGATTGGAAGCCTCTGAAATCTTTCATCCTTCAACTAACTTCTTCTAGAATAAATGGCCGTTCAACCTGATTTGGTTCGGATGGAGGCCAACTAAACTTCAGTTTAGACTGCAGGTGATAGCTACGGCCTAGACTATAGACCGTAGGTCTTAGCCATGGTTCAGACTGTAGACCACAAGTTTCAGCCGTGGTTCAGACTGTTTAGTCCAATGAGCCTAAATTGAGTGGTTAAAATCACTACTTTATCTTGGAGTCTATCCAAAATCCTCCATATGGTCTTGTAGTATGTCCTATATGAGTAGTCACCATCGACATGACATGTTTTAGGTGTCTACAGATGCTCCTTTTGAGATGCATTATGAGATTGAACAATGTTGAGCAAAAATAGACCTCCTAAAATGATGCTGAAGGTTCCATGATGATCATTGATCAGATTAACATTAGATGACCTAGGTCCTGCAAAAGGATGCACATCCTAGAATCATTGCTTTCAATTGGATGAAAGGCTTAAATTTGCAAGAGTTTGCACTCGTCATCAGAAATTTGGGTAGCTTTGGTGCTACAATAGGAGTTAGGCCTATATAACCGAAAGGATGAGAGTTACAAACTAACTGTCATATTTGCTATTTTTCCCAAGCAAAGGGGTAAGCTTATGATAGCTATTGACAATGATTCGTAAGACAAATGCAATTTGACAAGATCAAGGGATCTACGATTTCAGGGATCTTCTATTGATTTTGATTATGATTTGATATTATGACTACCCCCTCAAGCGACGAGTCGATGAGGGTAATGAAAATGAATAAAGCGATGAGGTCACTTGACCATAATGAATGATCTGAACAAACTTAGATTTTAGCATTTAATTACTTGGCTAGGCCTAGTTCAACTTTATGATTACAACTATTAATAGTATTTGCACATTCCTATCCCATGGAGTAGTTAGGCTGCGATAGCCTTCTTAGGGAATCAAAATGATACAAGTCCAATTAGATTTATGTTGAATAAATTTGTCGATGATCTGCTAAAAATATTTCATAGGAGAAATGACATGAAATGCCTTGTTTCCATGGAGCGGTCCAACCTTGAAGGCCTTCTTTAGAATTGAAAAGAAGCATATCAAATCAACGATGAAAATTTTACCCCAAATGTCCTTATGGTTATTTACTCATCTTGCCGAATTGCATGGAGCATCAATCACCGCAACCACCAAGTGTCTTAAATAATTGAATATGAGGTACATTTAGCTTTTTGTTATTTGATTGTTTTTTTGGTTAATTTGAATTTTTAATTGATCCTGGTACTTAAAAATCACCAAATTTGATAAATTTGATTGCTCTTATTAGGATTATGATCCGTTAGGAAGTATTAATTTATCATTTAAAACATTCCCACGATGGGATTTTAGTGCATTTAATACTAGTTGCAAACTGCACGTACGACCTACGGTTGGAAATTTCAAAATTGGGAACCATAGCTCATACTTGTGGTCGCAAAACCCTAATTCTAGGACCACAATTTTAAGCAAAGGTCCGACGAAATTAGAAAAGGGTATATAAATTTTCCCATTTTGAAAATTCTCATTATTCATTGAAAGTGATTTGCAACTGGAGAGCTATGAGAAGTAAGGAAGAATTACTGATGCGAGACGCTGTCAAATCTATGACCTCCTGCACATCCTGATGGCGGACCCTTCCCAGCCTTCATCCAGCAGAGGGATCGACATGGGAAAGGTAACCCTAAACCTAGCTCTCGCACTCCTTACCAATTTAAAATGAACCTCATTAAGTAATGGGTTAATAAACCTCACTAAATTGTTGGCAAAGAACCTCACAGTAGTCTAGGCTAGGTTAGATTTTAATTTTTTTGGTTGTCAGGCTAGGAAGTGATCCAAAAAAATTCATGTTCCTATACTGCAGCTGGCAGGTGCGGTTCCCAATTGCCAGATTGGGGATCGCAGCTATCAATAATGGTGGGATTCAAATCCTAATGGTCAAAAATTTGACCGTTATATAGACCATAGCTTTGGTCTGCGGTTCCCAATTTTGGAAATTGTTTTCAAATTTTATTGATTTTTTTTGCTTTTTCTTGGCAATTAATGCCATTTATTGCATTTTTGAGATGCATTTATAAATTTTTTGAAATTTTTGATCACTCTTTGCATGTTTTTGTATTTTTTAACAATTTTTATATTTGTTTGTCTTTTTTAGGTCATTTTTTAACTATTTTTAGTTGATTTTAGTTGATTTTTGCTTTGCAAAAATTGACCTCTAGAGCCAAGGAGCCAGATATCCTTCACACCCTCCATGGATAGCTCACTAACCAGGAGTGAGCATGGTTTTATGTGGTTGGCTTTGGCTATGTGCTTGATCTACCGATGATCAGGGTAGATCCAGCATACATGACTGTGTTGGCCCAACGTTGGGGTGCGTAGACCAACACATTTCATCTGCCCATAGATGAAATAACCGTTACCTTGGAGGACGTCTATCGGATCTTTAGGATCTTAATTGATGGTAAGCCCATCGCATTATATCCCTTATAGAGTAGGGAGGATGTTTTTGATGACATCTTTGGGGACCGCAGTGAGGATACCCAGCACAGGGGGTGTCCATATCAGATATTAGTAGGAGAAGGATATCTTCTCAGTCTAAGAGGTGGTCTTCATGCACTTGGTCATGCAGATTGTGCTTCCAGACTCCTTGGGCACAAGGATTCCCTGGAATCTCCTGGCCATCGTCAGGAGAGTTATACAGAGTTTGACACGGTGGCCACTACTCTTAGCTTGGGGGAGCACTTTACTATGTTAGCTATATTGGGAGTTATACCAGGCTACGTGGAGCCGAGTTGGGATCAGATGTAGCCTATTACTTCAGATCTGGGGCTGGTAGCATATCAGGATCGAGTGGTTGACCGACTTGCCACTGACTATCACCACTATTCTTGTTGCACGCTAGTGCTATGCGACATGTTGTCCTCATGAGGAGGAGGGGTTTTGGATTAGGTTCCATGCTGGGGATGTGGACCATTATATTTTTAGATTTGTATAACTCTGGGTGAACAAAATAGAGTGGCATTCATACATGGATTGTATTGCATGGTCGAAGGCTGATAAGTAGCTATGCCAGGTGAGGAGATATAGGTGGTTACTTGACTACAAGGTCAAGATCCATGAGTATCAATTCTACTCATGTGTCCTCTACTAGTTTGGGCTTGTACAAGATATTCTAGAGCTACCTACCATCTATCGACGCTTAGTACTAGAGAGGGATTTGCCCTACATTCAGTCAATACCACTAGGAGATGAGGCATATGACTTCTAGGAGATAGACATAGCTAGGGCTATGACCACATCAATATATGATACTTGGTGGTCCCTACTATAGTGGCAGTGATAGGGGCCCCTCGACCAGACAAATGACAACATCAAGGTGGATCCAGAGGGGTTCAATGAGCGATAGTGAACCGAGGGTGGATGTGATGCAGAGGGAACCGCAGAGGATGCTCCATAGTTTGAGGTTAAGGAGGAGGCATCAGAGGAGGGTGAGGTGCCTATTGATAGTGAGGTGGGGTAACTATTGACTCAGGTTGCTGATCTTTAGAATTAGGTTGGGAGGTTGTAGACCCAATAGTTGTTGTGGGATACTTCTATCGCTGTATTGTAGGTGAAGATGTCTCATAGCATGAGGTAGATATAATAGGCCTAGGAGGAGATCAAAAATCTCACAACACAGGCTATGATGGTGGAGACAGTTTTGGGATCTCACTAGTGTGCATGATCTGGCACAAACATGATATAGTATAGCTATTTTAGAGAGAGATATGATCAAAGTACAGAGGGGGGATCTTTCATCCTCCCAGGATATCATGGGATCTCTAGCCACACCAAATGCATTGCTACCAGGTGGACGTGACCCCATGGCAGAGATCCAAAAATTACAGGCCCTTATGGAGGAGGGCAATGATGGGCACACAGGAAAGGTAGCCCACATAGACCAGCTAGAGGGTTACATTAGGTTGATTGATGGGTAGGTACCAAAGGATCCACATGCTTCACGCTTGCAAAAGACTAGGACCAGGATGACAGGGTAGTCCTCTGCTAGTTCTAGTCATAGGAGCCATAGGACTAAGAGGACACATAGGTCCTCAAGCACACACGAAGCTAGCTCGCATAGGAGCCACATGGATGACGAAGGTGATGGCAATGAATCTCAGGTTGGGGGTGCAGGCCCCTAGTACATATATGATAGAGATATTTATTGTATCATTTTGAGCGTAAGATAGAGGACCTACACAGTTGTAGCCTGCGAGTATTGCGATATACCTCTCATGTACTCATTGATATACATATTTATATATATGATCATTTTGGCTCATTATGTGTACTTGTGTATTTTTAATTTTATGTTTTTTTATGCACATGGATGCAAATGTTTATATTGATGCTATGTTTATATGATGTGATGTATGGATGACATGCACTAGATAGCTATTTAATTTATGATGATGATGGTATGTAGTGATCTAGATGTGTAGATGTGCTATTTATGATGAATGCATATGGATGCGATGTTTACTTTCAAACACATTTAATTTTGATTTATTGTATGCATTTAATTTATGATGATGTCACGATATGCTGGTGCAATGAATGTAATGCATTATTTACACGATGGTAATCTAATGTAAATGAACCTATATGCTTTAATCACTTAAAACACAAGGAATGAATGTGATATGTGTTTTAACAATCTAATGGACGACACCACAAAATGTATAACAATCATGGATTGTAATTGCTTTATCTCTTTGTGAAATATAATACACCCATATGTGAGATGTAATGATGGTGATTTTCTGTTCATAAGCTTTTGTAAATTAAAATAATATGTATGATATAATCATTGACCATCTAAATATCATTTATGACATCCATCCAATATCTAATCATATAATACACATAATTCTAATAAACAAACTCTGATAAAAATAAATTGATGTTTGATGAATTCATTTTAAAAATTTGATAGTTGCTATTTGGGAATTTTTGAGGTTTACCATGAGAATCAAACACCCTATTTGACCAATCAAAAGTTGTATACTGACCAAAATAGACCTCTAAAATGTAAGGCTTTTGCTAGGATAGGCCCTAACTGTTAATTATCCCTGTGTGTGCAAATGAATATATTAAGATAAAACATAAGCATATCCCGATGTCAGGCAGGATTATTTCAGCCCATTGCTAAGATAGGGGGTCCACAAATGTTTATCCAATATTAGGTTTAGATTTCAGTTGGACTAGACCACTAGGCGATACAGGACACCTGAAGCTAGCTCTTCCACATTCAAACATTGGTCTGCACATAAGTGAGGTGCAAATGCATTAGACATATCATCATGCAAAAATTATAGTAGTGCTGGTAATTCCATAGATTCAATTTCACTCCCTTATTTTCTTCAATTTTTTGGGATACTTGCTCATATATAATTATGCAAGGGATTTAATTCCACTTTGACTTTAAAATTTCTTTGGATCTTAATTTGATCTTCATTTGAATTGCTTTATGATCTTCATTTGATCTTGATTTGAACTTTAATTTTTGATCTTCATTTGATCTTCACTTTATGGAATTTACATTTGATAATTTTCTTCAGTAACTTACCTTTGGGGATTTTACTTTGGAGAACTATTTCTAGGATATTGATTGAGGATATCTATCTTATGTTATCAATATGGGATATCAATCTGGGATGTAGATCTATGATATTGATCTAGGGTATCAATCTTGAGGATTTATGAAAGATATCACCCTAGGATATTACTCATTTTATCGTAAGTAAGGGATTCTGGGTAGGGAATGAAATTGTCCTTTTGCCAATTACCAACTTTTCCATACGGTCCACACATGGGGATAAGCAAGAATAACTCTTTTCACCTCAGGATACCTGGTCCTACTTCATGGATTTTATCTTCCCCTAGTCCTTATTAGGATTGTTTAATTTGTTGATTAGTGATAGGATTCTGATATGCTAAGGGCTATACTAACTAGACCTCAACTACAAAAGCAAAGCAAGATTTATATCAACTCTTGAGAAGACCTCTAGGTATGGTTGAATAACTAAAAAACCCTAGTATATTCCTCATAGCAACATTATGGGTTGTGTTGAAAAACACAATTTACTCACATGAATGCTGGATTTATGATAGATGTAGAGATGCATGATTGAAACATAACGTGGCATCATTTGTAAGACTGACAAACACAATGCATCCTGCTATGGATTGCAATGAATGCATAATGCCTACATGCAATGCAATGATGAAATGAATGCATGTGTAAATAAAAATGCATAATGTAAATGCAAATGTTTTTGGATTTTATTCTTTATCAATTTTTATGGATTTTATTGATTTTTTAAATTTTTATTGATTTTGAGCCTTTATATTTGACCAAACGATGAGTACATGCCTTTGGAGCCTTTAGGAGTGACCAAATGACAAGGAAATGTCGTTGGAGCCTTTAACTTGTCCAAGCGATTTTTCAAAATATGCTTGGAGCTTTTTAGGATGATCAAGTGGTTATAAGCAAAACCCTTAGAGCCTTTTGAGGTTGACCAAAGGTTTGAAATACCTTTGGAGCTTTTGATTGAATAAAATACTCACAAGAGAGCTTGGAGCATTTTAGGATGACCGAGCAGTTTTAAGTAAACCCTCGGGGCCTTTGACTGACATGACCAAGCATTTTTTGGAACCCTTGGAGCCTTTTGCTATGATTTTAAGCATAGAATGCCTTAAGATGGATGATTTTGAGAGGTTCAAGCTTATTAACACCCCCTAGCGATGTTAGGCGATAGGTACCTAGACCAATATTATTAGATATGATATAAGGTCCTAGCCAATTAGCCACAAATTTGTCTCGCATATCATACGTTAAATTAGAGTTCTATTGGTTCTCTTTCAACACAAGATCACTAAATTTAAAGTCTCTTTGATGGACTTTGGTATTTTAAGCTCGTTTTAATCGCTCCTGATAAACACAGAGATGCTCAAGGGCATTCACATGATGTTCATAAAGCAACATCAATTTATCTAGTCGAGCTTACCATGCGGTGTCATCATCAATGAACTCTTTTAATGTGATGTGCAGCATTGAAATTTCCAACTCTAAGGGCATAATGGCCTCAGTGCCATATACTAGTAAAAATGTAGTTGCCCAATGGGTGTCTGAATGCTAGTCCTATAAACCCATAATACAAGGGGTAGCTAGATATACCAATCTATGTGGTTTTATTGGATCATATTTTTAAAATAGCCATCACTGTCTTGTTTGAGGTCTCAGCTTACCTGTTTGTCTACAGATAATAAGGAGTTGCAAAACTATGTTTGATTTAATACTTAGACATCAAAGCTCTCATAGTTTTGTTCTTAAATGATGTTCCATTATCCAAAATTATCTTGGATGGAATCCCAAAATGACATATGATATGCTTGAGTATAAACTCTGCTATGTGAGCTCTAGTCATCGTTGTTAAGGGTATTTCTTCCACCCATTTGGTAAAGTACTTAGTAGCCATAATAATAAAATTATGCCAGCCTAATGATGAAGGAGAGATCTTACCGATAAGATCTAATCCCCACTGATAAAATGGCCAAGCTGCTTGAATGGGTTGTATGGCATGTGATGGCAAGTGTGTAAGATTAGCATGATGCTGATATTTGATGCATTTCTTGACATACATATTGCATTTCTTCTCCATAGTGGGACAATAGTAACCCTTTTGAAGGATGGATTGACGATGGCCATGCCATTGAAATGACCATCACACATACCATCATGAGCTTGTAAAATCGCCCACGATGCTTCTTGGGGCTCTAGAAAATGAAGGAGAACTCCATCATAACATTGTCAGTATAAAATTTCTCCTATCAAGACATATTTAGTCACTTTTTGCTTGAATGTACATACGCGAAAATCCCTCTATGATCACACCAAGTTTTAGTAAGTCTTGGATTTGCGACATCCAACTCTAGTAAGCCTTAGCTTCGACTACCAAGACAACTTGCTCCTCCTGTGTATCTACATGTGCAAATGCAGATTGGAAAATAACCTTATGGTGAATGGTGGTGCCACTCCCTATCAGAATCTGAGAGATTAATGACCCCTAGGGTGCCTTCTTTAGAAATTCTTTAGCTCTACAGAACCATTCAAATTTTGGTTCTATGCCAATTATGTTGATTGATTCTTTATTATCAAAGGCTTTGCGCTCCGCTGCAAGATGCAAGAGTGTTTTAACATGGATGGTAGTAAAATAGATAAATGTATTATGAGGGATTAAGTATCCCAAATATGCCATAGTGTCTACAAACCTATTTGAAAAGTGAGGGATTTGTTAGTCTCACAATGACATTGAGAGGGGGGTGAATCAGTGTAGCTCTTTAAAACTTAAATCTTCAACTCTTAAAGCCGAAACAATGAAAACTTAAAACCAAATAAAGCAAATATAACAAGAGAGCATCACACAACACAAGATGTACCGAGGTTCACCGATTTGGCTACTCCTCAAAAATTGACTGTTTGGACTCCCATCCAAATCTAGCCTTTGCAAAGCAACAACTTTACAATCAATTTACCAGCACCCACTAGAAGGAGCACCAACCCCTAATTTATCTGCACCAATAGAAAGGAGCACCAACCCCTGATTTATCTACACCAACAAAAAGGAGCACCAACCCCTGATTTACCAGCACCAACTGGAAGGAGCACCAACCCTTGATTTATCTGCACCAACAGAAAGGAGCACCAACCCCTAATTTATCTACACCAATAGAAAGGAGCACCAACCCCTGATTTACCAGCACCAATTGGAAGGAGCACCAACCCCTGATGCCAAGCACCAACTTGGACTTCAATTTGAAACTAGAAGATTGACATAAAAATGCCTTCACTTTTACAAGACCCTGACTGGTCTATTGCTTACTCAACATCGCCCACAATTCACACAACACACATCCTTCTCGCTCACATCTCACTCGCCTCTTGCTCTCCTCTCGTGCTCTTCTTGCGCTCCTCTCATGCACTTCACTGAATAAATTCCCCAATAAATTCTCCAAGCAACACTCCTTTTATAACCATCCTTTCTCTTTGTAACTCCTCCTTTTGTATATATAGAGAAGGCATTTCGTCAAACACGTCACATGCAAATAATTGACACCATATTCTCCTACCATGACTGTTCGTCTTCTCGGTCATGACTATTCATTTTCTCCTTGCATGACTGTTCATTTTCTCTTTACATGTCTATTCATTTTCTCTTTGCATGTCTGACTGTTCATTTTCTTTTCCCTTGTGCATGCATTTGTTTTCTCCTTCGATGACTATTCGTTTTCTCCTTCATTACTGTTCATTTCTATTTTGAGGCTTTTCTTGAGTCGCAAAAACATGACATGTCATGATATCGTGACACTTTTGTTACTTTGCTTGCCTGCCCTTTTCGAGTCATGAAAATGCGACATGTCGTGATATCGTGACACTTTTGATTCTCTGCCTGCCTACCCTTTTTGAGTCACAAAAATGTGACATGTCACGATATCGTGACACTTTTTATTTCTCTGCCTGCCTATCCTTTTTGAGTCGTAAAAATGTGACATGTCGTGATATCGTGACACTTTTTCTTTCTCTGCCTACCTATCCTTTTTGAGTCGCGAAAATGTGACATGTCGTGATATCGTGACACTTTTTCTTTCTCTTCCTTCCTACCCTTTTCGAGTCACAAAAATGTAACATGTCACGATATCGCGACACTTTTTCTTTCTCTTCCTTCCTGCCCTTTTCGAGTCACGAAAATGCAACATGTCGCGATATCGCGACACTTTTTCCTCCTTGCATTTTCTCTTCGCTTTGGACCGCAAAAATGCAACATGTCGTGATATCGTGACACTTTTTTCTCTCTGCTCTTTCTCTTTGCTTTGGACCGTGAAAATACTACATGTCGCGATATCGCGACACTTTTTCTCCTTGCATTTTCTCTTAGCTTTGGACCACGAAAATGCAACATGTCGCGATATCACGACACTTTTTCTCCTTGCACTTTCTCTTTGCTTTGGCCCACGAAAATACAACATGTCGCGATATCGCGACACTTTTTCTCCTTGCACTTTCTCTTTCCTTTGGCCCGCAAAAATACAACATGTCGTGATATCGCGACACTTTTTCTCCTTGCATTTTCTCTTCTCTTTTGGTCACGAAAATGCAACATGTCGCGATATCGTGACACTTTTTCTCCTTGCATTTTCTCTTCTCTTTTGCCATGAAAATGCAACATGTCGTGATATCGCGACACTTTTTTCTTCTTTGCTTTTTCGCTTCTTTAGCATATGGGTCACTTCGGTCTTCTTGGACAACCTGTAACAACTTCACCCAAACATCAAAAACATCCTCATAAGCATTTAACATCACTGTACATACTCTGAATAACCTCTGAACTCCTGTCCACTGCATCAACCGATCTATCTGACCGTGTTGACAACAATGACAATATCGTCGCTGCACCTTGCTCAACAATCTCCCCCTTTGGAATTGTTGGCAACACACGTGCAATTTCGCAATTTCCTGTAACTCTTCTCCCCCTTTGACAACAATACCAAAAGGGCTGCTGTAAACTCCCCCTGAGTCCATGCACAACATTCTCAGGCAAAAATTATTACACTTAGCAAAAATCACAAACATGAGCAAAAAGATAAACAAATACACAAATGCTCCCCCGAAGAATGTGGTCCCGATAGCTAGTCAATTCTTGGGAAGCGTGACCACTCCCAATTTATTGCGAAGGTACTCAAAGACTTCCTTGGGCAACGGTTTTGTGAAGATATCCGCTACTTGCTCTATTGTTGGAACAAAATCCAACTTAACCTCACCTTCCGCAACTTTCTCCTGCGTACAACACGTTGTCACTACAATATATTCTGCCTCTGCTGTGGATAAGGAGACTGACTCTTGTTTCTTACTATTCCACGCGACCAACCTATCTCCAAGATAGAATGCACCTCCATTGGTACTCTTTCTGTCATCTACACATCCTTGCTCAACTTGCAACCTGTCGTCATGGGAGTGCTAATTGGCTTACAATCCTCCATTGTGAACTTTTTAGCATCTCTTTTACTAAACCAAATTATCAGAACCGTTATAATCCATAACTTTGAACAATGGTAGTAAGAACCATCAAAAGTACAACACTGACATATAGCAATACTACCAATGGTGACAACTCTCAATTTAATCACCACCCTTCATGGTACCTCCACAAACAACTACATGAACTGAAACACACTTTGACAACTATACGACAACTCCCCCTGACTACTTGCCTTTCATCCTCAGATAACCAAACAAATACATAGGAGCATTAAAATAAAACTTTAAGATTGCTCCCCCTGAGGATGTGCTACCCGGAGTTGCTTAGTGCAATAGAGGAGTAGTCTCCTTCAGTCCAAGGAGACACGATTTCCTCTCTTTTTTCTTTCTCCAATCTTTCTTGAACTTAGGCTGAAGGTTTTCAATTGCATCCCTATTTTGAACCTTTTTGTGAACTTGAACATTTCTCTTGGGTGGTTGTCTCTTGTGCATCCTTGATGGATGATTATTTTCCTTTCTTTGATGCACATGATTTCTTCCCTATCTATGTTGCATTCTTTGTGTTTGATGAAATCTATTGTCTTGCCTTAGATTAGATACAAAAGTTCTTGGACAAAACCTTGCTATGTGCCCATGACCATTACATTTAAAACATTGCACATGGTGTTCAACCAGAATAACAGATGTATTTCTACCAACATAACTCTTTGATCTATTATTCAATCCATAATAAATTGCCTTGTGACCATAATGGTTGCATCTAAAACAATAGCCATTAAAAGCATTATTATGAATAAAGTGAGAGTGATAGAACCTCTTTTGTTGTGGTTGCTTTGTTGTAGATCTCCTTTGAGATTTTCTTCCTTTTGAGGATTCAGATTCAAACTTTTCTTGCTTTGATCCTTCAGCAGTGGACTTCTTCTTCTCTACAGTTTTAGAAGATGAAGGTTGTTCAGCTTCATATCCAAGACCAAGCTTACACATGGGGCTTCTTTGTTGCCTTATCATTTTATCTAGCAGCTCTGTGCTCTTCTCAAATTTGAGATTTGTATTGGCCTCTTCTAGTTGTTTCCTCAATAAAACAATCTCCTCTTCTTGTTTGCAGCAAACAATCTCTTTCTCATTGATCTCTGACCTGAGAGTTTCTTCAATCCTTTTGGACTCTTCTACTTGCAGCTTTAGATCATTAATAACTTTGTTAGATTCCTCTTCACGTTTGCTACATACATCGCCTTTATCATCCAGGTGTGACTTCAAGGCTTCTTCTATTTTCTTGGCTTTATGAATTTGTAAGAAGAGATCTTCAATATTATCCCCATATTCTTCCAACTTCTTGGACAGTCTTTTGTTCTTTTTCCTTTCTAAACCCAACTCTTCAAGTGCAGCGATCAACTCACCTTCTAGATCTACTTCAACCTCTAGGTTTTCATCACATACTTGTTCTTTTTCTATTTTTTCTTCTTTGAGTGCCATAAAAAGAGCTTCACCTGTTTCCTTTTCAGAATCCTCACTGCACTGTCTTCTGATGAACTGACATTCTTGGAGATGAAACTTTTCTTCTTGAAGTTGCCTTTTCTGAAATTTGTTTTTTTCTTCCAGTCACTTCTTTCTTGGTGCGATCCTTCATCACTTTTGTTCTTCTCATTAAGTGGACATTTAGCCGCAAGATGCCCAATGCCTCCACAATTGAAACATTTAAACGGTAACTTTCCTCTGTATTTTCCTTTTCCCATTTTTAGTTTTCGAACAAATTTTGCTTCCATTTCATCTGATGTCTCTTCTTCCTCGGATTCTTGTTTTGCTTTCATATTTTTATGGGCTTTAAAAGCAGCTTCTCTGTCTGTGGGTTTAGATTTTCCTATTCTCATCTCATATGCAGTCAAAGAACCATGCATCTCATCCATACTAAAAGAATTTAGATCTTTAGCTTCTTCTATAGCTGAAACTTTAGAATCAAATCTTTGGGGAAGAGATCTTAATACCTTTTTCACGATGATAGAATCTTTGATTTCCTCGTCGAGTCCTCTAATCGCATTAATTACTTCATTAACTCTCAAGATATATGCCTCTATGTTCTCATCGTCATTCATCTTTAATACTTCGAACTGAGCTCGATGTGTTTGTAACTTGGCCTCCTTGATCTTATCGTCTCCTTCATGAATGCTCCTCAGTTTGTCCCATATTTCTTTTGCCATTTTACAACTCATAATTTTTACTAGTTCATTGTCCACTAATCCGCACATGATAGCATTCTTTGCTTTTGAGTTATTCTCAAACAGTTTCTTATCGACAACATCGGTTGGAGAAGTGGTGGGTATTGTGTATCCACTATCTACCGAATCCCAAATGTCGTATCCCAAAGCACAAAGATATGTCTGCATCCTGAGTCTCCAAAATGTGTAATTAGTTCCATCCAACAATGGTGCTTTGTTTGATGAGAAGCCTTCACCACCTCGCCATTGTGTCACTTCCAAGATCACCCTAGCCGATTAAGCTTGTTCAGGAACCTGGCTCTGATACCAATTGTTAGTCTCACAATGACACTGAGAGGGGGGTGAATCAGTGTAGCTCTTTAAAACTTAAATCTTCAACTCTTAAAGCCAAAACAATGAAAACTTAAAACCAAATAAAGCAAATATAACAAGAGAGCATCACACAACACAAGATGTACCGAGGTTCACCGATTTGGCTACTCCTCAAAAATTGACTGTTTGGACTCCCATCCAAATCCAGCCTTTGCAAAGCAACAACTTTACAATCAATTTACCAGAACCCACTGGAAGGAGCACCAACCCCTGATTTATCTGCACCAATAGAAAGGAGCACCAACCCCTGATTTACCAACACCAACTAGAAGGAGCACCAACCCCTGATTTATCTGCACCAACAAAAAGGAGCACCAACCCCTGATTTATCTACACCAATAGAAAGGAGCACCAACCCCTAATTTACCAACACCAACTGGAAGGAGCACCAACCCCTGATGCCAAGCACCAACTTGGACTTCAATTCTTGAAACTAGAAGATTGACATAAAAATGCCTTCACTTTTACAAGACCCTGACTGGTCTATTGCTTACACAACATCTCCCACAATTCACACAACACACACCCTTCTCGCTCGCCTCTCACTCACCTCTTCTCCTCTCATGCTCCTCTCGCACTTCACAGAATAAATTCCCCAATTGAAATTCTCCAAGCAACACTCCTTTTATAACCATCCTTTCTCTTTGTAACTCCAGTTGTAACTCCTTCTTTCATGTAACTCCTTTTGTATATTTTTAGAAGGCATTTCGTCAAACACGTCACATGCAAATAATTGACACCATATTCTCCTACCATGAATGTTCATCTTCTCGATCATGACTGTTCATTTTCTCCTTTCATGACTGTTCATTTTCTCTTTGCATGTTTATTCATTTTCTCTTTGCATGTCTGACTGTTCATTTTATTTTCCCTTGTGCATGCATTTGTTTTCTCCTTCGATGACTGTTCATTTTCTCCTTCATTACTATTCGTTTCTATTTTGAGGCTTTTCTTGAGTCGTAAAAATGCGACATGTTGCGATATCATGACACTTTTGTTACTCTGCCTACCTGCCCTTTTCGAGTCACAAAAATGTGACATGTCACGATATCGCAACACTTTTGCTTCTCTCCTCCTTTTTGAGTCACGAAAATGCGACATGTCGCGATATCGCGACACTTTTCTTTCTCTACCTCTTCCTTTTCGAGTCAAAAATGTGACATGTCATGATATCGCGACACTTTTTCTTTCTCTGCCTACCTGACCTTTTCGAGTCACGAAAATGTGACATGTCACGATATCGCGACACTTTTTCTTTCTCTTCCTTCCTTCCCTTTTAAGTTGCAAAATGCGACATGTCGCGATATCGTGACACTTTTTCTTTCTCTTCCTTCTTCCCTTTTGAGTCACAAAATGTGACATGTCGTGATATCGCGACACTTTTTCCTCCTTGCACTTTCTCTTCGCTTTGGACCGCAAAAATGCAACATGTCATGATATCGTGACACTTTTTCTCTCTTGCTCTTTCTCTTAGCTTTGGACCGCAAAAATGCTACATGTCGCGATATCGCGACACTTTTTCTCCTTGCATTTTCTCTTAGCTTTGGACCGCAAAATGCAACATGTCGCGATATCGTGACACTTTTTCTCCTTGCACTTTCTCTTTCCTTTGGCCACGAAAATACAACATGTCGCGATATCGCGACACTTTTTCTCCTTGCACTTTCTCTTTTCTTTGGCCCACAAAAATACAACATGTCGCGATATCGCGACACTTTTTCTCCTTGCATTTTCTCTTCTCTTTTGGCCGCAAAAATGCAACATGTCGCGATATCGTGACACTTTTTCTCCTTGCATTTTCTCTTCTCTTTTGGCCGTGAAAATGCAACATGTCGCGATATCGCGACACTTTTTTCTTCCTTGCTTTTTCGCTTCTTTAGCATATGGGCCACTTCGGTCTTCTTGGACAACCTGTAACAACTTCACCCAAACATCAAAAACATCCTCATAAGCATTTAACATCACTGTACATACTCTGAATAACCTCTGAACTCCTATCCACTGCATCAACCGATCTATCTGACTGTGTTGACAACAATGACAATACTGTCGTTGCACCTTGCTCAACAATCTCCCCCTTTGGAATTGTTGGCAACACACGTGCAATTTCCTCTTGTGCAATTTCTTGTAACTCTTCTCCCCCTTTGACAACAATACCAAAAGGGCTGCTGTAAACTCCCCCTGAGTCCATGCACAACATTCTCGAGCAAAAATTATTACACTTAGCAAAAATCACAAACATGAGCAAAAAGATAAACAAATACACAAATGCTCCCCTGAGAATGTGATCCCGATAGCTAGTCAATTCTTGGGAAGCGTGACCACTCCCAATTTATTGCGAAGGTACTCAAAGACTTCCTTGGGCAACGGTTTTGTGAAGATATCCGCTACTTGCTCTATTGTTGGAACAAAATCCAACTTAACCTCACCTTACGCAACTTTCTTCTACGTACAGTACATTGTCGCTGCAATATATTCTGCCTCTGCTATGGATAAGGAGACTGACTCTTGTTTCTTATTGTTCCACGTGACCAACCTATCTCCAAGATAGAATGCACCTCCACTGGTACTCTTTCTGTCATCTACACATCCTTGCTCAACTTGCAACCTATCGTCATGGGAGTGCTAACTGGCTTACAATCCTCCATTGTGAACTTTTTAGCATCTCTTTTACTAAACCAAATTATCAGAACTATTATAATCCATAACTTTGAACAATGGTAGTAAGAACCATCAAAAGTACAACACTGACATATAGCAATACTACCAATGGTGACAACTCTCAATTTAATCACCACCCTTCATGGTACCTCCACAAACAACTACATGAACTGAAACACACTTTGACAACTATACGACAACTCCCCTGACTACTTTCCTTTCATCCTCAGATAACCAAACAAATACATAGGAGCATTAAAATAAAACTTTAAGATTGCTCCCCTGAGGATGTGCTACCTGGAGTTGCTTAGTGCAATAGAGGAGTAGTCTCCTTCAGTCCAAGGAGACACGATTTCCTCTCTTCTTTCTTTCTCCAATATTTCTTGAACTTGGGCTTGAATTTTTCAACTGCATCCCTATTTTGAACCTTTTCGTGAACTTGAACATTTCTCTTGGGTGGTTGTCTCTTGTGCATCCTTGATGGATGATTATTTTCCTTTCTTTGATGCACATGATTTCTTCCCTGTCTGTGTTGCATTCTTTGTGTCCGATGAAATCTATTGTCTTGCCTTAGATTAGATACAAAAGTTCTTGGACAAAACCTTGCTATGTGCCCATGACCATTACATTTAAAACATTGCACATGGTGTTCAACTAGAATAACAGATGTATTTCTACCAGCATAACTCTTTGATCTATTATTCAATCCACAATAAATTGCCTTGTGACCATAATGGTTGCATCTAAAACAATAGCCATTAAAAGCATTATTATGAATAAAGTGAGAGTGATAGAACCTCTTTTGTTGTGGTTGCTTTGTCGTAGATCTCCTTTGAGATTTTCTTCCTTTTGAAGATTCAGCTTCAAGCTTTTCTTGCTTTGATCCTTCAGCAGTGGACTTCTTCTTCTCTATAGATTTAGAAGATGAAGGTTGTTCAACTTCACATCCAAGACCAAGCTTACACATGGGGCTTCTTTGTTGCCTTATCATTTTATCTAGCAACTTTGTGCTCTTCTCAAATTTGAGATTTGTATTGGCCTCTTCTAGTTGTTTCCTCAATAAAACAATCTCCTCTTCTTGTTTGCAGCAAACAATCTCTTTCTCATTGATCTGTGACCTGAGAGTTTCTTCAATCCTTTTGGACTCTTCTACTTGTAGCTTTAGATCATTAATAACTTTGTTAGATTCCTCTTCACGTTTGCTACATACATCGCCTTTATCATCCAGGTGTGACTTCAAGGCTTCTTCTATTTTCTTGGCTTTATGAATTTGTAAGAAGAGATCTTCAATATTATCCCCATATTCTTCCAACTTCTTGGACAATCTTTTGTTCTTTTTCCTTTCTAAACCCAACTCTTCAAGTGCAGCGATCAACTCACCTTCTAGATCTACTTCAACCTCTAGGTTTTCATCACATACTTGTTCTTTTTCTATTTTTTCTTCTTTGAGTGCCATAAAAAGAGCTTCACCTGTTTCCTTTTCAGAATCCTCACTGCAGCTGTCTTCTGATGAATTGACATTCTTGGAGATGAAACTTTTCTTCTTGAAGTTGCCTTTTCTGAAATTTGTTTTTTTCTTCCAGTCACTTCTTTCTTGGTGCGATCCTTCATCACTTTTGTTCTTCTCATTAAGTGGACATTTAGCTGCAAGATGCCCAATGCCTCCACAATTGAAACATTTAAATGGTAACTTTCCTCTGTATTTTCCTTTTCCAATTTTTAGTTTTCGAACAAAGTTTGCTTCCATTTCATCTGATGTCTCTTCTTCCTCGGATTCTTTCATATTTTTATGAGCTTTAAAAGTGGCTTCTCTGTCTGTGGGTTTCGATTTTCCTATTCTCATCTCATATGCAGTCAAAGAACCATGCATCTCATCCATACTAAAAGAATTTAGATCTTTAGCTTCTTCTATAGCTGAAACTTTAGAATCAAATCTTTGGGGAAGAGATCTTAATACCTTTTTCACGATGACAGAATCTTTGATTTCCTCGCCGAGTCCTCTAATCGCATTAATTACTTCATTAACTCTCAACATATATGCCTCTATGTTCTCATCGTCATTCATCTTTAATACTTCGAACTGAGCTCGATGTGTTTGTAACTTGGCCTCCTTGATCTTATCGTCTCCTTCATGAATGCTCCTCAGTTTGTCCCATATTTCTTTTGCCATTTTACAACTCATAATTTTTACTAGTTCACTGTCCACTAATCCGCACATGATAGCATTCTTTGCTTTTGAGTTATTCTCAAACAATTTCTTATCGGCAACATCGGTTGGAGAAGTGGTGGGTATTGTGTATCCACTATCTACTGAATCCCAAATGTCATATCCCAAAGCACAAAGATATGTCTGCATCCTGAGTCTCCAAAATGTGTAATTAGTTCCATCCAACAATGGTGCTTTGTTTGATGAGAAGCCTTCACCACCTGCCATTGTGTCACTTCCAAGATCACCCTAGCCGGTTAAGCTTGTTCAAGAACTTGGCTCTGATACCAATTGTTAGTCTCACAATGACACTGAGAGGGGGGTGAATCAGTGTAGCTCTTTAAAACTTAAATCTTCAACTCTTAAAGCCAAAACAATGAAAACTTAAAACCAAATAAAGCAAATATAACAAGAGAGCATCACACAACACAAGATGTACCGAGGTTCACCGATTTGGCTACTCCTCAAAAATTGACTGTTTGGACTCCCATCCAAATCCAGCCTTTGCAAAGCAACAACTTTACAATCAATTTACCAACACCCACTGGAAGGAGCACCAACCCCTGATTTATCTGCACCAACATAAAGGAGCACCAACCCCAATTTATCTACACCAATAGAAAGGAGCACCAACCCTTGATTTACCAGCACCAACTGGAAGGAGCACCAACCCCTGATTTATCTACACCAACAGAAAGGAGCACCAACCCTTGATTTATCTACACCAATAGAAAGGAGCACCAACCCCTGATTTACCAACACCAACTAGAAGGAGCACCAACCCCTGATGCCAAGCACCAACTTGGACTTCAATTCTAAAACTAGAAGATTGACATAAAAATGCCTTCACTTTTACAAGACCCTGACTGGTCTATTGCTTACTCAACATCTCCCACACTTCACACAACACACACCCTTCTCGCTCTCCTCTACCTCTCCTCTCCTCTCGAACTCCTCTCGCACACTTCATCGAATAAATTCCCCAATAAATTCTCCAAGCAACACTCCTTTTATAACCATCCTTTCTCTTTGTAACTCCAGTTGTAACTCCTTTTGTATATTTTGAGAAGGCATTTCGTCAAACACGTCACATGCAAATAATTGACACCATATTCTCCTACCATGATTGTTCGTTTTCTCGGTCATGATTGTTCATTTTCTCCTTGCATGACTATTCATTTTCTCTTTGCATGTCTATTCATTTTCTCTTTGCATGTTTGTTTTATTTTCCCTTGTGCATGCATTTGTTTTCTCCTTCAATGACTGTTCATTTTCTCCTTCATTACTATTCATTTCTATTTTGAGGCTTTTCTTGAGTCAATGTGACATGTCGCGATATCACGACACTTTTCTTACTCCTCGCCTCCCTTTTGAGTCGCGAAATGCGACATGTCACGATATCGTGACACTTTTGCTTCTGCCCCTTTTTGAGTCACAAAAATGTGACATGTCGATGATATTCTGACACTTTTTTTCTTCCTTCCTTTTTGAGTCTGAAAATGTGACATGTCGTGATATCCTGACACACCTTTTCTCTTCCTTCTACCTTATCAGAAAATGCGACATGTCACGATATCGCGACACTTTTTCTTTCTCTTCCTTCCTGCCCTTTTCGAGTCGCAAAATGTGACATGTCACGATATCGTGACACTTTTTCCTTCTTGCATTTTCTCTTTGCTTTGGACCATGAAAATACAACATGTCGCGATATCGTGACACTTTTTCTCTCCTTGCTCTTTCTCTTCGCTTTGGACCGCGAAAATGCTACATGTCGCGATATCGCGACACTTTTTCCTCCTTGCATTTTCTCTTCGCTTTGGACCGTGAAAATGCAACATGTCGCGATATCGCGACACTTTTTCTCCTTGCTCTTTCTCTTTCCTTTGGCCCGCGAAAATACAACATGTCGCGATATCGCGACACTTTTTCTCCTTGCTCTTTCTCTTTCCTTTGGCCCGCGAAAATGCAACATGTCGCGATATCGCGACACTTTTTCTCCTTGCATTTTCTCTTCTCTTTTGGCCGTGAAAATGCAACATGTCGCGATATCGTGACACTTTTTCCTCCTTGCATTCTCTTCTCTTTTGGCCACGAAAATGCAACATGTCGCGATATCGCGACACTTTTTTCTTCCTTGCTTTTTCGCTTCTTTAGCATATGGGCCACTTCGGTCTTCTTGGACAACCTATAACAACTTCACCCAAACATCAAAAACATCCTCATAAGCATTTAACTTCACTGTACATACTCTGAGTAACCTCTGAACTCCTGTCCACTGCATCAACCGATCTATCTGACTGTGTTGACAACAATGACAATACTATCGCTGCACCTTGCTCAACAGGATTGCATCGATGTCATACCATTCCAATTTAGCCAAATATGTAGCAACAAGATCTTTATAAGCTTTCAGTATGAGACATCGAAACTGAAAGAGCCCATTAACTTGATTGACTATTATCAAGGAGTCACCAAAATGTTCATGGCGATGGTTGTATGGAGGCCCAGCAGTAGGGCTTCATACTCAACATTGTTTTTGGTGCATGGAAAGTCTAATTTAAAAGACAAGGGCATTGGATCTTCTTGTGAGATGAAAAATACTATTTCTACACCACCTCCTTTCTCAGACTTCAAACCATCGAAGAACAAGGTCATATCAGCATTATTTTCTAGTTTTTTAGGTTAGGGAATTTCGACTATGATGAAGACCACATCATCCAAAAGCTCAATGGTCAGAGACCTACTGTTTGACAGCAATGGCTTAGCCAGATGATCAACTATGACTTGTCCCTTAATGGAATTTTGGCTTATGAATTCCAGATCAAATTCTCTCAGTAGCATGATCCACTTTGTAGTACAAGTGTTATGATATGTATTACTTATCATGTACTGCAAAGGATTTTGTTTTGATATTACATGTCGTATGACTTAGCATATAGTATCACAATTTCTTGGTAGTGAATACTACTGCTAAACATAGCTTCTCTACATATGCATATCCAAGCTCATAGCTCACCAAGGTTTGACTAATATAATATATGGCCTGTTATTTACCTTACACGTTCTTTTGGGCTAACATGGTCCCTAATGCAAATTCAATTGCTGATATATATAGTAGAAATGGCACATATGGCCTTGGTGGAGCGAACACTGGTGACATCGCCAAGTATTAATTTATTTTAGCAAAGGCTACTCGATAGTTCTTATCCCAGTTTAATGGGACCCCTTTGTGTAGCAATCGATTCATGGGTCGGCATTTATCCGATAATTGAGCGATAAATTGCTTTATCGATGCAAATTTGCCCTATAGGCTTATTAATTCTTTGATTTTTGAGGGAGTATGCATATCTAGAATAGACTTGACATTTTATGGATTGACTTTAATGCATCGCTTTAAAATGATGAACCCTAAGAGATTTCTTGAAGTTACATAAAAAACACACTTCTTAGGGTTCAACCTAACATTGTGCTCTGTCAGGCGATCGAAGACCTTCCTTAAGACCTCAGCATGCTTAGAACGTAGTGTATCACCCAAATTTTTTGCACTGTTACCTTCAGGCTAAAGGATCCATGTTCGAAAGCGGGATGCGAGAAGGATGGGACAATACCTCAGACGGAGAGGACCTTTGAAGGTCGTGCCTCTCGGGGGAGGGGAATAAGGGTGAATTTTTGACGAATGGTGGGGTTCACCAGGAAAATTTAAGTGGCAGTTTTTGCGCCTAGGTTGAGAATGGGTTTGGTGTGTTCATTTTATATTCAATCATTCATATTCCTAGGTTGGCCAAAATTAATATAAGCTATTCTATATGAAGTTTTGGGTTTATATGAAGACAGAAAACATGAATGAATCCTAAATACAGAGACTATGTGAAATGGAGAGGACTACACCTGATTCCTGATATCTGATGAAGATTATGAAGCTTATAGGAGTCCAAATTGTCTCGAATATGATAGGATCATCTGTAATTCCACAAAATCATCTTAAATCATAGGAGATCATCTGAGATCAGACAAGATCATCGAAAACCTGATGAATTCATCAAAAACCTGCAATCATGGGAACAAACACCAAAAACCAAAAATGCAATTGCGAGAATGATGTAAAATGATAGAAATAACAGTATAGATGCTTAAATAATAAATACAGATTAGCAAATCAAATGGGATGCCTTGTTTTAATAACTTATTTTATATTTTATCATGCAAATATGCTAAATGATTCAAACTTCAGTATGTAGAACAAAAATAAATCGATATAATGCACAATTAAATAAGAAATAAAGGTAGAAAATGCAAACTCAGGGCTTTGGTTGCCCCCAATCTGAAATGCAATCAAAATCATCTGCAATTGTACGAGATCATCACCGATCTCGACAAGATCGTTCGAAATTGTGTTGGATCACCTACAACGATCCAAGATTCCTTCGAATGAAACACATTAAAATCCTGCAATAAAACCTAAAAATACAAATGCAAATAATGGGGGCGAGGATGTTCTAATGCAACAAAAACTAGAGTTGCAAGGAAATGATTAGCCAGGGGGGTAAACTGGGAAAATCCCAAGTTTATATAGGATTAGGGGAAGATTAGGAGGTTGGGTATCATCCCAATATGGGAGATCTCCAACGTAAGAATCTCCAACTGCACAGAAATGCTTCTACCCGAGTTGGAGAGGTTGTTGAAACATAAGCTAATTATGAAAATTTGGTTTTGGGACGAAATCGTCTAGACGTTTTGTTCTAGACGAATTCGTTCGATTTGGGACGATATTGTCAGATCGGCAATGATATCATCCAACGGTCAAAACAAATTCTAAAAATGGCATGAAAAATGAGGTGAGCAGTTAACGGGCGGTTTTGGGGTTAAAATTCAAATTTTACTAATGGTTTAACTGCGCCAATTTTAGGGTGCTACACATAGTAATAAATTTGCAAAAAAGTCATCAATATAATCTTCTAATATTTTATGCATATAATCATGAAAGATATATGTCATGGCACACTGATATGTGGCACCAATATTTTTAAGGCTAAATGGCATAAATTTATAACAGAATGTTCCCCATGGCGTTATAAATGTGGTTTTATGTTGGTATTTTGGTTTAATCCAAATTTTATTGTATCCAAAAAAACCATCTATCAGGGAGAGCATCTCATGACCTGTAGTTGCATCTACAAGAGCATCAATATTCAACAACGGAAATGAATCCTTCGGTGTTGCCTTATTCAGGTCTCTAAAATCCATACAAATATGGATCTTTCCATTAGGTTTTCCTACAGGTACCATATTGGATACCCATTTTGGATAGTCGATGGAGATTACAAAATCTACACCCAACAAATTTTGCAATTTGTCCTTCACCATTAAGGCTACTGTTGGATGCATATTTATAAGATTTTTCTTGACTGGCTTCTTTGGTAGGTCTAGAAAAAGGTTATGGGTAACCAATTTTGGGTCTAGACCTAGAATATCTTTGTAAGTCCAAGAAAAAATATTAGGCCTCTATTTTAGTAGAGGGATGAGGGTGGCACGCTCATCTAGAGTGAGACTCTCTCCAAATTTAACCTTCCTTGGATTGGTGGGATCATTACTGATATCCACATTGAAGGTTTCCTCTACTGACATGTGTGATCCCTCCTCAAGATGATGAGGGATATAAATAAAATGGATGTCATCTACTGGGTTTATAGGTTCCACATTTAAAGTATCCTTAGCATGATAGACATCATGGCACAAACTAAAAGGTTGCAACATTTCTTTGTTAGGGAAGAAAGCTTCAAGCTCAATCAGTGCGATCCTAATCGATAGCACCTGCATTGAGATACAATAGTCTGGATGGATCGGTTGGATTACGAAGTGGAGTGGTCAAATCAATGGAGATCATATTGATGGAATGAAATTATCTCCAGGACCACCCAAAAAAACATCTACATTATCGATGTAGCTCCCATACCCGATATATGGCTTTATCGACACGGGTACAAATGGATCCTCTCTATGCGGGCCATGGATAACTTGGTCCTATTTATGCAATGATCATAAGATTAGATAATTTAGCTCAATGATCTCCCTTTACACAGGTGGTTAGAGAAACACCATGTGATAGATCACATTGACGTTTGGTGGTCTTCCCCTAAGGTGAGGATTTAGATTGATCTCTCTGTGTATGTCTTCAGTCGTATACAACGCATTATGATAGTGTAAGTAAGGAGGTCCTAGGTAGGCTCTCTCTATTTTGTCTTCTTCATCACTATCATAATACAATCCTTCATTCACCCCCACTAGAATGGGACATTCTAGAAAATATGGTCCCATATAGGCTATCTCCTGATCACTATCATTGAATTTTTGTAAAATTGGGTACAAGTACCGTAAATATGATACTACCTCATAAATTGGCTCAGTCTCATCCCTCCACTAATTATCGAGTGAAGACTCATTGTCTATCGAGATATCCTTGTGATATTTCTCAGGTTGCGCTATGGTAATGTAAGACATCATCTAGTTATCCCTCTGGAACATAGAAGGATTAGGGTGATATGGGTTGAAATCCATGTCATCCCCCAGATTAAGGTACATGCAATATAAATATGTGATAAGCAAATCATCCTGTCCTTGTATTTGTAACCCGAGCCTAAATCTATCAGTTGCTAACTGATAACACGACTCAAGTAGAGTTCTATGTCCTTGTTAAAAAAGACCAAGGCCATGCCCATGTCAATGATATAACTCATAAATGCACATGGCATATTCAAGGTTGGATAAATAATGAACATTCATTGTGAATGGTTCGTCGTCATCTTCATCCATGGGCATTCGCGTTGGAAGTTGATACAACCCAATGTAAATGAAGTTATTCTAGTTGGGTGGCTCTCCCAATGGCACTACTGATCCAACCAAAAAATGATGAGCATGCGGTCGACCCATATCTTGTGCAGTCTCTAGAATTGGTCTAAAGGTTATATTATGCACAATATATTTACCTAACCCTGTGTTGGCTAGATGAATAGTCACCCGTGGTGCGGATGACCCTGTTGATGTTGCAGGAAAGGCAGGATGAGGTATCTCATTAGATTTATCTTGGGCTTCTTACACTTCCATGGGAGTGGGAGCCTCTTTGGTGACTGGTTCGGGCACATGCTTCTTTTCCTTTTCACCCATTTTTACCTTTAACTTCCTTTCATCCCAAAGCATCGCTGATGCAGTCAATTTTAACAAAGTTGTTGTAGTGTGCTCATATCTGGTTGATAAAAATGTCGATGCTTGAGCACACACTTGTTGTTTGCCACCTGGATTCTTAATCAGTGATGCTGGCCGAACATCCAGGTGCATTGATGAGAGTATGAAACCCCCAGGAAAATTAGCTAGGTTCACAAATTTGAAGGGCTCTTCATCTAATGGCACCACATGAACCTATCCCTCATGAATGTACTTTATACATTGATGTAATATGGAGGGAACACAATGCATTTCTCGAATCCAAGGCCTCCCCAACAGGATATTATACTGCATGGTACCTTCGATCACATGAAACATCATAAGGATGGTCTTTAGGCCCCCTTTAATAGGTAGGATGATTGTGGCAACTTTCGAGCATAGCGCATCGTTAAACACTCTCAATGTAAATGCAGTGGGTACAATATGTGACTTGGGTAGCTTTAAAGGACTTAAAGCCTTGGTCGTTATAATATTGATCGATGAACTAGTTTCGATCAAGACCCTCTTGAATGGCATGTGATTAATACACCTGATAATATGTAATTATGGGTCAACCGTATCTATAGGAACCATCTTGATTTCATGATCATAAAATTGGATCATAGGTTCCTGACACTATTGTACATGTACCACAAAATTGGTTAATGCTTGAGCATCCTGGGACTGCACTTCGATGGAACTTAGAATGTCCATGAGAGTCTCCCTATGCCTAGGGGACTTATTGCATCAGCTCATAAATAGACAACTTCGTAGGAGTTGCCTATAGGTTTTAAACCAACCTGCTTTGTATGGTCACCACCGGTCTAGTTGGTGGGCCTGGAATATTTTGAACTAGCCACTGATTCAGTGTAGCTTGTATCCTGATGGGAGCATGAGGTTAATTTAGTTTCTCATACCTTCCATGTCTAGTAACAACATTAACCATACCTACAAACCCCTGAGTAGGTGGTTCGACACGCACTTGATTGACATGGCCGATGTTGTTGTGTGGTGCCTCATGGTTTAGCAATGGATTTTTATAAATTCCCATGTTTTGGTTGTCGAGCACCAATGGATTATTCGACACTATAAGCTTGCCTTTATTGATCATGTTTTGCAAAATATGTTTGAAGGACCAACACACCTTGATGTCATGGTCCTTTGTGCAATGAAAGATGCAAAATAGATCGTCTTGATACCCCTTTGACTTGGGCTAATTAAGATCGACTAGCTTAATCTCGGGAAACCTGATTGCCTTAGCCTCGCATAACTGATGGAATATTGAGGTCAATGATTCCATCAAAGACATGAATTGGTGAGGCAGATGTTGTTCCTAATTTTTGCCCTTGTAATTATTCTTGCCCTGCTCGTATTGCACAGGAGGAGGTGGGGCCTGATAATTTTGCTTTTGTTGCCCCTTATCCTCTCCTTGGAGGTTTAACCTCACTTGATTGACATGGGCCTACTTGCATTGATGTTTTGTGGAGATTTTCTTGTGCCCCTCCTTCCTATTCTTGAGCTTCAAGTTGCCCTCTTGCAACTTTATATCCTCAATTACTTTGGCTTACGCCAAAGCTTCCTCGAATGTCTGGTACTATTTTAGTTGCAATAATAATGAGATAAGCTTGGCACAACTCTTCATGAACATCAGGGTCAATTCTGTAGCAGGAATAGGGAATGTCAACTTTACCATTAATCTCCTCTACCTCTTTTCATAATCTAGGATAGGCTCATCATTACGTTGAGTTAGCGCAACTAGATCAGAAAGGTTATCTTGCTTCTTGGATCCAAAAGAAAAGCGTTCTAGAAAGGTGTCATCTAGTTTCTCAAAATTGGTGATACTGTGCTTCTTTAGCTGATTAAACCACTCCCAGGATAGGATTGAGAGGGTTGTGATGAATATACGCAAAAGTAAGTCATTTTTGCTTGCAATATGGAAGCATACATCCAAAAATATTATGACATTCTCTTGTGCATATTTGTAACCTTTTAATTTATTTAACCTGGGCATGATAAAATGCTCAAGATATGCTGGAGTAGACACTGAGGGGTCCAAAGGCTCGTTATGAATATTTATCAATGTCAACTTTTGAAAAGTCATGCCTTACCTCTCGATTGCTTTCACCTTCTCTACTAGAACCTTATAGGCCTATGAGGAAAGAAAGTCCTCCTCCCTAAGCTGACATGAGGGTGGTCTTGGAGGTACATTCTTCCTCTATCGAGGTGGAGGACGTTGCTCTTCCTCCTCATCAACATGGAATCTTTCAAGATATCTATGATCGACTTCGTCTCCATCTTCTTCCTCATATTGTTGTTGCCTTTGATCTTCGAACAGTGGTGGTCATTCTCTCTATTGGACATTGACATGGGTGTGAGCATCTTTACGCTACTAATGCACATTGTCTTGTGAAAAAAACCTCTTGTGAACACACTCTTCATGCTCAGCATGAGTGTATAAACCAACCTTGGCTAGCCTATCATCTTGTTCTACACACTCCTTTTGGGTAAGGATGCATTCCTCACACATACACTGCTCATATAATATTTCTCTAATGAGCATTTGTGACTAAATATTCTCATATTCAATGCATTGTCTCTCTAGGTGAGCATACTCCAATTGATCTTGAAGGAGTTGTTGTCTCTGCTTGGATAATAGTCTACGCGATCTATCAATGTGATCAACCGTAAGCGGCCTTTGGTATGTGTGCTCTATGCAAGTGAACTTATGGGTTCTATACCCATCTGGCATATTTTCTATGCCTTTTCCTTTGTCCATAAAGATGATATTGACATCATGCTGAGCCCTGTGCTGTGTGCCACCATGTGCTAATGGTGGATGCAAAACATGAGAGCACTTGGAAGCCTCCTCCCGTTCTTTGGTATCCCTAATAATACTCCTGCTATGATCACTCGAAGCATGAGTGGGTGGAGTTGAAGGCTTATAGCCTAACTGCTCAAGGATGCCACCTAAACCATCCAATTGTTTGGATTGCCATGGATCATGTGGTGGTGTACCATTGAATCCCACCTTTGATATGTCGATAGTGATCTTGCGAGGTTCACTATGCATGGGAGTGTGAATAGACCTATGCTTGGAAGTGAGCCTATCAAAGTACCTCTGAATTGGTAGATCTTGATCTCTTCTATACTCTAAATTTAGAGGTATGGAACCTCTCGTAGGATTAGTATGTAGGGGTACCAACTTGGCCCCCTAGATGACATACTCATTGGTCGATCCCATGGATGCACGTGCACTACGATCTCTATAATGGATTCTGAGTGGAACACCCTTATGTTGAGAGGCTCCATGATCTATCCTACGTCTAGAAAAGTGTATAGAAGCTCCTCTATCAGGGGTACACTCAATGGGGTCCCCTCATGTCGAATTGTCTCCTCTAATGCTCGCTGAACGATGTTCGAAAAGCACATGTGGGTGAGGGTTCAACATATTTTGTTGTGAATTTGGTGGGACTTGGTCGTTAGCATAAAAATTAAGCCTTTATCGACCTCCTCGTGTCTCCACCATGGTGCACCTAGTGTCTAGATTTATTTTTACTATTAAAAAAAGGTATACAATGATGATTATCTCTTTTACAATTTAAGATGAGCCCTAAAATATTTGATGTATTTTCAATTTATTGTATCAGTATTAGAAACTCTTATCATGTTTGAAATATTTTTGAATGATAATCTCAATTTAATTGGCTTTCATTGGCATGCTCACAACTCGATAACTTGGGTGTGAATCAAGGCCTCGTAAATCCCCCGTGTGTGGCATTGAAACTCCACACCCGAACAAGGAGCATTGGTCCTACCAGTACCTCACCCATTTTCCCCCAATCAGCGTTATACAATTCAAAGATATTACATGCAAATTTTCTAGGGTACGAAAGGTTCTTGGGACCAACCTTGGTCTAGAACAATAGGGTACATGGGATTTGGGTCAACGTATGGAAATCACCTCCACCGTCATTGAAACCCTACTAGTGGTTGGATGTCAATCCCAAATCACTATCTTTTACTTTAAACATGGTGTGTGTGGTTCTTTTTAATCTTTGCATAGAAAGGAAAATGCATAATACAACATGAATGATTATTTCCTACATGATATGCAAAAAGAAACGTTTCATTTTTAGAGAATGCATGCTATATCCTATATGAATTTTTGACAATGCAAATTACAATGATATAACCTCTAATTGGGCCTCAAGCATGCAAAACAACACACAATTTAAATGTAGCATGCTAGATTCTAGGGTGGACTACACTTAGAGGTCCATTTTTCCTAGCAACACCTAGCTAAAGCATAAAATAACGAAACCCTAGGACCTAGTTCATTTTACCCTTTTTTAGCATTGTCCTAATTATATTTTATTTTATGCTCTCTAGAAAAATACAGACAGTAAAAATAGAGACAAAGGCTAAAAATAGGACCTACCTCAGATCCACATTTGAAATAGCTTTGAATCCCTGCTACTTGTTGTGTCTACTATGAACCGTAGGTCTAATGCACGGTTCAGATTGCAAATCGTGTTTTGAAGCTACGGGCCAACAATGAGACCGCAACTATAACCTATAGTTTACACCTGATATCAGAAAACATAGAATGTCAGAGCTCAAATGCAAGAAATGCGGAGTTCTATCGTGATCGCATTCTGTGACCACCAAAACGGCCTCACACCTATGCTTCCTACTGCGTAATATAAACAAAAGATACAAACGAAATGCATGCGAAATTGACAACAAATGATAAAGAAGAATAACACTTTATTTCCATTAATGAAGCCAATCCCGATTACAAATACGTCCCTCTTAGGGATACCGATTTGATACTCTTATTATAGTAGGAAAAGTATATGAAATCCCTCTCAAGGGCAAATGTGAGTTTTAGGCCATTTGGGGTGACACGAATTGCTCTAGGGTGGAGTTGACCCTCTTCTTCACATTGAGGAAGAAATTGGATGTTTGAATCTCCTTCGAATCTGCTTTCCTACGATCAAGAAACAACACAAAAGTATTAAAAGCATAGACAACCTCTCATGATGAGGCCCTTTAAAGGATTTAAACATGAACAAGCCATAATACTAATGAAATCAAGAAAGTTAATAAAACGTGTTAGACATATTCAATACTCATAAAGATTGCTTGAAACATAGAAACAATGAGTATAGCTATCAATCTAATGGATCAATTGCATGAAGTGAAGCATTAGAACATGAAATTAAGCTAATTATGTCCTACTTGCTATAATAAAGTAAACCTAATAAAAACCCTAATTCTATCGGTCAGAGTCTCTACAAATGCTAAGTAAACTACTAAAATGATTAATCTAGTCTAATTAAGCACAATACAAATGAAACAGTAAAGAGAATTATCACCAGTTGCAAATCATAGCTCTAATAAGAAGTCTGCACTTTGGACCGTGAATTTCAACCACGACAAGCAATCAAGTGATTTTGCCCTCAAAATTTAGGGTTGTGGTCCTGATATCCCTTGTCCAATTGATGATCAAGGGTCGCCTTGGTGTCCTCTGACTAGATTGGTGACTGAATTCCATGATTGGGCCTTCGTTTGCCAAAATTAGCATTTCTTGGCATTCTAGCTCCTTAGGTCATCAATGAAGATCAGAAAGCAAGTTCAAATGAAGATCAAATGAATATCCAAAGAAAGTTTAAAGTCAAAGTGGAATCAAATCACTTGCACAATTATATATGAGCAAGTATCCCAAAAAATCTAAGAAAAGAAGGGAGTGAACTTGAATCCATGGAATTTCTAGCACTACTATACTTTACGCATGATGATATGTCTGATGCATTTACACCTAGCTTATGTACAGACAAATATTTGAATGTGGAAGAGCTAGCTTCAGGTGTCCTGTATTGCCTAGTGGTCTAGTCCAACTGAAACTAAACCTAGAATTGGATAAACATTTGTGGACCCCCTATCTTAGCAATGGGCTAAAAGAATCTTGCATGACATCGGGATATGATTATGTTTTATATTAATATATTCATTTGCACACACAGGGATAATGAACAGTTAGGGCCTATCCTAGCAAAAGCCTTACATTTCAGAGGTCTAGTTTGGTCAGTATACAACTTTTGATCGATCAACTAGGGTGTTTGTGTCTCATGGTAAACCTCAAAAATTCCCAAATAGCAACTATCAATTTTTTTGAAATGCATTCATCAAACATCAACTTATTTTTATAAGAGTTTATTAGAATTATCTACATTATATTATTAGATTCTGGATGGATGTCAGAAATGATATTTAGATGGCCATTGATTATATCATACATATTATTTTAATTTACAAAATCTTATGAATAGAAAATCACCATCATTACATCTCACATATGGGTGTATTATATTTCACAAAGACATAAAGCAATTATAATCCATGATTGTTATACATTTTTATTGTTATACATTTTGTGGTGTTGTCCATTAGATTGTTAAAACACATATCACATTCATTCCTTGTGTTTTAAGTGATTAAAGCATACATGTTCATTTACATTAGATTACCATCATGTAAATAATGCATTACATTCATTGCACTAGCATATCATGACATCGTCATAAATTGAACACATACAATAAAGTAAAATTAAATATGAATTTGAAAGTAAACATCGCATCCATATGCAACCATCATAAATAACATATCTAAGCATTAGATCACTGCATATCATCATCATCATAAAATTAAATAGCTATCTAGTGCATGTCATCTATACATCACATCATATAAACATAGCATCAATATAAGATTTTGCATCCATGTGCATAACAAAACATAAAATTAAAAATACACAAGTACACATAATGAGCCAAAATGATCATATATATAAATATGTGTATCAATGAGTACATGAGAGGTATATCGCAATGCCCATAGGCTACAACTGTGTAGATCCTCAATGTTACACTAAAAAATGGTACAATAAATATCTCTGTTAGATTTGTACTAGGGGCCTACACCCCCAGCTTGAGATTCATCGCCATCACCTCCACCATCCCTGTGGCTCCTATGCAAGCTAGCTTCATGTGTGCTTGAGGACCTATGTGTCCTCTCAGTCTTGTAGCTTCTATGACTAGAACTAGTAGAGGACTGCCCTGTCATCTTGGTCCTGGTCTGCTGTGAGCCTAAATCATGTGGATCCTATGGGATATGACCACCAATCAACCTGATGTAACCCTATAGCTGGTCTATGTGGGCTACCCTACCTGGGTTCCTATCATTGCCCTCCTCCACGAGGGTCTGTAAGTGCTTAATATCTACCATGGGGTCATGACTGCTTGGTAGAAATGCAGATGGTGTGGCTGGAGGTCCCATGATAGCATGGGAGGATGACTGATCCTACCTCTATACTTTGAGGAGATCTTTCTGTAATAGCCACACTATATCGTGCCTATTCCAGATCACGCGCACTAGTGAGATCCCAAACCTGTGTCTCCACCACTGTAGCCCATGTTGTGAGAGCTATGATCTCCTCCTAAGCTTGCTATAGCTACCTCGCACTATGAGCTAGATTCACCTCTAATACAGTGATAGAAATATCTCAGTGCAATTGCTAGGTCTACAGCCTCCCAACCTGAATCTGAAGATCAACAACCTGAGCTAGTAGTTGCCCCACCTCACTGTTAGGAGGTGCCTCACCCTCCTATGATGCCTCCTCCTCAGACTCAAACTATGAAGTATCCTCTGCGATGCCCTATGTGCCCCAACCACCCTCAGTTCATTGGCACACATTGCGCCCCTATGGATCCACCTTAGTGCCATCATCTGTCTAACCAAAGGGCATCTCTCCCTATGACTATAGGAGGGACCACCAAGTATCATATGCTGGGGTGGTCCCAGCCTGATGCAGGAGCATCCAGGGCAATACAACAATCTTGCATCACCGAAAAGAAAAACAAAAAAAGTTCAAAGTTTGCAAATTTTTCTAAGTATAAAAATGGTCGCAATATCGCGACACAAATGTCATCGCGATATCGCGACGTATTTTAGAACCGTGGCAAGCGCAAATAATGGTCGTGATATCGCGACACTTTCGTCGTGATATCACGACGTACCCAACCAATGGCGGATATCGCGACACAAAGTTGTCGCGATATCGCGACACTTTGGCAGCCGAAGTCACAAGCCACAAAAGTGTCGTGATATCGCGACACTTTGGCAGCCGAAGTCACAAGCCACAAAAGTGTCGCGATATCGCGACACTTTGGCAGCCAAAGTCACAAGCCACAAAAGTGTCGCGAAATCGTGACACTTTGGCAGCCAAAGCCAAAAGCCATAGAAGTGTCGCGATATCGCGACACATTAGAGAAAGAGAACCAAAGGAAAAAAGCGTCGCGATATCATGACGCACACTTGGTTATGAAGTGAAGACTGTTGTAGAACGACAGGTGGCGATTCTAGAAGCTATTAAGGCAGTTCCAAGTGGTAGTTCCAGAAGCAGTTAAGACAGTTACATGTGGCAGTTCCAGAAGCCGTTAAGACGGTTACGAACGGCGATTGCTGCAAGAATTCATGATGATAAAAGGGGATTTTTGGAAGGATTCGAGTTAGGCTGGAAAGACGTAGATTGAGACTACAACTGTATTTTCTTTTGTACTTTGTAATCTTTCATGGTTTCAAATTAAGCTTTCCATACTTCGAAATAAAATTGTGTCTTTTTCTTTATGATTATGAGTGGTTAAAATTGGCTCCCCATCAAGTGGTATCAGAGCAACAAGATTTTGAGTGTGTGAGTAGAGCATCGAACGTGAAGTAGCTCGCACCAGGATCTGGGGTTATGGGTTCTGAGTAACTATGAAGCAGAATGCCACTGTGAAGAAATCATGGTGCTGGAAGGAACATGGTTCCTGAAGGAGACTTTCGAGCATTGCAAAGACAAGTGTTGGCCTTGCAGGAAGAATTACATAGAGGAGTAGAGCCAAGAGGAGAAGACCACAACGATGATGACGAAGTTGAAGACCCATCTGAAGAAGAAGAGGAAGCAATGAGTGCCGCAGAATCGAGAATGATTAAAGCTATTTCTCAGATTGGGAAAATGCCGAAGCTAGATGTATCCACATATTCTAGAAATTTAAATCCAGAAGAATATGAGGAATATTTCAAATATGAGGAAGTTGAAGATCCAAATCGAATTAAATTTGCTAGAACAAAATTGAAAGGCCATGCTGGCATATGGTGGAAAGGAGTGCAACTGGAAAGAAATCGGAGAGGAAGAAAAAAGATCACTAGGTGGGATCAAATGGTGGAAAAACTAAAATGGTAGTTTATTCCAACAGATTACGAATTAGATCTGCTAAGAAAAATGCAGAGTTTGCACCAGTCCAGCAAATCTCTTAAAGAATATATAGAAGAATTCTTTAAAATTTCTATCAGAACCGGCCATATAGAAGCAAATAAAGAAATAGTATCCCATTACATTAATGGGTTGAGAACCATCATGCAAGAAGAATTGAGTCTGGTTCGAATGAATAGCATTGAAGATGCTTACCAGTTTGCTCTGAAAGTGGAAGAGAAACTGAATCTCAGATTTGATAGCAAGCAAAGAGGAAGAGGTCATGGTGGAAGAACTAGTGGAAGAACCAGTGGAATAAAATATGATGATCAAAAACAGACTGGTGAAACCAGCAATCGTCAGGAACAAAAAGAGGAAAATGCTTACAGACCCCATAATTAGAACAATGATTATCAAAGGGGACGAGGAATAGGTGGACGCAGATATGGTAGAGGCAAATTTTGTGGAACCTATTTTAATTACAGAGAAGAAGGGCATCGATCATATGAGTGTCCCAAACACCAAGAAGCACCAAACAAAATGCCTGAAGGTAATGCCAGAGCTATAGTTGTTGAGGATGGTGTTGAATCTAAGCACTCTAAAGAAGCAGAGCGCGGAGAAGTGATGATCACAAGGAGAACCTTGTTGAATGAAGAGAAGGAACCAGATCAACAGAAAATCTTGTTTCGCACGAGGTGCAAATGTTTAGGTAAAATCTATAATATTATTATAGATAATGGTAGTACAAATAATTTGGTTTATGAGGAAATGGTAGCTAAGTTAAAGCTCGAAAGAAGACAGCACCCGCATCCATACCGGATTGCATGGTTTCAGAAGGATCATAGAGCATTGGTCAGTGAACAATGCTTGGTCAAGTTCAAAATTGGAAGATACCAGGATGAGGTCCTGTGTGATATTTTGCCAATGGATGCTTGCCATTTGTTGCTTGGAAGACCATGGCAATTTGATAGACGTGCAGCGCATGATGGACATGCAAATACCTATTCCCTGACAAAAGACGGAGTATGCCACAAACTGAAGCCATTGAAGGAGGTTGAGGAAAAGGTATGCAATAATGCTAGAATTTGTTTAGTAGATGGCAAAAAATTTTTGGATGGTATAAAGAGGGATTCAATGTGTTATGCATTAATTCCTACTGTAAAAAGAGAAGATACTACTAACATTCCAAGCAGAAGTTGAACATCTATTAGCAGAATTTCTTGATATTATATCAGACAATGTGCCTGAGGGTTTACCACCAATGAGGAAGATTAGTCATCAGATTGACTTAATGCCAGGATCTAGCTTACCCAACAAGGTAGCCCATAGAATGTCTTCTGTTGAGAATGAAGAGTTGAACCAACAAGTTCAGGAATTGTTGAGGAAGGGTTTGATTCAAGCAATTTTGAGCCCTTGTGCAGTGCCAGCAGTACTTGCACCAAAGAAGAATGGTGAATGGCGAATGTGCACTGATTCCCGAGCCATTAATAAAATTACTATTAAATATCGCTTTCCATTACCCATAATGGATGATATAATGGATTGCTTGAGTGGAGCTAAATACTTCACTAAGATTGATTTGAAGAGCGAATATCATCAGATACATGTTAGAGAGGGTGATGAATGGAAGACAACATTTAAAACCAGAGAGGGTTTGTATGAGTGGTTAGTTATGCCATTTGGATTGACTAATGCACCCAGTACATTTATGAGGCTGATGAATGAAGTATTGTGTGACTTCCTAGAAAAGTTCGTGATAGTGTATCTGGATGATATTCTGATTTTTAGTAAAACATTGGATGAACATTTGTTGCATGTTCGGACAATTTTTGAAAAACTGCGTGAGGAGTAGTTATTGATAAATATACAGAAGTGCAGTTTTGTATAGAAAGAGTTGATATACCTAGGATTTGTTATCTCAGAGGAGGGTCTGAAAATGGATCCTAAGAAAGTGAAGGCTATCCTTGAATGGCCTGCCCCAAAGAATGTGACAGAGGTAAGATCATTTCATGGTCTTGCAAGTTTCTATAGAAAGTTTATTAGAGACTTTAGCAGTATTTGTGCACCCCTAATAGAAACTATGAGAGGGGATAAGAGAGAGTTTAAGTGGACTGCCAAGGCAGATACCAGCATGAAAATATTGAAGAAGAAAGTGACAGAACATCCCATTCTAGCACTTCCAGATTTTAATAAAGTGTTTCAGGTTGACTATGATGCCAGTGGCAGTGCCATTGGAGTTGTGTTGAGTCAAGAAGGTAAACTTGTTGCATACTTTAGTGAAAAATTGAATGATGCTAGAAAGAAATACTCTGTTTATGATCAAGAATTATATGCTATAATTCAAGCTCTTAAGAAATGGAGACATTATTTGCTAACCAAAGAGTTTGTTTTATATACTGACCATCAAGCTTTGCAGTATATAAATAGTCAAGGTAAACTTAACCAACGGCATTTGAAGTGGGTTGAATTCTTGTAGAGTTATACCTTTGTACTAAAGCATAGAAGTGGAAAATCTAATAGAGTTGTAGATGCCTTGAGTAGAAGGCATAATTTGTTGATAGAAATGAGAGTGCAGGTTGTTGGGTTTGATGAACTCAAGAGTTTATACCCAACAGATCCAGATTTTGTAGAGGCATGGACAACATGTGTGTCTCCTACTACTGTGGATCGCACTAAGTGGTTGGATTTCATGATCCAAGATGGGATGCTATTTCAACAGAATCAGTTGTGCATTCCACGAAGTTTCATGAGGGAAAATTTGATCAAAGAGAAGCATAGCGGAGGACTAGCAGGGCATTTTGGCCATGATAAGACCATTGCTCTTGTTAGTGAGAATTACCATTGGCCACAGTTGTAGCCGGATGTGACCAGATTTGTGCAGGGTTGCAGAGTGTGCCAAATGGCAAAAGGTGTCAGCCAGCATACAGGAATGTACCAGCCATTGCCTATACCAGAGAGACCGTGGGAAGACATCAGCATGGATTTTGTTCTTTGTCTTCCAAGGACCCAATGTGGAAATGATGCCATTTTTGTTGTTGTTGACAGGTTTTCAAAAATGGCCCATTTTATTCCATGTCAAAAGACAAGTGATGCGGTTCACATTGCCGGCTTGTTCTTCAAGGAGGTATTCCAACTTCATGGTCTACCCCAAAGCATTGTCTCGGATAGAGATACCAAATTTGTGGGTTATTTCTAGAGAACTCTATGGAAGAAGCTGAAAACAAACTTGAAATTTAGTTCTGCGTACCATCCGTAGACTGATGGACAGATCAAAGTAGTCAACAAAAGTTTGGGTAATCTTCTACGATGTCTGGTAGGAGATAAACATAAGGTATGGGATCTAATTTTACCACAGGCAGAGTTTGCTTACAACAATTTTGTCAATCGTAGTACTAGTAAATCACCATTCCATGTTATGCATGGGTATAGCCCGAGAAACGCTTCTGAGTTGAGACCGATGGATAAAGCAGACAAGTGTAGTGCTAAAGCTGAAGACTTTGCAGCACACATGAAGACTTTACATGAAGAGGTACAGCAGCATATCAGTCAAATGAATGCTACTTACAAAGCCAGAGCAGATCAGAAGCGGCATTTCAAAGAATTCCAAGTAGGGGATGAAGTCATGGTTCACTTACGTAAGGAACATTTTCCTAGAAAAACTTACAATAAGTTGAAGATGAAGAAGTTTGGACCATGCTGGATCATAGGCAAATGAGATTCAGGTAATGCCTATGAAGTTGATCTACCAAGTGAGTTGAACATTTCACCTATCTTCAATATTTCAGACTTGGTTGAATATCATGCAGGAAGTTGTAGTGAACCACCCAGTCCGGATCTATGGAACATTCCTGCATCCACTCCAGACAAAGAAGAAATTGAAGACATACTCGACACTCATGAAGGCAAAAGTACCCGAAACACGCAATATTTGGAGTACTTGGTCAAATGGAAGAACCGACCTATCGAAGATGCCACATGGTTGTCCAAATCAGAGGTTGATCATTTGGGTTTTCCTCTGACAGCCTAGAAGTGACGATCACTTCAAAAAATCTACCTCGGGTGTCTGATGTAGGAGCATCCAGGGCAGCACAGCAATCTTGCATCACCAAAAAGAAAAACAAAAAAAGTTCAAAGTTTGCAAATTTTTCTAAGTATAAAAATGGTCGCGATATCGCGACACAAATGTCGTCGTGATATCGCGACGTATTTTAGAACCGTGGCAAGCACAAATAATGGTCGTGATATCACAACACAAATGTCGTCGCGATATCGCGACGTATTTTAGAACCATGGCAAGCGCAAATAATGGTCGCGATATCGTGACATCAAAGTTGTCGCGATATCGCGACACTTTGGCAGCCAAAGTCACAAGCCACAAAAGTGTCACGATATCATGACACTTTGGCAGTCGAAGTCACAAGCCACAAAAGTGTCGCGATATCGTGACACTTTGGTAGCCGAAGTCACAAGCCACAAAAGTGTCGCGATATCGTGACACTTTGGCAGCCAAAGTCACAAGCCACAAAAGTGTCACGATATCGCGACACTTTGGCAGCCAAAGCCAAAAGCCATAGAAGTGTCGCGATATCGCGACACCTTGGAGAAAGAGGACCAAAAGCAAAACACGTTGCGATATCACAACACATTGGAGCGGATTGTTGTAGAACGACAGGTGGCGATTCCAGAAGCCGTTAAGGCAGTTCCAAGTGGCGGTTCCAGAGGCCGTTAAGACCGTTCCATGTGGTAGTTCCAGAAGCCGTTAAGACGGTTACGAATGGCGATTGCAGCAAGAAGCCTGGATTATAAAAGGGGATTTTTTGGAAGGATTCGAGTTAGGATGGAAAGACGTAGATTGAGACTACGACTATATTTTCTTTTGTACTTTGTAATCTTTCATGGTTCCGAATTAAGCTTTCCATGCTTCAAAATAAAATTGCGTCTTTTTCTTTATGATTTTGAGTGGTTAAAATTGGCTCCCCATCACAGCCCTAGCTACGCCTATCTCTTGGAAGTCATATACCTAATCTCCCAATAGTGTCGATTGAATTTAGGGTAAATCCCTCTCTAGTACTAAGGACCGATAGATGGTAGGCAACTCCAAAATATTCTATATAAGCCCAAACTAGTGGAGGACACACGAGTAGAACTGATACTCATGGATATTTGCCTTGCGGTTGAGTAACCACCTATCTCTCATCACTTGGTGCAGCAACTCGTCAGCCTCCAACCATGCAAGACAATCCATGTACATACACCACTCTATGTCGTCCATCCAAAGCTATGCAAATATGGAAATATAATGGTCCACATAACCAGAATGAGACTTGCTCTGGAACCCCTCCTACTCATGAGGCCAACATATCGCATAGCACTGGCATGTGGTAGGAATAGTGGTGATAGTCAGTGATAAGTTAGTTAGCCACTTGATCCTGATATGTTGCCAGTACCAAATCTAAATTAATAGGCTACAACTAATCTCAACCTGAATCCTGTGCATAGCTTGGTATAAATACCGATATAGCTAACACAATAAAGTGCTCCCCCAATCTAATAGTAGTGGCTACCATGTCTATCTCTGGATAACTCTCCTGAAGATGGCTAGGAGGTTCTAGGGAATCCTCATGCATGAGGAGTCTAGAAGCACAATCTGCATGACCAAGTGCATTAAGACTGCCTCTTAGACTAAGAAGATGCTCTTCTCCTACCAATATCCGATATGGACACCCCCATGGTTGATCCTAAACTGGGTATCCTCATTGTGGTCTCCAAAAATATCATCAAAAATATCCTCCCTACTCTAGAAGGGAGAGGAGGTGATGGGATCACCATAAATCAGGATCCTGAAGATCTGATAGATGTCCTCCAAGGTAACGGTCATTTCACCTATGGGCAGGTTAAATGTGTTGGTCCGCACATACTAGCGTTGAGCCAACGTAGTCATGTATGCCAGATCTACCTTGATCATCGGTAGATCATGTACATAGCCAAAGCCAACCACAGCAAACCACACTCGCTCTTGGTTAGTTAGCTGCCCATAGAGAGTGCAAAGGATATCTGGCTCCCTACTTTAGAGGTCAATTTCTATAGAGCAGAAATGTATAAATCAATCAAATAAAATCAACTAAAAACAACTAAAAAATGACCTAAAAAAAGACAAACAAATCTAAAAAATTGCTAAAAGTACAAAAACATGCAAAGAGTGATAAAAAAATACAAAACAATTCATAGATGCATCTCAAAAATACAATAAATGGCATTAATTGACAAGAAAAAGCAAAAAAAATCAATAAAATTTGAAGGAACTGCAGGCCAAAGATGCGGTCCGCATAACAATCAATTTTTTGATCATTGGGATTTGAATCCCATCGCGGCTGACAGCTGCGATCCCTAATATAGAAATTGGGAACCACACCTGCCAACTACGGTCTAGGAACGTGATCTTTTTTGGGTCACTTCCTAGCTTGGAAACCAAAAAAATTAAAATCTAACCTAGCCTAGAATACTGTGAGTTTTTTTTTTTGGATTGATCAAGCGGTTTTAAGCAAACTCTCAGAGCCTTTGAATGACATGACCAAGTGGTTTTTGGAACCCTTGGAGCCATTTTCTATGCTCTCAAGCATAAAATACCTTAATATGGTTGATGTTGAGAGGTTCAGGCTCTTCAACACCCCCTAGCAATGTTAGGTGATAGGTACCTAGACTAATATTTTTAGATATGATATAGGCTCCTAGCCAATTAGCCACGAATTTGTTTCGCATATCAGGAGATAAATTAGAGTTATGTTGGTTCTCTTTCAACACAAGATCCCCAACTTCAAAGTCTCTCTGATGGACTTTATTATTATAAGCTCATTTTAATCACTCCTGATAAATATGGAGATGCTCCAGGGTATTCATGCAATGTTCATCAAGCAACGTCAATTGATCTAGTCGAGTTTACCATGTGGTGTCATCATCAATGAACTCCTTCAATGCGATGCGCAGTATTGGAATTTCCAACTCTAAGGGTATAATGGCCTCAGTGCCATATACTAGTGAAAACTATGTTGTCCCAGTGGGCATTTGAATTCTAGTCTTGTAAGCCCATAATACAAGGGGCAACTGGATATACCAATATTTGTGGTTTTCTTGGACCGTATTTTTCAAGATAGCCACCACTGTCTTGTTTGAGGCCTCAACTCACCCATTTGCCTACGAATAATAAGGAGTTATAAAATTGTGTTTGATTCTATACTTATACATCAAAGCTATCATAGTTTTTCTCTTAAATGATGTTCCATTATCCAAAATTATCTTGGATGGAATCCCAAAATGACATATGATATGATCGAGTATAAAATCTACCATGCGAGCTCTAGTTGTCATTGTTAAGGGTATTGCTTCCACCCATTTGGTAAATTACTCAGTAGCAATAATAATAAAAGTATGTCAGCTTGATGATAGAGGAGATATCTTACTGATAAGATCTAATCCCCACTGAGCAAATGGCCAAGCCACTTGAATGGGCTGTAAGGCCTATGATGGCAAGTGCGTAACATTAGCATGATGCTGATATTTAACACATTTATTGACATACACATTGCACTCCTTATCTATAGTGGACCAATAGTAATCCATTCGAAGGATGCACTTGACTATGGTCATTTCGTTGAAATGGCCATCGCACGTACCATCATGAGCATGCGAAATTACCCAAGATGCCTCTTGGGGCTCTAGACAATGAAGGAGAACTCCATCGTATCCTCGTTATTACAAAATATCTCCTAGCAAGACATATTTAGTCACTTTCTGCTTGAATGTGCATTTTGTAGCATGTGACAATCCCTTTGGGATCATACCAAGTTTTAAGAAGTCTTGGATTTGTAACATCCATCTCTGGTAAGCCTCAACATCGACTGCCAAGATGACTTGCTCCCCCTACGTATCTACTTGTGCAAATGTAGACTAGGAAATAACCTTGTGGAGAATGGTGGTACCACTCCCCGTCGGACTCTGAGAGGTTAATGGCCCCTAGGGTGCCTTCTTTAGAAAGTCTTTAGCTTTGCAAAACCATTCAGATTTTGGTTCCATGCTAATCATGTTTATTGACGTTTTATTATCAAAGGTTTTGCACTCTACTGCAGGATGCGAGAGCATTTTAACATGGATGGTAGTGAAATTAGTAGACATATTTTGAGGTATTAAGGATCCCAAATATGCCATTGTGTCTACAAACCTATTTGACTAACAAGGAATTGCCTCGATATCATACCATTCCAATTTAGCCAAATATGCAACAACAAGATCTTTATAAGCTTTTAACATTGGACATCGACACTGAAAGGGCCCCTTAACTTGATTGACTATTAGAAAGGAGTCACCAAAGATGTTTAATATTTTAATGTTCATGATGACAACTATATGGATGCCCAAAAGTAGGGCTTCATACTCAATGTTATTGTTGGTGCATGAAAAGTCTAATTTAAATGACAAGGCATTGGATCTCCTTGCGACATGAAAAATACTATTCTTGCACCACACCTTGCTCAAACTTTTAACCGTCGAAGAACAAGGTCATATCAACATTATTTTCTAGTTCTTCAGGTTTGGGGGCTTTGGCTATGACAAAGACCGCGTCATATAGAAGATCAATGGTCAGAGGCCTACTATTTGACAATGGTGCCTCAGCCAGCTAATCAGCTATGACGTATCCCTTAATGAAATTTTGGCTTATGAATTCCAGATCAAATTCCATCAATAGCATGATCCACTTTGTAGTACGGGTGTTATGATACGTCTTACTCATCATGTGTTGTAAATGATTTTGTTTTGATATTACATATGTTGGATGACTTAGCATATAGTGCAACAATTTCTTGGTAGCAAACACTACTACTAAACACAACTTCTCCACATATGCATATCCGAGCTCATAGTTCACCAAGGTTTGACTAATATAATATATGGCCTATTATTTGCCTTGCATGTTATTTTGGGATAACATGGTCCCTAATGCAAAGTCGGTTGCCAATATATATAGTAGAAATGGCACATCTGGCCTTGGTGGAGCTAACATTGGTGACATCATTAGGTATTGCTTTATTTTAGCAAAGGCTTCTCGAAAGTCCTTGTCCTAGTTGAATGGGACCCCCTTGTGTAGCAATCGATTCTTGGGTTGATATTTATTCAATAATTGAGCGATAAATCACTTTATTGATGCTACTTTGCCCTATAGGCTTCTTAATTCTTTGATGTTTGAGGGAGAACACATCTCTAGAATAGCCTTGAAATTTTCTGGATTGAATTCGATGCCTCACTTTGAAATGATGAACCCTAAGAGCTTTCCTGAAGTTACATAAAAAATGCACTTCTTAGGGTTCAACCTGACATTATTCTCTATTAGGCGATCGAAGACCTTCCTTAAGACCTCCGCATGCTCAGAACACAATAATGACTTTGCCAACAAGTCATCAATATAATATTCTAATATTTTATGCATATAATCATGAAAGATATATGTCATGGCATGCTGATATCTGGCACCAACATTTTTAAGGCCAAATGGCATAAATTTATAGTAGAATGTACCCCATGGCATTATAAACACAGTTTTATACTGGTCCTCGGGCTTAATCCGAATTTGATTGTATAAAAAAAAATCGTCCATCAGGGAGAGCATATTATGACCTGTAGTTGCATCTACAAGAGCATAACTATTTGGCAACGAGAATGAATCCTTTAGTGTTGCCTTATTTAGGTCTCTAAAATCCATACACATACGGATCAGTCCATTAGGTTTTCTTACAGGCACCATATTGGATACCCATTCTGGATAGTCGATGGAGACTACAAACTCTACATCCAATAACTTTTGCAATTCATCCTTCACCATTAAGGCTACTGTTGGATGCATATTTCTAAGCTTCTGCTTGAATGACTTCTTTGATAGGTATAGCGAAAGGTTATGAGTAACCAATTTTGGGTCTAGACCTAGCATATATTCGTAAGTCCAAGCAAAAATATTAGGTCTCTCTTTTAGTAGAGGGATGAGGGTGGCACGCTCATCTGGAGTGAGACTCTCTCTAAATTTAACCTTCCTTGGATCGATGGGATTATTACTGATATACAAATCGAAGGTTTACTCTACTGACATGTGTGATCCCTCCTCAAGCTGATGAGGCATAGGGATCAAATGAATGTCATCTGCTAGGTTTATAGGTTCCACATTGGAAGCATCCTCAACATGATAGACATCATAAGCACAACCAGGTCCCATCATGTCAATTTTAATGAATCAAATTTTTGTCGATGATTATAATTGCTTTATCTCTTTGTGAAATAAAATAAACCCATATGTGAGATGTAATTATGGTGATTTTCTATTCATAGTATTTTGTAAATTAAAATAATATGTATGATATAATTAGTGGCCATCTAAATATCATTTTTGACATCCATCCGGTATCTAATCATATAATGTAGATAATTCTAATAAACAAACTCTTATAAAAAAAAGTTGATGTTTGATGATTTCATTTGATAATTTGATTGTTGCTATTTGGGAATTTTTGAGGTTTACCATGAGACTCTAACACCCTAGTTGACTGATAAAAAGTTGTATACTGACCAACTAGACTTCTAAAATGTAAGGCTTTTGCTAGGATAGGCCCTAAATGTTCATTATCCCTATGTGTGCACATGAATATATTAAGATAAAACATAAGCATATCCCAATGTTAGGTGGGATTCTTTCAGCCCATTGCTAAGATAGGGGGTCCACAAATGTTTATCCAATCCTAGGTTTAGATTTCAGTTGGACTAGACCACTAGGTGATACAGGACATCTGAAGCTAGCTCTTCCAAATTCAAACATTTGTCTGTACATAAGTGAGGTGCAAATGCATCATACATATCATCATGCGTAAAGTACAGTAGTGCTGGAAATTTCATGGATTCAAGTTCACTCTCTTCTTTTCTTCAATTTTTGGGATACTTGCTCATATAAATTGTGCAAGGGATTTGATTCCACTTTGAATTTGAACTTTCTTTGGATCTTCATTTGAACTTGCTTTCTGATCTTCATTTGAACTTGCTTTCTGATCTTCATTTGATATTCATTTGAAATTTGATTTCTGATCTTCATTTGATCTTCACTTTCTGGAATTTACATTTGATAATTTTCTTCAAAAAATTTCCTTTGGGGATTTTACTTTGGAGAACTGTTTATGGGATATCGATTGAGGATATCGATCTTATGATATCAATATGGAATATCAATCTGGGAAGTCGATCTATGATATCGATCTAGGGTATCAATCTTAAGGATTGATGTGGGATATCACTCTGGGATATTGTTCATTTTATTGTAAGCAAGGGATTTTGGGTAGGGAACAAACTTGTCCTTTTGCCAATTACCAACATTTCCCATACTGTCAACACAAGGGGATATGCAAGAATAACTCTTTTCACTTCAAGATACCTAGTCTTGCTTTGTGACTTTCATCTTCCCCTAGTCCTTATTAGGATTGTTTAATTTTTTTATTAGTGATAGGATTCTGATATGCTAAGGGCTATTCTAACTAGAACTCAACTACAAAAGTAAAGCAAGCTTTCTATCAACTATTGATAATACCTCTAGGTATGGTTGAATAACCGAAAACCCTAGTATATTCTTCATAGCAACATTATGGGTTGTGTTGAAAAATACAATTACTCATATGAATGATGGATTATGATAAATGCAAATATACATGATTGAAACATAAATGTGGCATCATTTGTAAGACTAACAAACACAATGCATCCTACTACGAAATGCAACGTATGAAAAATGCCTATATACAATGCAATCATGAACTGAATGCATGTGTAAATGAAAATACATAATGCAAATGCAAACATTTTTGGATTTTATGCTTTACCAATTTTTTTTGGATTTTATTGATTTTGAGCCTTTATATTTGACCAAACGGTGAGTACATGCCTTTGGAGCCTTTAAATTGACCAAGAGATTTTCTTGAAACTCTTGGGGATTTTAGGTTGACCAAAGGGATTATGATCACCTTTGGAGCTTTTAGGGATGACCAAGTGGTTCTTAGGAACCCTTGGAGCCTTTAGGGTTGACCAAAGGTTTGGAAATACCTTTGGAGCTTTTTTTTTTGGATTGACCGAGCGGTTTTAAGCAAACCATCAAAGCCTTTGACTAACATGACCAAGCAGTTTTTGGAACCCTTGTAGCTTTTTGGGTTGACCAAAGGTTTGGAAATACCTTTGAATCCTTTTTTTTTGGATTTATCGATCGGTTTTATGAAAACCCTCAGAGCCTTTGACGAACACGACCAAGCGGTTTTTGGAATCCTTGGAGCCTTTTGCTACACTCTCAATCATAAAACACCTTAATATGGATGATGTTGAGAGGTTCAGGCTCTTCAACACCCCCTAGCGATGTTAGGCGATAAGTACCCAAACCAATATTTTTAGATATGATATAGGGTCCTAGCCAATTAGCCATGAATTTGCTCGCATATCAGGCAATAAATTAGAGTTCTATTGGTTCTCTTTCTAGAGAAGATCACCAACCTCAAAGTATCTTTGATGGACCTTGGTATTGTAAGATTGTTTTAGTTGCTCCTAATAAATGTGAAGATGCTCCAGGGCATTTATGTAATGTTCATCAAGTAGCATCAATTGATCTAGTCGAGCTTGTCACGTAGTTTCATCATCAATAAACTATTTTAATGTGACGCGCAACATTGTAATTTCCAACTCTAAGGGCATAATGGCCTCAGTAACATATACTAGTAAAAATAGAGTTGCCCCAGTGGGTGTTCGAATGCTAGTCCTGTAAGCCTATAATGCTAGGGGCAGCTGGATATGCCAATATTTGTGGTTTTCTTGGACCGTATTTTTAAAAATAGCCACCACTATCTTGTTTGAGGCATCAACTTGCTCATTTTCCTATGGATAATAAGAAGTTGCAAATTTTTTTTTGATTCTATACTTAGATGTCAAAGCTCTCATAGTTTTGTTCTTAAATGATGTTCCATTATCCAAAATTATATTGGATGGAATCACAAAATGACATAAGATATGCTCAAGTATAAACTCTGCTATGCGAGTTCAAGTCATCGTTGTTAAGGGTATTACTTCCACCAAATTTGTAAAGTACTCAGTAGCCGTAATAATAAAAGAATGTTGGCCTAATTACGGAGGAGAGATCTTATCAAAAATATCTAATCCCCACTGAGCAAATGGCCAAGATGCTTGAATGGGCTATAATGCCTATGATGGCAGGTGCATAAGATTAGTATGATGCTGACATTTGACGCATTTCTTGACATACACATTGCACTCCTTCTCCATAGTGGGCCAATAGTAACCCATTCGGAGGATGCGTTGATGATGGCCATGCCATTGAAATGGCCACTGCATGTACCATCATGAGCGTGTGAAATTTCCCAAGATGCCTCTTGGGGCTCTAGACAATGAAGGAGAACTCCAATGTAGCCTCATCGGTAGAATATATCTCCTAGTAAGATATATTTAGTCACTTTCTACTTGAATGTGAATTTTACGACACATGAAAATCCCTCTAGGATCATACCAAGTTTTAAGAAGTCTTGGATTTGCGACATCCAGCTCTGGTAAGCCTCAACATCGACTGCAAATACGACTTGCTCTCCTTGTGTATCTACTTGTGCAAATGCAGATTGGAAAATAACCTTGTGGGGAATGGTGGTACAACTCCCCGTTGGACTCTGAGAGGTTAATGATCCCCAGGGTGACTTCTTTAGAAAGTCTTCAGCTCTACAAAACCATTCAAATTTTGGTTCCATGCTAATCATGTTGATTGAAATTTTATTATCAAAGGCTTTGCGCTCCACTATAGGATGCGAGAGCGTTTTAACATAGATGGTGGTGAAATCGGAAGATGTATTCTAAGGGATTAAGGATCCCAAATATGCCATTGTGTCTACGAACCTATTTTATGAATGAGGGATTGCCTCGATGTCATACCATTCCAATTTAGCCAAATATGTAACAATAAGATATTTATAATATTTTAACACAGGATATCAAAATTGAAAGAGCCCCTTAACTTGATTGACTATTAGTAAGGAGTCACAAAAGATGTTTAATCTTTTAATTTTCATTGCAATGAATGTATGGAGGCCTATTAGTAGGGCTTCGTACTCAGCATTGTTATTGGTGCACAAAAAGTCTAATTTAAATGACAAGGGCATTGGAGCTCCTTATGGCGTGAAAAAACTTAACCTGCACCACCCCCTTGCTTGAACTTTGAACCATCAAAGAACAAGGTCATATCAACATTATTTTATGGTTCTTCAGGTTTGGGAGCTTCGGCTACGATGAAGATCATGTCATCCAGAAGCTCAATGGTCAGAGACCTACTGTTTGACAGCGATGCCTCAGCCAACTAATCAGCTATGACTTATACCTTAATAAAATTTTGGCTTATGAATTCCAGATCAAATTTTGTTAGTAGCATGATCCAATTTGTAGTACGGGTGTTATGATACATCTTACTCATCATGTACTACAAAGGATTTTGTTTTGATATTACATATGTCGTACGACTTTGCATATAGTGCCACAATTTCTTGGTAGCGAACACTACTACTAAACACAACTTCTCCACATATGCATATCCAAGCTCATAGCTCACCAAGGTTTGACTAATATAATATATGGCCTGTTCTTTGCCTTGCATGTTATTTTGGGCTAACATGGTCCCTAATACAAAATCGGTTGTCGATATATATAGTAGAAATGGCACATCTGGCCTTGGTGGAGCTAACACTATTGGCATTTCCAAGTATTACTTTATTTTAGAAAAGGCTACTCGACAGTCCTCATCCCAGTTGCATGGGACCCCCTTGTGTAGTAGTTGATTCATGGGTCAATATTTATCCGATAATTGAGTGATAAATCGCTTTATCGATGCTACTTTGCCCTGTAGGCTTCTTAATTCTTTGATGTTTGAGGGAGGACACATCTCTAGAATAGCCTTGACATTTACTGGGTCAACTTTGATGCCTCACTTTGAAATTATGAACCCTAAGAGCTTTCTTGAAGTTATGCCAAAAACACACTTCTTAGGGTTCAACTTGACATTGTGCTCTATCAGGCGATCAAAGACCTTCCTTAAGACCTCCGCATGCTCAGAACACAGTAATGAATTTGCCAACAAGTTATCAATAAATTTTTCTAGTATTTTATGCATATAATCATGAAATATATATGTCATGGCACGCTGATATGTGGCACCAATATTTTTAAGGCAAAATGGCATAAATTTGTAGTAGAATGTTCCCCATGGTTTTATAAAAATGGTTTAATGCTAGTCTTCAGGTTTAATCCAAATTTTATTGTATTCAAAAAGACTGTCCATCAGGGAGAGCATCTCATGACATGTAGTTGTGTTTACAAGAGCATCAATATTCAACAACGAAAATGAATCCTTTGATGTTGCCTTATTTAGGTCTCTAAAATCCATACAAATATGGATTCGTCCATCAGGTTTTCCTACAAGCACCATATTGGATACCCATTTCGGATAGTCGATGGATATTACAAAATCTACGTCCAACAACTTTTGCAATTCATCCTTCACTATTAAGGCTACTATTGGATGCATCTTTCTAAGATTTTTCTTTATTGGATTCTTTGACAGGTCTAGAAAAAGGTTATGGGTAACCAATTTTGGTCTAGACCTGGCATATATTTGTAAGTCTAAGCAAAAATATTAAGTCTCTCTTTTAGTAGAGGGATGAGGGTGGCACACACATCTGGAGTGAGACTCTCTTCAAATTTAACTTTCCTCTACTAACATGTGTGATCCCTCCTCAAGCTGATGAGGCATAGGGATCAAATGGATGTCATCTATTGGGTTTATAGGTTTCACATTGGAAGCATCCTCAACATGATAGACATCATAAGCACAACCTGGTGTAAAGTGATATGGTTGCAAAATTTCTTCATTAGGGAAGAAATATTTAGGCTCAACAGGTGAGTCAGCACGATCCTAGTCAATAGCATCTACATTTAAATGCAATGATTTGGACAGATTGACTAGATTGCAGAGTGGAGTGGTCAAATAAATGGAGACCATATTTATGGAATGGAATTAATATCCAAGACCACACGGACAAACATCTACATCATCGATGCAACTCCCATACCCAAGATCTGGCTCTATCAACACAGACACAAATGGGTCCTCTCTATGCGGGCCACGGATAACTTGGTCCTTTCTATGCAATGATCATAATATTGGATCATTCAACTCAATGAGCTCCCTGTACATAGGCAGTTTGGGAAACACCATGTGATAGATCACATCGATGTTCGGTGGTCTTCCCCTAAGGTGAGGATTTAGATTGATCTCTCTATGCATGTCCTTAGCCTTATACGGTGCATTATGATAGCGTAAGGAGGGAGGTCCTAGGTAGGCTCTCTTTGTTTTATATTATTCATCACTATCATAATACAATCCTTCATTCCCCCCACTAGAATGGGAAGTTTTGGAAAATGTGGCCCCATATAGGCTCTCCTGATCACTATTGTTGATGTCCAGTAAAATCGGTTACAAGTATCATAAATATGATACTACCTCATAAACCGGATCAACCTCATCCCTCGACTGATTGTAGAGTGAAGACTCACTATCTATCGAGATATCCTCATGATATATCTCGGGTGGTGCTATGGTGACGTAAGACATCATCCGATTATCCCTATAGAACATAGAAGGATTAGGGTGATATGGCCTAAAATCCATATCATCCCTTAGACTAAGGTATAGGCAATCTAAATATGCAGCAAGTAAATCATCCTATCCTCGTATTTGCAACCCTAGCCCAAACCTATCAGTTGCCAACTAATAATTCAACTCAAGAGGAGTTCTACATCCTTGCTAAAAAAGACCAAGGCCATACCCATGCCAATGATATAACTCAAAAATGCACATGGCATATTCAGGGTTGGATAAGTAATGAACATTCACTACAAATGGTTCATCGTCATCTTCATCCATGGGCGTTCATGTTGGAAGTTGATCTAGCCCAGCATAGATGAAGTTTGTTTGATTGGGTGGCTCTCCCAATGGCACTATTGATCTAACCAAAAAATTATGAGCATGCAGTTGGCCCATCTATTGTGTAGTCTCTAGAATTGGTCCAAAGGTTACATTTTGCATGATAAATTCACCTAACCCTGTGTTGACCAGATGAATAGTCAGCTGCGATGCAGATGACCCTACTAATGATGTAGATGAGGTAGGTTGAGGTACCTCCTTGAATTTACCTTGGGCTTCTTCCACTTCCATGGGAGTGGGAGCCTCTTTGGCGACTAGTTCGAGCACCTGCTTCTTTTCCTTTTTGTCCATTTTCACCTCTAACTTCCTTTCATACTGAAGCATCGCTGATGCAGTTGATTTCAAAGAAGTTGCTATAGTGTGCTAAAATATGATTGATACAGATGTCAATGGTTGAGCACACACTTGTTGTTTGCTTCCTAGGTTCTTAATTTACAACACTGGTTGGATGTACAGGTGCATTTATGGGAGTATGAAACCCCCAAACAAATCAACTAGGTTCACAAATTTGAAGGGATCTTCATCTAATGGCACCACATGAACCTATCCCTCATGAATGTAATTTACATACTGATGTAATATGAAGGGAACATAATGCATTTCTCGAATCCAAGGCCTCCCCAGTAGGATGTTATACTGCATGATGCCTTCGATCACATGACACATCATAGGGATGGTATTTAGGCCCACCTAAATAGGTAGGATGATTGTGACAACCGTAGAGAATAGCGCATCATTAAACACTCTTAATGTAAATGCAGTGGGTACAATATGTGACTTGGTCAGCTTTAAAGGACTCAACGCCTTGGTCATTATAATTTTGATTGATGAACCAGTGTCGATAAAGACCCTCTTGAATGACATGATTGAAACTATGATGATATGTAATGGTGGGTCAACCATATCTATAGGAACCGTCCTGATTTCATGATCGTAGAATTGGATCATAGGTTCCTGGAACTACTATACGTGTCCCACAAAATTGGTGAATACTTGAGCATCCTGGGACTGCACCTTGATGGACTGTAGAATGTCCATGAGAGTCTCACTATGCTTAGGCGACTACTATATCAACTAATAAATAGATAACTTAATAGGAGTTATTTGCAAGTTTTGAACCAAACTGCTTCGTATGGTCACCAACATTCTAGTTGGTGGGCCTGGAGTATTTTGAAATGGCCTCTAATTCAGCATAGCTTGTATCTTGATGGGAGTGCAAGGTTGATTTGGTTTCTCATACCTCCCATGTATGGTAACAACATTAACCATACCTATGAAACCTTGGGTAGGTGGTTCAAAGTGCACTTGATTGACATGGCCAATGTTGTTGTGCAGTGCCTCATGGTTTGGCAATGGATTTTTATAAATCCCCATGTTTTGGTTGTTGGGTGCCAGTGGGTTATTCGACACTATAATATCACCTTTATCGATCATGTTTTGCACAATATGTTTGAAGGACCAAAACAACTTGATGTCGTGGCCCTTTGCACGATGAAAGATGCAAAATAGATCATCTTGATACCCCTTTGAATTGGGCTTATTAGGATCGACTAGCTTAATCTTGGGTAACCTGATTACCTTAGCCTCACATAATTGATGGAATATTAAGGTCAATGATTCCATCAAAGATGTGTATTGGTGAGGCAAGTGTTGGTCCTTATTTTTACCCTTGTAATTATTCTTGTGCTGTTCATATTGCATAGGAGGAGGTTGGACCTGATAATTCTACTTTTTTTGCCCCTTATCCTCTCCTTGGAGGTTTAATGTCACTTTATTAACATGGGCCTACTTGCCCTGATGTTTCATGGAGCTTTTCTTATGCCCCTCCTTGTTCTTGAGCTTCAATTTGCCTTCTTGCAACTTGATATCCTCAATTACTTTGACATGCGCCAAAGCTTCCTTGAATGTATGGTACTGTTGCAATTGCAACAATAATAAGATGTGCCAACACAACTCTTCATGAACATTCGGGTCAATTTTGTAGCAAGAATGAGGAATGGAAACTTTTCCATTAATCTCCTCCACCTCTTTTCATATTCTAGGACTGGCTCATCATCATGCTAAGCTAGCACAGCTAGATCAGAAAGGTTAGCTTAATTCTTGGAACCAAAATAAAAGTGTTCTTGGAAGGCATCAGCCAATTGCTCAAAACTGGTGATACTATGCTTCTTTAGCTGATTGAACCACTCGGGCTGGGCCTGAGACGGTTGCGATGAATGTACACAAAAGCAAGGTATTTTTTCTTGCAATCTAGAAGCATACATCAAAAAATATTGTGACATGCTCTTGTGCATCTTTGTCACCTTTTAATTTATCTAACCCGGGCATGAAAAATGCTTAGGATATGCTGGAGTAGGCATCGAGGGGTCCAAAGGCTCGTTATGAATCTTGATCAATGTCAGCTTTTGAAAAGTTGTGCCTTGCCTCTCAATTGCTTTCACCTTCACTGCTAAGGCTTTATAATACTCTAAGGATATGAAGTCCTCCTCCCTAAGATGACATGAAGGTGGTTTTGGAGGTACATTCTTCCTTTGTTGAGGTGGATGACATTACTCTTCCTCCTACTCAACACGGGAGATTTTAGGGTATCCATGATTGGCTCCATTTCCCTCTTCTTCCTCATATTGTATTTACCCTTGATATTTGAACGATGATGGCCATTCTCTCTATTGGGGCCTGACATGAGTGTGAATGTCTCTATGCTCCTAATGCATGTTAGCTTATGAAAAAGACCTTCTATGAACGTGCTCTCTATGCTCAGTGTGAGTGTATAAACCAGCCCTAGCTATCCTATCCTCTTGTCCTACATGCTTCTTTTGGGAAAGGATGTGTTCCTCATGCATACGCTTCTCATATAATCTTTATCTAATGAGACTTTGTGACTTAAGATTCTCATCTTCAATACACTGTCTCTCTAGGCGAGCATCCTCCAATTGATCTTGAAGGAGTTGTCGTATCTGCTTAGATACCACTCTATGCAATCTATCAATGTGATCAATCGTAAGAGGCCTCTGGTATGTGTGCTCCGTGCAAGCGACCTTATGGGTTCTGTACCCATCTGGTGGATTTCCTACACCTTTGCCTTTGTCTATGAAGATGACATTGGTGTCATGCTGAGTCCTGTGCTATGTGCCACCATGCATGGATGGTGGATGTGAACCATGAGGGCACTTGGAAGCCTCCCCATGTTCTTTAGTAGCCCTAATAATTCTCCCACTATGCTCACTCGAAGCACGAGTGGGTAGAGCTGAAGGCTTATAGCCTAACTACTCGAGGATGCCACCTAAACCATCCAACTATCTAGATTGCCATGGCTCATGTGACAGTGTACCATTGGCTCCCACTTTTGATATGTTGATAGTGATATTGCGATGTTCACTACGCATGCGGGTGTGAATAGACCTACACTCAAAAGCGGCCCTATCAGCATGTCTATGAATGGGCAGATCTTGATCTCTTCTATACTATGAATTTGGAGGTATGGAACCTCCTATAGACTTATTACATAGGGGTACCAACTTGGCTCCTTGGATGACATAATCATCGACCAATCTCGTGGATGCACGAGCACTATGATATTGGTAATGGCTTATGAGTGGAACACCCTCATGTTGAGAGGCTCCATGCTCTATCCTACATCTAGAAGAGTGTATAGAAGCTCCTCTATAGGGGGTATGCTCAATGGGGTCCCCTTGTGTCAAATTGTCTCCTATGATGCTCATCGAATGACATTTGGGAAGCACATGTGGGCAAGGGTTCGATACATTTTGTTGTGAATTTGGTGGGGCTTGGTCGTTAGCATCAAAATTGAACCTCTCCCAACCTCCCTATGTCTCCACCATGGTGCACCTAGTGTCTAGATTTATCTTTTATTATACAAACAAGGTATACAATGATGATTACCTCTTTTACAATTTAAAATGAGCCCTAAAATATTTGATGTGTTTTCAATTTGTTGTATCAGTATTAGAAACTCTTATCATGTTTGAAAGCTTGTTGAATGATAATATTAGTTTAATTAGCTTTCATCGGTACGCTCGTAGCTTGATAACCTGGGTGTGAATCCAAGCCACGTAAATCCCCCATGTGTGGCAATGAAACTCCATACCTAGAAAAGGAGCATCGATCCTATCAGTCCCTCACCCGTTTTCCCCCAGTCAGCATTATGCCATCCAAAGAGAATACATGCAAATTTTCTAGGGCATGAAATGTTCTTGGGCATAGCCTTGGTATAGAACAATAGGGTACGTGGGATTTGGGCCAATGGATGGAAATCACCTCCACCGTCATTGAAACCCTACTAGTGGTTAGATGTCACTCCCAATTCACTAGCGTTTACTTGAAATATGATGTGTTTGGTTTTTTTAATACTTGAATAGAAAGGAAAATGCATAATACAACATGGATGATTATTTCCTACATGATATGCAAAAAGAAATGTTTCATTTTCAGAGAATGCATGCTATATCCTATATGAATTTTTGACAATGCAAATTACGATGATATAGCCTCTAATTAGGCCTCAAGCATACAAAAAAACACATGATTTAAACCTAGCATGCTATATTCTAGGGTGGACTACACTTAGAGGTCCACTGTTCCTAGCAACGCCTAGCTAAAATTCAAAAAAATAAACCCTAAGGACTTAATTCATTTCATGTTTGTTTCATCCTTAATTATCTAGGTTTCAAATTGTCTGTTCTAGAAAAACATAGAGGTAAAGTACAAAGATAGAGAGTGTCAGAAAGGCCTACCTTAGGTCCTCATTTGATTTAGCTTTGAAATCCTACTCTATGATGTGCCTACTGCTAACCGTGGTTCTGATGTGTGGCTGCCACTACAGACCATGGTTGTCACCCGCGAGCCAACTTTTTGAGCATGGCTATCATCCACGGTGAGCCTCTGCAATAAAAAAACATAAATTCACTTAGTAAAATGTGGTAATAATTGTAGAGTTCTATTGTGATCGCCTTTTATGACCATAAAAATGGCCTCACACCTGTGCTTCCTACTGCGCAATATAAACAAAATATCCAAATGAAATGCATGCGAAATTGACAACAAATGATAAAGAAGAATAACACTTTATTTCCATTAATGAAGCCAATACCGATTACAAATACATCCCTCTTAGGGATACTAATTTAATACTCTTATTATAGTAGGAAAAGCATATGAAATCCCTCTCAAGGAAAAATGTGAGTTTTAGGCCATTCGGGGTGACATGAACTACTCTAGGGTGGAGTTGACCCTCTCTTCTTCACATTGAGGAAGGAATTGGATGTTTGAATATCCTTCGAATATGCTTTCCTACAGTCAAGAAACAACACAAAAGAATTAAAAGCATAGGTAGCCTCTCATGATGAGGCCCTTTAAAGGATTTAAACATGAACAAACCATAATACTAATGAAATCAAGAAAGTTAATAAAACATGTTAGACATATTCAATACTCATAAATATTGCTTAAAACATAGAAACAATGAGTATAGCTATCAATCTAATGGATCAATTGCATGAAGTGAAGCATTAGAACATGAAATTAAGCTAATTATGTCCTACTTTCTATAATAAAGTAAACCTAATAAAAACCCTAATTCTATCGGTCAGAGTCTCTACAAATGCTAACTAAACTACTAAAATGATTAAACTGGTCTAATTAAGCACAATACAAATGAAACAATAAGGATAATTATCACTAGTTGCAAACCAAAGCTCTGATGAGCGGTCTGCATTGTGGACCATGACTTTCAGTCATGACAAGCAATCAAGTGATTTTGCCCTCCAAATTTAGGGTTGTGGGCCTGATCCTCCTTGTCCAATTGATGATCAAGGATTGCCTTGGTGTCCTCTAACTAGATTGGAGATTGAATTCCACTATTGGGCCTTCATTTTTTTGAATTAGAGTTTCTTGGTGTTCTAGCTCCTTAGGGCATCGATTGCACAAATTGACCTCATGATTTATTAGGTAACAAGTGAATAACAACCAAACTCCTCAATGCACTCAAGTGAGTCCACAATTCGATAGGGCTTTGCTGCTCAAATGCAATCTCTCTCTTCTCATAGTTTACTATAATTCTGAGGGGTACTTATAGGACTACCCAAGGGCTAGATGTGGATTCATGGAGAAGCAAATATCAAGAAGAGGTAGTTGGGATAGTTGGATTGGAAGCCTCTGGAATCTTCCATCCTTCAACTACCTTCTTCTAGAACAAATGGCCATTCAACCCGATTTGGATTGGATGAAGCCCAACTAAACTTTAGTTTAGACTATAGGTGATAGCTATGACCTAGACTACATACTGTAGGTATTATCCATGGTTCATACTGTAGACCGCAGGTTTCAGTTGCGGTTTAGACTGTTTAGGCCAAGGAGCCCAAATTGAGTGGTTAAAACCATTGCTCTATCTTGGAGTCTGTCCAAGATCATCCATATGGTCTTTTAGTATGTCCCATATGAGTAGTCGGCATTGACATGACACGTTTTAGGTGTCTACATAAATATATTGTGGAATTATTTAGTTTATGAATGCTCTATAGACTCTAGATTTTTTTGTAAAAGCTTTATGGGTGGTCTATTTTGTTAGTCCTGAGTTGTTATTTGGATTATTACTCTAATCTATTGGAATATTAGGGAAGCTTAGCATTCAATTATGTGGTTATGCTTTCTTTTTTAAAATATTGCTTAGGGTGGTAGGGCTAATGGAGTAGTAGAGGGAATTATCTAAGCTTAAGTTAAATTCTACAATGCTTTGCTTGGTGATTGGTCTGTTATGTTGGCAATTTTGGGTTTGAGATCCTAGCTTCTTGTCTATGAGTTGTCATTGATGTCAAAAGGAAATGGCATTAATGTTAAGAGGATGTGTTGGCTTCAAAGGTGGAAGATTCCAAGAGAATATTTTTAAGAGAATCCGGAGAGATTCCATTGGCAAGGGTTTTTCATTAAAACCAAACCGGTTTTATTAAAACCAAGTTGGATAGGGTTTTTATTAAAACCAAGTTAAATGGTTTTTATTAAAACCAATGGAGGTTCTCTTTATTATTTATTTAATTATTATTTAAAACCCTTCAAGGTTTTAATTAATTAATTATTTAATTAATTAAGGGAGAAATTATTTTTAATTTATTAAAAATACTTAAAGGTTTTTAAACCTTTTTTTATTCTTAATTTATTAAAATTATTTAAGGGTTTTTAAACCCTTTTTGAAAAGACTTTTGATTAATTTTGAAATGGTCTTTATTTCCGCCGACGTCAAGGTGTCTTCGAAGAGACTATTTATTCTCCAACTCCTAAGGTTGGAAGGCTAATTAATTCGAAATTCCCCGAATGCAATTTGCGGTGTTTGTGCTCTGTATTCGCTGCGATCGAAGGAAGACTTAGAAGCACGTGCGGTTGAAAAGTCTTCGGGAGTTTTTTCGAGGGTGAAGTGGAGGGAAGTTCACTTGTGAACTTCGTAGCCCACGTGGGCTAGTGGCAGCGAAGGTTGTTGTTGGGCGTTGCATTGGCGGAGGTCACCGTTTCGAGTCTCGCGGGGGTGCTTTGCTAGAGTAACACACGTTTTTATTAAAACGTCTTTATGCCGCGAAATTCGGAGTTTCTTGGACAACGATTTATAAGGTGTGATTAAATTTTATGAGTTTTGGCTTTTGTGATTAGCATTGAATAAAAGCTTAGGAGAAATAAGGGCATATTTCTTTGGATGTATTTTTAAGATTATTCTTTGCTATGCTAAAATTAAAAATGGAGGTATAAGGTGTGAGTCTGTGATTGTTGATTTATTGGCATGTTATGGTGGTTGTGTTTAAAGAAGTGGAGCTAAAAGGTGTAATAAAGGAAGTTTATATTATTGCTCATTTCTTTTTATTCTAACCCTAACTTGGTTGGAAGTTTGAGAGTTGTGTGTGGTGACAGCTTGAAGGTTCAATTATCTTCTACTCCAATAAGGTATGGGCACATTCTTCTTATGAGTATGATTGGTGTATGTTTTCTGAAATAAGGTTGGAGTGAAAAGGTATTCTACTAGGTATCCTTTGGCTAGGTGTAAATCCTATTTTCTGGTTTGTTGAAGACTACTTATGCATTGTTATCCTTAAGGAGAGTTTTTGGTGAATGCATAATTTTTGGTTTGAGATAGTGGAAGCTTTGTGCACTAGGGTTTATATTTGTGAGTCTAGCTACTTGCATTGAGTTGGTGGAACCCTTGGTTGGCTGTTTTGAGTTTGATGGTTGAGTTGCTTCCATAGAGGTTGTTTGATCAAGTTATTGCTTTACTTGATTCATGATATTGGGCTTACTCCATTGAGTTGATTTGAGCAAGTTATTCTTTGCATTTGGTGATATTGTGTTGGTGGTTGTTTTGTTCAAATATCTTTGGAGGGAAAAGGATTTCTACTTGTTTCCTTTTCTTGTGATGATTGGTTGAATGCTTCAAGGTTGATGTTGAGTTGAATGGTGTTGGTTGACTAAACCTTGTTTGATGAGCATTGTTGTTGAAACCCTAATTGATGGTGAAAAGAACATGAGTATCATTGTTATGTGATTCTTTGCATAGTTGGCAATTGTTGGGGTTTCATGTTCTTGAAAGAAAACATTCTATCCTATCCATTTCAGATATTGAGTTGAGTTTTCAGATTTGAGATTGAGATTGAGCTGAGTTGATTTGAGTTGAGTTTTGAGATTGGGATTTGAGTATAGAACATATTGAGTCTCTAACAATTCTCTTTATGCTTCTATGAGTTTGACAAATCACATTGGGTCTCTAACAATTCACTTTGTGATTTCCTACTAAGAAAGTTTTTCTTGGTGAGCTTGCTGAGTTTTTGGACAGGTTCTAGTGGGGACTTGTGAGCAGTTTTTGGACAGGTTCCGGTGGGGACTTGTGAGAAGTTTTGGACAGGTTTCGATGGGGACTTGTGAGCAATTTTGGACAGGTTTCGGTGGGGACTTGTGAGCAGATTTGGACAGGTCCTAGCAGAGGACTTGTGAGCTGAGTTTGATAGTTCTATCAGAGAACTTGAGGACAGAGGTGCATTGGTTCTATGAGAAGAACCTGAGGACAGATTTGGCAAGTCTTTGAGAAGGCTTGTATGCAGAGGATTGATTTGTTCAAGAGTTGGACAGATCTGAAAGACAGAGGAAGACTTGTACTAGACCGACTGACTGTGTTTGGTACAGGTTGTTGAGCTGCTATGGACGTGATCATAGAAGGCAGAGGTCTCTTAGGCTAAGCATTGAGGACAGGAGGTCTTCGGTGGAAAGGAGTTCCACGTGTTGGCAAGAGGTAGAGGCAGTTGATCTTCTGAGGGATCATTTCCGGAGTAGAGGGGAAGGTATCTCCTTTGAGCGGAGGCTCATAAATTCTGATTGGGGGAAGGTATCTCCTTTGAGCGAGAGGCTCATAAATTCTGATTGGGGGAAGGTATCTCCTTTGGGCCGAGGCTCATAAACATTGTAATTGGGAAGGATTCCCAAAGAACTTTGAGATAACTTTTAGAGAAAAGTTTTGTGGACGTAGCCTGACCATTCTGGGTGAACCACGTTAAAATTGGTGTCACTTTGTGGATGATATTGTGCATTGCTTTGATATTGCTTTGGGTATATTGCTTTACTATTTTTAAGTATAAAGGAAAAAGTAAAAAGAGGTCTTATACTTGTTCACCCCCCTCTCAGTATAAGCTTGTGTTCTTCAATTGGTATCGGAGCGGGTGCCTTCGAAAAGTTTAACGGCTTGAAGGAAAAGCTAGTAAAGAACACAATGGATCATTCAAGTGGCAATGCAGCACCTATTCTTGATGGGTCAGATTTTGGTCTTTGGAGTGCAAGGATGAAGGTTCATCTAATGGCACTTGGGAATGAGGTTTGGGAAGTGATTGAAGATGAGTACACTATTCCTGAACATGGTCCTAATACTAAAGAAGAAAGGCTCCTACATCACAACAATTCAAAAGCAATGAATGCAATCTCGAAAGGCTTACAGAAAGCGAGATCTCACCAAAGTGATTCACTGCAAGACAACTAGTGAAATGTGGAAACAGTTGAAGGTGGTTCATACAGGTGATACAAATGTCGGAAAGGCCAAGTTGAGACACTTCAAAGGTATGTTTGAACAACTCAAGATGAATGATGATGAAAATATTAGTGACTACATGCTTCGTATGGATGAGGTTGTTAACTCCATGAAAGACTTAGGTCTTGAGCTTGCTGAAAATGATGTTTGTGATAAGATTTTAAGATCTCTTCCTAATAGATTTAGTGAAAATATTTCTGCTATTGGGGAAGCTAAATTGATTTGGATAAGTTGTAAAAAGGGTGAGCTCCATAGTATACTTGCAGCATTTGAGTGGCGGGTTGGGAACTCAAGTGAGGTTGGGGTGATTCAAAAGAAGGCCAAGGAATTCAAGTAGAAATCAAAATAGTGATGAGTCTTCTAGTGATGAAGAGGCATATTACAGACAGAAAGGCAAGTTCTCTAGAAAGCACAAAAGTATGAAAAATATAAGATGTTTCAATTGTGGAAAGTTTGGTCATTATGCTACTGATCGTATCTATTCCCAAGAATGAAAGTGATGAAGATAAACAGGATTCTAAGAGCAAGGATTCTGAAAAGCACAAGCATCACAGGAAAAACAAAGATGAGCACAACAATCAAGGAAAGAGGTATTCTCACAAGCACAAGAAGAGTTTCTACCTAGACAAAGCAAGTAAGTGTTCTAGTAGTGATAGTGAAAGTTCTTCAAGTGATAATGAAAATGAGATGTTGTTCATATCAAAAAAAGAGGAAGAACCGAAACATAGATTCATTATCATGAAATGTCTTAGATGTGGAAATTTTGGTCACCTTGAGGATGATTGCACAAATAATGATTTGGTTTCTAGTATGTATGAGGATGCTTCAGAAAACTATAAGGAAGATGCATGTATGGTTTTTGAAAAGGGTAGCACCTCTAGTGATAAGAAATCTGAAAAAGGCTTTGATGATTCAAAAAGCAAACAAATAGAGGAAGATATAGAGGAAGGTGAAGTAGATCTTGAAGGTGAACTTATTAGTGCTCTTAGTGCTTTGAAAAAGGAAAGAAAGAAGAATGCTAGACTCAAGGATAAGTTAGATGAATGTTGTATGGAGAGAGATGATCTTATAGAAAGTCTTGACTTCTCTATGGCTAAGACACAAGAACTCAAGGATGAGTTAGAGTCTAAGGTTCTTGAGTATAGTGAGTTAGAACAGAAAATGGCTTCTTTGAAAGAGGAAACTAAAGAGTACAAGGATAAGCTTTACGGGTTTCAAGATAGCTCCAAAAAGGTTAAGTCACTCATCAAAGGTCAAAGAAAGACAACAGATAAAACAGGCCTTGGTTTTGTTAAGCCACACAAGGAACAAGTTGGAGAGTCTAGTAAGAGACTCCAAAAGGAAGAGAGTTCTGATGAGGAAAGTATTTCAGAAAAGGAGTCCTTGAATGATAGATGCACGAAACAAAAAATAGAATTCAGAATGAGAAGTTTTCAGAACCTAAGAGGTCAATTAAAGGAAAGTTTCAAGGCGGATGTTTTGCTTGTCACGAGGTTTGGTCACATGGCTTCACATTGCATGGCTCAAGTGAAGGAGGTAAATGACAGTTTCAGAAGTGCTAGTTACTTTCAAGGGTATTGCTACTCTTGTCAACAGTTTGGGCACAAGGCGGTTTATTGCAAGGCAAATAACGAGAACGAGGTTTGGTCAAAATAGGTTTGGTCGAAACGAGTTTGGTCGAAACGAGTTTGGCCGAACGAGTTTGGTCGAGAACAGGTTTGGTCAAAACTGGTGGATTCAAAGATCAGGTTTACCTCGGAGAAACAACATCATCAAGTGTTTCAAGTGCAACAATGAAGGTCACATAATCAGACAGTGTAGAGCTGAAATTCCAGAATACAGGAACAGGAACAGTGGCATGATCAGGTCCAAGGATCAAGGCATGGACAAGAACAGGGATGAGAACAAGAACAAGAATAGTGACAAGAATAGGAATATGGACAAAGAGTTCAAGAGAAGGCCCGAAAAGGAAGTTATAGACGCTGATGATGATCAGTGCCTAATGGGAGTTTTACTCCCACCCAAGAATTAATCACCTCATCAGGAGGTGGGGGAGGGACTAAGCTAAGAGGCTCATTCTTAGTCCCGAGCCCCAAAGGTGACCCTTTGCCATTGATGACAAAGGGGGAGAGCCTCAAGATAGGGGGAGCTATTTATGTTGAGTTTCTGTGTTGTTGAGAAGCATGGTTTGCCATCAATGACAAAGGGGGAGATTGTTGGCAATTTTGGGTTTGAGATCCTAGCTTCTTGTCTATGAGTTGTCATTGATGTCAAAAGGAAATGGCATTAATGTTAAGAGGATGTGTTGGCTTCAAAGGTGGAAGATTCCAAGAGAATATTTTTAAGAGAATCCGGAGAGATTCCATTGGCAAGGGTTTTTCATTAAAACCAAACCGGTTTTTATTAAAACCAAGTTGGATAGGGTTTTTATTAAAACCAAGTTAAATGGTTTTTAATTAAAACCAATGGAGGTTCTCTTTATTATTTATTTAATTATTATTTAAAACCCTTCAAGGTTTTAATTAATTAATTATTTAATTAAAGGGAGAAATTATTTTTAATTTATTAAAAATACTTAAAGGTTTTTAAACCTTTTTTTATTCTTAATTTATTAAAATTATTTAAGGGTTTTTAAACCCTTTTTGAAAAGACTTTTGATTAATTTCGAAATGGTCTTTATTTTTGTCGACGTCAAGGTGTCTTCGAAGAGACTATTTATTCTCCAACTCCTAAGGTTGGAAGGCTAATTAATTCGAAATTCCTCGAATGCAATTTGCGGTGTTTGTGCTCTGTATTCGCTGCGATCGAAGGAAGACTTAGAAGCACGTGCGGTTGAAAAGTCTTCGGGAGTTTTTTCGAGGGTGAAGTGGAGGGAAGTTCACTTGTGAACTTCGTAGCCCGCGTGGGCTAGTGGCAGTGAAGGTTGCTGTTGGGCGCTGCATTGGCGGAGGTCACCGTTTCGAGTCTCGCGGGGGTGCTTTGCTAGAGTAACACACGTTTTTATTAAAACGTCTTTATGCCATGAAATTCGGAGTTTCTTGGACAGCGATTTATAAGGTGTGATTAAATTTTATGAGTTTTGGCTTTTGTGATTAGCATTGAATAAAAGCTTAGGAGAAATAAGGGCATATTTCTTTGGATGTATTTTTAAGATTATTCTTTGCTATGCTAAAATTAAAAATGGAGGTATAAGGTGTGAGTCTGTGATTGTTGATTTATTGGCATGTTATGGTGGTTGTGTTTAAAGAAGTGGAGCTAAAAGGTGTAATAAAGGAAGTTTATATTATTGCTCATTTTCTTTTATTCTAACCCTAACTTGGTTGGAAGTTTGAGAGTTGTGTGTGGTGACAGCTTGAAGGTTCAATTATCTTCTACTCCAATAAGGTATGGGCACATTCTTCTTATGAGTATGATTGGTGTATGTTTTCTGAAATAAGGTTGGAGTGAAAAGGTATTCTACTAGGTATCCTTTGGCTAGGTGTAAATCCTATTTTCTGGTTTGTTGAAGACTACTTATGCATTGTTATCCTTAAGGAGAGTTTTTGGTGAATGCATAATTTTTGGTTTGAGATAGTGGAAGCTTTGTGCACTAGGGTTTATATTTGTGAGTCTAGCTACTTGCATTGAGTTGGTGGAACCCTTGGTTGGCTGTTTTGAGTTTGATGGTTGAGTTGCTTCCATAGAGGTTGTTTGATCAAGTTATTGCTTTACTTGATTCATGATATTGGGCTTACTCCATTGAGTTGATTTGAGCAAGTTATTCTTTGCATTTGGTGATATTGTGTTGGTGGCTGTTTTGTTCAAATATCTTTGGAGGGAAAAGGATTTCTACTTGTTTCCTTTTCTTGTGATGATTGGTTGAATGCTTCAAGGTTGATGTTGAGTTGAATGGTGTTGGTTGACTAAACCTTGTTTGATGAGCATTGTTGTTGAAACCCTAATTGATGGTGAAAAGAACATGAGTATCATTGTTATGTGATTCTTTGCATAGTTGGCAATTGTTGGGGTTTCATGTTCTTGAAAGAAAACATTCTATCCTATCCATTTCAGATATTGAGTTGAGTTTTCAGATTTGAGATTGAGATTGAGCTGAGTTGATTTGAGTTGAGTTTTGAGATTGGGATTTGAGTATAGAACATATTGAGTCTCTAACAATTCTCTTTATGCTTCTATGAGTTTGACAAATCACATTGGGTCTCTAACAATTCACTTTGTGATTTCCTACTAAGAAAGTTTTTCTTGGTGAGCTTGCTGAGTTTTTGGACAGGTTCCAGTGGGGACTTGTGAGCAGTTATTGGATAGGTTCCGGTGGGGACTTGTGAGTAGTTTTGGACAGGTTTCGGTGGGGACTTGTGAGCAGTTTTGGATAGGTTTCGGTGGGGACTTGTGAGAAGATTTGGACAGGTCCTAGCAGAGGACTTGTGAGCTGAGTTTGATAGTTCTATCAGAGAACTTGAGGACAGAGGTGCATTGGTTCTATGAGAAGAACCTGAGGATAGTTGGCAAGTCTTTGAGAAGGCTTGTATGCGAGAGGATTGATTTGTTCAAGAGTTGGACAGATCCGACAGACGAGAGGAAGACTTGTACTAGACCGACTGACTGTGTTTGGTACAGAGTTGTTGAGCTGCTGTGGACGTGATCATAGAAGGCGAAGGTCTCTTAGGCTAAGCATTGATGTCAGGAGGTCTTCGGTGGAAAGGAGTTCCACATGCTGGCAAGAGGTAGAGGCAGTTGATCTTTTGAGGGATCATTTCAAGAGCAGAGGGGAAGGTATCTCCTTTGAGCGGAGGCTCATAAATTCTGATTGGGGGAAGGTATCTCCTTTGAGCAGAGGCTCATAAATTATGATTGGGGGAAGGTATCTCCTTTGGGCCGAGGCTCATAAACATTGTAATTGGGAAGGATTCCCAAAGAACTTTGAGATAACTTTTAGAGAAAAGTTTTGTGGACGTAGCCTGACCATTTTGGGTGAACCACGTTAAAATTGGTGTCACTTTGTGGATGATATTGTGCATTGCTTTGATATTGCTTTGGGTATATTGCTTTACTATTTTGAAGTATAAAGGAAAAAGTAAAAAGAGGTCTTATACTGTTCACCCCCCCTCTCAGTATAAGCTTGTGTTCTCCATGTTAGGTCGTGTATGTAGTTTAGTTGTATTGTGTTTTACATAGGATGTGGCAGTGCTGTTATCCAAATATCATTTGCATTGAATCCATATTTCTCTTCCTTCTCTTTCAAATCCTTCATTTCTAAATTTAGTCTTCTTCCATTTATTTTATTTTATTTTGTTTTACAATAAGGAACAAACCTTCTCTAGAGGTTGTCTAGGGAGAAATATTGAACCATCCAATATTTACTCTATGATCTAGGGTGTGCTCACCATTAGGCGGATTGAAAACCAAGAATTACAAATCATATAAAAGTTTTCTTTGGATATTTGATGAAATTCATGTTGGAGTATGATATTTTCATGAAAGCATCTTCAAACTACTACCCTCAAGGAAATGGTATGACATGATATTATTCTAAAGAAAATAATATTTTAACTATAGAGTATTGACATATGCAATTGAAAAGGGCCTTATGGCTATATAGGAAAATCCCAAAGGTATCAATTGGTAGTTCTCCATACAAATTTTTGTTATAATTCACAATGCTTTCTAGAAATGAACAAAAACAAACCATACACTCAATTATTATACAAGGAATAAAAAGGATTAAAAAGAGAAGGATTTGATGGGAACTTGTAGGCATTATAAATAATCACTATATTCATAGATAATATTACCAAACACTCCAATAATCAGATTAAGAGTGTGAGAGAGTATTTATAGAAATTCCAAAATCCCAATTACATCATAAATTTTAATCTAAGCCAATATAACAAAAAGAATTTAGGTTACTGTAACTCATAAATATGGTTAACCATAATAAGGTTAACCACGGTGCATAGGGACTAGATATTAAAATATTACAAAATAATTAATATATTTTATAATGAAATGCCCTTATATTTATCCAATACATCACATAATGTCAACTCTTGGTCATGAATTAGATTAAAATTTTAATAACCCTAATAATTTGAACTGAGGGGCCAAGGAGAGGAGACATTAGTAACAATAGTATAACCCATCATAATATATGCTCTAGTGCACCTCTATATTTTGAGGTAATATTCATTTGGATCTTCCCCATCATCTAAAATATATCGTTGCAATAATGTTTACTATACAATAGTTTCCTTAGGCTTGACCGTAGTCACCACTTCCACTATTAGACACTCCCTCACACATCCAAAAAATGCTTCCTTTAAGAATTCAAATTAAGAGAAAAGTTTAAAATCACCACCTCCTTTAAAGATAATCCCTTTCAATCTTCTATTTTCATATAAGGTATATCTTGAAAGAACAACTTTTTTACTCATGACATACTTCACCCTATATGAATAATTCCTCTTGCCCATGGGCCATCTAATTTCACTTGCTAAAAGAGGCTTTGCATGAACCTAATTTAAAGAGTTGTAAAAAACTTCTAAGAGAACCTCAACAAAAAATAGAATAAGAAAGAGATGATGAAGGATTAGATCTTCATGAATAAGAAGGATTAATTTTCTAAATGAGAAAGAGGGATTGACTAAAGAACATCTTGAATCCTTTTCTTGCAAGCCTCTAAAAAACTCAAAATCTATTGCAACTATCACAAATCCATATTTATCTCCCAAAAAATCAAGAAAAATATTTTGAAATGACCACACACTATAATTTTACCCACTATGGTGAGTAACTAGGGCTTTGAAGTCCATCTTATTTAATCTAGCCCTAAACACTATAAAAAGTCCATGAATTGATGCTGCTAGTGCGTAGAGCTCAAAAAATCATATGATATGTTTAAAATAGGATCAAAATGCTTTTGTATGTAGACCTTTTGGAATCTATATGTTTTTCCCTAATGAACCACAAAAAAATTAAATGCTCAAACCTTAGGGTTTCAAGTGCCAATCTTGACCAACTACTTGGTGAAATCTGATTCACTACTATGCTATTATTATGGTTTACCATTTTTCTCTTCTTTTTTTCCTAATTGATTCTATATGTTTCCACATTAATGGTCAAGTGGATTTAAATATATAAAAAATGATTTTTGTGGTACAATGACCATGTTGGTTTTTGTGTTGACCACGTATTTGTTGAAACAATTCAAACTATCCAAGGGGATTTAGAGCAAATCAAAATCAAGTATGCACTAGGCTAAACACCACATAATAACCAAATCAACCTTGTACTTGATGAAGCCAAAAAGGATGGCTCAAACTTTAACCTACTAACCTCCCCACTTCTAGTAACCAAAGGTACTAGTGCATGATTTGAACCCACATCTAAATCCTACAAGGATGCTTTTGCTATCCAATCAAGTGTGCCATGTGATGGAGTTCAAAAGGGTAAGTCTCTTGTAGGAACCAAACATATGCCCTTGAAGTGAAAAAGGAGAAATTAGTGGGAATCAACCCTACACCCTATCCTCCATAGTTCCAACACTAAACTACCATGCCATAATTATATACGGATAAGAGACATCACCTACAAAAGGATTGATGGGCCTCTAAAAAAATTTTGGACCTCGTGTGACCACCAAAACCATCATCTATTATGAATCAAACTTGCAATATCTGGAGACAAATTCCTTCAAGTGCACCCATTTAGCTACAATGGCCATCTTTAATGATAATTTGGGGTGTATGCTTTCCTTGTAGGGAAAGACTAATCATGAGGTTGCTAAGCACAAGCTAGAATGTGTGAAGATAATGCCATTCAAATTTAAATTCGATGCACAAAAATAAATATAGGGTAGTAAAAAATTGATCAAAAAATTCAAAGTAATTCCAAAAAAAAATACCTTGGCTCTTAGCTTCTATAATCACTCTTTGTACAAATAATAAAAATATTCCAAAAATCTTGGATAGGTAGATAAAAACAAAAAACTTCTTTTTACCTCTGAAGCAAAAGAAGTGAATGAGATAAAAAAGGAGAATCACCATTTGGTTTGTAAGAAATATCAAAGGTACCAAACAACATTCTTACATGACCAAGTGAGGTAGCTCCATAACTACTTTGATACCATGTCAAAATTCATAATGCTTTCTAGAAATAAATATAAGCAAACCATACACTCAAATCTTATACAATGAATGAAAAAGGATAAAAGAGAAGAATTTGGTGGACATCCATAACCACCATAAACAATCACTATATCCATATATAATATTACAAAACACTCTAATAATAAAATAAGGAGTGTAAGGGGGTATTTATAGCAATACCAAAACCCTAATTACATCATAAATTTTAACCTAAATTGACATAACAAGAGGGATTTAGGTTAATTAAAAGTCATAAATAGGGTTTAACCATAACAAGGTTAACCATGGTCCATAGGGCTTACATAATAAAATATTACAAAATAATTAATACATTGTACAATGAAATACCCTTTAGGCCTATCCAATACTTTGCATAAGGTCAACTCTTGATCATGAATTAGTGTACAATTTCAAAAATGGTTATATGGAAATAAATTAGTGTTGCTAATCAATTTGGAGATCCCATCACTCCAAATGGATAAATAATTAGATCTAGAAGATGTTGACATCATGCCTATATAAGGAAGGTTGATGAGTTGCTATTTTTAGAATAGAAGTGTAAGAAGACATTTATGAAATTTTATCATCACCAAGTGACAATTAAGCTCTGATATAATAAGAAAGAAATAGGAATCAATTTCATTGTTTGATATATAGTACTAAAATTGAATGAAGATATGAATAATTAAACATGTCAAATTCAACTCTCTATGGAGTGACCCATATCAAATAACCAAGGTGTGAGGTGTAAATGCATATTAAATGATGACCTTAGATGATAAAAAACTATGAATTTCGATAAATGGGAAGCATGTAAAACATATATAAATGAATTAAAGTTTCTACCTTAGTTTGTAAATATGTATATAATTTTTTTTGTATATTCCCTTTTATTGAAAATGACAAAAAATAAAAAATAAAGAAAAATGACAAAAAGAGAAATTTCGCTTTCTACCCAATCAAAGTTATTGAAATATATGCTCATGGTTATTGTCTACTTCTATCATATTCTTTCTAGGGTTGGTTAGAAATCCCCTTTGAGTCTATATTTCAAGATCAAAAGAAAAAGATCTATAATTTTTTTCTAGGTCCTAGATTGACAGATTCACTATTCTTGATAGCAATTTACTATAGAGGGATGATTAATTGATTCAATATTACAACTAGTGATTTGGTCAATGTGATATAGATTGGAATTTTAAAATTTCTCATGGCCAATTTTCTTGATTATAAGTAATTCATTGAAGATGATAGAAAAGGAATGCAAAGGTGATAAAGTCATGTTGGCATCATAACTCAAGGTAATTTATGGATAAAAGTAAGTAAAGGATGTTGATGTTTAAAAGGATTTGTTAAACTCATTTATGAGTACCACATGTTTAAGGTGACATTATAGGATTAGTCGATAAAAAAATTTAGATAAATGAAGCAAATGAAAAATAAGTCTAAGTCCTAAAGTATTGAGATTCCCCTAATAACTCAACACTAATGCAACCATTAGGGCAATTGACATGTAAAACCTTGCAAAGGGGATTGAGGTTTGAGATGCCTCAACCAAATCACTTAAAGATACCACATGTTGGAAATAATATCACAAGTAAGAAGGAAAGTCAAGAGCCAAATGGACTGATCCATCAAGAACTTGTAAGCATGGGAAAGTGGAGACTATGTGTTCAAATTTGAGAAAGAGAAATGCTAGGATAGAATGATGTAATGCCATATCAACACTAACATAATATGTGTAGGTCCCATAAACCTAAAATTTTAAAAATATAAGGACTAGATAAAGGAAGATGATAAAGTGGCATAGACATGTCATCCACATGGAAATCATTTGGAAAATATACGCCCCATATTTTGTACAAGATCACTAAAATATTTTCATGTGATTTCCAAAGATGAATATGGTCATTGATTGAGCATGAATTTATGCATGGAATCCATCAACTCAAGTAAATTAGAAGGTGGTGTCACCATCATTGTTATAATGATATACAAGGATAGAGTTCATGACTTTTGATCAAGAAAAATAAAAGCCCTATATTCATCCAAAAGTACCCATAAAAGAGAAAAAACATGTAGATGAGAGTATTATACTCAAATATGACTATAAGGTCCTTGATATTTGACCATATACAGTAAGGAATTTTGGAATTAGTGGATACTTATTTGTATAGACAAAAAATAAAATTGGTTAGTGGCCTTAGAATTTGAAATGATATTTTTGTGCTCTAAAAACATAGAGAAATAAGTACTAGATAAGTATTAAAATTTAAAGAGATTGTTGAATGAATGATATCATTATGTAATATGATTTTGAAGAGGTGCCTAGGATTAGAACGGTTCAACCATACATATCATCACCCTATCTATTTTATTGCTTCCTAATTAATTAAATAAAGGAGAATAAATAGAAGCATTGTTTGAAAATCCATCAAGTTACTTACATCCCTATCAATTAATTTTAACTTTAAAGAAAAGAGGTTAATTATGGGATTAACCACTCAATTAAATAAGGAGAATATAATAGTTAGAGGTACATTGGACATGAAATCATCCAAGGAAAGAAGAATCCAACCTACCCTATTTGACTCAATTTATAGTCCTATAGGTGTTTAGCTTACATAAGACTCTTAAGTTTGAATTGTTGCATGAAAATGTCATTCTCTCAAAGGGGTGGACATTGATTCCAAATTGGTGAAGTGTTCAAGAGTTCAAGAAAAATAGTGCATGATATTAATTATAACTAAGTATTTTTGAATTTCTCAAACTAAATTATTGATCTAGATTTATTTTCTAATAATAACCTTTCACAATATTAATTCATAATAAGAAAGGTTATTTTATGCAAGAAGGTACCCCAAATATAATTTACTATAGGAAAGGAATTAGGTTCCATTCAATGTTAAATCATGATTATGTCAATATAATTACACAAACAATTACTTATTGATTAGTTTGTTGGGTGCTAATTTGTTATCGACCAACTCACTCCCTTCTCTAGTTACACAACTAGTAAATTTCCTTGATACTTGATTGATTTATATAAAGAGAAAAGAAAAGGAGGTTTTTTGATCAATGTTTGAATAGATGGATTGATTCCAAAAAATGATAAATGGACTCCATAGCATTGAGATATAGGAGGAGAGTGCCAAAATTTATCACATATAAAGTACCCACAATATTAATAAATCTGGCATTAAATTTAAATGATATTGACATAACTTAAATGGTGGCTAGTTTGTTAGGGTATTGAAAATTATACCATTTAATTCAAATGCTATTGACATAACTCAAATTTTGGCTAGTTTGTTAGGGGTCAACATAAGTGAAATGAGGTAGCATGAGACCGCTTGGGTAAAATTAGGCACATTTTGTTAGCAATTGAGCTTAATGCAATACTCAATAATAAATACAATGTTCAAATAATTCTCACAATATACTAGGATTCATCACATATATTTAAATCATAAAGTGAACATACAATATATTGAATTTGATAGTAGGATTAAAATATCTTATAGTATAAAATAATGTACTATAATTTACAATGATCATATTCCTCACATGCTATCCTTATTAACAAATTTTACAAAGAATATTGACATTTCAACTTCAACTAACTCTTCATATCCTCAAACTCATGAGAGATATGAATCTTTATATTTCTCATAGGAGAAATATATTTATTGACTCCCTAATAATGACAAACCTTTAATGATTACTAAATTACAAATATTTACAAGACTCCTTTACATAAAATATTTACAAAGTATTTACAAAATATTTACAAAGTACTTCCAAGGTACCAAATAATGTAATAAACTCTAAAAACCTCCCTATTATATTATTTGGTATGCTTTCAATTTGTGATTTCGGTTCTAGTATTTAAGCTCTAATTCTAGTAGTGACTTTGGCTCTTACATTCTTTCTAGCTCTTTTTTTGGAACTAATTCTATATTAACTCTAGTTGTCTTTTTTTTATTATATCTTTTTTTTTTTTGGTAATTATTATAATAAATTAACAGTGGGTTTTTATAGAGGATCCCAAAACCTTATATACAAAATCAGCCTTGCCAGATGATGTTTCATGCCATGTGGCTGGGTAAGTAAACCAGATTGAAGAAAAAACAAGGAGTTGCTAATTGCCCGAAGGCACCAAATGAGGCAGACAATCCTGAATATTCTGGTTACGAAAGACATTCAAACAAAAATTATAGCCGGATAAACAAGACAATAAACAAACAAAAACCATCCAAGCAGAGGGGAAGCTATTTGGGATCCTCCTGATCCTCATGAACCTTGGAAACATGGAAACAACCATATTTGAATAAAGGAGTGCGAATGGTGAGGTTAGAGGGACCCGCCACCCGACCCACAAAAACATCAAGAGAAAACACCTAACACTGATGAAACATCATGAGGGAAAATTTGACTTGGCCAAGCTATCTACCTCGAATGGAAAACGAGATCGCCAAACCACCAGACATGTGGTCACAAGTCCTTTTTTGGCCAAGTGGTCCGCCACCCGGTTACCTTCTCTGAAGATATGCCCCGCCTCCCACCTGACACACTGAGAAAGAAGCATTCTAGCCTCGAGAATGATGTTTAAGACTCGCCAATACGGGTCGTTGGAGCCACGGAGGTAGTTGATAATGTTAAGAGAGTCGCCTTCAATAATTAGAGGCCTAGGATCATCTAATAGGACCTGCAAGCCTTTCAACACACCTTGTGCTTCAGCAAAATGATTTGTCTGAGAGCCCAAATCTTCACAGTAAGCCAGAATCAGCTCACCATTATGATCTCTAACCACACCTCTCGATCTGGCGGGCCCCGAGTTGCCTTTAGCAGCCCCATCAAAATTAAGTTTGATCCACCCCATAGGAGGCACGGTCCAAGTGGAATTCCTACGACTAGTCACAGAACCAACCTTGGAAGATGGGCACAGGTCCAACCTTTTGAAAATAATTTCTTCCCCAGGAAGGTGAGGACGGGAACTGGGAATAATTTTTGAATTCTCAACAGCAAAATATAAGGCTCTCTGGGCGAAAAATGGTGCCACCCTAGGGGTATTGCCAAAGACTCTGGCATTTATCTAAATCCAAATTTTCCAGATGGAATGGTGGAAGGAGGCTTCAACAAGAAAGCAGAGTTTGGGATTCTTGAAGGGATTGGGCCATTGGAGGAAAGCGTCTTTGAGGGATCGGGGAGTGCACCAAAGGATTTGGAAGGAGGACAACACAAAGTTGAGGACCGAGTGGGAAAAGGGACAGTGTAAGAATAAGTGGTCCGACGATTCACAATCAGCTAAGCATAGATAGCACCTGTTGGGAATTGCAAAGCCTCTCTTGTGTAGATTATCTATGGTTAGGGCTTTATTATGAAAGGCAATCCAAGAAAAGTAGTTCAACTTAGGAATAATCCCTTTCCTCCAAATTGCCTTCCATCGGAGATCCAAGGAAACCTCACATGTAAGAAGGTCATAGGCAGACTTGATAAAAAAAAACCATCCTGCATGCCACGCCAAATAATTTTGTCCTCCCTTATGACCAAAGGAATTAAAAAATATTGAAGGACACTAGACAAAAAAGCCAACTCATTGTTAAAGCCATCAATAACTGAAAGTTTCCACCGAGGGGGAAGAGAACTTCGATCAATGAATTTTGCCACCTTGAGTTGAAATTTTGGATCGATCTGGGCCCTCAGACCAGCCAGGTCCACTTTCAATTTGAGAGCTTCATCTGTAGCCCACTTGTCTCTCCAGAAAAGGATAGAGGATCCATCACCCAAGATCCAATAAGCTCCCCTGCTAATCAACGAATGGGCCTAAAGCACAGTTTTCCAAAAAGCAGAAGCTTTAGGTGGAGGCACAGCTTCGAATAGAGAATTTTGGCCAAGATACTTCCTTTTAACCAGCTTGACCCACTCCACCAGTTCATTAGTAAGGATCATCCAAGCATGTTTGGCAATCAAAGCATGAGTCTGGATCTTCTCATTCCCATGCCACATTGATATTTTCACAGGCAAACCTTGTACCAGGCCACAAGAGGAAATCTAGATCTTTCTTCACTGCTAGACCAAAGAAAATTCCTCTGTATCTTCTCAATCTTGGAATGAATCGACACAGGAAGCATGAAAATAGACATGAAATAAGTGGGAATTCCTTGAAGGTAGGCTTTGGTAAGGGTGGCCTTCCCAGCTTGCGACAAAATTTTGCCTTTCCAGGTGCTGAGTTTCTTGTGAAGCCGTTCCAGGATCATGTTCCACATGTTTCCATCGGCACGTCCATTACAGTCCAGAGGTAACCTCAAATAAGTTGCAGGAAAGGAATCAATAGTGCATTCGAGAATTCTGGCAATGCGAATTTGCCTGCACAATGGAGTATTAATAAAATAAATTTTGCTCTTGATATAATTAACTTTTTGGCCAGTAGCCTTCTCATACCGGATCAAAATGTGCTTAATAGACTTGGCCTGGGTGACAGACGCTCCAGTGGAAATGAGCGTGTCATCCACAAATTGTTGATGAGTGACAGGATCAACTTTGGAAGTGGGAAAAATGCCAAAAATCTTGTTTCGATGGAGAGCTTCATTCAAGGACCAACTTAGAACCTCAGCCAGAAGAATGAACAAAATAGGAGACAGAGGATCACCTTGTCTAAGGCCTCGCGCACTTTGGAAGAACCTAGCAGGGGACCCATTGATCAGAACCAAAAAGGAAGGAGTGGAAATGCAGCTGCTCACTAGGTCAATCCAATGAGGGTGAAAGCCAAACTTGTAGAGGACAGCATAGAGAAACCTCCTATCGACTCTGTCAAAAGCTTTATTCATGTCAAGCTTAAGGAAAAGTGTAGAATTTTTGGAACAGTGGGCAGAATGGAGGGTCTCATGGATTGTGATGACACCGTCAAGGATGTTTCTGCCCTTAACAGTGCCTCCCTAAGCAGGACCAACCAAGGAAGGGAGGAGGGACCTCAGACTATTGGAAGTAGTCTTGGTAAGAATTTTGTAGAAAACATTGCACAGGATGATGGGCCAATAGTCATAGAAGCTTTTGCAGGCAGGCATCTTGGGAATGAGAGCTAGAAAGTTAGAGTTGAGCTTCGGATGGATGGATCTAGAGGCTTGGATTTCCAGAATTTCTTCATAGACATCAGACCCTACAACATCCCACATAACTTGGAAAAATCAGGGGGGAAAACCATCGGGCCCGGGGTCCTTATCTAGTTGCATGGAGAAGAGAGCTTCCTTAATATTGAAATGGGAAAACAGTTCCAAGAGCTTAATACTCACCTCATGGGGAACTTTGGTGGGGAAGTTAGCAATCAGGGATTTTTGGACTTGGAGATCATTGTCAGGAGGAACACCCAGCAGATCCTGGAAGAACTCGACAACTTCACTACGAATTTCCTCAATATCCCTGGTCGTATGACCATCCTTGCATACCACCTCCCTGATCTTATTGGCCCCCCTATGCCTCATGGTAGACGCATGAAAAAACTTTGAATTAGAGTCTCCATGCTTCAACCAGAGATATCTAGACTTCTGAAGCCAAAATGTTTCCTCCCTAGCAAGAATGGAATGGTAGTCCACCAAGAGGCTCCATTCCTCCTCTTTGAGGGCTTCAGAATACCCTTCGACCTCCATATTCTCCTCCAAAACCTTTAAGTTTTTTGAAATGGACTTTTTAGACTCAAAAATGTTGTCGAAAACCTCCTTGTTCCACAACTTCAAATTCTTTTTAATCAGCTTGAGTTTTAGGGCCAGTATTTTGGATGCTGAACCTGCCACCTTCACCTGCCACCAAGCCGACACCACCTCTCTGAAATCCCTGTGGGAAATACACATGGAATCAAATATAAAGGGGGTCTTAAAACTAGGCTTGTCAGTGACCTCTAGGAGAATGGGATTATGATCAGAATTGATCCTTGGCAAAGCTGAGAGATTTGTAGTGCTGAGGAAGGGAATAACTTCAAGGGAAATGAAGAACCGATCAAGCTTGACCTAGATAAGATTGCTCCCAATCCTCCTGTTGCTCCAAGTGAAGGATGCCCCCTTGAGTTCAATTTCAAGTAGATTATTGGAAGATACGAAGTCTCTGAAGTCCTCCAAGCTATGGCTGGGAAGTTCAGCGCCTCCCTTCTTTTCTGAAGGATGAAGAGGGTAGTTGCAATCCCCTCCTAAAACCTATGAAAAGTCGTTAAAATTATCCCTCATCAGAGAAATAGCTTTCCACATATCTGCTCTCTCCGAAGCAGAGTTCGAGGCATAAACATTGGTCAAAATCCATGAGGAATTATCAACTTTGGAATGAAACAAAACATTGATAATCTTGCTGGAAACTGATAAAAGGCTGCCCTCGACACTGTCAGGATCCCACAGTACCATGAGGCCACCTATGAAACCAATTGCAAGACTGAAAAGGAATTTTCCCTTGGCCCAAATGGCCTTAGCAGCCTTGGCAGAAGCAATAGCATCAGACTTAGTCTCTTGCAAAATAAGGATGGAGGGGTTAGACTTCTTTCGGAGATCGACCACCACCTTGCGTTTGGCCACTCCGTTAAGGCCTCTCACATTCCATGAGAGGACCTTCATCTGGACACTTTAAGATACTTCTTACCTCCCTTTCCCTGCTGGATGGGAGGTTTTGGGACAAGCGAATCACCCACCAGGGAGTTAAAATCTTCTTGAAAAAGCAGTCGCTGAGTGCCATTTGCAACATTTACTGTCGTCTCCTTGTTCCTCCTTTCTTTGTTAGGAGGACGCCCCTACTTCCTTTCACAACCAAAATCCACCCCTTACTTCTGTCTCCTGGTGTTTCGAGGACTAATATTGCCAGGCTGTTCACCCCTCTTTCCCAGCAAGTAATCTTCAAATAAGTTTTGGGACTCGGGAGGGTTTTGGTTATGGATTTTTGCTGAATCAGCCTAAGCTAGAGTACAGGAGGGGGATTGTTCCTTTTTTGCTTGATGTTCTGGTTGGGAGCTTGCACCACACTGAATGGCACCTGAATGAAGGATGAATCCCTCATCAAGTATGGAAGATTCGGGGAGTTCCCCAGAAGGATCTTATGACATAGGCTCTGTCGCAACAAGGTGTTTCAGTTGCCCCTCACCATGTTCCAGGGGGTTGCAGGAATCCCCCCTCTTCTTCCCTAGCTTTTGAAGAGGACAATTAGACTGAAGATGCCCCTAAGAACTACACTGAGGGTAGTAGGTAGGCCTATTCTCATAGTTAATGACTTTCTTGTGAAGAAAGGACCCTCCAGACCGCAGAGTGATGGAGGACGGAAGGTTTGCCTCAAAATATACCAAAACATAGAAGCGAGCTTGGACAAATTTGGTTTGAGCTTATGTGGGAGGGTCAATGGTGACTAACTCCCCAATGGAGCGAGCAATGCCTCTGATAACATTTTCATGCCAGAAAAAAAGGGGGAGGTTCGGGAGCCTAACCCAAATTGGGGCAATGTTAATATTCTGAGTTTTGAGGTTGAAATCCATCCCCCACTTCCTGAGAAAGAGACTCCTGTGTCCCAAAAACCAAGGACCCCCGACAAGAATTCTACAATAGTCCTCTACATTGTTCAGTCTAATTACGAAAAAACCTCGGGATAAGGCAGCCAACTCCATGTGACCTGATGTCTACCACTTTCTTGCCGCCCACCTGTGAATGGTCTCCATATCGATATGGCCCCCAATAAACTTACCGATTAGGGTAAACTTTTTGAAATCCATGAAACTTGAGAGGATTTCCTCCGGGATGTCCAACTCATCCCCAAACAAAAATAGGTCCTTAGTGAATAAACCACTGGGGGTTTTAGAAGTCGCTGCCTGAGCATATGATTTCTGTTGACCAACCCATCGCTTGTTAGGCGGATCCTTCCCGTGGTTGACATCATCTTCGGTTGACTCCATAGAGCATCTGACCTCTGACTGGCCTCCCTCTGCCTTGTTGTGGCCCTCCGCTTTGCTAAGACCCTGGTTCAATACGCTGGTACTCCTACTCCCGTGCCTTCCTGACGTGACCTTCCCGCTCTGCGACATCTCTCCTAATCCTTCAGTTCTTTATTATATATTTCTTTATTCCTAGATCAGTTGCATATTATTTCTTTCTTGCCACAAAATTCTCTATTATAAAATTGATAATCGTCATAAAATTAGTTTGTCATGTTTCATCATATCCCTGTTTAGTAACAACTAATTTTGTGTACCTTTTAAATTCCTCATTTTCTTAGCTTATTTTTTTTTCCTTAGATCACTTTCTTAATTTTTATAACCTTCTAAAGGTAACAAGTCATCATGATAGTATTTGTCACAATTCAAAATTATCAATTTCTTTGCATCTTCTTAACATTGTTCCTTGTAGGTTACCAAGAGCCATTTGGGATATATTTTCCATTGTTTTGATCTATCATTTGCTACAAGATATTTGGTTTCAAACCATGCATCTACTGATATAGTAATCGTATTATAATTTTCACTTGTTTTCTGATTTATCTTTTTAGATGTTCTATTCAATATTTCATCTTATTTTTGTACTTATTTTTCTATAAGAAATTTTCTTATCCATTTTGGTTGATTCTATAAGGTGATAATTTCTTGTGTTACTTGATGATATTTTTGTTGAAATGGAAGCCTTGTTTAACAATTATTATCTTACTTGATTCATTTCTTTCATCATGAATTCCATGCATACTATGTTGTCTCTTTTATGGTTTATATTTCTTTGATATTGCACTTGTGATTTACATTTATTTCATGGTAATAGTTTGTTCAAGGGTTTATGAGAAAGTGATGTCATATCTATGGAAAATATCCCATTTTTAATAGAACCAATGGATTCAATTTTTATCTTTTAATAAAATATTTTTTATTTCCATTGACTACCCTAAATTTAACTGTTCTATCCTTTTCCAACAATTGTTACACCGATATCAAGTTGTTGATCAATCTAGGTACATATAATACATTTTCAAGTATGCATTCAAAAAATGGAATATTGAGTGAAACATTGCCTACTCCTTGAACCTAGTAGATTTTGTCATCTACAATTTTAATAAGTATACTTTGTTTTACTTGGATAGAATCAAACCAATGCAGGTTACCAGTCATGTGATTGCTTGCCCTAGAATAAATGTACCTATAATTATCCTATAATTTTATTATGTCATGTGCCATGTCAATTTTTTTTTTCTGAATTTTATTTCTCACTTTTCGATTGAAATAATATGGTTGTTCGACCCAATTGACCATGTTCTTCTTTGAGATAAAATTTTCTATATTTTTGAGTTGTTCTTTTAATAAATTTTGGTTCTTCAAACAAGTGAGACTTTGTAAGAGGAATTTTTGATGAAGTTATAATTTGTAAAGAACTTCCTTTTAATCATTTTTCCAATTCTACAAATAAATATCAATTCTTCCTTTATCTCAATTATTTTGTAAATTGTTTGGATGAGAGGAAATTTGAAAAATTCTCTTAATTTTCAAGTAGAAAGCCTTTTAACTCCCTAATTAATTTTTGAATTTTTTTCTTTCTTCAAATTTATTTTTCAAAATTTCTTTCTTTCTTTTATCACTATTGATTGTCTTTGTCTTCCATTTTTAATTTCAATTTTGAATTTCTTCACAATTTTTTTTATCTCCTTTTTTTAAAAATTTATCAAAAGATTTCTTATAAATTCCTTTTTTCTCTCTAATTATTTTGCTTCAATATTACAATAAATATAAATGGAGGTAAAAATATTTTGTACCTTATAAGGTATGCTCAATAATTTGTCTACTTTTTCTTTCTTCAATATTTTTTCCTTTAAGAGTTTCCCTTACAAAAAATTCCTTATCCATAATATTTATCTCATAAAACATGTGAGCCTTCTTATTTACTTTATCCTTTATCTTTTATCAATTCTAAATCAACTTCTCAACTTTCTTATGATAAAAAACAAATCTTAATATGTTCCAACCTTATCTTATTACCATAAGTAAATCTAACCTATAATGTTTGCACATTAAATTTTAATAAATTTACCTTCAACCTTATTTTGTTCAATTTCAAAGGTGCTTTGCTATTCTGAAACATCTCAACTTTGTGAACATATGACTTGGAATGTCTTCCCCTGTAAATTTAAGGTTTTAATGTTCTCCTTGGACATGTGTTATAGGCATTACTTACATAATATGAATTTTAGACTAGAATTATTTTGGGTTTACTTTTGCAAGTAGGATCTCCTCCCTTATCGAGCCTTCCTACACCTTCCAAAAAATTCTCTTATGTTATTCTTCCAAAAATTCTCAATAGGATTGGACCACAAATTTTCTTTCTTCTTACAATTCTCTCTAACAAAAATCAATGGGATCAGACTACAAATTTCTCTTCAATGTTCATCAATAGGTAGATTTAATCATGGCTTCTCTTGATGGCTCTTTCTCCTCAATGTCTCTTTCTCACCTTTATTTCTATAAGCATGTGGTTGGTTTCTTCTCTTAACTATATTATTCTTTGATGTTATTTTATATACTTGGGCACACTATTCAACCCTTAACTTGGATATACTACTTTTATCTTAGACATATGTGCTCTATTCATCCCTGAATTAAACTTGGGTGCTCCTTTTTTAATAGTGACTCTGAGCCTTGAATTCCTTTCACTAGGATTTCTAGTGTTGCTCTCAATATGGACTCTTTCACCATGATCTCTATCTCACTAGACACTTTCCCAACATGGATCTCAAAATCAATATATCTCAAAAGTCTTATGCTCACAACTACGACTTATTTCAAGGGTGTTTATCAATTGCTTGGGTTCTTGCTTATCACATTGCTTTATTCATGGTACTACCACATATCTCTCACCAAGCATTCCCAATATGGATTTTATATCACTGTTAGCAATTAAGCTTAATGTAATACTCAACAATAAATACAATGTTCAACAAATTATCATAATATACTAGGATTCATCACATATATTCAACTCATAGAATGAACACATGATATATTCACTTTGATAACAATATTAGAATACCTTACAATATAAAATAATGTATTGTAATTTACAATGATCATATTACTAACATGCTATCATTATTAATAACTTTAATAAAGTCTCCTAATATTTCAACTTCAATTAACTCTTCATCTCCTCAAACTCATGGGAGGTATGACTATTTATATTTCTCATAGGAGAAATATATATATTGAATCCCTAATAATGACACAACTCTAATAATTACTAAATGATAAATATTTACAAGAATATTTTGCATAAAATATTTACAAAATACTTCCAAGGCACCAAATAATATAATAAACTCTAACACATTTAGTGTAGGGACATCCAAAGATACCAATAAGAGAAAGAGGATAAGAAATAAAGCAATTTTCTGTAATATATTATATGGGAACTTCTACATGAAGACTGGATAAGGGAAGTTTAAGCATGCACCATAAAATGTTAGAGTAAAAGATAAACACTAGTATAATTTTATGGAATAAAGTGATTTTCTCTATAGGATTTGGGTGTCATCCCTTAGGCAAGTACTGGTGTCAAAATTTTGGGACTATCCTAAACTTGTACATGTTTGTACAAAAAATTATAATCCTAATAAACTTAAATTAGGGTTTAAGTATATTTTGGAAATCCTATCAAGATAATAACTTAATAAATCCACGATATGATGCAAATTGATGATACATTTTTACAATGAATTGCCTAAAAATCCCAAGAGCAAAATGATTATTCCAATAATCAAATAAAAAAGAGTTGACTAAATTATTGCTATAATAAGTGGCTTATACAAGAGATGCACAATATTTTAATTTTCCATTAAACATAAATATATTTAATCTTAATGCATAGTATGCTCTATTAGGGATTACTTTTATTATGGAAGAGGCTAGTGATTAGGAAGTACCTAAAAAACATGTAGTAATGGTAAACACAATGAAAAATATAAATAACCATTTTTCTAGGCTTTTGGAGTAGGTAGAGTATACAAAGTGTTAATTAAAATACTATTCGAGGTAGGTGATATTTAGTTAGATTTCCTATTTAGTTTGTTTGACCATAAAAAAAAAACCATATTAGTTACTAATGCTACAAATAAGCTTGATAAGGCTAGATGAGAAGCCCCTTTTTGTTTTTTAATGGACAAAGGTACCATGTATGGACAAAGAAACTAAAATCCATGATTTTTAATAAGAGGTGTATGATCCAAGCATCTAGAACATAGTGGTTCATCTTCCAAGACTATTAAAAATAGTCAATTGATATTGAAAACACCTCAACACCTATTGAAAGGCTAGTACTTAGGGAACATAAAGTCCTTTATTAGGTTATACAAATTCTTGGGGCACCGATTCATATTACCAACATATATAATTGACCATATCTTCTCCATGGAGTTTATACAACAAATGGATTATGTAGATAAACAATTTATTAGGATAGAAGAAGGGATTTTCTAGTTACTGAAGTCAAATTACCCTTCCATAACCCCTATCAATAAATTATGTGCATGCCAACTTAAATAATGATTAGAATAGTTTGAGTTGAAAAATTTGTAAGATTATTTGCATATGATACATAGATGATATTCCATGAGACTATTACTAGGAAGGAAATTAAAACAATGTATATTCTATAGTAAAATTTATTCATTACCTTTAGTTTTATCTAACAACTAAAATGAGTGCTCAAAATTTTATAGGGCGTCATTTCAAAAAGCATAGCTCGAGCATTGAAACTCTAATTTACTTCATTATTTCATCAATAGAAATATTATTTCAAGGAGAACACTATTGAGGAATAGACAACTTTAACCACTAATTTTGACCCAATTTTGGAGCTCTAAAGGGGGGTCTAAAATTTAAGAATAGTAAGTATAATCTCAATTTGGTAAAGTGTGGAGCAACCAAAATGTTTGAATCACCTATTTTAGAAAAATTATGAGCCCCACAAGCTATAGAAGGTGAAAATTTTCAAACAAGTAAAGGTGAATAAGTATGCTAAGATTCATTTGAATAAACCAATCCCAATCAAAGAAAGAAAGTAAAAAAACCAAAGTGGTGTTGAAAGATGTGTAATATGATCTTGTTGGGCTAAGGCAAAAAGTGTGAAGAAGTACTTATGAGAACTATTATGTATCCTATGGACATTCAATTATGTAAGCCTATGGGTATGTTCATATAAGCCTAAGGCCCCATTTCATATTTCACTATTGGTGGTATTGGTTAATCCACCTTTATGGATAACCTTGTTTTTTGATTGAATAATAAGGGGTTGTACTAGGGTCCCCCACCCTTGACAAATTACAACTCTCTTATTTAGAGATTGAGAGTTTAAAAATTGATATAATTCTCATCTCAATTGAGATGATGTAGCTACAAACCTACATCATTTCATAAAATTTCTAAATTCTTGATTTTCATTTTTTGGATCTTTTCAATTTTTGTATGAATACAAATATTCTAGAATTCAACATCCTTCTTGACATTTTTCTATATAAACCTCCACAATACCAAAATTCACCTCTACTATCTATGCATTGCATCTTCGTAGAGTAATATTTCCAAAACATCACACTATCATAGTACACTTTATGAAATTTGGATTGCTAGTGTCTGCCTTGAAACACAAGTGCAACCACAAAAACTATAACAAATAGTTTATATGAAAACACATTATTATTACAAAATAAAGCAGATATTACCAATGAAAAACATTAAAGTAATTCTTAATCATTATTTTATTTAGGCAATCAACATTTTTTATCAGCTTCAACTAAACCTACTACTTCCTCCAATCATGGAAAGGAGAATTTAACTTCATTATCCTCAATCAAAACTCCTCTATTGGCTAGCCTATTTGCACATTTGTTTCCTTCCTTTAAAGTATGTGTAAACTTGAATTCTTCAAACTCTTTAGAAAGATCTTGAATTTCCATAATTATCTCTCTTGTATGTTCCATGGAGCCTTTGATTTCCTCAAAATTGAATTTATTACAATGAGAGAATCACCTTCTATCCATACTCTTCCATTTTATTTTTTTGCATATTTTTAAACTCTCTAAATATGCCTAAGCTTCAACTTCATTATTTGTGTTAAATCCACTATTGAAAGCATAATGAGATAAAACTCTCCTCTATTATTTCTAATTATTCCTACTCCTCTTGTTGGTATTGGATTTCCTTTAGATGCTCCTTCAAAATTTAATTTAACCCACTCCACATCTAGTGGTTTCCACTTTATATTCTTTGCCTTCTTTTTTCTTCTCTTATACCCAAAATTATAATTTCATTTAATGACTTGACTCCATCTATCAAGGCTCTTTGCTTTCAGATTAGGGACTAGGTGAGTTGATAGGGTTGGTTTAAACTCTTCTATGGCTAAACATATCTTCCTTTTCATTACCTCTAAATTGCTTTCCTTTCCTTTAAATATTCTTCTATTACTTTCTAGCCATACAATCTAAAGTATTGTATCTTTTGATATATCCCATATTGTATGTAAAACCTCACTCTTATAAGTGCTCTACCATTTCTTTAACCAATCTTAAATTTTTCTATTCATCACCATGCATTTACCAAATATATTAAAAATCCATTGCCATAGTTTCCAGACTATTAAGCAATGTCCCAAGAGATGGTCTATACTCTCTTCCTCCTTTTTAAAAATAACACATTGAGAGGGGTTATAAAAACCTCTTTTCATAAGGTTATCCTAGGATAAAATTATTCTATGACCTACTAGCCAAACAAATATTTTAACTTTAGGAATTCTTGGGCTATCCCAAATATCTCTCCATATTCTAGTGATATTACTATTTTGTTGGTGTTGTTGTACATTACATCCACTTCTTGTGAATTCTCCTAAGTTATTCAACTCCAAATCAATTTATCCTTGGTTCCCCTTAGAATAATCACAGTTGTTTTATTTATACTCAATTAGCTCCTAGGATCAATGTCTTGTATACTCGTAAAAAAATATTCTTTCCATTTGTATCTTCCTTCCCGATCCTTGTACAAAATGTTTAAAACTTTATCACTATATTTGTCTTGAAGAAATATCATCCAAGGTTTCAAAATTGGATCTAAATTAAGTGGTTTTTTATCACACCAAGTATCCATCCAAATAGAATTATTTTCTCTAGTTTCCACCACCCATCTTAAACCTTTAACCATTAGATCAATAGATTTTTTTAAACCATTCCAAAGAGCAGAACCATTCAGTAGAGAGAATGGAGTAAATATTAAACTTGGGTCATTGGTATCAACATACTTAGAAGAATTCTTGTCCATTGTATTTGAAGCTCTTTGTACAATATCCATATTAATTTTCCCCTAAGAGCTAAGTTTGCATATGTAAGAACTCTTAAACCAAGACCTCCCATAGTTTTATCATCACACACCTTGCTTCATTTCACCAAAGGAAATTTTATTTTATCATGTAAACATGAACATAAAAAGGATCACATAATATAGATTAAATTTTTTTCAATTTATTTTGGCATAGAATACAATGATATATAATATGTTAGAATGTCCTGTAAGATTAACTTAATTAACTACACTCTTCCCGCTAATGATAACCATCTACCTTTCCAAGCTAGAAGTTTATTATGAATTTTACTAATAAATGGATTCCATAATTCTATCCTCATTCTCCCCTCAAATAAAGTCCTTTATGGATAACCTTAATTAAAGTGTGTGATTTATTATTATTTAATTATAAGTTAACCTCAAGGTCAAGTCAATTTCGGCTTGAGGTTAACCTCTCATTAGGGGTTTGGTATCATTGTAAATATCTCTCAATAAGCATCTATTTTTTATGATAAGTATGAATACAATATGATATATGGGGTGCCTACGAGACACACCCTCTACTTCTTATTGTTCCACTTTGTCTCTTTGCTTTGTTTACCATTGCTATCTTTTAATCGCTTCTACTTCTTTTTCACATACGATTATGGTGAATGCATGTTTTGAAATGTTTCTAGAAAATATTATAAATACATGATACTAGAGAAAGATCTAAAGCTATGTCACTCATAAAAAAAAGATAAATCCTTCACTACAATCAAAGGCATCACATTAAAATCCAAGTTTATGCTTCTTTTTGGATTTCAAAATTCAAATTTGAAATAGCTTTTCTTGTTGAAAGTAGACTCTGCCTTGTCTATTTTGTGTGTTGCCTGCTTGCATTTTCCATAATGCATCCATGAAATCTCAATGTTGTAGAAGTGATCACATCAATGTGGATAATATGATGGTAAGGTCATGTGGTTTTTGTTGAAAGTTATTGAGTTAAAAAACTAGCACATTATTTTTTTCTATCAATATAACTATCATTTTTAGTCATTTTTGTGTAAACATCTCTATCTAAGTTGTACTAAAGGGAGTGGTGCAATTATAAAGTCAATACATTTTTAATTCAAGGTTATAGGATCAAATAATCAAGAATTGACTAATATTTAATGGTTTAAGAATTTTTTTTATTTGTGTCGTCTTTCGTGCTTCTCTTTCACCTTTTGAAGTTAAGGTTACTCTTTGTAAAAGGTTTGGAGTCCCTTTCAAAACCTCTTATTTACCAAAAAAAATCATCAAGAATTGACTACTACATGTGCATTTTATTCAGTAATTTGCATCCATATTTACTAAGAAAAAATATTATAATTTTTCTCCAAGTAAGATGATATGGTGCAATAATTTAACCTCTCCTTTGCTCAGATGATGTCCCTAGTTTGATTCTTGACAACCACTTTTTATAGGTTATTTAAAAAAAGGGAATTGAATATATTTCCATACTTCCAACCTAGCTCATTTAGAATATTTTAGTCATTAGTTTATATCCTTGTAGTACTCAAGTCAATAGTTCAATCCCCTAGAAGCAATTTTTTAAAGAAGCCCCTCTTCCATTTTGATGCATGATATACACACCATATGGAAGAGGATAATACTTTATCCCAACCACATGAGTGACATAGTGGTTGGAAAGTGTGTTTATTAAGGGTAGTTTTGAGTTCAAGACTCTGTGTGAATATCTTTTACTCCAAGATATAACCATGTGTAATCTTAAAATCTACTTTCTTCTCTATTTTGATTAAGGTAGTGCACATGGCATATTGGTCTATTATTTCTCTTGCAAGTAGATAATCTAGGGTTTGAGCCTTGTCAGCTCCAAACCCATAAAATGATCCATTTTTTAATCTATATGTGCATGTATGAGGATTCCAACTAATAACATTCATCAGATTATCAAATCTTAATTTACTAATTAAAAGCACAACGTCCAATCCAGTGGTGCCTGTTGGTGATCAAATATGCCTAGGTAAGGATTTTGAGTAAATGTATGCACCCTAGACCTAGACCAACATTGAAAGGCCGAAGGGAAGAGATGTCCCTCGTGCCAATCTCCGGAGAAATGCTGGATCCTATACTAAACTACTTGGGTATTTGAAGACAAGAGTGTAGGAAAGAGATAAAAGGGGTTAGGGTTAGAGAAATCGGTGATGTAAGGTGGGAGAGAACAGGAAGCACGATCACCAGCTAGCAACTTGAATAAAAGCAAAGAACACCAAAGATAAATAGAAGGAATGCAATATTGATTTTCCTATGTATCCTTCAGGTGAGTTTTAGGGTACATTCCTCGATCGCACATCGGACGTAGGATTCAGCATCCAACATACAAACAAAGAAAGACAAAAGAATCAAGCACATAAGGTGGCACAAAAGAAAGCCAATACGACATATTTCAACTCCTATGTATCCTTCAGAATGAGTTTCAGGGCACAGTCCCTGATCACACACCGGACGCAGGATTCAGCATCCAACATACAAACGAGGAGAGACAAAAGAATCAAGCACAGAAGGCAGCATAAAAGAGAAGAATTGAGCTCAAAGAATTTTAGTATTAATCGTAGGACATCAAGTTACAGTAGCTTTCTAGCAGATAGTTCCCACCATTTTCCATTACAATGCCTAGGTTTTTATAGAGGACCCGGGACTCTAAATCATAATTACATCATGAAGAAGAGTATGCTCTCGAGCCCTGAGAATCAGCTCCCTGAGGCTCTCGTGATAAAGATTTCAAATCTATTACCAAAACTGGCAACTGCTATCGGGTCAACCATGGAATTGTGCATTGATGAGCCGTATAGACGTCCTTGGTCTCCGAGTGCAGTGCTCGAGTGGCTGCCATGCTCACCGGGCTCTCCATCATGGATTGATACTTCATTTTTGATTGCCAAAAATGAGCAACAGGCTTTTTGGGCACAAAAAAATGCATTTATGAGGTACTTGATCGCCTCGGGAAAATACTTGGCTTGGAACACATGCCTATGAAGCGCTTCGCTAAGCTCTCATTTACCACTTCGCTTCGCAATGGTTCTGGGCCAAAGCAAAACTCCTCCTTGGATTATACTTCAAAAAAATAAGCTTCACAAAACTGCTTCAGGGTTAGTTTATGCCGAAGCATATCTACTTCGCAAAATGGTCTTCTTAATCCTTGCTGCTTCACTGATTAAATTACTTCACTGACGCCTTTGAAGCAATTGTCTTTAAAAGATGTTACATTCTCTATGACTTCTGTCACTTCGGGTGGAAGTACTTCGCATGAAAGCTAGCCGAAGCAAATGCTTTGCAATGACTTTCGTCGAAGTAAAAATGGTTCGCTGATGGAGGAGCCCAAAGTGAGCACTTTGACAACTTTTTGGCGAAGTACTTTCAATGCTCTTTGAGTTCTGCTTCGCTGATTTTTTGGCCAAAGTGACTGATGGAAATACTTCGGATGCGAAGTAGTTTTCTTGATGACTCCTTTGTATATCTCTTCGACGCAATGCTTCGTAGGAATCTTGCCCGAAGTAGCTGCTTGAAGCGCTTCGGGCCTGAAGTTCTTCTTATTGCTATTCTTGTATTCTACTTCGGTGATACCACTTTGCAAAAACTCCACCCGAAGCAGTGTTGAAAATGCTTTGGGTGCGAAGCTCTCTTTTCTTCTGAATGCCACTTCGCCCAACTTTTTCCCGAAGTAGCTGCTAGAAATGCTTCGGGCGTGAAGTAGTTTCATTCTTTTTCCTTGTATTTTCTTCGGTGAAAACTACTTCACAAAAAATTTTATACGAAGTAGTGCTAGAAATACTTTGGGTGCAAAGCTATTTTATTCTCCTTCGACAAAGCTCTTTTTGGGCATTGGAGGACCGAGATCTAAAACCTTTGAGTAGGTGAGAGTGGATCTCTTTGATTCTACCTTTATCAAACAGTTCCAGGTTTTCCTTTTCATGCAATTGTTGTTGGGCCCGCAAGATCTTGCCCTCGAGCTCTTTGGATTTTAGCTCATTTTTGGCCTGTCTTTGTGCTTGGTGCTCGGTCGAAGTCTATAGTTGTAGAATTTGCTGCTTGAGGGTATGCGTTTCCTTTTTGAGCACTTTGCACTGCTTCTGCGAATCCTAGCCAGCTCTTCTTCCAACTTGATGTTGGCATTTTCTACTTCAAACATGTGCTGGTTGGCAATGTTTGCATGTGCTCAGAAAGTTTCAACCCTGAAATGCATGGATGCGGATTCGTCATCTATGTTTAAATGCTCCAGGTCTTTGGTCTTCTCTTGGTAGTCATAGTCAGCTAGAGTCATTTCATCCAGAGGCTTTTGGACCTTAGGGACCTTTCTCACCTTATGCAACTTTCTACCCTTTAAGTCAAAAACTGCACATTTTTCAACTTGATTCAGAGATTTCCCTCTTTTATTTCTTGTCTCCTTTAGCATCTTCTCTGTATTTTGTTGATCTAGGAGTAGATTTTCAGCCAGAGGGCACTCCTTTATTGAAGATAGGTCTGTTTCAGAGAAAGCCAAATCTCTAGCCAAAGGTGTAAACAAATATAAAGAACTAACAAGGGCAGATTCCCCTGACGGCTCAGAGACTGGTGTGGCAAGGACTTTGGTAAACAAGATTATGCTTTGGGCTATAGGAGAGTGGGTTATGGGGCTTGGTGTGGGGAAACTACCTTCGCCTTGGCCTGGGATTGAAGGAACAGGGGCATGGGTAGGTGAAGGGGTTTCAACGAGCTTATCCTGGTTAGACGACTCAGGAGGAGTGGGGCTATGCAGGATTGGACTAGCAATGGGCAGTTTCTAAGTGGGGGAATGACCCAGTGGGGGATGGGGAGATTGATGAAGGCTTCCACTTAGGGCTATCATGGATGTGTCTGAGATCAAAGCAAAGGGAAGAGAGTGCGTACCTACGTGCCCTCCTGGCAAAGTGGCTATGGTAACTTCTTGTGTGATTGGTTCTTGGCCCGATTGGGCTTCGACACTCCTGACCTCCACAAATTCTACCTCAAGGTCCTTATCTTGTTGGAGGAGTTCCTCCACATCAATGACATCTATTTTGGGGACCGTCTCAGCACTTGGTGCTCCTACATCTTCAATGTTTGCTTCAACCGGGCCTAATGTAGGTGACTCGATGGGGGTACTTGTAGGCTTTGTGCGAGGGCACTTTGGGTGGCTCAGAGGGATTAGAATTTGCTCCTACATTTTCCTTTTCTTTCTCTCTAATGGTTGCTCTGCTTCTTTAGCCCCCACTTCCTTTTCTTCCTTCGAGTCGCCCTTAGCTCCACCTAGGATTTCGCTTGATCTTGGGGTAGCTGGGGGAATAAAATTTGTAAAGGATATCGACTTCTAGGTTTTGACATTGGAGTCATAAAGAATTACGAAGTCTTTATCCGATGCTAAGAGTCCATAGGAGTTCATTTTCTGATGATGGACTCTCATTATCCACCATTCCTGAAGCTTTTCCTTGCTCCAGTATTTTACCTCCTCCTTCAAATCATCCCTTGCTTTCTTCCAAAATGTGGAGCTTGAAGTTAGGAGGGGAGACTAATCAGGGTTGAACTTGACCTCCATAGGATAGAACTCATGCCATGGAGGCAATGTCCTCATCCTTTCTAAATGCCACTCCAGATCCTTCCTATTGGGGTTATTTCTTTGTTCTACAATTTCGAGGTGAGGGCAGATGTGGAAGTTGAATTTTAAATGATCCCTCATCACGCCCAAAGGATCATAGAGCCACTGCTAAGGAATCTGGAGTAGGTCAAAGTAGTCTAGCCTTTCTTCCAGGAACATGCCCTATTTTAGGGAAAAGACTTCAATTACCCCCATCCTGAAGGGGAAGTCGCAAGTATGTGCCCATTTCTGACCGTGACCATATATTGCATGGGTAGAGTCACTCTGCCGAGCGACTTCCAATACGAACTGATATTTAGAAGGGTAGACTGGTAATAGGATGGGCTTCCCAATGAAGCCAAACATGTGAATCACAAATCCATGTGTCAATTGGAAGACATCCCCTCTTTTTCCTAGCACCACTCTATCTCTCAAACTGAGTGGTACCCGAGGAGAAGAACCTTTCAACAAATGTATGGCGGGTCCCAAAAATTGTTGATTGAAAGGATAATAGGACTCTTCCTTCAATAGGAGGGAAGTCCATTGATATACTGGTAGAGGATTTCCATCCTTACCGCTTGGAGAGATGGCGATATGAGAAAAATACTTATGCACTTGGTAAAAGTATAGCCAGACAAGAAAAGAACAGGGTGCGAAGTACTGACCTGTTGCAGCATTCTTCATGCTGGAGAGCCTTGTATGCAGGGTTCAGGACACCCATTTTGCCCAGTAAAAAAAAATTGGGTTAGTGTTCGGCCTTGAAATGCACTGAAGTATCCGTTGACAAGCCCGCCACCCATGCAATGATAGAAAAAATATCTGTATTTTTGAAGGCTTCCAAGGGTAAGGGCATCTGGGGCAGCTTGTTTGAAGGGAGCCCGCTCTTGAGATTCTCTCACAAGAATTTCAATATATAGCTGTTGGAGGAAAATCTCTCCATTTGTTCGCTCAGGATGACATTGCAAACGAAATAGCCCTTGGGTGGACCCTGCTATGGTGCAAAGGCTGCTTGCACATCTTCCTTCAAGATGGAAAATAGTTTGTGTCCTAAAGCATATAGCATCTGCCTAGATGCAGGTTGGTAATTATGTGGAGTGGCGTATATCAGCTCGAGACAATGATGAGCAAGTGGGCTTAAAAACTAGTAGATCTGGGAGTAATATGCAGCGGCTCTCTTGTTTTCTAGTGTGATATGAATTCTATGGTGTGTCGAAGATCGGATACACCCTTAGAGAGCTACGTGTCTCAGATCTTCTCCCACCCATCAATTGGTGGCTCCATAAGCTGTTCTTCCTTGGAGTCGTCTCCCTCTTCCATTGGCTGCTTTTCAGGTCAAAGGGGAAGATTTAGCTTCTTCAGAGTGCACATTTTTTCTTCCTTCCCATTCTTTGTCTTTTCGAGGCCTACAAATTCGGGCACTTTCTCTTTCTCCTTAGAGTTCTTCTTTCCCATGATGCTAGTGATAGCGACAGGGTTCTTGATACAAAGAGCTTAAATGCGAATGGCCAGATGCAAAGGATGGGAGAGTTGTAGAATATCCGAAGGCTCTTAGTTTAGCTCTAACTGATGGACAAATAACTTCCCTCTTGCCAAGAACTCACTTTTATAGCCTAGAAAGGCAACCACCTGAATTTATGGCACCTACTAAAATTAAATTTGTACTTCAGACAACGGAGGCTACCGTATTCTCAAACTGCTTCTGCAGCGACATGGTACACAAGGCTGCATGCTTTGATGATTTCATTTTGTACTGAAGACGCCACCCATTGCCACCTCGTGCTTTGGTGTGAGATTTTCCTTTCCCTTTTTTGACTCGGTTACCTCGAGAAGTGCTCCTCCACCATTATGCCTTAAATTCATCTGCTTTATACTCCTTTGAAGGCCATTCTTGGCACGTTCTACGAGGCACATTTCAAATTTCCACCTCACACGTGTTTGGCTTGACCAAGTTGAACTTTAATGCTGAAAATGCTTCACGGTGAACCTTTGGTTTAGACTACTTTTAGATGCTTCAAGCCCGAAGTACCTTCCTTCGTCGTGTTGTCGTTATGTCTTACGAAGGTCGCCGAAGCTCTCCCTTTGAAAACTGCTTCGCAAATTTTTTTTCTGAAGTAGCTACTGAAATACTTCGGGTGTGAAGCTCTTTTCATGCCTTCGTTCGAATTTTGGTTTGGCTTCCTTTTGGGTAAATGCTTCGCAAGGAGCCTCTTATAATTTACTTTGCAAAAATGCTGCCCGAAGTAGCTACCAAAAATACTTCAGGTGCGAAGTTCTCCTTTGGTGCCTTTTGTAACCTTCTTCGTAGTGAACCTTCTTGTACTTGCTGCTTCACATCAGAAGTCCCCGAAGAGGATTTGGAATTGGTACTTTGCTTTTATGACCTTGGAAGAGACTGTATATACAAATGCAAAATATATACAGAGGTATATATACACACATTTAAAAAAAAAAAAAAAAAATTGAATTATACTTAATAGTGAAAAGTCTTCAGATGAAGACCATTGATAGAGATTGGCAGAACTTGACCATCTGCATCTTTGAGGATGAATGAATTGGCTGAGTTTACCTTCATAATTTCAAATGGCCCATCCCAAAAGGCATCCATCTTGTCGTGATTCCCAGGCTTGGCCTTCCAAGAGTCCCACTTCAATACCAGATCTCCCATGTTGAATGTGCGATCGGATGAATTTTTCTTGAACCAGTCTCGGGTGACCTGAATATGCTTGATGATGTTTTGGTATGCTTCTTCATGATCTTCCTCTAGTCACAGCAGCTGGGCTAACCTATTTTCCATCGGACTAATTCCATCTTCTGCTCCTAATAGCTGCAATGCAAGGATCTCCATATGAATGGGTAAGATAGCCTCCTTGCCGTAGACCAGGGCATAAGGTGACATTTTGACAAAAATCCGATCGGCCCACAAGGCCTGATCTAGAAGGAGATGCCAAGTCCTTTTGTTCATTTCTATGAGCTTCCTTAGCATTCTCAACAGAGTCTTGTTGGTGGATTTTTCCAAGCCGTTGCCTTGTGGATAATAATTAGAGGATACTTTATGATATATCCCATACCTATAGAGGAATTCATTAATTTTAGCACCTGTGAAGCCAAGGCCATTGTCCATGATGATCACTTCAGGGATGTCGAACCTGGTGACCAATCCTTCGATGAAGGTGATTACAGTGTCTTGATCTACATGTTTGGTAGGAATCGCTTTGGACCACTTGGTGAAGTAGTCAGTTGCAGTCAGGATGAACCTATGTCTCGTAGAGAAATTTGGTGATATGACTCCTATAAAGTCTAACCCCCATTGTTGAAAGGGAGTTTCTACCTGTATCGAGCGAAGTGGCATCGAAGCATTTCTGCTTTGGTCGACAAAGTTTTGACACTGCTCGCATTTGTCGCAAATGGCAAAGGCATCAACGAAGAGTGTAGGCCAAAAATAACCTGCTTTGATAATCTTTAATGCTGTCATTCTTCCTGCAAAGTGACCTCCAGATAGCCCTGAATGGAACTCTCCTAGGACTTTTCTTTTATCATCATCTTTGATGCATTTGAGAAGGACCCCATCAATATTCTTGAAAAACAGGCCTTTGGGGAGCAGAGTGTAGCGGGAGGACCGCATCCTAAAATGCCTTCATTGTGAAGCATTTAGATGCGAAGGACAACTTCCAGTGTTGAAGTATTCAACTATTTCACTGACCCAGTTTTTCTCGTCCCATTCCCGGTTAGTGAAGTATTCTTTAGCTGGTAATCCATCCCACTGAGATTCTGCAGCCTTGACCGCTACGCTTTTTGCTAACTCTTGACATAATGCATGACCACAAACCAATTTGGTGGGCTTGGTCTCAATGTCAAACTCCTGTATTTTGTTCACCCAACCGGCCCTTTTACTTCCCAATTCTCCTTGGATGATAAAATTGCGCATGTCAGGGTGAATGACAAAGATTGTGACCCGACTTTGAGACATGAACTGTTTGAATTTTCTAAGGGATTTCATTACTGCATGTACCTGGAGTTCTATGAAATTATACTTTTCTTCATGAGGGTTGATTACCTAGCTCAAAAACATGATGGGGTGCTCCTCTCCATCTTCCCCCTTTTGTGTCAGGATGACAACATAACTTTGGGTTCCCCTATAGCATATAGGATGAAATCCCGACTGTAATATAGATTGATTAAGATCGGTGCCTAAGTGATTCGAGCCTTAATCTCTTCAAAAGCTTATTTTCTTTCTTCGATCTAGCTAAATTCAGTGCCCTTCTTCAAGAGTTGGGACATTGGCTTGATGACTTGGGCAAATTCGGGGACGAAATTCCTTACGAAGTTAATTTGACCAAAGAAGGATTGAAGTCCTTTCTTGTCTGCTGGGAGCGGGAGCTTCATTAGAGCTTCGACTCTATCAAGATCTACAGTGAACCCCTTTTCTGATATCGCGTGTCCCAGCAAATTTCCTTCGCTGACTACGAATATGGACTTCTTTGGATTAATTAAGATGCCAAAATCTCAGCACTTTTTGAAAAATTGTTGTATATGTAGTGGATGATCCTCCCTTATTCGAGAGAAAATGGTCATGTCATCCAGATAAATGATGATGACCTTATTTAGAAGCTTGCCAAAAGCAAGATCCATTGCTCTTTGGAAAGTGGCCCCAGCATTCGAAAGGCCAAATGGCATTTGCTGGTAGGCAAATGTTCCCCACTTGGTGGTGAATGCTATTTTGTGTTGGTCTTCGTCCCTGACCCAGATCTGATTGTATCAAAAAAAACCATCGAGCAGAGAGAAGCATTGAGCTCCAGCCACTGAGTGCAAAATTTGATCAATTTGTGGGAGAGGATAGTGGTCCTTGATGGATGCCTAGTTTAGGTTGCGAAAGTCCACGCATAACCTGATATCTCTATTCTTCTTTCTAACTGGGACCAGGTTCGCTACCCATGAAGAGTGCTTGATGGGAAATATGATCTTTGCCTCGAGCATCTTCAAGAGTTTGGCCTTCATTAAGACTTCGATCTTGGGATTCATCGGTCTTTGCTTTTGTCAGAAGGGTTTGACCCCCTCCTGCAATTCTATTGTGTGCTAAACCAGCTACCGATTGTATCCCTGGAGATCTTGATAAGACCAAGTGATTATATCAAAAAAAAATTGCATAGATTCTGTATCTGTTCTATCTCCTTTGAAGTGCAGTCGGTCCCAACCTTTATCGCTTTCCTAGGTTCGAGCTCCAAATCCTGATACTACTTTTCATTGACTTTGATCATGTGGGAGAGAGCTCGGTCATTCCGATCAAAGAGGCTTTCAAGGGTGATTAGTCCCTTAGGAACATGGTTATTCTTTAATTGGATCAACCCTTCATACTCTCCTTCATCAGAGCTTCGGTCTTCAACTGTGGCAGCTTCTTGGATCAAGAAATTTACAATCTACTCATCGTTATCAAAAACTTGCCAATGCAGATCCTTGTCTGGGATGGAGGGTCTATAGATCATCCTCACAGGTCTAGGCTTGTGCACCCTGTCTTCTGCTAGAGAGTACTTGGCTACGATGGATGCCAGAACATCAGCATGTCAGTTCATCTCTCATGGGATTGACTATAGATTGAGAGATTCGAACTGATCAAATAGGTCCCATACCTTATTGCGGTATGATTTTAGATAATGCTTCTTTTAAGGACACTTATTTGTGACCTGGTTGCAAACTAGTTCAGAATATTCGAAGATTTGGAGATGCTTTATGCCTAACTTATCAGCTTTCTTAAGTCCTAGGCATAACACTTTGTATTCTACTACATTGTTAGTGCAGCTTCATGTCAACCAGTAGCAATACTCTTTTTGCTCCACGAAGGGTGAAATTAGAAGAATCCCTACCCCAACACCATTTTTACATTGGGCGTCATCGAAAAACAACTTCCATAGTTCTTCCTGGGCACTTGTTCTATTCTCGGGTTGGGAGTGGTTTTTTGGCTTGGCGATCGCATAACATCCTATTTCGGTCTCCACCATGGTGTTGAAGTTTGCCAATGAAAACTCATCTTCACAACTTAATTGCGCAAGATACTCCTCAACCAGATCTACCTGTTCTATTTCCTCCACCATTACGTTCACTGGTTCGTTGATTTCTTCCTCGGACATCCTCTGTATAAGAAAGGAAGAAGGCTTTTCATTGTAGATCTTCACCTTCTTTACCTTGAATGGAATCTCCGAATGGGAGTAATCCATAGACAGATATCCGTCGAGCTTTGCCATGAATTCCCTCGACAAGCACATAATGAAATATGGCTCCAAGTCGACTACCACTACCTCTTGTATGATTGTGATCTGAGGCATTTTATGTAGTTGGATAGGAATGTCCTTGATCACCCCTACAGTCTTCACTAGAGTACCATCCTGAAGAACACAAGCTTATACTGAGAGGGGGGGTGAACTAGTATAAGACCTCTTTTTACTTTTTCCTTTATACTTCAAAATAGTAAAGCAATATACCCAAAGCAATATCAAAGCAATGCACAAAATCATCCACAAAGTGACACCAATTTTAACGTGGTTCACTCAGAATGCCGGGCTACGTCCACAAAACTTTTCTCTAAAAGTTATCTCAAAGTTCTTTGGGAAACCTTCCCAATTACAATGTTTATGAGCCTCGGCTCAAAGGAGACACCTTCCCCCAATCTGAATTTATGAGCCTCTGCTCAAAGGAGATACCTTCCCCTCTCGCTTCTGGAAATGATCCCTCAGAAGATCAACTGCCTCTACCTCTTGCCAACACGTGGAACTCCTTTCCACCGAAGACCTCCTATCCTCAATGCTTAGCCTAAGAGACCTCTGCCTTCTATGATCACATCCATAGAAGCTCAACTACCTGTACCAAACATAGTTAGTCAGTCTAGTACAAGTCTTCCTCTGTCTGTCATATCTGTCCAACTCTATGAACAAATCAATCCTCTGCACACAAGCCTTCTCAAAGACTTGCCAAATCTGTCCTCAGGTTCTTCTCAAAGAACCAATGCACCTCTATCCTCAAGTTCTCTGATAGAACTCTCAAAAAATCAGCTCACAAGTCCTCTGCTAGGACCTATCCAAATCTGCTCACAAGTCCCCACCGGAACCTATCCAAAACCTGCTCACAAGTCCCCACCGAAACCTGTCCAAAAACCTCAGCAAGCTCACCAAGAAAAACTTGCTTAGCATGAACCCACAAAGAGAATTGTTAGAGACCCAATGTGATTCATAAACCTCATAGAAGCATAAAGAGAATTGTTAGAGACTCAATATGTTCTATACTTAACTCCCAATCTCAATCTCAAATCTCATAGAAACATAAAGAGAATTGTTAGAGACCCAATATGTTCTATACTTAACTCCCAATCTCAATCTCAACTCAATCTCAATCTCAAAAGAATAAGATAGATGTAGTATGCTTTTCTCAAGAATATGAAACACAACCCAACAATTGCCAACTATGCAATATCTCATATAACAATGATACTCATATTATTTTTACCAACAATTAGAGTTTCAACAACAATGCTCATCAAACAAGGTTTAGACCACCAACACATTCAACTCAACATCAACCTTGAAGCATTAACCAATCATCACAAGAAAAGGAAACAAGTAGAAATCCTTTTCCCTCCAAGGATATTTGAACAAAACAGCCACCAACACAATATCACCAATTGCAAATAATAACTTGTTCAAATCAACTCAATGGAGTAAGCCCAATATCATGTATCAAGTAAAGCACTAACTTGATCAACAACAACCTCTATGAAAGCAACTCATCCATCAATATCAAAATAGCCAACTAAGGGTTTCATCATCTCAATGCAAGTAGCAAGACTTACTAACATAAACCCTAGTGCAAAAATGCTTCCTCTTCCTCAACCAGAATTATGCATTCACCCAAACACTCATCAATGATTTTAATGCATAAACAATCTTCAATATCCAGAAAATAATATTTACACCAAAGATACCTAGTAGACAACCTTTTCACTCCAAACTCAATTTCAGAAAATATACCATCAACAACATACATGGAAGAAGTTGCCCATACCTTTACTTTGATGAAGAAGGAGAACTCAAAATCTGTCACAACACTAACTCTCAATTTGCCACCAATTAGAGTTAGCAACTATACAATAATACACAATAATAAAGATCCAAAATAACACCTTATTTCTCCAACTTAGTAAAAACACCAAAGTACAATATACATACAAAGTAAAACCTCTTTACACCTTATTACTCCACATAAACATTAAACATCAATAAAACAATGTCAAAAACAAATATGATACCTTAACCTTATACCTCCCACGCATTCATAGCCACTATCCTTTGCACACCGTGACCAAAAAGAAATTCCCAACAAAGAGAATCAAACTCGGCACCTCTACCGTCTAGCGCTTTCGCTTAAATGCCACCGTCGTTGGGTCACAAGTGCCCAACGAAGAAATACAGCACTGCCCTCTCTTTTATCTTCCTTTGATGCCAAGAAACTGGAAAACGTAAACGTCTTCCACAAGCCACATGCAAACTGGTGAGCGCTGTCCAAAACGTAAGTCACAGAATGCTTGCATTTATCATCTCACAACACAGTCTAAAAAATGCAGTCCAGGTGCAATTGCCAATCCACCGGCGTCAAGCATAAAGGTAAGGATGCAGCCCAAACTCAAATCCGAATATGCCAAGCACGGTTTCCAACACAAAACAAGCACGATTTCAAGGACGTCAATCGGAGATCGAAAACACAACACGCAGTTCAAAAGAATAGAGAAAATGCAAAATCGCAGACGCCAAGCGCAAATCGCAAGATACAGAGCAAATCGTAAATCGTAGATGTCAAATAATTCATGGTGCACACTTTGGAAAAACATCCCCACTTATATAGCCATTTCTCCATAATGTTTGACGTCGGCGCTCCTCCAACGATGGCATCATATCGACGAAAGAATTCTTTTTTACTTCCATCGCTTAAGGGTTGAAAGACCCTATAATAATAATTAAAATAATAATTATTATTATTTTATTAATAATAAATTAAACTTGGACCTTTGACAAAGGTTTGAGTTAATTTAATTATTAATAATAAACATGGACCTTTGCATTAAGTTAAGCTTGGTTTTAATAAAAACCCTTAATGAGTCCAAATGGTTTTAAGAAAAACCTTTAACCTTGTCACCATGGTTTTAATAAAAACCCTTTAACAATGAAGCTTCTCAAGATATTCTTGACATCACACTCTTTTGATATCAACACAAAAATGCCTTTTGACATCAATGACAACTTATACATTTGAGCAAGGGCAATGTACCCAAAGTACCCAAAATTGCCAACAATCTCCCCCTTTGTCATTGATGGCAAACCTTTACTGAAAACACTTCTCAAGAGCCAAAACTGAAACCAACTGAAACCAACTGTGCTAACAACTGAGAATCTTCCTTTGAAGTTTTGCTCCCCCGAACTTGAAGCTTTCCTCTTCACTTTGAAGCTCTCCCCCTTACTCATATCTCTCCCCCTTTGTCATCAATGGCAAAGGGCCACCTTTGGGGCTCGGGACTAAGAATTAGCCTCTTAGCTTAGTCCCTCCCCCACCTCCTGATGAGGTGATTAATTCTGGGGTGGGAGTAAAACTCCCATTAGGCATTGATCATCATCAGCGTCTATAACTTCCTTGCCGGGCCTTCTCTTGAACTCTTTGTCCATATTCCTATTCTTGTCACTGTTCTTGTTCTTGTTCTCATCCCTGTTCTTATCCATGCCTTGATCCTTGGACCTGATCATGCCACTGTTCCTGTTCCTGTATTCTGGAATTTCAGCTCTACACTGTCCACTGTGTGACCTTCATTGTTGCACTTATAACAAGTAACAATGTTATTTCTTTTAGGCATACCTATTCTTTGAATCCACCAGTTCTGACCAAACCTATTCTGACCAAACCTGTTTTGACCAAACCTGTTTTGACCAAACCTGTTCTGACCAAACCTGTTCTGACCAAACCTGTTTTGATCATACCTATTCCTGATATTTGCCTTGCAATAAACTGCCTTGTGCCCAAACTGTTGACAAGAGTAGCAATACCCTTGAAAGAAATTACCACCTCTGAAATTGTCATTTACCTTCTTCACTTGAGCCATGCAATGTGAAGCTATGTGACCAAACCTGTGACAAGCAAAACATCTGCCTTGAAACTTTCCTTTATTTGACCTCTTAGGTTCTAAAAACTTCTTCTTCTCATTCTGAATTCTATTTTTTGTTTCTGTGCATCTATCATTCAAGGACTCATGATCTGAAATACTTTCCTCATCAGAACTCTCTTCCTTTTGGAGTCTCTTACTAGATTCTCCAACTTGTTCCTTGTGATGTTTAACAAAACCAAGGCCTATTTTATCTATTGTCTTTCTTTGACCTTTGATGAGAGACTTAACCTTTTTGGAGCTATCTTGAAACCTGTGAAGCTTATCCTTGTACCCTTTAGTTTCCTCTTTCAAAGAAGCCATTTTTTGTTCTAACTCACTATACTCAAGAACCTTAGACTCTAACTCATCCTTGAGTTCTTGTGTCTTAGCTATAGAGAAGTCAAGACTTTCTATAAGATCATCTCTCTCCATACAACATTCATCCAACTTATCCTTGAGTCTAGCATTCTTCTTTCTTTCCTTTTTCAAAGCACTAAGAGCACTAATAAGTTCACCTTTAAGATCTACTTCACCTTCCTCTATATGTTTGCTATTAGAATCATCAAAGCCTTTTTCAGATTTCTTATCACTAGAGGTGCTACCCTTTTCAAAAACCATACATGCATCTTCCTTATAGTTTTCTGAAGCATCCTCATACATACTAGAAATCAAATCATTATTTGTGCAATCATCCTCAAGGTGACCAAAATTTCCACACCTAAGACATTTCATGATAATGAATCTATGTTTTGGTTCTTCCTCTTTTTCAGATATGAACAACATCTCATTTTCATTATCACTTGAAGAACTTTCACTATCACTACTAGAACACTTACTTGCTTTGTCTAGGTAGAAACTCTTCTTGTGTTTGTGAGAATACCTCTTTCCTTGATTGTTGTGCTCATATTTGTTTTTCCTATGATGCTTGTGCTTTTCAGAATCCTTGCTCTTACAGTCCTGTTTATCTTCATCACTTTCATCCTTGGCAATAGTACAGTCAGTAGCATAATGACCAAACTTTCCACAATTGAAACATCTTACGTTTTTCATATTTTTGTGCTTTCTAGAGAACTTGCCTTTCTTGTTGTAATATGCCTCTTCATCACTAGAAGACTCATCACTCTCTTGAAGTCTGTTTACCTTTGGATTTCTTGGTAGCCTTGAAAGTTGCCTCCTTCTTGACATCAACCTTCACTTGAGTTCTCAACTCAAATGCTGCAAGTATACTATGGAGCTCATCCTTTTTCAACTTATCCAAATCTTTAGCTTCCTCAATAGCAAAAATATTTTCACTAAATCTATTAGGAAGAGATCTTAAAATCTTATCACAAACATCATTTTCAGCAAGCTCAAGACCTAAGTCTTTCATGGAGTTAACAACCTCATCCATACGAAGCATGTAGTCACTAATATTTTCATCATCATTCATCTTGAGTTGTTCAAACATACCTTTGAAGTGTCTCAACTTGGCCTTTCTAACATTTGTATCACCTGTATGAACCACCTTCAACTGATTCCACATTTCACTAGCTGTCTTGCAATGAATCACTTTGGTGAGATCCACTTTCTGTAAGCCTTTCAGGATTGCATTCATTGCTTTTGAATTGCTGTGATGTAGGAGCCTTTCTTCTTTAGTATAAGGACCATGTTCAGGAATAGTGTACTCATCTTCAATCACTTCCCAAACCTCATTCCCAAGTGCCATTAGATGAACCTTCATCCTTGCACTCCAAAGACCAAAATATGACCCATCAAGAATAGGTGCTGCATTGCCACTTGAATGATCCATTGTGTTCTTTACTAGCTTTTCCTTCAAGCTATTAAACTTTCCGAAGGCACCCGCTCTGATACCAATTGAAGAACACAAGCTTATACTAAGAGGAGGGGGTGAACAGTATAAGACCTCTTTTTACTTATTCCTTTATACTTCAAAATAGTAAAGCAATATACCCAAAGCAATATCAAAGCAATGCACAAAATCATCCACAAAGTGACACCAATTTTAACGTGGTTCACCCAGAATGCCTGGGCTACGTCCACAAAAATTTTCTCTAAAAGTTATCTCAAAGTTCTTTGGGAAACCTTCCCAATTACAATGTTTATGAGCCTCGGCTCAAAGGAGACACCTTCCCCCAATCTGAATTTATGAGCCTCTGCTCAAAGGAGATACCTTCCCCTCTGCTCTGGAAATGATCCCTCGGAAGATCAACTGCCTCTACCTCTTGCCAACACGTGGAACTCCTTTCCATCGAAGACCTCCTGTCCTCAATGCTTAGCCTAAGAGACCTCTGCCTTCTATGATCACGTCCACAGCAGCTCAGCTACCTGTACCAAACACAGTCAGTCGGTCTAGTACAAGTCTTCCTCTGTCTATCAGATCTATCCAACTCTATGAACAAATCAATCCTCTACACACAAGCCTTCTCAAAGACTTGCCAAATCTATCCTCGGGTTCTTCTCAAAGAACCAATGCACCTCTGTCCTCAAGTTCTCTGATAGAACTCTCAAAAATCAGCTCACAAGTCCTCTGCTAGGACCTGTCCAAATCTGCTCACAAGTCCCCACCGAAACTCGTCCAAAACACTGCTCACAAGTCCCCATCGAAACCTGTCCAAAAACCTCAGCAAGCTCACCAAGAAAAACTTGCTTAGCATGAACCCACAAAGAGAATTGTTAGAGACCCAATGTGATTCATAAACCTCATAGAAGCATAAAGAGAATTGTTAGAGACTCAATATGTTCTATACTTAACTCCCAATCTCAATCTCAAATCTCATAGAAACATAAAGAGAATTGTTAGAGACCCAATATGTTCTATACTTAACTCCCAATCTCAATCTCAACTCAATCTCAATCTCAAAAGAATAAGATAGATGTAGTATGCTTTTCTCAAGAATATGAAACACAACCCAACAATTGCCAACTATGCAATATCTCATATAACAATGATACTCATATTATTTTTACCAACAATTAGAGTTTCAACAACAATGCTCATCAAACAAGGTTTAGACCACCAACACATTCAACTCAACATCAACCTTGAAGCATTAACCAATCATCACAAGAAAAGGAAACAAGTAGAAATCCTTTTCCCTCCAAGGATATTTGAACAAAATAGCCACCAACACAATATCACCAATTGCAAATAATAACTTGTTCAAATCAACTCAATGGAGTAAGCCCAATATCATGTATCAAGTAAAGCACTAACTTGATCAACAACAACCTCTATGAAAGCAACTCATCCATCAATATCAAAATAGCCAACTAAGGGTTTCATCATCTCAATGCAAGTAGCAAGACTTACTAACATAAACCCTAGTGCAAAAATGCTTCCTCTTCCTCAACCAGAATTATGCATTCACCCAAACACTCATCAATGATTTTAATGCATAAACAATCTTCAATATCCGAGAAAATAAGATTTACACCAAAGATACCTAGTAGACAACCTTTTCACTCCAAACTCAATTTCAAAAAATATACCATCAACAACATACATGGAAGAAGTTGCCCATACCTTTACTTTGATGAAGAAGGAGAACTCAAAATCTGTCACAACACTAACTCTCAATTTGCCACTAATTAGAGTTAGCAACTATACAATAATACACAATAATAAAGATCCAAAATAACACCTTATTTCTCCAACTTAGTAAAAACACCAAAGTACAATATACATACAAAGTAAAACCTCTTTACACCTTATTACTCCACATAAACATTAAACATCAATAAAACAATGTCAAAAACAAATATGATACCTTAACCTTATACCTCCCACGCATTCACACCCACTATCCTTTGCACACCGTGACCAAAAAGAAATTCCCAACGAAGAGAATCAAACTCGGCACCTCTGCCATCTAGCGCTTTCGCTTAAACGCCTCCGTCGTTGGGTCACAAGTGCCCAACGAAGAAATACAACACTGCCCTCTCTTTTATCTTCCTTTGATGCCACAAAACTGGAAAACGTAAACGTCTTCCACAAGCCACATGCAAACTGGTGAGCGCTGTCCAAAACGTAAGTCACAGAATGCTTGCATTTATCATCTCATAGCACAGTCTGAAAAACACAGTCCAGTTGCAATTGCCAATCCATCGGCGTCAAGAATAAAGGTAAGGATGCAGCCCAAACTCAAATCCGAATATGCCAAGCATGGTTTCCAACACAGAACAAGCATGATTTCAAGGACGTCAATCGGAGATCGAAAACACAAAGCGTTGTTCGAAAGAATAGAGAAAATGCAAAATCGTAGACGCCAAGCGCAAATCGCAAGATACAGAGCAAATCGTAAATCGTAGATGTCAAAAATTCATGGTACCCACTTTGGAAAAACATCCCCACTTATATAGCCATTTCTCCATAAAGTTTGACGTCGGCGCTCCTCCAACGATGGCATCATATCGACGAAAGAATTCTTTTTTACTTCCATCGCTTAAGGGTTGAAAGACCCTATAATAATAATTAAAATAATTAATAATTATTATTTTATTAATAATAAATTAAACTTGGACCTTTGACAAAGGTTTGAGTTAATTTAATTATTAATAATAAACATGGACCTTTGCATTAAGTTAAGCTTGGTTTTAATAAAAACCCTTAATGAGTCCAAATGGTTTTAAGAAAAACCTTTAACCTTGTCACCATGGTTTTAATAAAAACCCTTTTAACAATGAAGCTTCTCAAGATATTCTTGACATCACACTCTTTTGATATCAACACAAAAATGCCTTTTGACATCAATGACAACTTATACATTTGAGCAAGGGCAATGTACCCAAAGTACCCAAAATTGCCAAAACATCCAACTGGAGTACACCTTGGCTACTTCACATATATTCCATCCCTATTTCTTCGTAGACTGCTCTTGACATTACTGTTGTAGTAGCCCCAGAGTCGATCATGCAATTATGCACAATATACCCTTCCATTTGTAGGGACAGGTAGAATGGAGGTGGTATGTTCTTCCCCATAATTAACATGGATAGGGTCTGTCCCAAGGCAAGCAATGCTGTCTTTTTTACTTTAATTATATTTAACGATTCCTACAGCAGGTCTACTTGTCCAAGAAGTTGCAGTGCATCGTACAGGCTGATCTTGGCTGGAATCTTCTTCAATTCCTCTACAATATTATACGCCAGGGATTTGGGTGCTTCGGGCTCCTTTCTAGGCTCATATCTTATGCGAAACTGCTCTGTAGCTTCCACCCTTTGTCGCTTAGTCAACGAAGGAAACTTGAGCTTTTCCTTAGCCTGTTCCTTGGTTTCTACCAGAGACGGTTCGACAGAGGCCTTTTGAGCATTTCCTTTGGTTGGCACAGGCGAAGGAGCTTCGCTCGAGGCCGAAGTAGATGATTGTCCTTTCTCGGGCCAAACTTGCTCTTTTGTAGGAGCCAACTGAGTAGCATCTACTTCTATTGTCTTTTTTCCTCCTTGGGTAAGTATTGCAACAGGCTCCTCCTCGCCAATTGTCAAGTTGTGACTCATCTACCTAATGACATTTACTTGACCGCTGTGACTACTGTTTGCCAATGTTTGTACATAATGCTGGTGCAGGGTGCAGGTATTATCTTCATGCGGATCATTGCACGTAGAGCACCAATACACATAGTCGAAAGTGCTCGAAGCCTCATCAATTGCAGCATTTCTCATCGAAGCCTTCCCTTGCTGGACTGCTTGGTCCTTGGTAAGTGCAGGTGCAGGATAAGATCTTCTCGATAGGAACTCCTATTGCACTTGCTTCATTTTTACAATGGTCATGTCATTAGACAACATCTGAACTGTAGAGTTCAGAGACTGCATTTCTTGCAAAATTTTGGTTTGTATATCATCGGCTTTCAGAGTGATTGGTAATGGAGCCATCGTTGATATTGGAGGAAGGGCAGGATGTTGATGTGGTGCTGGTAATACAGGAAATACTGAAGAGACAGTGGGTTGTGGAGTTGAAAATGTAGGGAAATGAATTTGTGGAGTAGTTATTTGAGACACGATAGGGTTCGAATTCCAAGATGAAATCGAGAGTGCAGGGGTTGTGGAGATTTGCAAAGCGGCTATGCTCGCATACTGGAATTGTAAGAATTCAGGAAGTATGGGCATCGACATCCTTTGGGGAAGCTTACCCATAGCTATTAAATCCATCTCCGCTCTCTCTGTTAACTCATACAACTTAGGAAAAGTATTAACATTAGAATATCTTACCATGAGACTGATATCGGGATTGAAAGCCCGAAGGAAATAAAGTGTTGTAGCTTCATCAATTGGCCGAAGTCCAACTGGTACTCTCTGCCAAGTTTGAGCGAACCTAACATTGAAATCTACAATTTCTTCTTGTGGATGTCTCTTGATTGAAGTGAACTGATGTAGAAGAGAAGTAGGATCGGAAGACTCATTGAAGTTTCCCATAATTTGTCCAGCTAATTGGTCCCATCCTATAATGCTATCGGGTGATAGAGATCTGTACTAGTAGAGGAGTTTTCCTCTAAGGGAAAGAACCATAAGCTTTACCATAATTTGTTCTTTCGTAATGTCATGGTTCATCGCCAGAGATATTATGTGTTGGATATGCTCTAGGGCAGTCTTACTAGTTCCATCAAACATTGGGATCTTCTTTATGGCAGCAGGCGGCACCTGCCCTTGTCATGCTAAATTCAGTGGTGACAAGGAATCCCATGCTGGGCACAACCTGGGCGGATGTGGTTGTTGCATTTGTTGTTGTTGTTGTTGTGCCATACTCGCTCTCAGATTTTGAGAAATCAAAATTCCCGAAGCTCCCCCTTGACTGCTAATAGGACAACTAATAGGAATAGAGGGGCTAGGACACTTCGGAGAGTTGGGAGGATTGGGAGGAAAGCTAGATGTTGTACTATCAAAAGTTGAGTTTTTTTTGCCAACAGAGGAAGTTCCTTATAGCAATGATTCAGGGGTGATCAACCTTGATTGTTCCCCGAAAGCGTCAATATCTAGCTCAAAGAACTTGGTTTCCTCTCCTCTATTCTTAACTCTCCATCTTTTTTGCATGAAGGCACAGACTTTTGGTACTGATCTTTACAACTTAAATATTTTTGGGTAAATAGAGTCACCAAATGCTAAAAGTCTTTTAGTAATGAGGGCATCGGTCCTCACTACCACTAATTAGGTGAGACTAACCGGGTGACATCGAGAACTTAGTTGGAACTATTGGCCCTGGTGAAGATAGGTTTTTCATTAAAATATGGGACCTTGACTAGTTATGGATCTTTCTAAGAGAGATATAGTCTGTCCCACCGAGCGTGCCAAAAACTATTGGTGATAAAATCTGCCTAGGTAAGGATTTTGAGTAAATGTATGGGCCCTAGACTTGGACCAACATTGAAAGGCCGAAGGGAAGATATGCCCCTTGTGCCAATCTCCAGAGAAAGGCCGACTCCTATACTAAACTACCTGGGTATTTGAAGACAAGAGTGCAGGAAAGAGATAAAAGAGGTTAGGGTTAGATAAATCGATGATGTAAGGTGGGAGAGAACAGGAAGCACGATCACCAACTAGCAGCTTGAATAAAAGCAAAGAACACCAAAGATAAACGGAAGGAATGCAATATAAATTTTCCTATGTATCCTTCAGGCGAGTTTCAAGGTACATTCCCCGATCGCACATCAGACGCAGGATTCAACATCCAACATACAAATGAAGAAAGACAAAATAATCAAGCACAGAAGGTGGCATAAAAGAAAGCCAATACGATGTATTTCAACTCCTATGTATCCTTCAAAACAAGTTTCAGGGCATAGTCCCCGATCACACACCGGACGCAGGATTCAGCATCCAACATACAAATGAGGAGAGACAAAAGAATCAAGCATAGAAGGCGGCATAAAAGAGAAGAATTGAGCTCAAAGCCTTTTAGTATTAATCATAGGACATCAAGTTATAGCAGATTTCTAGAAGATAGTTCCCCCTCTTTTCCATTACAATGCCTGGGTTTTTATAGAGGACCCGGGCCTTTGAATCATAATTACATCACGAAGAAGAGTATGCTCTCGAGCCCTGAGAATTGGCTCCATGAGGCTCTCATGACCGAGCTTTCAAATTTGTTACCAAAACTGGAAACTGCTACTGGGTCAACCATGGAAAGGTGCATTGATGAGCCGTCTAGACGTCCTTGGTCTTCGGGTGCGGTGCTTGAGTGGTCGCCATGCTCGTCGGGCTCTCCATCATGGATTGATACTTCGTTTTTGATTGCCAAAAATGAGCAGTGGGCTTGTTGGGCACAAAAAAAATAAATTTATGAGGCACTTGATCACCTCAGGAAAATACTTGGCTTGGAATGCGTGCCCATGAAGTGCTTCGCTAAGCTCTTGTTTACCACTTCGCTTTGCAATGGTTCTGGGCCAAAGCAAAACTCCTCCTTGGATTATACTTCGGAAAACTAAGCTTCGCAAAACTGCTTCAGGGTTAGTTTATGCCGAAGCATATCTGCTTCACAAAATGGTCTTCTTCGTCCTTGCTGCTTCCTAGATTAAATTACTTCGCTAACGCCTTCGAGAAATGCTTTGCTGCGATCTATTTTCAAAACTGTGGTTCGGGAAGATTTCGGCCGAAGTAATTGTCTTTAAAATATGTTACATTCTCTATGAATTTCATCACTTCGGGTGGAAGTACTTCACATGAAAGCCAGCCGAATAAAATGCTTCGCAATGACTTTCACTGAAGTAAAAATGGTTCACTGATGGAGGAGCCCAAAGTGAGCACTTTGGCAACTTTTTGGCGAAGTACTTTCAATGTTCCTTGAGTTTTGCTTCGCTGATTTTTTGGCCGAAGTGACTGATGGAAATACTTTGGATGCGAAGTAGTTTTCTTGATGACTCCTTTGTATATCTCTTCGGTGCAATGCTTCGCAGGAATCTTGCCCAAAGTAACTGCTTGAAGCGCTTCAGGCCCGAAGTTCTTCTTATTGCTATTCTTGTATTCTACTTTGGTGATACCACTTCGCAAAAACTCCACCCAAAGCAGTGTTGAAAATGCTTTGGGTGCGAAGCTCTCTTTTCTTCTGAATGCCACTTCACCCAACTTTCGCCCGAAGTAGCTGCTAGAAATGCTTCGGGCACGAAGTAGTTTCATTATTTTTCCTTGTATTTTCTTCGGCGAAAACTACTTCGCAAAAAATTTTATCCGAAGTAGTGCTGGAAATACTTCGGGTGCGAAGCTATTTTATTCTCCTTTGGCGAAGCTCTTTTCTCTAGCTTGTTTGCCAGCGAAGTTCTTTCTTTTCTACTTTATGTACAAATGGGTGGCATTGGAAGCCAAAATTGCTGTAACTTTTCAAAATGAAAATAACAAAGCAAAAAATTTACACAACACTATACAAAACTTGTTTCTTTTTCTACCCTTTGAGAAATGTGACAAAATTGTCAACAGTGCCAAATGGTAATTTTTAATTCAACAATTTTTTTAAAGGTTTAGTAGTTTGATTTTTATTTGATTTATGTGCTATCATACCGTTTTTTTGTAGGCCATAACTTTTTCATATAGAAGCATTTGAGCCATTTTTACCCAAATTATATGATTTTTTGAGCTCTAGATAATGATGACATCATTTCGTAGACCTATTACTACTTAGGGTTTTGAGTGTAAAATATATTTCTTAGGGTATGTTACCCCTCTGCATTGATGAATTATAAAACTTGGTCAATCAAAATGGTAGGATTATTAATAAGCAAGAATATTTTGTTTATATTTTATAATGAACTTAGTACGAGAAAGGATGAATCTCTTGAAATATTCATATTTTTGAAACTAGATGTACCTTTTTACATCATAGAATAATCCTATTGAGGTATGGACCACTTTGAAAGATCTCTATGGAAAATAAGTTATAGTGAAATTGACATAATAGAGATAGAGCTTTCCAATCTCAAAATTTTATATTTTAGTAATTTTGAAATCTACATATCCCCCTTTAAAGCTCTAAAGGCTAATCTAGCTATGATAGGAGGCAAGTTAAAGAGTGATGAAGAGTATGTCAAATATATTACTTCTAATATTTCTCCTTTTTATACAATTGAATTGGTTCTTTATGTGAATGCTATAACTATCAAGGATCCATAACCCATCTCTTGAAGGAAGTTTCAAGCTTCTAATCTATTATAAGGTTACAAAGAAAAGTTATGGAGCTCTTTCTTATACACAAGCTCATCCAAAAGACTTCAAATCAATGTAATCTAAGGGTTTGTTGCCTAAGGATAAGTCTAAGGTTTTAAAGAAGTCAAATACTTGCAAGTATTATAAAAGAGGCCACTCCATCAAAAATGCAATACAAGGATGAAGAAGATTGAGACATAATTCTTGAGGGTTGAACAAAAGCATTTTTATGATGAATATAAGGATGAATATGGTAAAGTGAAGATCCAATAGAGCATCAATATGGGGGGAAGGTATTACCTCTAATACATTCTCTCCTTGGCCTCATTAGCTTAGATTATGGAGGGTATTGAAATATGTGTAATTTGATCTTGATAGTCTAAGGATAAAAATGTGAAGAAGTACTTATGAGCACTATAATGTAGCCTATGGCCATATGATTATGTAAGCCTATGGGCATGTTCACGTAAGACTAAGTTCCCCTTTCATATTTTACCCTTAATGATACTTGTTAATCCACATTTATGGATAACCTTCCTTAAAGGGTGTAATTTATTATTATTTTATTGTATGCTAACCTCAAAGTCAAGTCAATGTCAACTTGAGGTTAACATATTATTGGGGTTTTAATATCATTATAAATACCCATTAATGAGGATTCATTTGTTCTAATAAATATGAATAAAATATGATATATTGGGGTGCATATGAGCACCCACCTTCTTATTTTCTTCTTCCTTCATCTATTTACTTCATTTTCTATTGCTATATTTGAATCACTTCTACTTATTTTCTACATATGATTATAGTGAATGCATGTTTTAAAATGTTTATGAAAAATATTGTGAATTTGAACAAGTGGATGAATACACCTTGAAAATAAGTAATTTAAAAGTACCATCAATTATTCAAATACAATGTTTTGAATATCTAGTTAAGCTTTGAAAAAAACATCATCATCATGGGAGCATTCAACAAATCAATAACAAAACAAAAAAACTTAGAAAGTATGAATTGCTTCAATTTTATGAAATTAGCATCCTAGCATTTGGGAAATGGTCTATGACCATCTCAACAATCTAGTTGGTAACACAAACAATAAAGCAACTTCGATCATGGTATCCTTAGGGTTGAATTATTGATGTTAATATTTCAACTTTAGAATATGTCAACTATGATAATATATAACTAATGATTGGACAATATAAGAAGAGAAGATGACCAATAAATCCAATAGAAAAATTATAGAGGTGATTCCCTCATAAATATTGATTTATTAGAAAACATAGATTTTGACATACAAATTGTAGAATCTAACCAATTGATGAGCATAAATAATATTCTCAAAACAATTATTTCCATTCCATTTAATTATCAATATGGTAGTTCATAAACTTGTGAGTGCCATGCACAGTATATGCTTGTAGTGTGGGGAATGAGTCCCTATATACCTATTGGTTTTGTGGGGGAGTTGTTGTTTGTGTATTTTCAGTTCATCCAAACCCAATAAAACTAAGTGCAGGAAAATAAATAAATAAACTGCAATTTTAAAATAACTGAAATATAAGCACACAACTGAAATTAAGATGTTGGAAATAAACACATGATTGGAAAATAAATTATTGGAAATAAACACATGACTGGAAAATAAATTGCTAGAAATAAACACACTACTAGAAATAAAAGTGTAGGAAATAAACACACAACTAAAATAAATAAAATAGGAAATAAAATAAATAGGGGAGGATTACTGCCTGGAGTGGGCCCAAGCTCTCACAGATGGTTTGCCTAGTTGACTACGTAAAAATCACACTCTTAGTCCACGCGAATAAGAACACTCGAAACTCTTTATTAAAAATAATAAAACTTCATTGATTCACTGATTTTTTTTCTTAAGAATGGCCTGCTTTTTTATATAGAACGTAACCAATCCCGTTACAAAAATAGATTGTTCTATTTTAATCATGCAACATGATTTGCTATGATCAGTTTGTGCACATTTGTTATTTTTTTCTATTACAAGCATGGTTGTTTAATTTTAATTATGGATAGCCATGTTTTTTTTCTATTAAAAGAATGGCCAATTAAATCGTGCATAGATAAGAATGATTCACCCTTATCTTTTACAACAACTTCCTTAAAAATCGCACGATCAATTGGTCAAGTAGTCAACTGATCATGTGTTGAATATGGCAACCAATCAACATGTTGAATATAACACCTATATTTCTATCGGGATACAAGCACCTTCCAACCACTAATATATAGGCACTAATATACATGCATCGGTATACAAGCACCTACCTATAACTGGGATACAGGAACCTACCTATCGCTAGGATACAAACACCTACCTATTGCTGGGATACATAAACCTACCTATCATCGGGATAAATATCCCTACCTATCATTGAAATATAGATGCCTACCTCCACCATTCACCATAGTTCTCTTCAAGATGTCTTCATGCATTACTAGGTTTGAATGGGACGTTGACTCGAAAATGCCAAATTAGTAGCAAAAACCTGCATCTACGCACATTTTCCACTAAAAAAACTAATCAAGCATAATACTTCATTTTCTATTAAATATATGTAATAATTATACAAAAACGCATTTCTAGTGTTAAATATGCCAATAATACCCCTTTAAATTTTGCATAAAAATGAGCATTTTTGGTGCTCATCATACTCCCATGTCAAACCTTTGACATGTCCTCATGTCACATTCCCCTGATATATTCTATTATGGGTGGTTCTACTTCTAGTCTATGTTGTTTAGCCATGGGTTATTCTATATTGAGTTATCCAATAGATTCAGTAGCCAAATATTTAGCTGCTAGCTAACCAAATGACCGGGCAACTATGGAATTTTCAACCTTTGACAAGTTGATTGGGTAGTAATAGAATATTTTTCTGACTCATCAACAGATTGGGTAACTATGAAATATTTAGCTGTCGATTGACCAAATGAATAGGCAGTAGCAAAATATTCTACTGACTTCCTAGCAGACTGGATAACTATGAAATATTTAGCTGTCGATTGACTAGCTAACTGGGTAGCAGTAGAATGTTCTGCTGACTCACCAGTAGACTGGGTAACTATGAAATATTTAGCTATCGGTTGACCAATTGATTGGGTAGCACTAGAATATTCTATTGATTCACCAACAAACTGAGTAGCTAAAACTGAGTAGCTATGAAATATTTAGCTGTCAACTGGTCAGATGACTGGGCACCAACAGAGTGTTCTACTGTTGCATTGGTTAACTGGGATGCTTTTGGCTGATTTGGTTGCACTAGTTGTTGTACTATTACCAACAATTACTGCACAATACGATTGGATTTTTTTTCTTAACTGTAATAACTTGCTGATATTCTTTAAATTATACCTATATAGCATAATACTTCTCCAAACTAGAGGTAGGCATTGTCCCTATTTTATTTTATTTTTTTATTATTATTATTTTTCTTCTTCTTATTATTTTTACCCATCAGCTACCTGAGTGATGTTGTTTGAGAACACTTCATGGTGGATACAAATCAAGAGTAACTCTTCCTCATTATTTTTACTTCAACTTGTTGTCACAAGAAATATTCTCAATTTCCTAGGGTTCCAGCCATACTATGTTGGCAAACTAATATTTTGGTAGAGTTGTTGACTAGTTGGTGTTTCCTCTTCTTTTGGGTCTTCAGAATCTCATAATAGAGTCTGGTCAACATTTCTATGTGTGACCACATATACTCTGTGTGAGTCCATTCAACATTTATTTTACTTGGGAATTTGTTGGTGGGTATACACAGATGATTTAAATCCTTTTGACATGCTCCCCAATCCATTGTGTGGCTTTGACCTACTGCTTATTTTCCTTGTACTCAATTAATTGTTGTCAAATATGCACAATTGTATTCCCCATGAATTTTGTAAACTCATGGGCCATGATAATATCTTAGTTGAATAATTAGACTACAATAGTATAATTGGCCCACAAACTTGAATTGTTCCTATACTACACCCATGAGATTAATAGGTTCATTCCCTCTTTCGGGTATAGTTCTAGATTGTCCTCCCATGGTTGATGTGCTCATTTATCTATTCTACTGTACATATATATTTTTCTTTTATAAATGTGTACCTGGGTGTAGTGATATGGATTACAATTCTTCTCATGCCCAATGCCATGTGGCTGGTTGTTGACATGGGATTTGCATGTATGGATAACAAACATATGGATTTATTTTGGCATTTAACACAAATATGTCTTTACCCACGTGCTATAGGTGAGTTGGAGAGGGTAGGCCAATCCTCCAAGGGAGGTCCCTGGTTTATATCTCCACCCTACCAAACACACATCGGGTACCCAAAATCCAGTTGATAATGCTGGTGCAGTCAGGGTTGGGCGTAACTTTTGGGTGATTTTTATGTTGTAGAACCCCTTGGTCATGGTTTCTCAGACCAAGGAGGTCCCACAAGGGGTTTTTTGCTAAATTAAAAAAAAATACAGAGATGTATTTTGTAATAATTATACACAAATAATAGAAAACTCAGTATATACTTGGGTGAGTTTTCATGGATTATGATGTGTATGACATTGGGTGGTACTACACAATTGGTTTATTGATGCATTGCAACAAATTAGTGACTTGCACTCTTACATGTGCTGTGTGATCTATCAAATATTGTTTAGATTTGATTTTTAATATTTTTTTTGGTACTTCATACATTTGAGTTTTGAGGTCTCATGCTAAAAAATAAAAAATATTAATTAACTCGCGTGGGAAGACACACTTCCCTATTGGAACTTGGTCATGGATTTTCTTGAATATTATCATCTTGGGAATACACGTAATGTGTTATCAACAACTAAAAAGTTAGCATACTCCATATTTAAAAAATAGATATCATCATGCTCATATGAATATATGTGCTGCCTTTTCGATGGAAATTAGACATCGTTGACTACTTTTGGATATAGATGCCATCCTCCTGATGGGAAGGAAGTGTCACTGCTGCTGGATATAAGTGCTATCCTCTTGGTGGGAAGGAAGCACTTCTACCATTTGTGAACATAGGTACTACCCTCTTTATGGGAGGTAAGTGCCTTTGTGTTAATTTTTGCAGATAGGTGTCGCTCTCTTGCTGAGAACTAGGCACCTATTTTTTGGTCTGGATATGGCCATCGCTAGATAGACACATCTGTGGCAGCCCAAACATCGGTGCCTTCCTCCATGTGGAAAGAAGATGCCTCAACATTGGTTTTAACGTAGGCACCACCTTCTTGGTTGGGAGTAGGTACCTTTTTTTGCATTGTTGCACTCCTAGAAAGCGAGAAAAATGCAGGGCAAAGTAGATTCATGCCTAATAAGCTTACTTTGACTTGGATTACCTACAGATTGTATCTGAGTCCACATGTCCTACAAAATAAACACACCAAAAAAATATTAAAGAAAAAAATGGATCATGGCCTCATGCCTAATAGGCCTAGTTTGACCTGGCTACCTACAGATTGTATCTAAGTCCACATAAACCTGCAAAATAAAAACACAATTAAAAAAAATCCATGTTAAGAAAAAGATGTTTCCATGCCTCTTTTATTTTGTTTTTCATCTTGTTTTTTTTCTCTATTTTTGTTTTTGATTTTTTTCTTTTCTTTTTCATGATGAACATGAGCATTAATCAAACTGCTGGTATGGTTTTGAAAATATGGGGTCTCCTCCATGCTTATATTTGATTCGATATCATAAATATGAGACACATGGTAAGGTCGTAAATGGTGCTTATTGACTAATAATATTATGCCATTACCATCAATTTGAAGCTTAGAGACTTGGTCTATGTGAGCAATAATTGTATTATGCTTTGTTGTGTGCTGTTATTGACTCCCTTTACAAATCCCTCACTTCGTGAAATCTCCATAACCAATGCTTTATTCATCATTTTTTTATTTTTTTGAGGAAAGCAGGATGGAGTGGTACATACCTGATAGGCCCGGTTACCTTGGATGCCTACAGTTGGCAATGAGCTTCATACTGTCCTGCAAAACATAAAATAAAAAAGAAAAACCTAAACTAATGGTGTTAAAAAAAAATATTTATTATTTATTTATTTATTATTATTATTATTTTTGTTTTTACGCAAAATTCTATAATAGCATTCATTGTGTTGTTTGTGGTAATATTGAAGGTGGGGTATCCCCCATACCTACAACTAAGCCAACTTTTGGAATTTGGGGCCTATGATAAGATCTTAGTTTGTGTCAAAAATTTGATACGACTAAGTGTTTATTTATCCCATCCCCTTCTTCATATAGTGATATGATACGTTGTAGCATGGAAATAGCATCTTACTCTATGACCTCGAAACCAGGCTCTTCCAACTCATTGGCACATTGTGCAAGCAGTTTGATGACTATGTTTTTTAGAGTTTTTTTATTAAATGTTATTTTTTCTGTTCAACAAATAATTTTGACATTAAAATTTATCAAAGTGTTGGGAAATGTTAAGCCTGCATTTTTTATTGTTCAAACTAGGCTTCTAAGATAGGTTTATCTAATATTAAATCAGTGTATTGACCTATCACCTTCATTATTGTTGGTTGTGGCTTTCATCTTGGTCTCTTGAGGTATAACTCTTGAATGGATTCTGTGTAAATAGGCACATCCCTAATAGTTTAAGGAATGTTAACAATAAGATTTTTTAATTTTTCCATAGTATCAAACTTGGGTTGTGTCATTTTTATAATTTCTTGTAACTTTTCAGGATATGATGGAAGTCCTTCCATGTTTGATTTTTCAACATGGTTTTTTCTACTTCTACACTAATATGGTACATTAGGTTCATTCTCATAACTTCATGATAAGCTGGTGGATTTAAACTATTATTGCTAGGATTTAGCTCTTGTTGTACCAACAACTACTTTGGCCTTGTAGTAGGTGGAACTGGTAAGATGAGATGTTCTGATGGTTGTGTCTGTGGAAATGGGTCCACGAAGTAAGTTTATACTTCTTTTAGATTTTATTTTATGATTGCTATTTTCGGATACAACCTGGTCTTATGATTTCCACATACTCTCACTTTGCTTTCTGGGCATTCATTTTTTTCATGTTTTTTTTACACCTCAGGTAGAAAGAGGTAAATGCTGCTTTTATTTCTTGCTTGTGGAATGTGTATGATTGTAAAAAAAGAGATGATAAAATATCACTCTTCATACTTTTGAGTAAAATTTCTATTTATTCCTTGATTATGGAGGCTATTATTCCTCATGTTGGTAGTTTTTCATTTTTCTTGGAATAATTTTGGAATAGCTATTGAATTTCCCCCATCGATGTCATTAGCCTAGTCACAATCATAATTTGATCCACTAGCTATTGTTTTTATTTTTTATTTATTTATATTTATTTTAGGGGACATTTTCAACTCTATGATAGATATTTCCAGAGTATCCTGAGCTTGTGGCTTTGAGGTATATTCTATTTTATTAATAAATTATCTATTGGATTTTCTAGACATTTGGTGGACTTATGCTTCTTAGGTAGTGGATCTACAGATAAGGTAATCTAAACATGTTTTTCAAACTAATATGTGGATCCTAAAACTACAATTTTGACCCTCCCTAGCAATGGTGACAAAATGGTGAGTAGAAATTATGTTCTAAAAATAGTTATTTCCATTCCATTTAATTATCAATTCGATAGTTCATAAAATTTTAAGTGCCATACATATTATATGCTTGTAATGTGGAGAATGAGTCCCTCTGTACCTATTGGTTTTTTGGGGATTTGTTGTTTGTGTATTTTTATTTCATCCAAATCGAATAAAACTAAGTGCAAGAAAATAAATAAATAAACTGCAATTTTAAAATAACTGAAATATAAGCACACAACTAGAATTAAGATGCTGGAAATAAACACACAATTGAAAAATAAATTGCTAGAAATATATACACGACTAGAAAATAAATTGCGAAAAATAAACATACGACTCAAAATAAAAATGCAAGAAATAAACACACAACTGAAATAAATAAAATAGGAAATAAAATAAACATGGGATGATTAGTGACCACAATAAACTGCAATTTTAAAATAACTGAAATATAAGCACACAACTAGAATTAAGATGCTGGAAATAAACACACAATTGAAAAATAAATTGCTAGAAATATATACACGACTAGAAAATAAATTGCGAAAAATAAACATACGACTCAAAATAAAAATGCAAGAAATAAACACACAACTGAAATAAATAAAATAGGAAATAAAATAAACATGGGATGATTAGTGCCTGGAGTGGGCCCAAGATCCCGTAGATGGTTTACCCATTTGACTACGTAAAAATCACACTCTTAATCCATGTGAATAAGAACACTTGAAACTCTTTATTAATAAATTATGCAATACAAAAAAAACTTTATGGATTCACTAACTTTTTTCTCAAGAATGACCTGCATTTTTATATAGAATGCAACCAATATCGTTACAAAAATAACTTTTTTATTTTAATCACGCAACATGATTTGCTACAGACGGTTCATGCACAATTGTTATTTTCTTCTATTAAAAACATGGTTGTTTAATTTTAATTATGCATAGCCATGATTTTCTTCTATTAAAAGAGTGGCCAATTAAATCATCCATAGATAAGAATGATTTTTCCTTATCTTTTGTAACAACTTCCTTAAAAATTGCATGGTCAATTAGTCAACTAGTCAACTGATCAATGTGTTGAATATGACAACCAATCAACATGTTGAATATAACATCTATATTCCTATCGGGATATAGGTGCCTTTCGATCATTGGGATACAAGCACCGATATATAGACATTGATATACAGGTGCCTACCTGTCCCTGGGATACAAGTGCCTACTTGTCACTAGGATATAAATGCCTACCTATCACTGGGATATAGGTGCTTGCCTATTGCTGGGATACATGCGCCTACCTGTCACCAGGATGTAAGTGCTTATCTATCACTGGGATACATACGCCTACCTCTGTAATTCACTATAGTTCTCTTCAAGATGTCTTTGTGCATTATCAGGTTTGAATGGGATGTTGACTCAAAATACCAAATTAGTAGCAAAAACCTGCATCTACGCACATTTTCCACTAAAAACACCAGTCAAGCATAATACTTCATTTTCTATTAAATATATGCAATAATTATACAAAAATGCATTTCTAGTGTTAAATATACCATATAATACCCCTTTAAAATATGCATAAAAATGAGCATTTTTTATGCTCATCACCAATTAGAGACTAAATTAGAGCCTGATAAAGACATAAATATTTCCATCAAATGACTAGGAGTTTGTATCCCAATGAATAAGGTAGAAAATGTGGATATAAGTAAAGTTGATTGGTACAACACAATTAAGGAGCCAAAATTAGGTAGAAGCATAGGTGTAGAGCAAGTATTCTAGGTGGATTAGATTTGCTTTTCAATGTAGATAATTTGGATATAGTAGGTAGCATTTAATTAGGTAGGTATATGTTTTGACACAAAGGTTTAGAGACCTAACCATTTTATAATGTATAAATAGTTTCATTGAGCATAAAATGAATGATTGTTCAATTTTGAGTAGGGAGTTGAAACTTGTCTTCTAAGATATTTTTGAAATAATTCCTCCATATCTCTTGAGTTTCATTATATGTAAATATTATAAAGGGATAATCCTTGCTATAAGATTAACCATTTTTGCCTAGAATGGAATATATACATTTCTATGTATATTTATTCCCCATCTGCTAAAGATTGTATATGGAGTTATTTGTTCTATAACTGTATGTTGGTGGACTTAAGTTTTATGAGATGCCTCTTATAGGGATATTAGTATTCTTTGTAACTATTCATTGGTGGGTCTAAGTTCTAGGATATACCTCTTCCTTCTATTAGTCATTTCTTAGCATTCATAGCATGGTGTATTTTACATTTATATTTTTCTTTTTCATTATTGTATGTGACTATACCTTTGCATTGGTCTTGTTGAGACTATGCATTATACAACTATCGAATACCTCTTGCAATAGAAGTACTAACCACTATTATTCCTTTTGCTATAGGATATTTTTCTTGAAATTTACATGTTATGATTCCATTTCTATATGATTGTGGTCCTTATCATCTTACAATTAGTGTTTGGCTAGGAGTAGCATATACATCATTATTAATCTATGAGTACTAGTGTATCATTCTCTTTCCTTTTCCCATATAATAATCCTTGTATCATATTGCACATTAACAATCATGGATATAACCATATTTGGAGTGCCTAGGGTAAACCCTAAACATCCAATAAACTAGTGGCCATGGTGCAAGTAATTATATTAGAACTTGATTAACATCTATCCCTTGACATATCCATAAGGACAAACCCATAAAAAAAGGTAGAAAAACTTGAAATAATCTAAATATCTTGAGAGGATAAACTTAACAAAAACTTAGGAGAGGAGGTTCAAAGACTTTAAATAAATCCTTTCCCATGGTTTATATTTTATGCAAATAAGAGAAATAAATAATTTGATCCTAATAATAAAATAAACCACTAGAAGATAGATATGTTGGTGAGCAAGCTTTAATAAAGTTATGAGAAGATACTTTCATTGTGATGTACAAGGGTTGAGATACATACAAAATATAACAAGATATAAAATAATGACTTGGATAATGATTTTTCTATAATTTGGTACAAGCATCACAAGGAAAACATACAAATACACAACCAATATTCTACTCAATCAATGGCACCTTTAGTGTTGGTAGCAACCTCAACCACCATGACACTAGTGAGTGTAATGCTATATCCTGTAGCAACATATAAATATTGCAATAGGTGATGACTAGATTAAATATTAAGTAAATAAAAGAGAGGGATATCCATTTCCTATTGATCTTCATTTGGAATTGGATACATCAATTATGGGAAGACTATTAGTTGATTAGTATAGGTTCTTTTGGACATGGAAGAGAAATATTACAAATAATATTATCTAGGTGGGGATATAAATAGAAGGAAATTATTCAACTAATTTGCTAGTGTCATATGAAAAGCAGGAAGAAGAAGATATAATTGAAGAAGGCCAAATAATAAAAACTATGAAAGAAGTTAGTTCAAGATAAGAGAAACTACTAATAAACACTTGAGATGGATAAGGTGAGGAATGAGATATCCAGTCTACCATCAAATGAGTTCCCATATTGATACAAATCAAATCCATAAATGGTAAAACTTAATAAATCAAATTTATTATTTTAGAGACTCTTATTTCTTCTACAACTACTACCATATCCACTTCCATTTCATCACCTACCACAACTTATATTCCTATCTATTCTACCCCAATTATTTCTACAAATATTTATTCTTTCCTCACTTTTTCAGTACCACCACATTTTTTTGCTATATCCATACCACCATATTTAAGATTAGACACCATTATGATGATTTCCATGAGCCCATTTATTATTTTATGATATCACATTCTATAAATTCTTCATCATTATCATTATCCATTCTTCGCACAACCACTTCCATTTTTTCTAGTTCAACCATTTTTACTATACCATCATCCTAATCCATAATGATATATTTTACTATCATCTCTATAGACCCATCATCCACCTTATCTACATCCTTTTTATCCACATTAAAAAAAAGAAAACTAATGGATCCATTTGTCACATCTTAAACCACAGTACTTGCATTTATAAGTTTTTAATCCTTAGCGAATCAATCCAAATTTTTTCAATTTGTTACATTGCTTAAGTACAACCAATTGTAGATGCTACATTATATTTAATGATGTTAACTCTAAGGGATTTAACTAAAGTTAGTCTTTGCATAGTCACCTTTTAAGTATTGCATTACGCTAGGGTAAAAAGTTAAATTGAAATAATTATTTAGCTATAGAGAGAAGATAAAAATATAAGGATATTGTCCTAGTAAAATATGCTATACCATTCGTGTCATGAACCTCCCTAGTAGGAATTATGGCATGGAAAAACTTTGTGATGATCAATAGAAATTTGATACTTAGTTTTATTGCAAATGAATGAATATATAATGCTTAGATGGATGTCTATTTGAAGAGCGTGGTACTGCTAACAAATTATCAATGTGCAGGATCAGGTACACTCAGGTGGGAGAAATAGAATCATCCACCAGAAATAGGGTACTTGAGGTTGGGGAAGTGATGACAAAGGAAACTCAGGGGTAACATGGATGACTACCTTAATGTAGGTATGCATTATAAATTATGGCATAATCATCAACTAGCCAACCACCAAGAGCCACAGTTGATAGCCTGGTAGCTATCATAAATTATTTGGCTGAGATGGGTGATTGGGTTGATGGAAAGACTCCCTCTTTTTTTGTTGCATATGATTGGTTGTCTTTTACTTCATCACTTTATTGCATCATTGGTTTTGAGAAATTATGCATAAGTTGATTACCTTTAAAACTCTGTGTTGTTTAGATATTTTAAAAGAATAGCATGATGTTAATGATTGGTAAAAGAATCCTTTGTGTTTATATATATGCATATAAGGTATTAACTTAAAAGATAATGGAATTCCTTAAAAAAAAAAAATCTTAATTTAAATGATAATATAATTTCATTTAAATAAATAATAAAATACTTCGTTTAAATAATAATAGAATTTCATTTAAATAAGTAATAATAACTTTACTCAAATGATAATAGAATTTCATTTGGGTAATATAAACTTTATTTTAAATAAAAAATAAGAAATTCATTTGAACCTTTGGAGTGAAATCTTATTAACAAGAGCCTTATACACTCATATGAATTTATGTCTATAAAGATTTTGTAAGAAGCTTCTCCTTTGAATATTTAGGTGAGAAATATTAAAATGTATGGGCATAAGGTTCCTACCCATTTCATAAAATAAGAGAGAGAACTTATTTAATGGTGAAGTTTCGAAGTAAGAGTAACATTTTAAAAAACTTAAAATATCTTGCTACCATCAGTGGGTGGATGAGGAAGTAATGGTTAGGTAGATGGAAATTGATGGGAGACAAGACCGAGAAAAAGGGTAAGAAGGAGGATGTAGTATCTAAGTAGGAGAGGAAAAATAAGCTAGCAAGGATAATTTTTGGAGAGATTTTGAGTGAACGTAGAGAGAAAATGGATGACCTACAAGTATATTTCATGAGAGCCAACAATATACTAATCAACATATGGAAGAGCTGCACCCTAACAGTGCAAGAGGAGAAGGCCAACATTGCAAAACCAGGTTGGATTTTAAAACAACTTTCTTTGTTTTAGCAAAGTCTTATTTATATGTATGGTTAAATCATGATTTATCCATAGTACATGGCATATCACTCTTGCTATTTTGTTAAAATGTTTCTAGTTTAATCCACATCTCGCATCAGACCACCCATCATTCATTATGCATTGAAGAGTTTGAACCTGTGTGCTTTATCAACTGACCTGTAGTTGTTTGAATGCACATCTGTGTGTGCCTCATGCTTGCTATTTTTGGGTATTTTTGGTTGGTCATGGATTTAGTTGTAAGTCATCATCCCTATCCACGATGATGTATTTCACTCTCTTGTTAGTTATGCTACATAAACCACTCTTTTTGCAAACATGCTTTTTTAGCTACCTTGTAAGATGCTGCTAGAATGGGATGCCTAGCCTTTGAATACATTCTTATTATTCCTTTTATTCCTGAATCACTATTTGCATCCTCAATTTTGTTGGTTTAGTTCATCTCATTGCCCTTGGTTGCCTGCATCAGTGGTCGTGTCATAGCTAATATTAAACCTAGATTTCACCTATTGTCACTCATTGTTCAATGCTAGTTGATGACAAAGTTCGTAGACCTCGGTAATGCTATGTTCATGGTGGCTAGCTACATTTTCCTCCCTAGTCGATCATAGTCAATCGTTGTCACCTTATTACTTGTTTAACCCCCCTGTAGTTTTTCTTTGCTGAGTGTTCTTTAATTACTTTCTTAATGAAGCACATGTTTTGGAAGGAATGTGCGTTCATGTTTGTTTTAAGGATTAGGTAATTAAGAAAAGAAAGGTAATTGGGGTTTGGGTTTTATAAAAATAAGGGAGGGGTATTTCTTTTGGTAGAAAGGATAAATACCCATTTATATTTGTAAATTAAATAAATGACTTTCTTAGTTTGTAAAGAAAATCTGGTTTGTTTTGTTAATTAAGGTTATCGGGCTTTGATTAATGAAAAGGAAGAATTGTTTATTTTATTAATTAAAGTTAGAGAACTTTGATTAATATAAATAAAGGGAAATTATGGTTTGTTTTGCTAATTAAGGTTATGGGGCTTTGATTAATGAAAAGGAAGAATTATTTATTTTATTAATTAAATTTAGGGAACTTTGATTAATATAAATAAAGGGAAATTATGGTTTTTTTTGTTAATTAATATTAAGGGGCTTTGATTCATGAAAATGAAATTATGGTTTGTTTGTTACTTAAGGTTATAGGGCTTTGACTAATGAGAAGAAAAAAATGGTATGTTTTGTTAATTAAGGTTATGGGGCTTTGATTAATGAAAATATATTAAAAGAAATGATTTGCTTTATTAATGAAAGATATGGGACTTTGATTAATGAAAGTAAAAGAAATATAGACCACTTGTTTAATTAAGGAATGAGACCTTAGTTATTGGAAACAATGGTTTCTGGAAATATTTTGATTAAAGTAAGACTTGTGATCTAGTTGTATATGTTGAAACAACTCTCTTGAGCAAATGAAAGGTGAATATAAAAATGGGGAGATTATTTTTTATGATTCAAATAAATATTAAATGGATGAATACTTTAATTAACTTTGTATAGTTGCAATTTGAAAAAATAATCAATAAATGCACTAGTTTCATGTTACTAGTAGATGCATTTAGATGCATGTCTTTCCTAGAACTATGGGTTGCCTGGTCCCTAATATCCTCAAATGAGAAATAGAAAGATAAGGAGGACCAAATATGGTAGCTAGAACCTATGCATCAGTTTGATTTACTATTGCAATGATTTATTTATGTTCATATTAGATTAGACTTGTAAGGAGAAATCCCTAAATGAATATAGATGTATTACTTTATTCTTTCAAGAGTATGGAGGTTTTACCATACTTGGATATATGTAATAATTTATTGAATGAATGGGAAATGTATATTTAACTTACTGTTTTGATTTATCTATGCTTTGTATCTAGTTTTCTCTTTTGTTTAATGGTTATATTTATTTAAATGTTATTCCCTTCCTAAATACTTTTTGTATGCTTTATGGATTTTTCTCTTTAGTTGGTTAAGTAGATAGAGTTATTCTTGTTTTCTTGATAAACATAAAAGAAACCTAAGAAAATGAAACCTTAGGGTGAGCATAGAATGGACCTAAGATATTAAGACCTCTAACGGTGAATGTAGAAAAGATCCAATGGATTGAGACCCCTTGGGAAGAATGCTAACTAAGTAAACTGAAAGATTAAATCTGAGTTAAGATAACTCATCGTGAAGATGAGATGGACAACTTAACTCATAATACACATAGCATAACTACATATATAGACTTGTATATGGTATGGTAATGGGCATATAACTTTGACTTTACTGAAGGTAATAAGTTTAGCTCATCAAGAGTGATGAGATAGATAAGCTTAATTATGGTAACACATAGAATGCCTACACAAACGGACTTGTATAGGGTATTGGATGAGATGTAAATATTTGGGTAAGTTGGGAAACTTAGTAAACTAAATCATAGTAACCAAATGGTGGAGAGGGGTTTATGAATCCCTCTTCATAGTAAAAAAAATAATTCTTTTCTTTTCTTGTGTTTTCTATTGTAGCTAGATTTTGGGATCATTACATTTGGTATCAGATCTCTAGGTATGAGCGTATAGAGCTTATTAATGTGTTTTAGAGATTTGGATTTCTTTCTATGAGGGTTTTATTAAGTTTTAATCTAATTTCGGGAAGACTTAGAATCCCCTGCTTGTTAGAATCTAATGGGGATTAACCCCAAGGGGTGATTGGAATGTTATGACACCTTACTTATAAGTAAGTATGGAATTTGACATTGAAGTTACATCATAACATTGGAGCACTACCCTAATTATATTATTGATGTTTTTAGCAAGAAAAATCTACATTATGGCTTGTGTTAGTAGTTTAGTTCAAAGGTGGAACTGTAACCTAACCTTCTCTTATTGGTTGTCATCAGGATAAATGACACCTAAGGCTAGAAGAGAGAGGTCTACACCTTCAAATAGGAGGACTCGACAGAGTAATGTCAAATAAGGGATTCGAGATGAGGATCCTAAAAATTTCCAACAAAGAGGTAGAAAACCTCACAGCTACAGTTACTAACATACAAGATCAGATGAAACAAATATTGGAAATCATTGCAAATCTAAATTTGTAAGCTAGAGGTTTAGAGGTTAGCCAAGTCGATGGAATAACTGTAGAATAGTTGGAAGCCAAAGCTCTTTTGGAAATTTTTTTCTAAGGATCTAAAAAATATTTACATCAATAAGTTCGATGGAGAAGGGGATGGGGATGTAGCTAAAGCCTGGTTAAGGGAATTAGAAGTTTATTTTATAGTGAAGGATTATTCCTTAGGAACCCAAATAGTCTAGGCCACAATATACCTAGAAGGGGTTGCTTTAGATTTATGAGAAACTCACTATGAGAAGAATAAGATCAAATATATCAAAATTAAATAAAATATTTCTTCAAAAAGAGGTTCCTCAAAGAACACTTTTATGCATTAAAGTTTGAGGAGTTTGCCAACCTCCAAAAAGGAACAAAAATTATGGAGATATATTATAAAAATTTGGTACTATTACTAAAGTATGTACAGTTAGAATATTTTAATGTGCACTATGCCTTCACCTTGACACTTGTCAGTTTCACTTGATATTTATCATGTTATCAAATAGGCCTTCTGCCTATATATGTAATCTCATTTCTTGTATAATACATCTCATCTCTTCCATTCCATTACTATCCCAACATTTGGTATTAGAGCCTAGGCGCACTCCTGCCCTATGTAACCCTTGAGGGGGATTTTCCTCATGGAAATCCCCCCTCATTTTTTCCCCATTTTATTCTCCATGGCTCAGGAAGTATGCTCTCCACATCTGTGCATCAGAAACTAGAAATCTAGATTGAAGAAAGAGGGTTTCATGGCCCCAATTTTTTGTCTATATTTATTAGTTTTTTTTTTTTTTTTATGCAGGTTTTGTATGCTACTCAGTCCGAAGTTTCATGGTTTCCCCTGAAGCTTAAATTCTTGGGGCCATGAATTTTTATCTGTTTTTTTATTATTTTTCTTTTGTTGCAGGTTCTTATGGAGGCCACTTATTTTTGACCTGCATCATATTCAATAAAGACGAAGAAATTCAAAAATATAAATTGTTGTAGAAGATAACGAGCTTATTGCAGCGGATTGTTGTTTTTGGCCATGAAATCTAGGGAATCCAATTCGAAAAAGCAGACAATCGTTGGTGTTGGTGGTGATTATGGGAATATCATGTATTTTTTGAGTAACAATATGTAGCACTTGAATTATGTCATGAAGGTTACCTAGTACCCATATATTTTTGGCCCGAGTGCTGCTATAGACTCCGACCACTTTTCTATTCTAAAATTATTGAGTTCGAAGCAGACGTTCGAAGTGCGATTTGTGTGTGTTTTTTAAAAGAACCACTGCATCCATCCTAAGTGATCTCATCATACAGGCCACACCCCATGCTTGATGTAATGTGGAAATACCATCATCATCCACACTTGGTTGAGGAGTAGTAGTGGCTTTGGAATCAATCCGGGTGATGTAATGCATCGATCATTCATGTTTTTTTGTGAGATTTCAATCTACAACAGAAGATTTGAAGGCAGGTCAGATCATAATTTTTTTGAAGTCTCTTGTACCAGCACGCACTGAAGCACATCTATGAATGCTTAAAATTTTTTCATAAACCTTGTTAACCACATCCTTTGCCATAACAATTATTTTAAAATATTCATGAATAGCTCTTTTTTTTCCTCATTATGTCAACAACTTGACTAATTGGTGCTCTGAAAAAGCTAAAGTTGTTGTCTCATTACTATCAATTTTTAAACTATCAGTTTTATTCCTTATGGAAGAGTAGACTTGCTCAACTTAGTTGGTCATTGACAACACTGATATATCATTATCTGACCCACTACTACCAGAGGTCCCGCCATCACCAAATTCTATTATTGCTATGAACTATTGAGTGAAGATGTCATGGGGTGATAAAATATCCCGTAGTTATGGAATTCATTAGGAGGTAGCCATGTCTTGGGGCAATTCATGAGGATCGCTAGTGACAATAGCACACAATTTTTTCTAGTTGTTATGCTCGATGTGGACCCACAAACATTACCACGTGGTTGCGGTTGGAATTTGTTTTTACAATAACAAATTCGTTGATGTGGAGTGCATTCAAAGCTATTGATGTGGAGTAACAAAACAAATGGCGAGGAAACCGGTGGTCTTTATGGTTTCAATCACATTGAATGCTATTAAGGATTTGAACATCATATTCTTGATGTGCACGTGTTGGAGGTAATGAAGATGGTGTTGTTGATTTTTTTTTAGTGCATGCGATGGAGGATAGCAATAGAAGAGATGTTTCTAGTTTTTTTTTTTTTCTGACTTGTGTTAGTTGCAATACCCCAGCGACCCTCCCTAGTTTATCAAATTTTTGCACCACTATGAAGAACGTCATTGAGGGGCATTAACTGATGTTTAGACCCAAAAAGTTCTTATTATCACATGCCTACACGATCGTGAACACTGTTTATATGGTGCAATTGTTATTGTGAGGGCATTCATGGTATCAATCAGTTTTAGATGATATTCTTGGTGGAGGAGTAGGTGACGTATGATATGCCAAAGGACAAATACAACCAGCTACATGCCCATTCATAGCAGAAACTCACCACATTACATCACTATCGGCTATAGAAATTCCAGTGTGTGTTTTTCTAAAAATTCCATGTGATACAATTTTTTTTCTATTGGAATGGTGATGTTTGTTATGGTAGATGTCAACATGGAGGGATCTGATGCTTTTCATTTGCATGTGAAGAAAGTGCCATGTGGCACTATGAGGAGTAAGCATTTTTGTGATCTAACAATGCAAAGCACCTACTTGATGAATGGAGATCACCTATAGCTGCCATGAACTCTACATCACATCTACGAGGTGGAGCTCAAAAATAGGGCCGCTACAAGTGTTGCTGGAAAAAGAGTGAAGCACGCGCTACTTGAAAGGGCCTGTAATTTGTAATCAGCACGGTGGGTTTGAAAAATGGTGAAGAAGAAGATGATAATCCTTTGCCGAAAATATGGAAATGATTGACATGGAGTATGGCCATTTTTTTAGATACAATTTAAGGGGGCAATTTTATAAAAGGAATGATTTTTTTTTAATGTGATGTGAGTAATGGCCAATTTTTTGGTCTTATGTGATTTGTTTTAAAATGGGACCTCATTTTTTTTCCAAGTAGAAGGTCTAGAGGGCCCAAGTAATTCCCATCTGAGGAAAAATTGAGTCTATTTTTATCCCGCATAAAAGCGATGTCATTATTGGGCAATGTTTTCTGGAGAGGTAGTTGTTTTTTCACATGATGAAGGCCCCATTAAGAGTGGAAGATAGGGGTATTTATAGTCATTGGAAATTTTTTTCTATGACGGATACATTGGTGGTGTCCATTTATAATTTTGAGGTTGTTTCATTTCAATTTTTTAGCCTCAAAGATGTTATACCTTGGAGTGCACTCTCGGTTGTACCCAAAATTCCCAAGGTATTTTGTATGTGATCCTTCTACCCAGTCACATTCTCTATAGACCTAGCGAATGTAGCGGCTGGTTACCCATGCACTCTTATGGGATGAAAGGTCACCATAAAGACACTTACTCTAGGGACTATAGACATAAACACCCTAGACTCTATCCGAGGACTTTTTTAGATCAACTTTTGAAGACTACAGACGAAGACACTTTAGAAGATTCTATTCTCTTCTTTCTTCTTCTCCTCCATATTTGGATTCTATAGCTCATTTTATTGTATTTCATGGCTCATATTTTATTTTGTATTAAGGTGCATTTTTGGTAGAGACCTACACCTTCTATATTGAGTTCACCATGAGAGGGATTATATTCATTGTGAATCTATTCAGTGACCTTTGAGAGGTAACATACCTAGAAGATGACCTGTAGAGGCAACAAACCCATAAGTGGCTGATCCTAAGGTACACAAGATGATCCAGAGGCACTTAGATGGCTGACCTAATGGTAATAGATCCAAGGAAATGGCTGAACCTGTGGCAACAGACCGAGATTTTTATACCGTTGATCTAGCATTATTCACAGTTGGAGAGCCAAGCATAAAGAGCACGAGCCTAGACCAAATTAGCAATAAAGAAGGATGATAGGTTTCTTTTAGAGAAATCCACATTAAGGGGGAATGTTACCTAATGTTGACTTATTTTTTTTTCTATAGCTTAGGATAGTGCACATTAAGGGGGAATGTTAGAATTAATGTGCACTATGTCTGGAATAAAGGAGGATGATAGGTTTCTTTTAGAGAAGTCAACATTAAGAGGGAATGTTACCTAATGTTGACTTATTTTTTTTATAGTTAGGATAGTGCACATTAAGGGGGAATGTTAGAATATTCTAATGTGCACTGTACCTTCACCTTAACACTTGTCAGTTTCACTTGATATTTTTCATGTTATCAAATAGTCCTTCTGCATATATATGTAATCTAATTTCTTGTGTAATACATCTCATCTCTTCCATTCCATTATTGTACCAACATGTACCCACTTATGATGAGAAAATGAGGGTTTATAAGTTAATTCTTGAGTTAGAATCAAGAGTGAGGTATGATTTAAACATGAATGAATCCAAGTCACTATAGAAGGCATATGAATGGCAAGGAAGGCAAATTCTCACTTACAATTCAACTATTCTATCCAATCTAAGCAATATCAGTAAGCACTTAGGAAGAGGAATAGTAAGGGATTATTGAAATGGGAAGAGGAATAGGATCATAAGACTAAGAACCCTTAGAATTTTAATAAGGTAAATAATGGGAAACAAAGAAGGTTCAATAAGAACTTTCAAAATAAAACCAACAAAAAACATAACAATGAAAAATATCAACCTTCAAAATCATAAAATTCAACCCCAACAAGTAAAGTAGGGGAGTAGAAACCTAAAAAGTATCAAGGACCCAAGGATGGGTGTTATAATTGTAGAGGCCCTCACTATGCTAGTTAGTGTCCATAACAACCAGTGCTGAGTACATCTAGTGGCAAGGGAAAGGAACCCATACACTAGATTTATGCTACAATCGAGAATCAAAAGTTGGAGGGACAAGTCACCCCAATGCTTATAAAATGAAGTTTTTTAATAAATAAGTAAATATTTAATTGATAACAGGACCACATATAGTTTTATTTCTTCTAGTTTAGAAAGGGATATTCCATAAAGGCTAGGATATTTAGCCCAAGAATGGAAGGTCAATGATTTTGAATAAAACTACTCAGTAAACCAATGTTTTCAAATGGTAGATATTACTCTAACTAGTGGTACCAATAAATGTTGTTTGAATGTGACTCTATTTCATGCTTTCAATGTGATCCTAGGGATGGATTGGTTACAAGCCCATAAAGCCTTGATCAATTTCCAAGATAGATGGATCAAGTATTCAAGGAAAGGTAAGGAGAGAATACGGATTTATAATGAGTAGGGGGCATTCAAACCCCAAATGCTATCAACTATGCAATTAAATAAATCCCTAAAGAAGGGAGGGGTAGTCTATGTCATGAAATTCAATGAATTTGAAGATATATTAGAAGAGAGAAGTGTTGGAGAAACACCCAATTTTATAGGACTTTAAGGATGTATTTCTTGAGGATTTACCTGGAATTTTCGTTGTGTGGGAATTTGATTTTACCATTGAAATTATTTGAGGAGAAAAACCTATCCATAAATCTCCATATAGGATGAATCCTATTGAGATGCAAGAATTAAAGGTCCAACTACAAAGCCTATTAGAAAAGGGATTGAAAAACCAAGTGTGTTACCTTGGGGTGCACTGGTTTTATTTGTGAAAAATAAAGATGGTTTATTAAGGTTGTGTATTGATTACATTATGCTTAATAAGGCTACAATCAAGAATCGGTACCCTTTATCTAGAATTAAATATTTTTCTAACCAATTAAGAGATGCCACAGTATTCACAAATATTGATCTAATATTGGGGTATCATCAATTAAGAATACGTGAGGAGGACACTTATAAAATGACATTAAAAACTAGATATGGGCATTATGAATTTACAGTCCTACCCTTTGGGCTAACTAACACCACAACCACATTTATGAATCTCATGAACAATGTTTTTAGGAGGTATCTAGATCAGTTTGTCCTCATATTTTTAGATGATATCTTAATATACTCTTGAGACAAGAAGGAGCATGATAAACATCTCAAAATCATGTTAGAGTTTCTAAGAGAGAATCAAATCTATGGAAATCTAGCAAAAAGTATTTTCTATGTCTCGGAGGTATGATATCTTGGGCATATTATATCAATAGAAGGAATTGTTGTAGATCTAGAGAAAATTGAAGCCATTCTTAATTGGCCACCCCTACTAATGTGATAGAAGTGCGAAGCTTCATGGGGATGATGGGATACTATAGACGTTATATAAAGGGTTATTCTAATATTGTAGCAATAATTACTAACCTCCAAAAGAAGGGAAAGAAATTTAAGTAGTCAAAAAAGTGTGAAGCTACCTTTGCATTGCTAAAACATAAACTTACTACATCACCAATATTGAAAATTTTTGACCCTCAAGGAAATTTTTCAATATGCATGGATGCATCGCTGGAAGGGTCAGGAGGAGTACTCTCTCAATATGAGTTAGTAGTAGCATATACTTCAAGGAATATTAAGAAGCACAAAATTAATTATGCTACACATGATATAGAGTTAGTTGCAGTGGTGCACACTCTAAAATTTTTGTGCCAGTACTTGGTAGGAAGGCCTATTGAGTTGAAAACTAACCATCAGAGTCTAAGGTATATATTCACCCAACCCATACTAAATGCGAGACAAAGAATATGGATTGAGTTTCTCATTGAATATGAATTTGAGATTAAGTATATAAAGGGGAACATGAATAAGGTTGTTGATGCCTAAGCAGAAGGAAGCACATAGTGACAATAACTAGAAGTAACTTGGATCTAATGGATCAAGTGAAGGAATAACATTCTCAAGATGAGTATTGTAAGAAAATTTGATCTAAGTTGAGTAGATACCTTGAGGGTAATAAGGAATTTTAGCATGAATGATGACCTTTTGTGTTACAAAGGTAGAATCATCATACCAAAAATAGGTTATTTAAGGAAGTTAATAATGCAAGAAGTCCAAATATCCCCTTATTTTGCTCACCTTGGAGGGTTCAAAATGAGGGAGAATATGAAAATAACCTTCTTTTGGATAGGAATGAAGAAGGATATCATCGATTTTGTCACTCGGTATCTTGAATGTTAAAAATTTAAGGTTGAATGCAAGCATCCCGTAGGACAATTGTAACCTCACGATGTACCTACCCAAAAATGGTAGATTATATCTATGGATTTTATAGTAGGTTTACCCAAGATAAGGTATCAACATGATACAATCCTTGTAATAGTCGATATATTGACTAAGGTTACAAATTTCATACCAAGGAACATCAAGGATGATGCTCAGGTAGTGGCTAATAGATTTGCCAAAGAGATATTCCGATTGCATGGGTTTCCTAAAATAATCATTTTAGATAGGGATTCCAAATTTACTTCTAAATTATAGAAAGACCTACATCGTGTAATAAGCATAAAATTGAATATTAAATCAATATACCATCCTAATATAGATGGCCAAATGAAGAGGGTAAACCAAGTACTTGAATACATGCTCTTCATGTATTGCATGGATCAAAAGTCTCATTGGGAAGACTATATTCACCTTGGGGAGTTTACCTACAATAATGGACATCACTCCTCTCTAGGAATGGCTCCTTTTGATGCCTTGTATGGATGAAAGTGTAGAACACCATTATATTGGGATAACCTAGAAGATTAGGTTGTAATCGGGCTAGATATGCTTAGAGAAATGGAGGATCAGTTTGATAAGGTAGAAAATTGCCTCATACAAAGACTACTTTTGATAAATTTTAAAACTATTTGGAACAACTTATGTTATGTTTTGATATTAATTTGGTGATAAAATGCATTATATGATAGTGTTTGCATATTTAAATGTTAAAATGCATGTATCCTATTTTATCTATTTCTTTCTGTGTTTTATAATCTCTTTCAGCTGAATTATTTAGTAGATTTTGCATTTAATTGAATATTGTAATACTAAGTTGCTGCTATGTATTTGGTTTTGTGCTTATTTCATTAGCTTTCCCCACCATATAACTATTTCAAATGACCAAAAAGGCACCAAAACTTGTTCAAAATAGTTTGACTGTGTAGAAACAGGAAATTGTCCATTCAAATTCTAGCCAACTATACATATACAATATGGCTTGGAATTGGTCCACTCCAACTCATGCAAAGTATGGAATAAGTATTCTGGGAAATTATGGAAACTATTCACATCGTCATAACTATTTTCTTGTGCCTTTGGTGCATGAATTAACACAAACTCTGTTATTCTATTTGATATTTTGAAGTAACTCCGGAATGAACGCAGTAAGAACAGTTTTGGTCAAAAGTACCTATAACAACAATAGAAGGATGGTAAATAGTGGTTGTAGCTATTTAAGGGATAACCTTATTCTTTCCAACATCTATCCCTTAATGCATGAAGCCCAGCAGAAGGAATGAAAAAGGAATAACATAACAAATCCATACATTTTGGGAAACAGTTTTACAACAGTTGTAGCAACCCTACATAGCAGCACAAAATCCTATAAATATTGTAACCCATTAGTATAAATAAGATAGCTCCTATTTTTTTGATCATATAGGAGCTAGAGGATAAATAATAGCAGAATTTTAAGAGCTAAAGCATTATACTATAGTAGAACAATATTTTGCAGGTTTCCCCTGCACTGTTGTTATGCTGTAGATTTAATAAAAGGTGTAGTTTCATTATTTATGTTGGAATTCTGAGTTTAGTGTGATGTTTTGGTATTTTAGGGTAGGTAATTTCAGCTTATTCTAGTTCAGGAAGCAAGGGCCTCTTCCAGGCCCAGGGGAAGGATTAATTTTGACAAAAAATTTCTCATTTCTTGTTGCAGCAAATCAGCAGGAATCTGATAGCTTATTGCATGATTAAATGTTGAGTTAAATTGCGTATAACATTTGGAAAATTAATGTATTCTAGTTAAGTCATTTCTAGATTTTATAGCATAACACTTTCTATTTTAGCTTCAAAATTTCCAGTCTGTATTTCCAGTTTGCATTAGAGATTTTTTTTGTTATTTCAGTTTGTTCCAATTTTTCAATATATGCTTATTAACTTTTGAATTTCGTTACTGTGTTAAAATTTCATTTTTTGAAAGGTGTGATGATTCAAATCCTTAAGTTCCAATTCTATCATTTTTATTTTGTCATTTAAAATTCTACAACAATAGTTCAGTTTTCTTTTTAGGAACAGTGTGAATCTCTACAATTTCATTTTTGCAAGGATAATTAGTAGTTCAGTTTTAGTTTTTAGGATTTAAGGAGATACAAACACCCCCAAGCACTAACTATTCCATGAATAAATCCATGAACTAGATGAACTAATCTTCAGAATGTTTACCTCTGCTTTCATATATAGCCTTGTACACTGCCCTGGATTGACAAACATAATGATTAAATGATGAAGAGTTGGCGACACTCATAATTTTTAGCACCATTGTTTGGGATATTTTAGGTGTTGTTAGGAGAAGTATAACATTCCAAAAATTGTCCTATTACAGGTAACAGTTCTTGAAAACTAAATTCTAGTCCATTTAGTGGATGAGCATGGATGAATAGGCCAAGAGACGAAAAAGGAAGGTTTATTAGAACTGGATATTTTCCACAAAGACGTTCTTCACAATCAGGTGAAGATCTGCCTATGTATGAACTTCTTGAAAGACTTAAAAGAGAATCATCTTCTTCATCAACTAAATTTTAGGACATTTACAAGAAGATCTCGTAGAGGCACTTGATTCTAGACATACCCATAATGTTGATCCATCTAAACTAGTTGAACAAGTCAAAACTGAGGAAGCACCTATGGCAAAAAAAGGAGAACGTGATAGGGAAAGCTCTTTTGGAAAAAAATTGTCTAAGGATCTAAAAAATATTTACATCAATAATTTCGATGGAGAAGGGGATGGGGATGTAGCTAAAGCCTAGTTAAGGGAATTAGAAGTTTATTTTATAGTGAAGGATAATTCCCTAGGAACCCAAATAGTCTAGCCACAATATACCTAGAAGGGGTTGCTTTAGATTTATGAGAAACTCACTATGAGAAGAATAAGATCAAATATATCGAAATTAAATGGAAATATTTCTTCAAAAAGAGGTTCCTCAAAGAACACTTTTATGCATTAAAGTTTGAGGAGTTTGCCAACCTCAAAAAAGGAACCAAAATTATGGAGATATATTATAAAAATTTTGTACGATTACTAAAGTATGTACCGTTAGAATATTTTAATGTGCACTATGCCTTCACCTTGATACTTGTTAGTTTCACTTGACATTTGTCATGTTATCAAGTAGACCTTCTGCCTATATATGTAATATCATTTCTTGTATAATACATCTCATCTATTCCATTCCATTACTGTCCCAACACTTGGTATTAGAGCCTAGGCGCTCTCCTGCCCTTTGTAACCCTTGAAGGGGATTTTCCTCATGGAAATCTCCCCTCATTTTTTCCCCATTTTTTTCTCCATGGCTCAGGAAGTATGCTCTCCACATCTGTGGATCAGAAACTAGAAATCTAGATTGAAGAAAGAGAGGGTTTCATGGCCCCAATTTCTTGTCTATATTTATTAGTTTTTTTTTTTTTTTTTTATGCAGGTTTTGTATGCTACGCAGTCCAAAGTTTCATGGTTTCCCCTGAAGCTTAAATGCTTGGGGCCATGAATTTTTATTTATTTATTTTATTATTTTTATTTTGTTGTAGGTTCTTATGGAGGCCACTTGTTTTTTACCTGCATCATATTCAAGAAAGATGAAGAAATTCAAAAATCTAAATTATTGTAGAAGATAGCGAGCTTATTGCAGCAAATTGTTGTTTTTGGCCATGAAATCTAGGGAATCCGATTCGAACAAGCAGGCAATCGTTGGTTTTGGTGGTGACTGTGGGAATATCATGTATTTTTTGGGTAACAATATGTAGCACTTGACTGCTATCATGGAGGTTACCTAGTACCCATATATTTTTGGCCTGAGTGCTGCTGTAGACTCAGACCACTTTTCTGTTCTAAAATTATTGAGTTCGAAGCAAACGTTCGAAGTGAGATTTGTGTGTTTTTTAAAAGAACCACTGCATCCATCCTGAGTGATATTGTCATACCGACCACACCCCATGCTTGATGCAATGTTGAAATACCATCATAGCCCACACTTGGTTGAGGAGTAGTAGTGGCTTTAGCGTCAATTCGGGCATTGCAATGCATCAATCGTTCATGTTTTTTTGTGAGCTTTCAATCTACTGTAGAAGATTTGAAGGCAGGTCAGATCATTATTTTTTTGAAGTCTCTTGTACCAAAACACACTGAAGCACACCTATGAATGCTTGAAACATTGTCAAAAACCTTGTTAGCCACCTCCGTTGCCATAACGATTATTTTGAAATATTCATGAATAACTCTTTTTTTCCTCATTATGTCAACAACTTGACTAATTGGTGCTCTAAAAAAGCTAAAGTTGTTGTCTCATTACTATCAATTTTCAAACTATCAGTTCTATTCCTGATGGAAGAGCAGACTTGCTCAACTTAGCTGGTCGTTGACAACATTGGTGTATCATTGCCTGACCCGCTACCACCAGATGTCCTACCATCACCGAATTCTATTATTGTTGTAAAATATTGAGTGAATATTTCATGGGGTGATAAAAGATCCTGTAGTTATGGCACTCATTAGGTGGTAGCCATGGTCTAGGGCAGTTCGTGAGGATTGCTAGTGACAATAGCACATAATTTTTTCTAGCTATTATGCTTGGCGTGGACCCACATACATTACCACATGGTTGTGGTTGGAATTTTTTTTACAGTAACAAAACCGTTGATGTGGAGTGCATTCAAAGCTGTTGATGTGGAGTAACAAAATAAATTATGAGGAAACTAGTGGTATTTATGGTGTCAATCACATCAAATGCTATTAAGGATTTGAACATCGTATTATTGATGTGTGCGTGTTGGAGGCAATGAAGATGGTGTTGTTGATTTTTTTTTAGTGCATGCGATGGAGGATAGCAACAGAAGAGATGTTTCTAGTTTTTTTTTTTTTTTAGCCTGTGTTAGCTGTAGTACCCTAGCAACCCTCCCTAGTTTATCAGATTTTTGCACCACTATGGAGAACGTCATTGAGGCATTAGCTGATTTTTGGAGCCAGAAAGCTCTTATTATCACATGCCTGCACAATCATGAACACTATTTATATGGTGTAATTGTTATTGTGAGGGCATTCATGGTGTCAGTCAGCTTTAGATGATATTCTTGGTGGAGGAGCAGGTGAAGTATGATATGTTGAAGGAGAAATATAGCCAGCTGCATGCCCATTAATAGCAAAAACTTACCATCTTACATCGCTTTCGGCTATAGAAATTCTAGTGTGTGATTTTCCAAAAATTCCATGTGACACAATTTTTTTCTATTGGAATGGCGATGTTTGTTATGGCATATGTCAACATGGAGGGATTCGATGCTTTTCATTCGCATGTGAAGAAAGTGCCATGTGGAACTATGAGGAGTAAGCATTTTTGTGATTTAACCATGCAAAGCACCTACTTGATGAATGGAGATCACCTGTAGCCGCCATGAACTCTACATCACATCTGCGAGGTGGAGCTCAAAAATAGGGCCACTACAAGTGTTGCTGGAAAAAGAGTGAAGTGTGCGCCACTTGAAAGGGCCTGTAATTTATAATCAACATGGTGGGTTTGAAAAATGGTGAAGAAGAAGACGATACTCCTTTTTCAACAATATGGAAATTATTGACATGGAGTATGGCCATTTTTTTAGATATAATTTAAGGGGGCAATTTTATAAAAGGAATGATTTTTTTTTAATGTGATGTGAGTAATGGCCAATATTTTGGTCTTATGTGATTTGTTTTAAAAGGGGCCCTCATTTAGTTTTAATAATTTTTTCCAAGTAAAAGGCCTAGAGGGCCCATGTAATTCCCATCCGAGGAAAAATTGAGTCTGTTTTTATCCTGTAAAAAAGCGATGTCGTTATTGGGCGATGTTTTATGGAGAGGTAGTTTTTTCCCACATGATGAAGGCCCCATTAAGAGTGGAAGATAGGGGTATTTATAGTCGTCGGAATTTTTTTTCTATGACAGACACATTGGTGGTGTCCATTTGTAATTTTGAGGCTATTTCATTTCAAATTTTTATCCTCAAAGATGTTATACCTTGGAGTGCACTCTCGGTTGTACCTGACATTCCTAAGACATTTTCTATGTGATCCTTCTACCCAGTCACATTTTCTATAGACCTAGCAAATGCAGCGACTGGTTACTCATGCAATCTTATGGGATGAAAGGTCACCATAAGGACACTTACTATAGAGACTATAGACATAGATACCCTAGAATCTATATGAGGAATTTTTTAGATCAACTTTTGAAGACTATAGACGAAGACACTTCAGAAGATTCTATTCTTCTCTTCTTTCTTCTTCTTCCCCATATTTGGATTCTATAGCTCATTTTATTGTATTTCATAGCTCATATTTTATTTTGTATTAAGGTGCATTTTTGGCAAAGACTAACACCTTCTAGATTGAGTTCACCATGAGAGGGATTATATTCATTGTGAATCTATTCAGTGACTTGCAAGAGGTAACATACCTGGACGATGACCTGTAGAGGCAAAAAAACCATAAGTGGTTGATACTAAGGTACACAAGATGATCCTAAGGCACTTAGATGGCTGACCTAGTGGCAACAGATCCAAGGAAGAGGCTAACCCTATGGAAATAGATCGAGATGTTTACACCGTTGATCTAGCATTATTCACAGTTGGAGAGACAAGCACAAAGAGCATGAGCCTAGACCAAATCAAAAATAAATAAGGATGATAGGTTTCTTTTAGAGAAGTCAACATTAAGATGGAATGTTACCTAATGTTGACTTATTTTTTTCTATAGATTAGTATAGTGCAAATTAAGGGGGAACGTTAGAATTAATGTGCACTATGTTGTAATAAAGGAGGATGATAGGTTTCTTTTAGAGAAGTCAACATTAAGAGGGAATGTTACCTAATGTTGACTTATTTTTTTCTATAGTTAGGATAGTGCACATTAAGGGGGAATGTTAGAATATTCTAATGTGCACTATGCCTTCACCTTGACACTTGTCAGTTTCACTTGAGATTTTTCATGTTATCAAATAGGCCTTCTGCATATATATGTAATCTAATTTCTTGTGTAATACATCTCATCTCTTCCATTCCATTATTGTCCCAACATGTACCCACTTATGATGAGAAAATGAGGGTTCATAAGCTCATTCTCTAGTTAGAATCAAGAGTGAGGTATGATGTAAAAATGAATGAACCCAAGTCACTACAGAAGGCATATGAATGGCAAGGAAGGCAAATTCTCACTTACAATTCAGCTATTCTATCCAATCTAAGCAATATCAGTAAGCACTTAGGAAGAGGAACATGATCAGAAGACTAAGAACCCTTAGAATTTTAATAAGGGAAATAATGGAAAATAAAGAAGGTTCAATAAAAAATTCCAAAAGAAAACCAACAAAAATCCTAACAATGAAAAATATCAACCTTAGAAATTGTAAAATTCAACCCCAACAAGTAAGGTAGGGGAGTAGAAACCTAAAAAGTATCAAGGACCCAATGAAGGGTGTTATAATTGTAGAGGCCCTCACTATGCTAGTTAGTGTCCATAACAACCAGTGTTGAGTACATCTAGTGGCAAGGGAAAGGAACCTATACACTAGATTTATGCTACAATCAGGAATCATAAGTTGGAGGGACAAGTCACCCCAATGCTTATAAAATGAAGTTTTTTAATAAATAAGTAAATATTTAATTGATAATGGGGCCATATATAGTTTTATTTCTTCTAGTTTAGAAAGGGATATGCCATAAAGGCTAGGATATTTAGCCCAAGAATGGAAGGTCAATGATTCTGAATAAAACTACTCAGTAAACCAATGTTTTCCAATGGTAGATATTACTCCAACTAGTGGTACCACTAAAGGTTGTTTGTATGTGACTCTATTTCATGCTTTCAATGTGATCCTAGGGATGGATTGGTTACAATCCCATAAAGCCTTGATCAATTTCCAAGATATATGGATCAAGAATTCAAGGAAAGGTAAGGAGAGAATAATTTATAATGAGTAGGGGGAAGTCAAACCCCAAATGCTATCAACTATGCAATTAAATAAAGCCCTCAAGAAGGGAGGGGTAGTCTATGTCATGAAATTCAATGAATTTGAAGAATATTAGAAAAGAGAAGTGTTGGAGAAAAACCCAATTTTATAGGACTTTAAGGATGTATTTCCTGAGGATTTACCTGGACTTCCTGTTGTGTGGGAATTTGATTTTATCATTGAACTTATTCTAGGAGCAAAACCTATCCATAAATCTTCATATAGGATGAATCCTATTGAGATGCAGGAATTAAAGGTCCAACTACAAAGCCTATTAGAAAAGGGATTGATAAAACCAAGTGTGTTACCTTGGGGTGCACTGGTTTTATTTGTGAAAAATAAAGATGGTTTATTAAGGTTGTGTATTGATTACATGATGCTTAATAAGGATACAATCAAGAATTGATAACATTTATCTAGAATTAAAGACTTGTTTGGCCAATTAAGAGATGCCACATTATTCACAAATATTGATCTAATATTGAGGTATCATCAATTAAGAATATGTGAGGAGGACACTTATAAAATGACATTAAAAACTAGATATGGGCATTATGAATTTACAGTCCTACCCTTTGGGCTAACTAACATCCCAACTACATTTATGAATCTCATGAACAATTTTTTTAGGAGGTATATAGATCAGTTTGTCCTCATATTTTTAGTTGATATCTTAATATACTCTTGAGACAAGAAGGAGAATGATAAACATCTCAAGATCATGTTAGAGTTTCTAAGGGAGAATCAAATCTATGGAAATCTAGAAAAAAGTATTTTCTGTCTCAGAGGTACGATATCTTGGGCATATTATATCAATAGAAGGAATTATTGTAGCTCTAGAGAAAATTGAAGCCATTCTTAGTTGGACACCCCTTACTAATGTGACAAAAGTACGAAGCTTCATGGGGATGATGGGATACTATAGATGTTATATAAAGGATTATTCTAAGATTTTAGCAACAATAACTAACCTCCAAAAGAAGGAAAAGGAATTTAAGTGGTCAAAAAAGTGTGAAGCTACCTTTGCATTGCTAAAACATAAACTCACTACAACACCAATATTGAAAATTTTGGACCCTCAAGGAAATTTTTTAGTATAAATGGATGCATCATTGGAAGGGTTAGGAGGAGTACTCTCTCAATATGAGTTAGTAGTAGCATATACTTCAAGGAAGATTAAGAAGCATGAAATTAATTATGTACACATGATATAGAGTTAGTTGCAGTGGTGCACTCTAAAAGTTTAGTGCCAGTACTTGGTAGGAAGGCCCATTGAGTTGAAAATTGACCATCAAAGTCTAAGGTATATATTCACCCAACCCATACTCAATGTGAGACAAAGAATATGGATTGAGTTTCTCATTGAATATGACTTTTATATTAAGTATATAAAGGGGGATACAAATAAGGTTGTTGATACCTAAGAAAAATGAAGTACATAGTGACAATAACTAGAAGTCACTTGGATCTAATGGATCAAGTGAAGGAATAACAATATTAAGATGAGTATTGCAAGAAAATTTGATCTAAGTTGAGTAGATACTTTGAGGGTAATAAGGATTTTAGCATGAATGATGACCTTTTGTGTTACAAAGGTAGAATCATCATACCAAAAATAGGTTATTTAAGGAAGTTAATAATGCAAGAATTCCAAATACGCCCTTATTTTGCTCACCCTGGAGGGTTCAAAATGAGGGATAATATGAAAATAAACTTCTTTTGGATAGGAATGAAGAAGGATATCACCAATTTTGTCACTCTATATCTTGAATGTTAAAAATTTAAGACTGAATGCAAGCATCCTGTAGGACAATTGTATCCTCACGATGTACCCACCCAGAAATGGTAGGTTATATCTATGGATTTTATACTAGGTTTACCCAAGATCAGGTATCAACATGATACAATCCTTGTAATAGTCGATAGATTGACTAAGGTTACACATTTCATACCAAGGAACATCAAGGATGATGCTCAGGTAGTGGCTAATAGATTTGCCAAAGAGGTATTCTGATTGCATGGGTTTTATAAAATAATCATTGTAGATAAGGATTCCAAATTTACTTCTAAATTGTAGAAAGCCCTACATCATGTAATAAGCATAAAATTGAATATTAGCTCAATATACCATCCTGACATAGATGGCCAAATGAAGAGGGTAAACCAAGTACTTGAATGCATGCTCTTCATGTATTGCATGGATCAAAAGTCTCATTGGGAAGACTATATTCACCTTGGGGATTTTACCTACAATAATGGACATCACTCCTCTCTAGGAATGGCTCCTTTTTATGCCTTGTATGGATGAAAGTGTAGAACACCATTATCTTGGGATAACCTAGAAGATTAGGTTGTAATTGGGCTAGATATGGTTAGAGAAATGGAGGATCAGTTTGATGAGGCAGAAAATTGCCTCATACAAAGACTACTTTTGATAACTTTTAAAACTATTTGGAACAACTTATGTTATGTTTTGATATTAATCTAGTGATAAAATGCATTATATGATAGTGTTTGCATGTTTAAATGTTAAAGTGCATGTATCCTGTTTTGACTATTTTTTCTGTGTTTTATAATCTGTTTCAGCTGAATTATTTAGTAGATTTTGCATTTAATTGAAGATTGTAATACTAAGTTGCTGCTATGTATTTGGTTCTGTGCTTATTTCATTAGCTTTCCCCACCGTCTAACTATTTCAAATGACCAAAAAGGTGCCAAAACTTGTTCAAAATAGTTTGACTGTGCAGAAACAAGAAATTGTCCATTCAAATTCCAGCCAGCTGTACATATACAACATGGCTTGGAATTGGTCCACTCCAGCTCATGCAAAGGATGGAATAAGTCTTCTGGGAAATTATGGAGACTATTCACGCCATCACAACTATTTTCCTGTGCCTTTGGTGCATGAATTAACACAAACTCTGTTATCCTGCCTGATATTCCGGAGCAGCTCCGGAATGAACGCAGTAAGAACAGTTTTGGTCAAAAGCGCTATAACAGCAATAGAAGGGTGGTAAACGGTGGCTGCAACTGTTTAAGGGATACCCTTATTCTTCCCAACACCTGTCCCTCAACGCATGAAGCCCAACAGAAGGAATGGATAAGGAATAACAGAACAAATCCTTGCATTCTGGGAAATAGTTCTGCAACAGTTGTAGCAGCCCTACATAGCAACACAAAATCCTATCAATATTGTAACCCATTAGTATAAATAAGATAGCTCCCATTTGGTTGAGCATATAGGAGCTAGAGGATAAAGAATAGCAGAAGTTTAAGAGTTGTAGCATTATACTTTAGCAGAACAATATTCTGCAGGTTTCCCCTACACTGTTGTTATGCTACTGCAGATTTAATAAAAGGTGCAGTTTCATTATTTATGTTGGCATTCTGAGTTTAGTGTGAAGCTTTGGTAGTTTAGGATAGGTACTTTCACCTTCTTCTAGTTCAGGAAGCAAGGGCCACTTCCAGGCCCAGGGGAAGGATTAATTCTGCCAGAATTCTGCTCATTTCTTGCTGCAGCAAATCAGCAGGAATCTGACAGCTTATTGCATGATTAAATGTTGAGTTAAATTGCATATAACATTTGGCAAATTAATGCATTGTAGTTAAGTCATCTAGAGTAGATTTTATAGCATAACACTTTCTATTTTAGCTTCAACATTTCCAGTCTGTATTTCCAGTTTGCATCAGAGAATTTCTTGTTATTTCAGTTTGTTCCAGTTTTGCAATATATGCTTATTAACTTTTGAATTTTGTTACTGTGTTAAGATTTCATTTTCTGAAAGGTGTGATGCTTCAAATCCTTAAGTTCCAATTCTATCATTTTAAATTCTACAACAATAGTTCAGTTTTCTTTTCAGCAATAGTGTGAATCTCTACAATTTCATTTCTGCAAGGATAATTAGCAGTTCAGTTTCAGTTTTTAGGAGTTAAAAAGGAGACACAAACACCCCCAAGCACTAACTATCCCATGAATAAATCCATGACCTGGATGAACTAATATTCAGACTGTTTACCTCTGCTTTCGTATATAGCCTTGGACACCACCCTGGATTGACAAACATAATGATTAAATGATGAAGAGTTGACGACACTCATCATTTTTGGCACCGTTGTCGGGGATATTTTAGGTGTTGTTAGGAGAAGTATAGTAGTCCAGGAACTGTCCTATTATAGGTAACAGTTCTTGAAAACTGAATTCTAGTTCATTTAGTGGATGAGCATGGATGAATAGGCCAAGAGACGAAAGAGGAAGGTTTATCAGAACTGGCTCTTTTCCACCAAGGCGTTCTTCACGATCAGGTGAAGATCTGCCTGTGTATGAACTTCCTGAAAGACTTAAAAGAGAATCATCTTCTTCATCAACTAAAATTTTAGGATCTTTGCAAGAAGAGCTCTTAGAGGCACTTGCTTCTAGACATACCCATAGGGCTGATCCATCTGAACCAGTTGAACAAGTCAAAACCGAGGAAGCACCTATGGCAGAACAAGGAGAACGTGATAGGGAAATTGTTGGTCATGATGCTGACAATCCTGTTAGAACTTTTGAATACCCTATTCATCTAAATCCTACTCATAATGCTCCTATGAAAACAATTTCACCCTCGATATTGCCAATATTTAGGGGAATTGTTTTTGAAGATCCTGATCAGTTCTTGTTTGAATTCAAAGTTCTGTGTCAGACTTATGACTATGTCAATGACAACCAGAAACTGAAGTTATTTCCCTCTACACTCAAAGATGCAACCTTACGATGGTTTATGAGCCTTGAACCAGATTCAATCCGCACTTGGGATCAAATGGAAACTGCATTTTTGGATAAGTATCAGGAGTATTGTAGAGTGAGAAATAGGAAGGATGAGTTATTTCGGATTAGACAAGAAGAGGATGAAAACTTAGAGGATTATCTTGATAGATTTACCTTTATTCAAAAGAGATGTGGTCCTATGGAAACTGACTTATTAAAAACTATATTTCTGAGAGGTTTGCAGGATGATTCCAGAGAAGTATTGGATTTAATGGGAAAAGGAGATATAAACCAGCTTGAGATTAATGATATTGTAGAGTTATGCAAAAATTATTCCTGCACTAGGCAAAGAAGAAGGAAGTGGAATCCTGGTAATACTGATATAAAATATTTGATGGAAGAAATGGCTAACATGAAAACTGATATTCTTGTACAATTAAATTCTGCATTAGGGGAAAGAAATGCAAAATCCAATTCTACACCACCCCTAGCTATTTATTGTCCTAGATGTAGGAATAAGCATGCCTTACAGGAGTGTCCTTTAGATAGAACTTCTATCTCAACTATTTGTGGCATATGTTCAAAAGAGCATAACACTGATAAGTGCCATCTCCTACCTCACCTTAAAAATGTTTTGCAAACCCAAACTGAAGAACTTAATGTTATTGGGCAGAGGCCAGGAGGTAACTTTTCACACTACCAGAATGTCCCTCGTTTTCCTACAGGGTGGGGACAAAATCCTTGGAATATGCCTTGGGGATATTCAGAACCACCTCCACAACCCTGGAATCAATCTTGGTCAGCCCCTCAAGACTGGTCACATTCTGGTTGGAATTAACCATGGAATCCTGTTAATCCACCTTGGACACAGAATCAACAATATGGGCAAAGATGGGGGCCACAATACCCATCATATCAAGGGCAACAGAGGTATCAAGGACAGACTCAAAACCTGCTACCAGCTCCTAATCAGAACTTTCAAGGAAGAATACAACCTCAACAAGCACAACCAGTTAAGCAACCTCCACTTCCAGCTCAGCCTATGGCTAACCCAAATAATACCAGACAAGCAACCCCTATTTATGGAGCTGAGTCTGAAGATTCTATTGTAGTTCATGTACTTGACTGTAGTAATATCCAGTTACATTCAGGGAAAGTTTTACCTGACCCTGCTCCACCCACCATTGAAGAGATTGATGGAAAGCAAGAATCTCCACATTCAGAACCAATGCAAACAAAAGAGAAAGAAGAGAAACAAAAAAAATGCAAGAGCAAAAGGAACCTTCTTCGGAAGAAGTACCATACCCTGAAAGGTTTAAAAATATTGCAACTATTCCTGAATCAGAATTAGTTACAGAACTTAAAAAAATGACAATTTCTCTTCCTTTGTTGCAAGCAATAAAGGATGTGCCCTTAATTAAGAAAACCATTCAGGAGTTGTGTATCAAGAAACCTGGTAGAAAGAAGAAAGCCTTTCCTAAAACTATGCAAGTAGAAGGGAAGTTGGCTGACCTGCTATCTAGAAAACTAGTGCCTCCCAAATATAGTGATCCAGGAAGTCCAGTAGTCACAATTACTATTGGGTTAGTGCAAATTCCAAATGTACTAATTGACCTTGGAGCTGCAATCAATGTAATGACTAAGGAAACAATGCAACAACTGCAGCTCAATAATCTCAGTCCTACCACCACAGTTTTGGAAATGGCAGATAGGTCAGTTGCCAAGCCAGAAGGAATCCTAGAAGATATTGCCATTGAAGTCTCTTCCTGGGAGTATCCTGTAGATTTCTTGGTATTGTAGCCTAGGAATTCAGTTACTGGTTATCCCATCATTCTAGGAAGACCTTGGCTTGCTACTGCAACTACTTTTATAGACTACAGATCAGGAGAAATGACTATTTCAAATGGCATTGACCTTAAGAATATTTCCTTGTATCCACCAGCCCAACCTTCAACCAAATTTTTTGGACAAATATGGTATCCTGAGTCTGATGAAGAACAGGGAGAAACTATTGCCACTTTAGCCACAATAATAGTGAAGGAACACATTGAGGAAATCAACTCACCAGAAAGAGAAATTTTTGAAGATGAGACTATCCTAGTTGAAACATTACAAGAGGAAGGACTTAAAGATGATCAAATCATTGTTCATCACTTGTTGTGGAAGGATGAAGACCATACCTCAGAACATCTGTTACCTATTCCCATACAAGAAAGTTCTTTCACACTGCCACATGGATGGCATCATCATCTTCTTACCTCTTTCACATGTCCTATGCATGGAATGATTCCATCTGGCATCACTTATGAAATAGAATCCAGAGTATTTCATACTCTGCAGCCACACCACTATCCATTAAATTCTTTAATCAGCAGATATGAATCAGTTAATTTTGTTTATCCAGGGATTAAACAAATTGAGATACAACCAGGAAAAGTGCTAAATATTAATAGTTGGCTGACTAATGAACAGGAAGCCAAATTATTTGTTGTTTTACAGAAACATGTTCAAGATTTTGCCTGGAACTATAAGGACATGGCTGGCATTCACCCTGAGGTGTGCACACATAGGATATACACTGAAGATGTCAAACCAGTGAGACAACCTCAGAGATGCCTGAATCCTGCTCTAAAAGACATTGTTAAAGAAGAAATTGAAAAAATTTTAGAGGTAGGATTCATCTACCCAATTTTAGATAGTAAGTGGGTTTCTCCATTGGTCATTGTTCCAAAGAAAAATGGGAAAATGAGAGTGTGTGTGGATTACAGAGAGTTAAACAAAGTGACACATAAAGACCATTTTCCATTACCATTTATAGACCAAGTGTTAGATACCCTTGTTGGTAAGAAATTTTTCTATTTTCTTGATGGTTTTAGTGGTTATAATCAGATCCAGGTTGCACCAGAGGACCAGGAGAAGACTACTTTCACATGCCCTTGGGGAACATTTTCTTACAGAGTGTTACCCTTCGGTTTATGTAATGCTCCAACAACATTTCAAAGAGTTGTTTTGGCCATATTCTCTGATTTGACAAATGAGAGTGTAGAGATTTACATGGATGATTTCACAGTATTTGGGGATAGTTTTGAATATACTTTGGAACAGCTTGAAAAAGTTTTAATACGTTGTGAAACATACCATTTGTCTCTTAATCCTGAGAAATGCTTCTTAATGATGGAGGAAGGGATTGTCCTTGGTCATCATATTTCCTCTTATGGGATCAAGGTTGATCCTAAAAAGGTGGAAGTCATCAAAAACCTTCCTCCTCCAAAAACTCAAACTGATGTGAGGAGTTTCTTAGGACACATTGGTTTCTACCACAGGTTTATTGCCAATTTCAGTACCATAGCCAATCCAATGTTTGCATTACTAATGAAAGATTCTGAATTTACTTGGTCTACTGAGTGTCAAAAGTCTTTTGATGAATTGAAAGAAAAATTAACAACTCCCCCTGTATTGAGAGGACCTAATTGGGAATTGCCCTTCCATATTCAAACTGATGCTTCCAATACTGCTATTGGAGCTGCATTAGGACAAATTGACAATGGGGAGCATTATGCCATTTATTATATCAGTAAAAACTTGACAGGGGCTGAAAAGAACTACACTACCACTGAGAAGGAGTTCTTAGCTGTAGTATATGCTATCAATAAGTTTCGACACTATATCACAGGATATCAGGTATTCATTCATACAGATCATGCTGCCATTAAATACCTGATGAATAAACCTCTAGTTAGTGCAAGAATTATTCATTGGTTAATATTGTTGCAGGAATTTGATATCACTATAGTCAATAAACTAGGGAAAGCTAATGTCGTTGCAGATTTTCTGTCAAGATTGCCAAATGCAGATACAGGAGAGTTGGTTGAAGATGCATTTCCTGATGAGAAACTGTTCGCTATTTCTATGCAGTCTCCATGGTTTGCAGATATAGCTAATTACTTGGCTAAAGGAAAAATTCCTCTTCACTTTACTCCTAAACAAAAGAAACAGTTAATCAAGCAAAGTTCTTCTTTCAAGTGGATAGGAGGTTTACTTTTTAAATGCAGTCCTGACCATGTTTTGCGTAGGTGTGTCCGCAAGGATGAAGTATATGATATCCTACGAGCATGTCATGATGAACCTTCAGGAGGACACTATTCAATCAAGAGTACAATTCGGAAGATCTTGGGTACTGGTTATTACTGGCCATCTTTGCATAAAGATGTGAAAAATTATGTTAGACATTGTGATGCATGCCAAAGGATGGGAAAACCTACTTTCACTAGTGAAATGCCATTACAACCTCAAATAGGAACAAAACCATTTGAGAGGTGGGGGCTAGATTTTGTAGGACCCATTGACCCTCCTTCCCAAGGGAAAGTGCATATCTTGGTATGTACTGACTATGTAACCAAATGGGTAGAAGCCCGTGCTTTTAAGCATGCTCGAGAAGAGAAAGTTGTTGATTTCTTGTATTCATAGATTTTCTTGCATTTTGGAGCCCCACAGTCCATCACCACAGATCAAGGACCTCAGTTTACCTCAAGACTTATTGAAGCTTTCACTCAACTATATGAAATCAAGCATAGGAAATCCTCACCGTATCATCCACAAGCCAATGGTCAGGTTGAAGTAACAAATAGGGAATTAGAGAGGATTTTAACCAAAACCATAGCTTCACATAGGAGAAATTGGTTGGACAAACTACCTGAAGCAATTTGGGCTTACAACACTACTTGGAAATCCACCACTGGATTTACGCCATATGAATTGGTTTATGGAAAAAAGCCTCTTTTGCCTATTGAATTTGAGTTATTGACTCTTCGAACTGCTTTGGATGTAGGTATTGATTTGTCACAGGCACAAATGGACCGAATTCTGTAGCTCAATGCATTGGATGAGCTACGGAGGGATGCATTGCACCAGACTGAGATGATCCAAGCACAACGAAAATTGTGGCATGACAGTCACATTCAACAAAGGAAATTTCAGCAGGGCGATTGGGCTTTGTTGTTCGACTCACGATATGAAGACTATCCTGGAAAGTTGCAGACTCGGTGGCTCGGACCATATCAGGTTGAGGAAGTGTTTGCAAATGGAGTTGTACGCCTTTCACCTATTGATGATTCAAGAAGAAAGTTGGTGGTTAACGGACATCGTCTTCGAGTATATCACAAACCGCTAACCAAGGAGGAGTTTCTCAAGCAAGTGGGAAACTTGGATGTACTCATGTTGGAGGAAATCACTTCGTCCAAGATGAACTCAGTAAAGTGACATGAAAAGTAAAAAAATAAAAAATAATAAAAAAATGAAAAAATGAAAAAAAAACAAATAATTCAGAATGTGAAAACCTCTTTGAGGCGCTTCTGAATTGGGCTTACATGAAAACCAGTTTTCTCGGCATGTTTGCCTTGTGGGCCCACCATTTGAACTCACCATCATTGTTCCATTGTTTCTCACCACTGTTTCACTATTTTCCAGATTGCACCTTATTACATTCAGTAGAGGAGTCAGTTGAGAATCAGCAGAAACAACATCTGTATAAAATGTAGATAAAATGGTTATCTCAGGTATGTGCCTTTTTCATTTTAACATTGTAGATATTTATTGTGTAGTGTATGATATCCCTAGTTAGTATACAGGGCATACATAAGATCTGGTTCCAGAAAGTTATCAAGATAGTCTAAAGGAAGAAAAGGCTCTTCAATTGCTTTTGAGTGATAATGCTCCAGAATAAACCTGCTGCACATAATAGTTTCAGAATGAGGAAGCTTTGGAATTAGCTTCAGAATAAATAAGGGTCTGTGCTCTGGAATGAGCTATATGGTAAAACCCATTGGAATGAATTAACGATAGGTTAATTCATTAATCTCCGAAATCATACGATTGAAAAGTCAAATAGGGGACACATGGATTCCTAAGTCTTTGCACCAATTGGGTTGGAAATATCACTTGGGGCACAGATTTCAAATACGAGTTTCAAGGCAGCACAAAGTTTTGGGGAGGACATGGAGTTTCAAAAATTACAGCATGTGACCATATGGCACATGATTCAACAACTGTTTTAAAGGGGAAACTTTCATAAAATGAAATTATACCATGTCACTCCCGATAGTTGTAATTAAATGGTGACATGAAGTAAATTCAGATTGATGATGGCTTCTACGTGCAATGACTTACCACCACATGCCCAGTTCACATTCCCTGGCATGTTGTGAAGTCATTCTTGCGCTGCACCTATTTACTTCTCACCCTCGAGCATAGCCCTCGATAGACCTAAGCATTTCCAAACCGAAAACAAACCTGCTATTGGAATTTTATAGGCCTGAGATACTCAGAACATAGAGAATTGACAATGGGAGGACAAAAAAATAAAATTGAGCTAGACAATATAGAGTATTTGCAGAAAGATGAGGAGTCCATGTGAATTTTTATAGGAGGATTTTTGCCCTTTTTGTGCAAGTTCGATGGGCATTCAGAGGGATTGGCCACTGAGTTTGCATGCACCTTTCACAACAATCAAATTCACATCAACGACATGACAATCCAGGTAAGCCCCAAAATTCTCAGTCAAGTTACTGAAATGCCATTGCATGGGGTTCAAATTGGGAAATCTGGCAAGAATACTTTAATTGAACTAGTAAACTAGTTTAGGGGAGATGAGGATAGGCCCACTGAGTTTGTATTGAGTAATAATATCTACAAGGGGGTCAAAAGAACAAGTTTACAACCTCCTTGGGATGAAGTTGTAGTATGGGTCATTAGGTTTTTGACCTATGATGGGCAATTCCCTATCCTGTCTAGACATCACATGAGAATTCTGACCCATCTTCGCCATGGCAACTCAAACCCTGAGCTTAGGGTAAACCTTCCTCTGTATTTATATCAGGAGCTAGTAAATATGGCCAAAAAGTACCAAGCAGGAAGAGGGTCTCCCAAACACCATGGCCTAATCAAGATTATATGCAGGCATCACTTCAGGGGAAACCCTAGAAGCTTTGATAGGTTTTTTCATGCATGGAATGAGTTGATTGAGGAAGAGGTAGTTGAAAGCCCTGTATCTGAGGAAGAAACAGAGGAAATTGAACCAGAGAGTGAGTTTGATAAAAATAGTGAGGCTTCTACAAGTGAAGTTCCTTCATCTCCAGAAGGACCCCCATCCTCAAGAACAAGAAGAAGGAAATCTGCTTCTGGTTCTGCCAAACGAAAACAGAAGGTCACATTTGCAAAAAATGTACAAGTATTTCAGACCTCTGAAGAAGGTGGAACTTCAAGTAGGTCAAGACAGGTTGAAACAGAAGCTTCTGAGCCAGAGTCCCCAAGCTCTGTTTCACAATATAAAAAGAAATGAAAGCAATCAGCTTTGGGATTGAGAAGGTCTTCAAGACTTCAGAAATCCACCAACATAGATAATGTGGAAAAGGAAGAAGGAACTGCACATGTTGATTTATCTGGAACAGATACCCTGCAGGTGAAAGAAACTATGGAGGAAGTTGAAGATATAAGTGCCAAGGGCACGGATAGTGCAATAGATATGGCTATGCCTACAATGTCCCTCAATTACTCATCAGACTCAGAAGACAGAACCATAATAGAGGAAGCAGGGGGACACACCACTATTGCAGAAATGCCTGCACCACTTGTAGATTATCCTGATTCTGAGGAAGAATCTATAGCAGCTGAAGAAGGGGAGGATGATTTAAGCATCGAAGAGGAGAATGAAATGGATATAAAGACTCAATTACTTGCTGCCAAGAGTGTCATTAAGACACAAATAGGTTGGATTGAAAAGAATGAGACCTCCCTGAAAGAAAAATATGATCTCATTGCTAAATTATGGTAGGAGATAGAAGCGGTGAAGGCCAGACTGACAATTCTAGAGCAACAACCCCCTCAGTCTGACTCTAGAGATGAATTAGCCAATATTCTATTGAACTTGGCTGGTGATGCAGCCTTATCTGAGAGGAACTCACCAATTAGGGCAGCAATTGTAGAGGAAGAAGTTGCACAAGCACCACAGCAGATTGAAGACAGAACAGAGGATGAGGAACCAGGAGCACTTGTACAAATTTTTGAAGGCCTACAACAATAGGATGAACAAATAACACATGTGGATGCAGAGATAGTAGTGCAGGAAGAGGTAAGGCCATAGTCCATTCAAGATCCTATTAATTTGCTTTTACCTGAAGTAGAAATGATAGAAACTGGGATGCAAACAGAATCACCTACAGTTGAAAAGGTAGACGTAGGCATACAGGTTAATATCATTTCCCAAATGCAGCCCATTATTAGACCTCCTGACATAGTCACGTTAACAAGATATAATGAAGATATGGCCTATTGGATGAAGAAGTGTCACCAAATGGAGGGTAAGGTCTCATCTCTGCAGGTCTTGACAAAAGAATTAGAAGATAAAAATTCAGAAATTGATAAATTGAAAAAATAGGTGCAAGAGGTATGCCAAATTGCAGAGTGTATGATACAATGTAGGAGGCCAGCTAGGTTCTATAGTTTAATGTTAAAAGAAATATACCTTCATTGGCAGACAATGAGGATCACTTCTGGTCTCCCCCACAAATTGGAAACTCCTGGAGAATTTCTAGAGGCTTTTTGGCAGAGCTCTGTAGAACACCAAAATTTGTTGTGTGAACTATTCCTGCACAATTTCTTCTTGCCAACTGAAGTGATCTTCCTCCCCCACATATTTATTGGTGATATTCAGATTAGGTCTTTCCTATCCACATTGCAGAATCAAGTTTATTGGGAATAGGAGAAGAAAGCCAACAAAGCAATGGAGTTACAGGCAGTATTGCTCATCAGACCGGTTCACCTTAACCATAGGACCTCCACCAATGAGCACTACACTTTGATGAGAGATGACAGGGTAAGGCAGATGTATCTGGGTAATCTTCAAAAGTGCATAGCTGATTTCCAAACTTTCTGTGCAACATCCTTTGTTGATGCTTTATCAGCTTGCAAAAGCAGATGGGGAGAACTACCTATATCACTGCAGAAGCGAGAACCCATCTCGCCAAATAACCTGATGTGGTCAAGAAGAAGGGCAGAATGTGTAATCCAGACCATATTTGAGGTAAAGGAATAGTGGATTGGCCTCAGGTACAGGAATCCAACAATCATCACCCCTGTCCCATATTTCTTTGATAACGACCCGCAATCTGATGATCAATTCCAAGAATGGCTTAGGGACATCAAAGAACACAGAGGATATTACAATATTGGGGGCAGACTATGGAAATATGATGAACGTTATCTTGACATAGATCTTTGTGTTGTTGTGGTAGAACAGAATGCATGAGGACATGCATTATAATAGGTTGGGGGAAATGATGAGGCAAAAAATTACCTCATACAAAGACTACTTTTGATAACTTTTAAAACTATTTGGAACAGCTTATGTTATGTTTTGATATTAATCTAGTGATAAAATGCATTATATGATAGTGTTTGCATGTTTAAATGTTAAAGTGCATGTATCCTATTTTGACTATTTTTTCTGTGTTTTATAATCTGTTTCAGCTGAATTATTTAGTAGATTTTGCATTTAATTGAAGATTGTAATACTAAGCTGCTGCTATGTATTTGGTTCTATGCTTATTTCATTAGCTTTCCCCACCGTCTAACTATTTCAAATGACCAAAAAGGTGCCAAAACTTGTTCAAAATAGTTTGACTGTGCAGAAACAGGAAATTGTCCATTCAAATTCCAGCCAGCTGTACATATACAACATGGCTTGGAATTGGTCCACTCCAGCTCATGCAAAGGATGGAATAAGTCTTCTAGGAAATTATGGAGACTATTCATGCCATCACAACTATTTTCCTATGCCTTTGGTGCATGAATTAACACAAACTCTGTTATCCTGCCTGATATTTCGGAGCAGCTCTGGAATGAATGCAGTAAGAACAGTTTTGGTCAAAAGCGCCTATAACAACAATAGAAGGGTGGTAAACGGTGGCTGCAACTATTTAAGGGATACCCTTATTCTTTCCAACACATGTCCCTCAATGCATGAAGCCCAGCAGAAGGAATGGATAAGGAATAACAGAACAAATCCCTGCATTCTGGGAAACAGTTCTGCAACAGTTGTAGCAGCCCTACATAGCAGCACAAAATCCTATCAATATTGTAACCCATTAGTATAAATAAGATAGCTCCCATTTGGTTGAGCATATAGGAGCTAGAGGATAAAGAATAGTAGAAGTTTAAGAGTTGTAGCATTATACTATAGCAGAACAGTATTCTGTAGGTTTCCCCTACACTGTTGTTATGCTACTACAGATTTAATAAAAGGTGCAGTTTCATTATTTATGTTGGCATTCTGAGTTTAGTGTGAATATTTGGTAGTTTAGGATAGGTACTTTCACCTTCTTCTAGTTCAGGAAGCAAGGGCCACTTCCAGGCCTAGGGGAAGGATTAATTCTGCCAGAATTCTGCTCATTTCTTGCTGCAGCAAATCAATAGGAATCTGACAGCTTATTGCATGATTAAATGTTGAGTTAAATTGCATATAACATTTGGAAAATTAATGCATTGTAGTTAAGTCATCTAGAGTAGATTTTATAGCATAACACTTTCTATTTTAGCTTCAACATTTCCAGTCTGTATTTCTAGTTTGCATCAGAGAATTTCTTGTTATTTTAGTTTGTTCCAGTTTTGCAATATATGCTTATTAACTTTTGAATTTTGTTACTGTGTTAAGATTTCATTTTCTGAAAGGTGTGATGCTTCAAATCCTTAAGTTCCAATTCTGTCATTTTAATTCTGTCATTTAAATTCTATCATTTTAAATTCTGCAGCAATAGTTCAGTTTTCTTTTCAGCAATAGTGTGAATCTCTGCAATTTCATTTCTGCAAGGATAATTAGCAGTTCAGTTTTAGTTTTTAGGAGTTAAAAAGGAGACACAAACACCCCCAAGCACTAATTATCCCATGAATAAAGCCATGACCTGGATGAACTAATCTTCAGACTGTTTACCTCTGCTTTCGTATATAGCCTTGGACACCACCCTGGATTGACAAACATAATGATTAAATGATGAAGAGTTGACGACACTCATAACAGTTGAAGGTAATCAGGCAAAGGCTAAAAGAAGTTGATCGAAAAAAAAGTTATGTTGATCTGAAAAGGAATAAAAGAGAGTACTTTGTAGGAGATAAAGTGTTCTTAAGGGTTAAGCCAAAGAAGAGTTCTATAAAATCCACAAAGTTGGATCCTCAATTTGTGGGATCCTTTGAGATCACTGAGAATATTAGTCTGGTTGCATATTGACTTGCTTTACCACCTAAATTGTAAAATATCCATGACACATTCCACATATCCCTACTTAGGAAATATTTTGCTAACCCTGAATATGTGTGGGATGTTTCTAAATTGCATATGGTAAAATTGAAGGCTATTGAAGTGATGCTAGTGAAGATTCTTGAGTTTCATTCTAAGTCTATGTGAAACTAGACTCTTGAACAATGTAAGGTCCAGTGGGACCATTTTTTTGAAAGAAATACCACTTGGGAGAAAGTGGAGGACATGCAAAAATATTTTTCCTTCTTATTTGAAAATATAATGTAATAGTTTTTATTTTGTAAAACAGGAAACACCTGGGATAGTGTTTAGTCCCAGGGGGTTGGATGTCATGACCCTCCATAGCAGGACTTATGGTATGGAAAAACTTTGCGAAGATCAATAGAAATTTGATACTTAGTTTTATTGCAAATGAATGAATATATAATTCTTAGATGAATGTATCTTTGAAGAGCATGGTACTATTGATAGATTGTTAATGTGCATAATCAGGTATACTTTTAGGTGGGAGAAATAGAATCGTACACTAGAAATGGAATACTTGAGGTTGGAGAAGTGATGATTAAGGCAACTTGGGAGTAACATGGATGACTACATTCATATAGGTATGCATTATTAGTTATGGGATAATCATCAACTAGCTAGCCACCAAGAGCCACAGTTGATAGCCTGGTAGCTATCGTAAATTATTTGGTTGAGATGGATGACTAGGTTGATAGAAATACTCCCTCTTTGTTTGTTACATATGATTGTTGTCTTTTACTTCATCACTTTTTTGTATCACTAGTTTTGAGATAATGTGCATAAGTTGGTTGCCTTTAAAACTCCTTGTGTTGCTTAAATATTTTAAAATAATAACATGATGTTAATGATTGGTAAACGAACCCTTTAAGTTTATATATATGCATACAAGGTATTAACCTAAATAATAATGGAATTTGTTTAAAAAAAAAAACACCTAATTTAAATGATAATAGAATTTCATTTAAATAAATAATAGAAGACTTTGTTTAAATGATAATAGAATTTTATTTAAATAAGTAATAAGAACTTTAATCAAATGATAATAGAATTTTATTTGAGTAATAGAAAATTTATTTTAAATAAAAAAATAAGAAATTCATTTGAACCTTGGGAGTGAAATCTTATTAACAAGATCCTTGTAAGCTCATTTGATTTTATGTCTATAAATATTTTGTAAAAAACTTCTCCTTTAAAAATTTTGGTGAGAAATATTAAAATGTAAGTGCAGAAGCTTCCTTCCAACTTCAAAAAAGAAGAGAGAGAACTTATTTAATGGAGAAGTTTCAAAGTAAGAGAAGAACATTTAAAAAAAAACACAAAATATCTTTCTACTGCTGGTGGGTGGATGAGGAAGTAACGATCAAGAAGATGGGATTTTATGGGAGATAAGATTGGGGAAAATGGTAAGGAGGATGCAGTTTCCAAGTAGGGGAGGAAAAAGAATCAAGCAAGGATTATTTTTAGAGAGTTTTTGAGCGAATGTAGAGAGAAAATGGATGACCTACAAGTAGACATCCTGAGATCCAACAATCTGTGAACCAACACCTGGAAGAGCCGGACCCTAATAGTGCAAGAGAAGATGGACGACATTGAAAAACTAGGTTAAATTTTAAAACAACTTTCTTTATTTTAGCAAAGGCTTATTTAGATGTATGGTTAACTCAAAATTCACCATATTCAATGGTATCTCATTCTCATTATTTTGGTAAGATGTTCGTTTTATCCACCTCCCGTATCAAACCACCTATTATTGGTTATGCATTGAAGAGTTTTAACCTATGTGCTTTTTCAACCAACTTGTAGTTGCTTGAATACAAATCTATGTGCGTCCCATTCTTGCTATTTTTAGGTATTTTTTGGTTGATCATGGATTTGGTTGTAAGTCATCACCCCTACCTGTGGTGATGTATTTTGCTCCCTTGTTAGTTGTGTTGCGTAAATCATTCTTTTTGCAAATAGGCTCCTCGAGTTGCATTGTAAGACATTGCTAGAATGGGGTGCCTAGCGTTTGACTATGACCTCATTCTTCCTTTGATTCCTTAAGCACTGTTTGCATCCTCGATTTTGCTGGTTTAGTTCATCTCACTTCCCTTGGTTTCTTGCATTAGTGGCCACATCAAAACTAACATTAAACTTGGATTTCACCCGTTGTCACTCATTGTTCAACACCAATTGATGGCCAGGTTCATAGACCTTGGTAATGCTGCATTCATGGTGGCCAGCTATGTTTTCCTCCCTAGTCAATCACAATCGATCGTCATCACCTTATTACTTATTTAAACCCCTTGTAGTTAATATTTTTTGAGTTCTCTTTAATTACTTTCTTAATGAATCACATATTTTGGAAGGAATGTGCATTCATGTTTGTTTTAAAGGTTAGGTAATTAAGAAAATAAAGGTAATTGGGGTTTGGGTTTTATAAAAATAAGGAAGGGGTATTTATTTTGGTAGAAAGGATAATACCCATTTATATTTGAAAATTAAATAAATGACTTTCTTAGTTTATAAATAAATCATGGTTTGTTTTGTTAATTAAGGTTATGGGATTTGATTAATGAAAAGGAAGAATTGTTTATTTTATTAATTAAAGTTAGGGGACTTTGATTAATATAAATAAAGGGAAATTAAGGTTTTTTTTTGTTAAGGTTATGGGGATTTGATTAATGAAAAGGAAGAATTATTTATTTTATTAATTAAAGTTAGGGGACTTTGATTAATATAAATAAAGAGAAATTATGGTTTGTTTTTTTAATAAAGGTTATGGTGCTTTGATTAATGACAATAGAGGAAAATAAATGATTTGAATTATTAATGAAAGGTATGATACTTTGATTAATGAAAGTAAAATAAATATAGACAACTTGTTTAATTAAGGAATAAGAACTTAGTTATTGGAAACAATGGTTACTGGAAATGTTTTGATTAAAGTAAGACTTGTGATCTAGCTATATATGTTGAAACGACTCTCTTGAGAAAATGAGAGGTGAAAATAAAAATGAGAATATTTTTATGATTCAACTAAATAGTAAATGGATGAATACTTTAATTAAATTTGTATAGTTGCAATTTGGAAAAGTAATCAGTAAATGCACTAGTTTCATGTTACTAGTAGATGCATTTAGATGCATGTCTTTCCTAGAACCATGGGTTGCCCTAATCCCTTGCTATCATAAAACAAGCAATGGAAAGATAAGGAGGACCAAATATGGAAGTTAGAACCCATTCATTGACTTGATTTACTATTGCAATGATTTATTTATGTTCATATTAGACAAAACTTGTAAGGAGGAATTCCTAAATGAATACATATGTATTACTTTATTCTTTCAAGAGTATGGAGTTTTTACCATACTTGGATATATGTAATATTTATTGAATGAATAGGAAATGTATATTTAACTTACTATTTTGATTTATATATTCTTTGTATCTAGTTTTCCCTTTTGTTTAATGGTTAAATTTATTTAAATGTTACTCCTTTCCTAAATACTTTCTGTATGCTTTATGGATTTTTCTCTTTAGTTGGTTTATTAGATAGAGTTATTCTTGTTTTCTTGATAAACATAAAATTAACCTAAGAAAATGAGACCTTAGGGTGAGCATAGAATGGACCTAAGAGATTAATACCTCTTATAATGAACATAGAAAAGACCTAAGGGATTGAGACTCCTTGGGGAGAATGCTAACTAAGTAAACTGAATGATTATATATGAGTTAAGATAGCTCGTCATGAAGATGAGATGGATAGTTTAAATCACAATATGTGTAGCATACCTACATATATAGACTTGTGTAGGGTATAGTTATGGGCATATACATTTGATGGTAATGAATGTAATAAGTTTAGCTCATCAAGAGTGATAAGGTAGATAAGCTTAATTGTGGTTACACATAGAATGCCTACATAGATGGACTTGTGTAGGGTATTGGGTGTGATGTAACTCTTTGGGTAAGTTGGAAAACTTAGTAAACTAAACAATAGTAACCAAATGTTGGATTGGGGTTTATAAATCCCTCTCGATAGTTAAAAAAAAAAAAAAAAAAATTCCTTTTCTTGTAGCTAGATTTTGGGATCACTACAATTCGATCAAGCACTACTTCCTTGGATTATGTGACTAAGTTATTAGCATTAAACTTGAGTCAATATACATCCTTATATATGGTAAAATTATATAGTCAAATAAATAAATAAATATCAATTAACTATTAGTGTTCAACTATAAAGGCTAAAAAGTACAAGTAGCAAGTGAAAGATATGACAAGGGTCTTTAAAGAAAAGAAAGCAAAAATTAGAATTAACAATGATCAAAGTGATCAAATATTTTAGGATTTTAAGGATGAAATAAAAGTAAATGAAGATCTATAACAATATATGGAATAAGAAAAGGTGGATGTAAAACAACTAGAGCAAGAAAAGGAAGATCTATGACAAAAACTGGAGCAAGTGAAGGAGAATGCTAAGGCAATGGAACATATAAAAGAAATGAGATAGCCAATTTAAAGATAATAAATAAGTGCTTGAATAAATATATTGATAGAGTGAAAGCTCATGCATATTCCGTAGATATTATAATATGATCGATTGCATATGGTATTGGATAGATATGTAAGTGAAGTGAATGGAAGAATACATACAATATATAATCAAACATGAAGATTTGATGAACCAGGTTGACATGGTCATTGCCAACATTAAAGCTAAGTTTTTCACAAGGCTAGAATTTTACCTGCTCATCCTAAAGAAACTTTACAATAAAACTAATGATTAAATCTAGTGAATTCTCACTAATGTTAGATAAGTGATGACCATGCAACTAAAAAATCAAATAAAAATAAAATAAGCTGATATAGTATATAGAGGTCCAATATACATTTAAGAATATCATAGAATGAAAAGAAATAAGAAGTACCTTAATAGATAAATTATGGTTTATCCAACATATTGATAGAATAAGGGGAATCTATAATTTATGAACAATATGATAGACTAATAGATGAGAAGAAATATAATACAACAAATTTAAGGGAAAATATCACCTAGGAGAGTCTCATATACAATTACAAAACTAGAAGTATTGCTTGTGGGTGTAATTAGATGGAAATATAGTAAGGAATAACCATGTAGGGAGCAATATGGAGTGAGATAAAAAATGATATTTTAAAAGGGTACTCATTCATCTAATGTTTGGGATACCCTACAAATGCTATTGCCATTGACATGAGGTCCATCCCCACAAGTGAATAATTCCTTTTAATTCTTTGATTATGTTATTATTTGAAATTTGATTAGATTCCTTCAAGATTATCTACCCAAGGAAAAATACATAGGCTATAATCTATCATAAATAAACATGATGTTCCTTAAATTCACCAAAACTATTATAGTTTGAGTATGACTCACATTATAAAGACAAAATCAATCATGCAAAGGAAATGGAATGAAAATTGATGCGATTTAGATTCAAAATGTTAGATGATAATTAAAGAGGTCAAGGGGACATCCAATTATCAAGGATCAAGAAATAAAGCAAGAAATATCAATGAAATTGAGGAAAATTGTCCAAGTGTACAGTGGGTTGATTGGTTGAGTTTTATTCACTCAAAGGGACCAATTTGTTGACCATCAAGTGATTTGATAGTGCAAGGAGAAATGGAATCTTATTTTTTATTTCTAGTGATTTGATTGATTCACACATCGATTATTGATCCACTCAAACATGTAAGAATACTATGTAATTATGATTTCATGTAACTAATAGAATAAGATGATCAAGAAGTTGAGATGGAGTATTTGTAGATAGGAGGAAAAAAGACCAATTCACCTATAAGGTAAAATTTATATGGAGTGTTGACTAGCCTATTAAAAAAGAATCATGATTATCTAATTCACTTGCTAAGAAAGGGAGGATATATCAAATCAAGAACAACCATGTGTGTAAGTGTCATATCAACAAGAAAAAGAAAGAAGTAAATGGATTCTACCAACCACTAAGATTTTCAATTTGTGAGGAGTTTGTTTGTTAGAGGAATACCGATTTACTCAAATGACAACACTTCATTGATTAAAGTAGGTATAAAAGAGTCAATTAAATATCAAGGATAACCAATTGGCTCATTCAATTACCAATAGATAATTGGTCAATATTGATTGGCTACTACCTTCAAATTTCCTTAAGGAATTAGTCATGGAGAACATGAAATGAATATTTTGTATCCCTAATAGCAATACTATATAATATCAAATTTTTTAGAAATTTCTAAAATATTGGTTAAGTATGTTAAGGGTGACCCATCCTAAATTGGTGAACCACCATTTTTTAACTTGGAAAATCACCACTTTCAAAAGTGGTAAATTACCACTTTCGGTCTAATTAGGATAAGGACAATAGGGAATTTGAAGAAACCATCTAAATATTGACATTTTTTCTCCACATGGTGCTAATAAAGAGTTCTAAAGCTACTAATAATGTTTAGAAGCATTATAGAGGCTTGTAAAAATAAGAGTGCGTCATTTTGCTAAAGTTGACCCTAAATTTATAGATTTTGCTAAGAGTAGAAAATATTTACCTCTAGTAAATCTTTAAGTGTATATTTTACTATAAATAAGAGTGTGATATAGGGGTAAAGAAATATCATGAAGTACCTCTTGGGGGATCCACCACATATCTTTCCATCTATGTCACCTTGAAGATGCAGTTTGTGAGATTGGATACTTCTAGTTTTTGAAGGATTGATTGAAGAACACCTATATTTTTCCTAATATCCTTCTTTGAACAAGCTTAATCTTAATCTAGCCCTAATACAAGATACAAATATAACAAGGCCTAAATATAAAATTATTTTGCTTTTTGAAGATGAAGTAAATAATGATTTATCTTTTGAAGGCACAAGTGCAAAAGAATGTTGTAAACAAGTCTTACATGGAGTTATATATATATTTTACTTAATTCTAAATCTTGAAGATTTAGTTGGTCCCCTAAATGATTAATACTAAACTAGTTCCTTATTTCCATTTTTCTCATTTTAACAAATAAACTAAAGCAAAAATAATCTAATTAGACTGCAAATAAAACTAATTCCTAAATGATTTAATAAAAGAAATATAAAATAAAAGAACCTATTTCTATCATATAGGTAGAAGCACTACCAATCTATAGAATCATGATGAATGCATTTTCTTGATGATGGCACTTTTGTGTTCTTATAAAATATATAGAAAAATATATGATTAGTGGTAAACAAACCTATTTGACTAGTCAAGAATGTTGGACTCTATTGAACAACATCCAGACCCCTATTGAAATAGATATAAAATTGTTAGAAATAATAAATGTATGAAATATTTTCTTTGTGGTGAAAGTACCATAGGGTTAGTGATAGCATCATCATCATTTTTGATAGCAATTGATACTTTTTCTTTATGAAAACTAGAGAGTGATAGTGCCATTGGACCTATAAACCAATGTCAATTTTACTTTTGAGAGCAGTAAAGCAAGATTGGATGCAATATGAGATAATTTAATGTTTAAAATGATGAAATATTGATATTTTACTTATGGACACTTGAAATATTGATGTTGGAGACTTGAATGCTTGTAAGGATGGTCTTCACAAGATTATGATAAGATATTGGCATAACCATTGGTGGCCAAGTTTGGGAAGGAAAGGTCACATTATTTGTATGGGGAGCTGATGCTAACATGATTGTAGAGATATTATGATAATATGATGAATTCTCATGACTCTAGAGAGATTTTGGAAAAAATTATTGCTTTTAAAAGTCCATGGATTGAGATCTCCCAAGTGTTATATTTATAGGAATACATGGCTCCTTGAGGGAAGAATTGCATTGAAGATAATAGGATTGGAGATGGTAAGAATTTGAAATGAGTTCCAGATGCCATTAATGGAAGAATATTTAAAATAAAAAACATTATATTTAAGGTTTCTGTTGGGATCTATAAATTCAATATTAGGAATAGGGTCTATTTAAGGTGGGTAGCTTGAAAGGTACTAAAAGTTATTTTTATTTTTATTTTGGTGGATGAAAATTAAAAGTTTTGGTGGTACTTTTGTAATGGAACTTTCACCATCATGAATATTGGAGGTCAATTTTGGGAGGAAAAGTTAATTTTTTGGCAAAAGTGTTGCTAAGGTAGCAATGCTAAAGCACCACTGAAGCTTTCGATTGTACCACAATGCGTTTGCTTTTGGAACATTAACTACTTCAAAGTTGGGCATAAGGAATATTGATTCAATTCAGATGACTAATTAGCTAATTTATGAATGGATTGATAAGCTTGAATATTAGCATCATGATTAAAATTGGGTGTCTATATTTACATTTTTTGATGCATTTGTTGCATAATAAATGCATCAAAAAATGACATTGATGCCCTAATTTTGACAGGAAAATTTATTGTTACTTATGGTTAGTTATGTGAGATGATTGATGTTTTGATTATATTTTAGAAGTGATGTTAAATTTACATGTCTAGCAACATAAAATGTTGCCATGCCTAGTGTTCCTCATTTTTAAGAGATAAAATCAAGTTGTTTTTAATTTTAGTTTTGCTTGTGTTAATTTCTATTTTCCAACGTAGTGTAATTTAATTTTTTTTTTATTGCAAAAGTATGTTGTTATTTCAATTTAAATTCTGCAATATAATTTTTGTTAATTCCATTTTTATTTTAGCTTATTATTTCAAGTTAATTTTTTGCAAATTGATTTCTGTTAGAGCTAGTTTCATTTCAACATTAAATTCTATTTTTATTTCAAAAATGTATTGTGTTTTATTTTAGTTTGGATTAGTTTAGTTATTTCAATTATTAGTTGATTTATTTTTGCATTTAATTTAGATTTCTTTCAATTCAAAGTATGAGATTTAGTCTAGTTTTATTTATGAACATTGTAAGGATATTGTGGTTTTTATTTTCCATAGGCTAGTCTAGAACCCTGATATCCAAGATGTAATTCTAAGACCTCTATCACATATAGCCTTAGGTCACCACCTTGGTTTAACAAAAAGAATTAAAGTGAGAGCATTCATGACACTTGTCAATTAGATCTTAAAGACAACAAGAGAAGACATTAAATATGGTAACATTTTCTTATAATTTCAATTGGTAGCCAAAGAGAGAAGACATTAGAGATGATAAAATGTTCCCATATAATGAATACTTAAAATTAGAGATGATAAAATATTCCCATATAATGAATACTTAAATGGTCCAAATAATATTGTTTAATAATTTTATTATCTATTTTGATAACTAAACATAGACTAGATTAATCCTTCCATAAATGTGAAGTTGTGAATCCATATCTTAAATCAAATATATTGAGCTTCCTTTGAGAAGGTAATTAACATATAATATATTGATAACAATATATCCACCAATAGTAGAAGCACATACCTATCATATGTATATCTTCTCCTAAATAGTCCAAGAAATAGGAGTAAGTCATAAGATAGTCAACCCCATTGTATGTGAGAAACCCATATGAACAAGTCATACCTTGTTATTATTATCAAATGTATATTTTTTACATAAGCAATAATACTTTACAACATTGTAATATGTCCTTGAATTGATGTCACAAAATCTTATATCTTAAATAATCATATGATCTTAAAAAGAGCCCAAAATGCTTCCATATGCAAAAGTTATAACCTTTTAATTTTGGGCCTATTAGCAATAAAAATTAAAAAAATTAAATCCTTCAAATACTATAAGGTAAATAAGCAATACAGGGCCTACCACTTATCATGCACTAATAGGGAATTCTTTCACCACTTGATTGCCATCTTGTATGTTGGATGAATAGAAAAGTGATATATGTATGGATCTGATTGGTCATAGTATATGTATAAACATAAAAATATGTTTGTTATGTGCCAAATTGGCTAACACAAAAGTAAATAAACGGTAAATCTATATAGGGAAGGTATAAAAAAATGATACTTGCATGGGGATCATGCTAGGATAGCTAGTTGCCCCTATTCTATATTCAAGGATGTAATGGGAACACCCTTTGCTTGAGGTGAGAGAAATAAAAAAGCTTATGTACGTATCACTTCAAATAAAAAACAATGATTTGAACCCTAGTATTATGAAACTTTATTCTTATAAATTTAAATCATCCACAATGTATTGAATATCAAAATGTTTTTCCAAAAATAATGATCCATAAAACAATAATCCACATGATGAGTCAAAGATAATAGCCTTAGGTAGATAAACATAAATAATACTCATTAAGGAAGGAATAATTCCATATGATCTCCCCATAAGAAGCACCATTTAGAGAGGGAAAATTCACATAACCTACTTCATGGGAAAAGTTGATTATAATAAATACTTAATATAGATGATAATTTTTTACAATTACAATATACCTTCTTTATAGAACCATCATCTAATGCTAACCCTAACCCTATATGACTACTAAACTATTATCCAACTTAGTATTATAATATATTATTCTAAGACAATAAATCTTAGGTTATATTTGGTCCATATAAAATATCCATAACATCCATATACAATATAATATCATATACCAATATGTGTATCCCTAGGCACCATAATATTTTGAACCCTTAAAAAATATTTTACCCTAAAAAAATTAGATTAATCCAAATTATATATTCTTCTAAACATTGTTGACAACTAGTATAAACCTTAGGTCCGAGGTGTAGACCAATTGGTTCAGCCAAATCCCATAATGGGGGCGGAGTTCCAAGGTTCAAATATCGGGCCTCATCGGACTGAACTTTTGTCCCTTTCTTGGTGCTTTTAATGGCATAAAAGGTTAAAATTATTGTGGCATGGTGGTTATAGGGGTGGACTGTGTGAAGATCTATGTGGCAGATTTCGGGGAAAACAACACAGAATACTGTGGTGGCCATAAAAAGTTGGACAACCTTCCAAGATTCGTGGCGGCTACCGATTCCACCAAGTAAATTCAAAAAAAAAAAACTAGTATAAATCTTGATCATCCATCCATGTTAGTAAATATTGATTAGTGATGGTCTTCTATGATGTCCTATTAATATTGTTCCACTCTAATATCCATTAGTGCTCCTTTGGTTTTTTGTGTTTGCTATGCCACTATCATAAGCATAGTAATTGCTCCTTGGGTTCCATGTTACCACTAGAACACTTTGAAATCCATAATTACTTCTCTTTTTATTACCATGCTTTACCATACTTGATGCATTTGTAACTCCATGTAGATCCATGATAGTGTTGATTCCCTATTCCATGATTCTATGATTATTACCATTCATGGCGGTGTGGGTGGTGATATGTTATAACTATATCTAAAGATTTAACATCCCTTTACTTTTCAACCTTTTGTTCCAATATTTTAATTACTTCCTCATGATATTCTTTCTTGTGCCCTTTTTATACTTTATCCTTGTTCTTCTCTAATGGTGCTTGCTTGTACTTTGTATCTACTTCTTCATTGAATTTTTGCTTTTGATTTTGGTTATTCTTGTAGTTCTTCAATTTGTCCCCCTTCCATAACTTCTTATTGCTTCTACCTAGACCCTTGATCCTTAATATGAGAGATATCTTCCAATGTTATCTTCTTTTTCTTGTATAATATCTTCATAAGTTTATTTTACACAATAACGTTAATAGTATTCAAATAATCCAAATAAGAATTACCAAGAATAATATCCATATCATTAATCTCAATATCATAAATATTTGAATGTAAAATATATTTGACCATAGTGATCTTTAAATATTCAAAAATCCTAACATTATTATGCTCAAGTTATATTTCCTTAACATTCTTTTCTTGAAGCTATAATCTCTTAAAAAAATTATTACTAATGAAATTGTACCTTCTATAAGGGTTTATGGAAATAATAACATTTTACTTTTAAATGCATCCATGTATCTATAAAATAATTATTTTAGAGAGAAATAAATCTCTCTATCCATTGTGTTTCTTATCTAATGCTAAATCTGTGGTTCCCTCATCCTTCATAGTGCCATTCATATTCATTCCTTCTTTATTATTTGAGCCCTTTGATTTATTATTCAAGTCTTGTGATGGAATCTTGCAACTAAGCTATCTTACCCTTAGATCCCATTTACTCAACAATGTTTATTGAATTTCCTTCTTAAGACACCATGACCAAAGAAAAATTATCCACCAATATAAATATTCCTCTTCAAAAGTAGTACCAATAGAGAGCTCCTAAAAAACTAATTTTTTCAAACAATGTCTAAAACTATCGTCATCCTCTCCAAAAAATTCTAGTTCAAACCCCATAATGACAATGCAAATAGGGTTTTATAAAAATGTATCTCCATAGTAATTTGAATCTACATTTCCACATAAATAACTAGACCAAATGATTTCCTTTAAAATATAAGTTATTATCTATTTTCTTACCCACATTAAATGATATCTCAAATTTTGTTCTTTTAAAAAACACAATTTGAAAAATATCACTACCTCTATTTCATATGATGAACTTCATAGGGTTATATCTCCCTCAATACTATATGGATTCCTTCATATGGACACTTATTTTGAAGCTTTTCAAATTCTATACAAGATGACATAACATACATATATTTTTGGAGATTGATGCTGACTAAGAAAAAGACAAAACCAAAAGTTCTCCCATGAATTTGAAGAAGCCCAAAAGTTTCTATAGGCCTTGAAGAGTCACTATGACTGTTGGACTTCCTAGAATGTGAAATGAAGTGTTGTAACATCATTTTCTCTCTTGTAAATGTACAATAGTGTAAAATAGCTGTAGAATATTGTGGAAAAACTTTGTAATACTTCTGAGTTCATTTGGAATGCAAAACAACATTCTATTCCATTCATTTTGTGAAATACATGCTTGTTGTCCCTATTTTTCTGAAACCTGCAGTCAACTTTCAAAGCTCATAACTTTTGTTTTACAGCTCTATTTTGCATGTGTCATACACCGTTGGAAAGGTATTTTTGTGTAGAATTCACTCCCAAAATTTCATCAAATTCTGAGCAGTTTTGGTCCCTCAAATTTAGACTATCACATGCTACAATTTTGTATTTTTGCTGCGTTTTTTGCTGCATTTTTTTGCTCTTCATTTTTGGGTCAAATACTTCATTTGGTATCAGAGCTTGGTTGGTTTTTGGGTTTGAGTGAACTTGGGTTCATGGTTCTTGGACAAGTTCATTGAAGAAAAACTTAATTTGTTGTTGCTTGAGTCTAATGGCCAACTTCAACAACTCATTACCCATTCTAAAATTTAATGGGCAAGATTATGATTATTGGAGCATAAATATGAGAACATTATTAATTGGAAAATATATTTGGGAGGTAGTGGAGAGTGGTTATGAAGAACCACCTGATTGGAACACATTACAAGGAAATGATAGGACAACAAAAAGGGAAACAAAGAAGAAGAATTCATTAGCCCTCTACCATATTCAGTCTGCTCTTGACAAGAGTTTATTTCCATGTATTGTTGTTGCTACATCAGCCAAGGAGGCTTGGAAGTCTCTTCAAGAGGCTTACCAAGGAAGTGACCAAGTGAGAATGGTAAAGTTGCAGACCATGAAGAAAGAGTTTGAGAATCTATAGATGAAAGAGGCTGAAAGTGTGGGTGATTATTGTGTTAGAGTGAAGGATGTGGTGAACAAGATGGCCACCCTTGGAGAGACCTTGAAGAAAGAGGTAGTTGTGAAGAAGGTATTGAGATCTCTTACCCCTAAATGGAATCATGTTGCAATAATTTTTTAGGAGAGTAAATATTTGTCTACACTTGAATTTGATTGTCTAGTTGGTTCTCTTATGTCACATGAGGAAAGACTAAGAGAAACTAGTAAAGAAAATGAGGAGAATGCTTTTAATTCTAAATTAATTTTTTTTTAGAATGATGAAGTTGGTCCAAGCACAAGTAAACAAGCACATGGAAGAGGAAGAAATCAGAATTACTCAAGAGGTAGAGGAGGAAGAGGAAGAGGAGTTGTTGTTGGAAGAGGACATGGAAGGGCTGATCAAAAAAGAGTTGAATGCTACAATTGTCATAAAATGGGCCACATTGCATGATATTGTAGAGTGAAGACCACAAATGGATATAGAAGAGCTCACTATGTATGTGAGGATGAAGTTGCACAAGGTAATTTATTTTTGACTAGTGACATGGCTGAAAAAACTAGTCAAGAAGTTTGGTATCTAGATTCCAATTGTTCTAACCACATGATTGGAAAGAAAGAGTTGTTTGCTGATGTGAATGAGAATTTCAAGACCAAGATCATTCTTGGGAACAATAATGCTTTGGATGTGGCTACAAAAGGCACCATGGAGGTTGGCACTAAAGAAGGTACAAAGAAAATTCATGATATCTACTATGCTCCCAATTTGAAGAATAATTTGTTGAGTGTTGGACAACTTGTAGAAAAAACTATAAAGTTGTGTTTGATAACAATGAATGTATCATTTATGATAAGAATAATAGGAACCATATGGTCACCATTGTTCCTATGACAAAGAACCAGATGTTTCCTTTGAAGTTTGGAGGAAAAGGGAGTATGAACATGGCACACATGGCACTTGAAGATAAGAATTGGCTTTGGCATCTCAGATTTGGACACTTGAATTTTAAAAGTCTAGAATTTTTATCTTCAAAAGACATGGTAAATGGACTACCTAAGGTTGGAGAGCACAAGGGTGTGTGTGAAGCATGTGTGATTGGAAAGCATGCAAGGAAGGAGTTTCCAAAAGGAAAAGCATGGAGGGCCTCATACCCACTCCAACTTGTACATTCTGATATTTGTGGACCTATGCAAACACAAAGTTTGGGTAAGTCTTCATATTTTCTCACATTCATTGATGACTTTTCAAGGAAGTGTTGGGTGTATTTTTTGAAACATAAGGATGAAGCTTTTGGCATGTTCAAGATTTTCAAAGCATTGGTTGAGAATGAAAGTGGATATAAAATAAAGTGTTTGAGAACTGACCATGGAGGAGAATTTTGTTCAAATGAGTTCAATGATTTTTGCAAACAATATGGCATCAAGAGGTAGCTCACTACAACCTATACACCACAACAAAATGGGGTAGCTGAGAGAAAAATAGAACCATTGTAGAAATGGCAAGAAGCATGTTGAAGACAAAAGGTTTGAGCAATTCTTATTGGTCTTATGTAGTTGATACAATAATGTACATTCTCAATAGATGCTCCACAAGAGCACTACACAAGAAGACTCCACATGAAGCATGGTATGGCACAAAACCCATTATAAGTCATTTGAGAGTTTTTGGTTGTCTTGCATATGCACATGTGAATGATGAAGTGAGAAAGAAGTTGGACCCCAAGAGTGAGCCATGCATTCTTGTGGGATATTCTAAAACAAGTAAGGCATATAGACTATATAATCCAAAAACTCACAAGTTTGTAGTCTCTAGAGATGTAATTTTTGATGAAGGGGAGTGTACAGTCATCAAAAATCTACAGAAAAAATATATGATGTTGAAGAAGATAATACAATTGGGGGACAACCTTCAAATGTTCCCTCTACTCCTCCAAGCCCACCTAGCAGCCCATCAACAAGTTCAAAGGAGACTACACCAAGTTCAAGCACAAGCAACTCATCTACAAGTCCCACCAAGAATACAAATAAAGGAAAGAGAATACTCAAAGCACATCCAACCAACCAAATGATGGACAAGAACTTTCAAAGGAGGTTAACAAGAAGCCAATTGCAAGAGTTGGACCAAGTTGTTTCAAGATTGGAAAAGCTCCAAATGTATGGTGATGATGAAGAAGAACCAAAAGGTGAGTTGGTGAATTATGCTCTATTTTTTGAAGCTGATTTGGAACCTTCATGTTATGAAGATGCTTGTACTAATGATGTTTGGGTGCAAGCAATGAAAGAAGAAATTGAGTCCATTGAAAAAATGACACTTGGGAACTTGTGGAATTGCCCAAGGACAAGAAGATTGTTGGATCCAAGTGGGTCTACAAAACAAAGTTTAACAATGATGGAAGCATAGAAAGATACAAAGCAAGGTTGGTTGCAAAAGGATTCACTCAAATATATGGTGTGGATTATGAAGAAACATTTGCCCCTATTGCAAGACAAGAGACAATTCAGATGGCTCTTTCATTGGCAGCCAATAAATAGTGGAAATTTTATCACATGGATATGAAAAGTGCATTCTTGAATGGTTATCTAGATGAGGAGGTTTATGTTCAGCAACCTCAAGGCTTTGAAGTGGAAGGAAAGGAAAACCATGTTTACAAATTGAAGAAAGCATTGTATGGACTGAAGCAAGCACCTAGAGCATGGTACTCAAGAATTGATGGGTACTTCCAAGATTGTGGTTTCAAGAAAAGTAAGAATGACCCCACACTCTATTTCAAGAATGAAGGTGATGATATTCTTCTTGTGTGCCTATATGTTGATGATTTGATCTACATGGGAAGTAGTTCAAATATGATGAATGATTTTAAGCATGCTATGATGAAGGAATTTGATATGAAATATTTAGGATTGATGCAATACTTTCTTGGTGTGGAAGTACATCAAGGTGATGGTAAAATTTTCATTTGTCAATCAAAATATGCAAAAGATATGTTGAAGAAATATGGCATGGAAAATTGTAAACCAGTTTGGACACCTGTGGCACATGGAGAAGTGTTGTGTAGAGATGATGGAGAAGAGAAAGTTGATGAAAAATTGTTTAGAAGCATTGTTGGGAGCTTAATGTTCCTTACTACAACAAGACCTGATATTGCATTTGTAGTTTCACTTGTATCAAGGTACATGAATGAACCTTCACAAAACCACATGAGAGCAGCCAAGAGAATCTTGAGGTATGTCAAAGGAACCTTGAATTTTGGCATACATTATGATGCTAACAACAAAATGGAGCTTGTTGGATACAGTGACTCAGATTGGGGAAGTTGCTTGGATGATAGAAAATCAACTTCTAGAAATTATTTTTCACTTGGTTCAGGAGTGATAACATGGAGCTCAAAGAAGCAAAGTATTATTGCTTTATCTTCTATAGAGGTAGAATATGTTGTAGCTACTACAACAAGTACACAAGCACTTTGGTTGAGAAAGGTACTTGAAGAGATTGGTGAAGTTCAAAATAATCCAACAACAATTTTTTGTGACAACACAAGTGCAATCAAGATTGCAAAAAATCTAGTCCATCATAGTAAAACTAAACATATTGATTTGAAGGTTCATTTCATAAGAGACATGGTGGAAAAGAAGGTTGTAGATTTGAAATATTGCAGCACCAAACAACAACTTGCAGACCTATTTACCAAAGGTGTCAATAAAGAATAATTTTTGAGATTGAGAGATAAACTTGTCTCACCACTCAACATCAAGGGGGAGTATGTTGGAGATTGATGTTGACTAAGAAAAAGATAAAACCAAAAGTTCTCCCATGAATTTGAAGAAGCCCAAAAGTTTCTATAGGCCTTGAAGAGTCACTATGACTATTGGACTTCCTAGAATGTGAAATGAAGTGTTGTAACATCATTTTATCTCTTGTAAATGTAAAATAGTGTAATATAGTTGTAGAATATTATGGAAAAATATTTGTAATACTTTTGAGTTCATTTGGAATGAAAAACAACATTCTATTCCATTCATTTTGTGAAATACATGCTTGTTGTCCCTGTTTTTCTGAAACCTGCAGTCAACTTTCAGAGCTCATAACTTTTGTTTTACAGCTCCATTTTGCATGTGTGATACACCATTGGAAAGGTATTTTTGTGTAGAATTCACTCCCAAAATTTCATCAAATTCTGAGTAGTTTTGGTCCCTCAAATTTAGACTGTCATGCGCTGCTGCAAAAATTGTTGTATTTTTTGTTGCTGCAATTTTTTTCTTGCTGTGTTTTTGCTGCACTTTTTGCTCTTCATTTTTGGGTCAAATACTTCATATATATAGAAAAATAAATTGAATCAAACACCTATAAAATCATTTTTTTTAGAAATAATTGCATAAATTCTATAAATCCCAAAAAATAATCCCCACTTTGCTAAAATCATTGCTTTAATACCAATTTTTATGAAACTTAATTCTCATAAACATAAACCATCCATAATGTACTGAATATCAAATAATTCATCCATAATATTACAATACACACAATGTGATAAATATAGATAATATCCTTGTGGTAAAGTAACACCAATAATACTCCTTAATGAAGGAATAACTCCACAAGATCTAATATGAGAGTGCAACTTAGAGAGGACAAAGCCTCATAATCCATCTCATGGGAAAATATTGCATTAGGGTATAACCCTAACCCTAGTTGAGTATTAAACACTTATCCAACTCATGATTACTATATAATTTTCTAATGTACTAAACCTTGGGTTATGTATGGCCCATGCCAATAGTCCATAACACTGTATATAATATAAAATCATTTTTGAATATGTCTATCCATAAATACCATAACATCTAGTAATGTTAATTAAACTATTAAGAACATATTTTTTGACTAGGATGCCTACACCTCACTTAGGATCTATAACACAATGCCCTCATGAAATATAATTTTTTAGTGACCCATGATTGTGTATAAATAAAAACAATGCCTAAATACATCCATATGTTTACTAAAGAATGAAAGTGACTGGGAGTCAAACTAGGCACCCCTTAAAAGTATTTACCCTTCATTGTATTTTCTTATATTTGAATGCATTAATATTAAAATTAATACCATGTATTATTCATGGGATCAACATGTTTGAGGGGAATTTAAGAAAAATATAATTTTCACTAATAAGAATAAAACTAGCAATATCTTGGATGAGAAGACTTCATCATTTCCCACTATCCATACAAACCACTCATTAATGGAAGAAAATATAGAGTGATATGGCATACCAAAAGAGACTCAAAAACATAACCATAGGGTAAAAAATGTAAAATTATTTTGTTGGCTATGATGACATTGGACTCAATTGATATGATGATGCTAGGTTTGACCAAAAATTTCTAGTGCTAAAATATAAGCTCAACAAACTACAATGAGCACCTTGAAAAATAATATGGGAAAATTTGAACCAAATATTTTTGGCTTGTAAAATAATGCAATTACCATCAAGACATTAGATATTTATAAGAATACTACTTGATGATGTGAAAAATATTAAGGAATATCTTCTTCAAATAAGAGAAAGGAACACTACTAGGGATATGATCCTTTGACCTATAATTAAAAATTAGCTAAGAAAATCTTGTGTTGGATGGGTTCATAATTGATTAGCCAGATCCCTATATTAACTTTTTCATCCTTGAAGAGCCAAGGCACAAAGACCCAATAAAACATAGTTGTTGACTAATTTTAAACCTATGACCTTCAAGAAAAAATTACACTCAAGTACCACTTTAAAAAAAAATGATATAGAAAATCTTCTACCAAAAAATGCTAGTGAGTATTTTGCTCAAGGAAAAAGAAGTTGCAAGAGTATACATAAATATTTCTTTTTAACAACAAAAATATGGACTAGCATGGATCAAACTTGACCCTTTTTTGCTAAAGTAACTCTCAATGTGTTTACTAACCAAGACATCTAGGGTGGTTTATCTAGATCAAAATAGTTACATCCCATAGACAAATGGCTTCATCTATCTAATTTTAAAATGGTCTTGGTGCAAAAGGATTGGCATATAAATTTTGTGCCACATTTTAAAATTTTGAATTAAAAATTCTGAATCATCCCTCCAAAATAGAGGAGGTTTTCTTCTTCAATTTGATTCTAAATCTACAAAATGAAAGATAATTACTTTGCATAACTGAATGATGCTACTGTGTATATAATTTGATACCATGTTATATTTTATAACACTTTCTATAAGTAATTAGGAGCATCAAATTCATCACAAGAAAAGTGCAATAGAATAAGGAGACACAATAAGAAAGTAATAAATGAAAGAAAAATATTGGTTAATGGAATACAAGAGGTAGGTGTTGGCCCAAAATAAAATTGCATAAGATCTTTATTATTTCAAATATTTTATGCATTGCTATGATCACCATATGTACACATATACAATCACAATCAAGTCCCATAGGAAGAAATTCCCATATGAGAAGGTAATGGGATAGCTAACAAATAACTCCAAACATTAGATGTAACATTCTGATATCCTTGAAGCAACAAATATAGAGGATATATATAGTTTTAAAGTACCAAATAAGTACTTTATCATAAAATAATACCCTCACATCCCTACCTTATTACATTATTTGAGAAAGTAAATATTGGAATAACTAACCCTCAAATCTTAAGAGAATACTGAAGGAGAATCAATGTTGAATATGCATGAGACTTGGTTTTATTTTATAATTTCATAAAACATTTTTTTGACTTGATGTCATTCCATAAAGTCTACCCATACATACTCTAGCTGAATCTTTTTATACTTTCTTTTGGGAGTGTTCCAAAAAATATCTAATAAGTATCTAAATCTGTGGCAATACTTACACATGTTTGTTTGTGAAAATATATTTTGAGTTGTAAGATAAACCTAGAATTTACAATATATTTTTTCAATGTATCCATGCTCATGATCAGATTGCTCAACAATAGTCATATTCTTGTTCACTTCTCCAATGATATTTTCTTGAACAACCTATAAGTCATTAGTATCACAACTAAAATAATTTATTTTAACTTGTAGATCATTAATGTCACAACTGACATCCTTTGATTCCACATACAAATAATTAGTGTCATAACCAAAGTCCTCTGTGTGAATATAGGTTGTATTACAATCAATTTTGTTTTTTATGACAACATTACTTGTATCACACACCATATTGTTAATTGAAGAAAATTAAATTAGGGAGTTATAAGAATAATTTAAGAAGATTAAAAAGAGAGAATTTATTATTGAAGAGTGAAAGATTAAAAAGTTATTGAAGGGATATATAACCAAAGGTGAAGAATAAAATAAATAGAAGAAGAATAATTATAGGGATCTATAAGAAAAACAAACGATTAAAGAATGAAAAATTGAAGAAGAAGAAGAAGAAGACGAAGATTATTGAATGAAGAAGTGAAAATTATTTGAATTAAATTGAAAGAAGGAAAAGTATTGAATCTGAATAAAATTGAAGAAGAATTATTTGCAAAAATTAGAGTCTATACAAAACATGATAATTTATTCTACAAAGTCTCACATGTTTAAAGTTTTAAAGCAAAAATTTGAAAAAGGATATGACACAGAAAATTTAGTAGTTAATTATTGGCACATTGATTTAGGGACAAGTAGACATATGACTAGAATCAAATTTTGGTTTACTTATTTTCAATAAAAATACGAGGAACTAGTTGCAATGGCATATAATAAAATATATGAAGTCAAAGGTGTAGGAAATATATTAATCAACTTATCTAATAGAAAATGCATGATTAAAAATGTATTATATGTACCAAGTTTAGTTGCTAACCTACTATTAGTATCTTAGATGTTAGACCAAAATCTAGTGGTTGAATTCAAAATTATTGGAAACAAAAAGCAATGTATTATCACCAAACAGGAAAATATTATAACCACTAGATCCTTCACAAATGATCTATTTGCTCTTGATACTTCATCAAATATTATTCTATCAATAAGAATATTAGAAACAAGAGATATTTGACATGAGAGGTTAGGCCATATAATTGCATCATCCTTAAATGAACTAAGTAGATATTAAATGGTAGTAGGCTTACCCAATCTAACATGGTAGCATGCTTACCCAATCTAAAATGCTTAGTAGGAAAAACATAGAGTTACATTTGAATTAAGCTTACACATAGCCTAGGAACCACTAGAAATAATACATACAAATTTATGTGGACCAATGGATGCTAGTCTTGGAGGACATATATTTTAGCTATTTGTTGATGACTATTCTTAAAAAATGGAGGTCTGCTTCTCGAGATTTAGAACTAAAGTGTTAGGATCCTATCCTAACGCCATTTTGTAATTCTCATTTACTTATGTAATGACCCACTTCCAACGTGGGGGATCCCATTATGATATTATTTTGTAATACTTTGTAATGTATGTGGCAAGTATGGTGCCTAGCCAAGTGGCGCCATCTCATGTAACCATTTTTATCAAGATTGTAACCGATGGTAGGTAGGAGATTCTAGCTCGAGTGGCATTTTGCATGTAAGCCAACTCTTGAGCCTTTAGGTAGGGTTGCATGAAGTTTTTCTTTAAAATATATGAAGCCATGTACGAATTCATCCTTTTGCAAGCTAATGAAATATTGAAGGAGGTTGCCCCCTCGAAGAGGCCTACGATTCTGTGTTATTGTGAGATTGTTCCATTTCTGCATTTAATTTCTGCATAGTGTTATTGAGTTATTTGATGTATTTGAGTTATTTTTCAGTATTTTGTGTGAGTGTGCTTATTTTTAATAGTGAGATCCTAACAAGTGGTATCAGAGCGCTTTCTAGGGCCGAGTTCTACTGCAACTGAGATGATTTTTGCCATCCATTCCACCTGTTAGGTATAATTTTCTATGTGTTTTTCATTTCTATTTTTTCCTTTATTAAAAAATCCAAAAAAATACAGTCTTTTTTTTGACCAAAAAACCAGAAAACACAAAAAAATACAGTCTCTTTTTTAGTAGTTGTGTAGGTTAGAAACCCTATGCTGGGGGTTTTAAAATATCATGAAGGAGCTATCATTATTGGCTAAGCTAGATAGCCCATAAAGCATCTAGTGAAGTGAGGGGTGATCAGGCTCCAATACCTAGGCCTTAGACAACACTCGCGCATGGACTTGAGCTCCCACGCATCTTCGGGTGTATCGGGAGACAATCTAGGTTTAAACAAAATTTTATCCAGTAGGAAGCTTTTTGGCCTTGTATTATCCATAGTCCATGGGACACAACATCCCGGATGATCACCCTCCCATACTATCAGAGATGCAGATAGTGTGCTCAAGGGTATGTGTGGAATCCTCCTTGGGTAGTGGCCTAAAATATTGGTCCGAGCACTATTGTTCATCACTACGGTATAACAGAGGGCCTATGGGTATTACATACTCCCTTACTTAGCGTACCCTAGTTCTACAAAACATAACTTCCACCTGCAAATCAACACCATCTCTGTTCTGTTATCCTGCATTCACAACCCCAAAAGTGAGCATACGGAGAAGGCATTCCTTATCACAGAAAACAAACTTGCATGCACCAACAGTCAGGATAGATTTTGCAAGTGTCTACAATAGCCCGTGGTCAGAGACAGAATAGTCAGGACAGTGACAGAAATAGTCTGGTCAGTAATAGAGATAGTCAGGTCGATAGTAACAACCCTCTGTAATAGTCCAGAATTATAGACTTCTAGTGTCAGAAATAGTACTGTCAATGTCAGAGAATCCCTAGGGTTAGTAACAGGAACCATGTTAGTAACCATAATACAAGTGATAGAGGAAGAGACAGGATAGTGATAGGGTGGTTAGGGGGTAGACTACAGGTCAGAGATAGTTGATCCCGAACCCCAACCTTTGAACCGTAACTCCAAATCAGAAATCCACAACACAAAACATTGAAATTTTATTAAAATAGGGATATCTCTTCACACAGAGCTCAGATTGACTCAAAAATTTAGTAGATAATTCTACACTCTATTCCAGAAAAAATTGTCCTTGGCAGCCCCTGGTCAAATTTTGCATCGATTTTCCAAAAATAGCAATTTTTTATTTTTCTTGCTAAGGCCATAACTTTTCAACGGTCAATCAAATTGATCCAAATTTTTGGGAATAGAAGCTACTTGTTATTCTGCACCAAAGACCCTCAAGGACTCACTGGTGAAATTTTAAGTCCAAGTGGAAGAAATTACCTTGACATCGACTTGCAACCAACCAGGAGATCACAAAAAGTCAAGAAATTCAATATATCTCCTCATTGAGCGCTCAGATCAAGCAGCCACCGAAGTGGACCCTATCCTAAAATCAGTGTTGCAATCCATTTCCCAAATTAAATTTTGGACCCTTACTAAAAATAGTAACTCCTGAAACCCCACATCTATTTTTAGTAACTGAGTAAAAGAGGGCCCACAATGGCGAGCGGCACTCATGGACAAAAGGAGTTAGAAATTGCCACAATATTGGTCGATATGCAAAAAGCCCTTGACTACTTGACCACTACAAACCACACCATAAGAGAAGAGATTCGAGAGCTCCGAACGGATCAGGATACCACTAGAATCTACTTAGAAAAATAACTTACAGAGGTGGAGACACAATTGCAAGGTACTCTCACATCTGAACACCAAGCTAAAAACTTTGAACGAGGTCGAAGAAGGGAAATAGAAGACCGAAGAAGGGGAACCGAAGACACTCACTATGACCATGATCCGACCTTCAAAATGCCTAAATTAGATTTCCCTAAGTTTAGTGGAAAGGATGTCGATGGGTGGTTATGTCGGGTTGATCAATTCTTTAGACTCCACAATGTCCCTATATATCATCGGGTTCAGATGGCTTCCTTCAACTTAGAATCTGAAGCCTTACATTGGTTCCAATGGCTACGAGCCACTACCCCTGATCTATCTTGGGAGGACTTTGAGTCCCAACTACTCACCCGATTTGGCCCTAATGACTATGAAGACTTTACAGGAGCATTGACAAAGCTGAAACAAACTACCATAGTTCATGATTACCAGACACAATTTGAGAAATTGGCCAATAAAACAAGGGGCTTGAATGAGGGATTTTTTATGAGTTGTTTCGTGAGTGGGTTGAAAGATGATCTTCAGGCTGAAGTCAAGATGTTTAAACCACAAACCATGATGGAGGCTATCAGTTTAGCCCGATTGGCCGAATCTAAACTCTCAGCTCAATGGTGGACACCATGATTTTCTCAAGCTCGACCTCCCTTTCCTCCTCGATTCCAAAATAATACTGATAATAAACCTCCTACTCCTAAGCGACTGACTACAGATGAAATGGATGTGCGTCATGCCCAAGGGCTATGTTATAATTGTGATGAAAAATTTGTGAAGGGGTATAGATGTGCAAATAAGAGATTGTTCTTAATAGATGTAGAGGAACCCGATAGCAGTGACCATAGTGATGAGGAGAGTGACACAGCTGAAGCACCAACTCAATAGGAAGAGGAAACCCAAGAACCTCAAGCAAAAATTTTTGTCCATGCTCTTGTCAGGGTTACCACTCCACAAACCATGAAAGTTGTGGGTTTTTTCAAAGGCCAACGCCTTACTATTCTTATTGATTCAGGTAGTACACACAACTTTATTGATCCTCGAGTTGCTAAGCAGGCCAATTGCTATATACACACATGCAATTCCTTTGAAGTCATGGTGGCAAATGGAGGCACTTTACCTTGTAAAGGTAAATGTCATAATGTTAAAATAAATATGGGGGATTATGAACTCAAGCAAGACATGTTTGCCCTCCAATTGGGAGGATGTGACATTGTGTTGGGATCCCAATGGTTGAGCACCTTGGGCACTATCTCCTAGAACTTTGTAGAACTATGGATGCAATTTTCACAACATGGACAAACACACACCCTCCATGGTGCCAAAATAGGCCCTTCCCAAATTATCAGTTCCAATCGTATGGAGAAATTGTTGAAAAAGTCATCCCATGGGGTCATTGCACAAATATTTTCAATTCAACCAAGCACTTCCATAGTGGATCAAATTCCAGCAGATTTGCAACTTGTTCTGACCAAGCACGATGGCATTTTTTAGAACCAACTACCCTACCGCCTCGTCGCTCACATGACCATGCTATTCCACTACTACCAGGTAATGCACCACCCAACATCAGACCGTATCGGTATCCTCATGCTCTCAAGTCTAAAATCGAGTAGATGGTACAAGAATTGCTCAAAGTTGGTGTCATTCGATCTAGTACCAACCCTTACTCTTCTCCAGTTTTACTAGTTCGCAAGAAATATGGCTCATGGTGATTGTGTATAGACTACCATGAGCTCAAAAAAATTACCATCAAGGATAAATTCCCCATTCTGGTAGTGGATGAATTGTTGGATGAATTACATGGAGCTATGTACTTCTCCAAGTTAGACCTTCATTCTGGCTACCATCAAATCAGGCTCAAGGATGAGGATATTCCCAAAACTGCATTTCGTACTCATGAAGGTCACTATGAGTTCTTGGTAATGCCATTTGGTCTGAAAAATGCTCCTTCCACATTTTAGAGCCTGATGAACAACATCTTTCACCCTCTCCTATGAAAGTTCATCCTAGTTTTCTTTGATGATATCTTGGTTTATAGCCGCTCATGGGAAGAACACCTTATCCATGTGGATCAGACATTACAATTGTTGGCACAACATCAACTTTTTGCTAAGTGGTCCAAGTGTTCCTTTGGTCTAAATGAAGTGGAGTATCTAGGACACATTATCTCCAAATATGGCATCAAGGTCGACCCCAAGAAGATTCAAGTAGTTCAGGACTGGCCAAAACCTCGCACTCTCAAGGGACTTCGAGGATTCTTAGGGCTTACAGGTTACTACCACAAATTTATTCATAATTATGGTAAAATAGTAGCCCCCTCACATCCATGTTAAAGAAGGACTCTTTTACTTGGATGGGGCCCACTGACCAAGCCTTCCTCGAATTGAAGCATGCTATGACCACAACACCAGTTTTAGCCATGCCAAATTTTTCCAAGCCTTTCATCATTGAAAGTGATGCTTTCGATCGTGGCATCGGGGTAGTGTTGATGCAGGAAGGGAGACCCTTGGATTTCACTAGTAAGGCACTCTCTGATCGTAACTTGGGAAAATCTACATATGCCAAGGAGATGTTGGCAATCTTACATGTCGTAACCCATTGGTGACCATATCTCATTGGGCACCATTTCTCCATTAAAATAGACCATCAGAGTCTCAAATACTTCTTGGAACAATGGGTTGCTACCCTAGAACAACAAAAATGGGTTTCTAAACTCATGGGATATGATTATGATATCACCTATAAGAAGGGCAAAGAGAATCTTGTGGTTGATGCTCTCTCTCACCAATTTGAGGCCCTCAGTATGTTATGTGCCATTTCCTCACCTGTTCCTCAATGGATAGATTCCTTACGATAGGAGGTACTTCAGGATGCAGACTTGAAAGCTTTGGTGGCCTCGCTCCATGATGATCCTACTTCATTCCCAGGCTACAATTGGGATGGCCATGACCTGCATTATCGCCAATGCCTTGTTCTTCCTCGCACATCCCCACTCCATGAGCTTTTCATGAAGGAACTACATACTGCTCCCTCTGTAGGCCATTCAAGATTTCTTAAAACATATGAACACCTCAAGCGCACATTCTTCTAGAAAGGTATGAAATAGGACATCCATGATTTTGTAGCAGCTTGTGATACCTACCAATGGATGAAAGGTGAAATGGTACATTCTTTAGGTACTCTTCAACCCTTGCCCATTCCAGATCAGGTTTGGACTGATATTTCCATGGATTTTATAGAAGGGTTACCTAAATCTGGTGGTAAGTCTATTATTCTCATGGTAGTGGATCACCTTTCAAAGTATGCTCATTTTTGTTCCCTTGGCCATCCTTACACAACCTCCACCATTGCCCAAATATTTCTTGATTCTATTTTTTGCCTTCATGGTATGCCCACCTCCATTGTGTCCGATCGAGACCCAACCTTCACTAGTCATTTATGGCAAGAATTGTTTAAGTTGTAGGGAACTCAACTCAAAATGAGTTCAGCCTATCATCCACAAATGGATGGTCAAACTGAGATTGTCAACAAATGTTTGGAGACCTATCTTCATTGCTTTGCATCAGATCATCCTACTCAATGGGTGAAGTGGCTTCCTTTGGCCGAATGGTGGTACAACACTTCCTATCATACAACAACCAAACTCACCCCTTTTGAGGTCATTTATGGGTGCCCTCCACTCACGCCTTCTTCATACATCCTAGGCAGCTCCAAGGTCCAGGTAGTCGACACTACTCTCAACCAACATACCGATGTTCTCCGCCAGCTGAAGCAGAATTTGGACATGGCCCAGAATCAGATGTGACAATAGGCTGACCAACATCATTCTAAGCGTAGCTTTGATGTGGGTGATATGGTCTTCCTTCACTTGCAGCCATACAAACAATCATCTCTACAACTCCATCGGTGCCAGAAACTTGCTACAAAATACTATGGACCCTACCAAGTTCTTCAATGGATTGGTTCCACTACTTACAAATTGGCTCTTCCACCCACCTCCAAGCTCCATCCTATTTTCCATGTTTCCTCTCTCAAAAAAGTTATGGGCACACAGGTACAGGTTCAATCAACATTACCAGAATTGGATGAAGAAGGGTCCATATTACTCGAACCTAAACAATTGTTGGATCGTCGAACCCGCACTCTCCGCAACCGTACCATCACAGAAGTTCTTGTTCAGTGGTGTGGGCTCCAGCTAGAAGATGCTACATGGGAGTCTCTCCATCAGCTCCAACACCAGTTCCCTCATTTTTAGCTTTGAGGACAAAGCTTTTCGAAGGGGAAGGACATGTTAGGATCCTATCCTAACGCCATTTTGTAATTCTCATTTACTTATGTAATGACCCACTTCCAACGTGGGGGATCCCATTATGATATTATTTTGTAATACTTTGTAATGTATGTGGCAAGTATGGTTCCTAGCCAAGTGGCGCCATCTCATGTAACCATTTTTATCAAGATTGTAACCGATGGTAGGTAGGAGATTCTAGCTCGAGTGGCATTTTGCATGTAAGCCAACTCTTGAGCCTTTAGGTAGGGTTGCATGAAGTTTTTCTTTAAAATATATGAAGCCATGTACGAATTCATCCTTTTGCAAGCTAATGAAATATTGAAGGAGGTTGCCCCCTCGAAGAGGCCTACGATTCTGTGTTATTGTGAGATTGTTCCATTTTTGCATTTAATTTTTGCATAGTGTTATTGAGTTATTTGATGTATTTGAGTTATTTTTCAGTATTTTGTGTGAGTGTGCTTATTTTTAATAGTGAGATCCTAACACAAAGCATTTACATACTTAAAAACTTCAAGCAACTTGTAGAAATAAAAATTGGAAGATCAATCAAGAATCTTCATTTAGATAGGGGTGGTGAATTTATATCAAAATAATTTGAATAATTTCTAATATAAAATGGTATAAAAAGACAACTTACTACAACTTATACACCATAAAAAATGGTATAGCAGAAAGAAGGAATTATCCCATTATGGAAATGGTACATTGTATGCTTAAAGAAGCAAATATTGATCATCAATATTGGGTAGAAGCTATTAAGACTGTAGTATATATACAAAATAGATCTCCCACAATAATTCTTAAAAATATTACCCCTAAAGAAACTTGGTCAAGACGAAAACCTTCAATAGCACATCTAAGAATTTTTGGATGTAAAGCATACATGCACATTCCAAAGCAAAAGAGAACAAAATTAAATACAAAAACTTTATGTGGCATATTTCTTGGATATGATGATGACTCAAAAGGCTACATACTAATTGATCCAATCACAAAAATAATCTATATGAGTAGAGATATGGTTTTTAATGAAGTAAACAAAATTGATATTGAACTCCCAAAGGACAATACAATTTCTATCTTGGATATTTCATCAGATATAGAAAAATATTCAAATGAAGATTAAAAAATATTTAATAAACAAGTTGAAGACTTAGAAGTCATAAGCTCAACACAAATAAAAGAGGCAAAATGGTATACAAATACACTTAAAGACTCAAAGTTAGAAATATTACTAGATCTTACCATTACAAGATCTCAAACTCATAGTATGAAAAAAAAATATGGGACTAATGAGTTCAATAAAAGAACCTACAAAAATTCAAGATGCCATAAGACAACCAAATTAGAAAGCAACAATAGAATAAGGATATACAACATTGATGAAGAACAAAACATGGGATTTAGTTGATCCACAAAAAGGAAAAAACAATAGGATGTAATTGGATCTACAAGATAAAATACAAGGTATATGGTTCTATTGACAAATATAAGACACAACTAGTTGCAAAAATTTATATTCAAGTAGAAGGAATCAACTATGAAGAAACATTTGCACCTAAAACCAAAATGACTACTATTCATACAATTTATGCATTAGCAACTCATATAGGTTGGAAAGTACATCAAATGGATGTTAAGAGTGCATTTATTAATGGAGATCTTGAAGAGGAAGTATACATGATTCAACTAAAAGGATTCATTGTCCAGGGACAAGAACAAAAGATTTGCAAATTAAAAAAATCACTATATATTTTAAAACAAGACCTAGAACATGATATATCAAAATTAATGATCATTACTATGGCATAATTTTAAAATGAGTGCATCTAATTCAAATATATGTATAAAAAAGTTGGATCTAAGATAATAATTCTTATAGCATATGTTGATGATCTAGTTAATAGTCAAAGGAAGTTCAAAAACACTAATATATAGTGTAAAAAATGATTTGGCAAAAGAATTTGAAATGATAGATTTGGGACTTATACACTATTATCCTTGTCTAAATTTTTTCAAAAAGAAAAAAATCTCGGTGACTCAAACAAAATATGCAATATCATTACTTGAAAAGTACAAAATGGAACAAGGGCTATAATTATCAAGATATGATGAGTCACCACAAATTTTTGCTACTATGTATTGTCAACTAATTGAAAGTCTTCTATATTTAACAAATGCCAGACCATATATTGTTTTTGTTGTAAATCATCTCTCCAAATTTACGTAAGATCCTAGAGAAAATCACTGGAAAGCCATAGAAGAATACTACAATATGTTAACAACACCATAGAGTATGGTCTAGAGAACAATATAAATAATAATTTCTACTTACAAGGATATTCATATTTAGACTATGTAGGTTTAGTAGATGACAAAAAATCAACACCAGGCTATGTAATTTATCATGGATCAAGACCTATTTTATGGCATAGTAAGAAACAACATGAAGTAGTTCTCTCATAAAAAAAAGTAGAGTATTGTGCGACAAGAGATGCTATAGGTGAAGCACTTTGATTACAATACATTCTATAAGATATGGGGATCAAAAGAACTCTTAAAATACTAAAATATGATAATCAAAGAGTTTAATAATTAATAAAAAAATTCATGTTTCATGAAAGGACAAAATACATTGAAGCCTAATGTCACTTTATCAGAGGTCATGTTCTAGATCATCATATTCAAATAAAATATGTTACTATTGAAGATCAACTTGTAAATATTTTATCAAAAGCACTTGGACAAAACAAGTATAAGATATTTCAACGTCATCTTTGTACAACAAGAAAAACATAATAGCAACAATGGACCTTCATACCAAATAATGTAATACGAGGGGTGTTGGAGGTATTGCATTATTTGGTACCTTGCAACATTAATGTAAGGACCTTGTAAATATTTTAGATTAATGTGTGAGTCTATAGTATGTGTCACGTAAATAATTGAGTTATGTATGAGGTATCAAGTTAGTAAGTGTGATTTCTATGAGTGAAGTGTCATGTTTAGAAATGAGTTATGAGCAATCATGAGAGACTTTATCTTTATGTAATTATGTGAGATTTATTATGTAAAAGAGAAACGTGAAGAGTTGTATCTCCCATGAGTATGAGGAGATGAAGAGTTTATGTAAGTGCAAAGGTCATATGCATATGAAGAGTCTCATGTATGTATATATTGAAGACAAAGCCTTGTAATATGAAATCAAAGTACCATTGCATTTCTCCATTGCTATAGTAGATGTATTTTCAAAAAATATTTTAGTAGGTTCTTGTGCAATATTTTTATTGAATGAATGTATGAATATATGATATTATTTGATATTGAGATCCTTTTAGAATAGTGGTTATTCACTAACTTGTAATATGTTGTTGGCATTTTTGCCACACTGTAGTCAAAAGTCAAAAAAGGTAAAAATTGAGAAGTGGCAATTTTTGTAAAATTAGCCTAAATAGGCACATATGGACTTGAAAATCTACCTAAAGGAGGGGAATTGAAAAATTAGACTTATGGTGAAAGAATCACCCCAATATCCTAAACGGATTGGGAGATATTAAAGTTTATGTCCCGAGAAATTTCTCCAACACAACTTAAAAATGTAATATGAAGACCTTAGAGGCCCCAAAGAGGGATGAAAATTGGATCATTGTTGTAGATATCTTTCCAAGATTTCCAATGATATATTACAATAGACAATTGGGTCAATGGATCAAAAGTTATGGCTCTGGGAAGCTGTACCACCAAAAATCCATTTTCAGGCACTTTCGAGGCAAAAATCCATTTTCGAGCACTTTTGGGGCGAAAATGCCATGATCAGAAGATTTCGTCCAAGTAAGAATGTTTAATTTTACAAAGTGGAAAAGGGAAAAAATAATGGATAAATAAGGTTCAAATTCAAAAGCGCCCCTCTCAAGGGAAAACATCCAAGCATTAGCTTTTTCAAGCCGAAAATAGAAGGGAGCATGAGAAGGGTGCAGTCAAACTTAAGATTGTTGGGATTTGAACAAATGAGATATATTGATACAAGAAAAGAGTACATTATATAGGCATAAGCCTATATGAAAAGCATGACAAGTGTCAAGAGAATATGACAAGTGTCAAGAAGGCATAGTGCACATTATAATATTCTAACATTCCTCCTTAATGTGCACTATCCTAACTATAGAAAAAAAGTCAACATTAGGTAAAATTCTCCCTTAATGTTGACTTATCTAAAAGAACCCTCAAATCCTTCTTTATTACATGATTTGGTCTAGGCTCATGCTATTTGTGCTTGGCTCTCCAACTTTAAAATTACTAGATCAACAGTGTATACTTCTCGATCTGTTGCCTCAGGGTCAGCCACTTCCTTAGATCTGTTTCCTCTAGGTCAGCTGTCTAAGTGCCTCAAATTCATCCTATGTGCCTTAGGGTCAGCCATTTCCATGGTTCTATTGCCTATGTAGGTCATCCTCTATGTATGTTACCTCTCATAGGTCACTAACTAGATTCACCATGAATATCATTCCCCCTCATGGTGAACTCAATCTAGAAGGTGTTGGTCTCTACAGAAAATGCATCTTAATACAAAATAAAAATATAAGCCATATGAGAGTGTTGGTATCTATCGAAAATGAACTCAATACAATAAAATAATCCATAAAATCCAAATATGGAGGAGAAGAAAAAATAAGGTAAACTTTTGAAGTGAATATTCTCTTTTCTTTTCCTGCCCATGGGAAAGTTTCAAAAGGATTTTCGTGGTTAGGATAGTTTGGTGCTTTCTCCCGACCTTTTTCAATGCCTTGTGTTTCAAATTTGGATTTTTGGCGGGCTTTCCCTTCCTGCCCGTTTTTCCTTTGGCTCAAAGGAAGACATCTTCCTCTGGCACAAAGGATTGCGTGTTCCTTATTTTGTTCCTTTGGGCTGACCTTGCCTGACTTTTTGTCCATCCTTGGACAAATTCCTTTTGTTTCATTCTAATGTTTTGTGTTGTATTATGATCCTTTGTAATCAAGTTTTGGGATCCTTGACAAAAACCCACTTTTAATCTAACAAAAAAAGAATCTTCTGAAGTGTCTTTGTCTGTAGTCTTCAAAAGTTGATCCAAAAAAATCCTTAGATAGAGTCTAGGGTGTTTATGTCTATAGTCCCTAGAGTAGGTTTCCTTATGGTAATCACCTCATCTTATTGGAATGCATGGGTAACCAACCGTTGCATCCGCAAAGTGTGATAGAGGAGAATACTAGATACTAGGATCACATACAAATTTACCTTGGGAGTGTTGGGTTCAACCGAGAGTGCACTCCAAGGTAAAAAAAATTGAGGCTAAAAAATGCATATAAGACTGCCTCAAAATTAAAATTTGACACCACCATTGTGTCCATTGTGGAAATTTTTTTTTGACAGTTATAAATACCCCTATGTTTGGGTATCAATAGGGCCTTCATCTTGTGGAAAAACAATAACATCAAGAATCTAAAATATTCCTAGCATTAGAGAATATTACCCTAGAATATTCCTGGCATCGCCTGTATTGGAATAAAAATAAAATTTTAATTTTAATTTCCCTCATAGGGGAGTATTCTGAAATGTCCTTTAGAATAAATCAATGGCCATGTAAGGCTTCATATAGTAAAGGGGCTTCCTCCAATTTTAAAAAATATTGCCCTGTCACATGACAAAGGGGCATTCTTTGGGGTTTAGGCCATTCACATTAAAAACAAGCATTTTGAAAATTAAAAAAAAATATATGAGGAGATTGGCCAATATGGATGAGGAAAAATGAACCCCACCATTTAAAAATAATAATATCTCTTTTAAAAATTGCCACATCGAAGTGATCCGACACAGGTTCCTCTTGTAAAAATTGCCTAGAAAGCAATAAATTCTACCACAGATTCAACATTGCACTCCATGTGCCCAATTGTAGCAATATTACTTGATAGCCTAACTTCAAATTTTTTAACATGCTGTAGATTCAATACACTACATGTGCCCAATATGAGTAATGAATATCACCTAGATCGAGCATTGTCATTAACATTTGTGCATTGGAAATTCAACACAACATGATACCACATTCACTAGTACTCAATGATCCACTTCTTCTGGCCACTTAACATCTCAAGAAATGGATCTCGTCTTCTGCTAATATTTCCACAATGACTCCTAGTGCACATCCAGAAACAAATAAATCCACACCCACCAGGCAGTGGCAGTAAACCGCTATAATATCTCACACCATATGAGATCACCAATATAGGCCATCCTATGCATAGAAGAACCACTGGGCTGCACCACCACATGTCACAGATGAGCCCAAGCATGTCTCTAACAGAAGCAATCAGGGGACATAATGCAAGAAAACAAAGAACAAGTCACTATCCCCATTTTGCCTTCATCGGAGGGGGTATTAGTGGATTTGATCAGCTGCTAAAAAAATAATAGAACCCCATAGAACATCATGGTAGAACACCATGATTGACAAAAAAAGACACCAAGGCAAATTATGAGAAATAATAGAACCTTCCCGTAAAATGATGTCAATGCATCCCACCATGAAAATTCTTCTCATTGCTGAATTTTTTGGCCATGAGAAGGCCAGTGGGCATGGGTCCTGTCAATCCTCTATATGAATTTAGGAAGCATGGCCATGAAACTATCGTAGGGTAAAAATAAAATAGAAATTGTGTCTCAATGATAAAGTTTATGCTAGGTAACCAATCATGGCCACCAAACCTTCACTAAATATTCATTATAGTGGTGCCAAAAACATATTCAATCAACTCACCTGACGACACACACAATTATCGCCTATAATCAAACTAATGGATATTGCAAGGCAATAAGGCCTTGGGGATCGAACCAATGTGGGTCCTAATGGTGATCAAGAATTTCAATGAGGATAGAAAAATACATCATCAATGAATATGAAAGCTGACAAACTGCATTCTGGCCATGCGATAATGTCACAAGCTATTAATGACACAAGCTATCTTCACCTCCACATTGATGATCGAGAGGGAAATCTCTGCCCATTAACATCATAAACATGACTAAAATAATAAGGATCATCATAGGATATTTGTGCACATAATTTTGGATATATTTTGTGCAAAGAGTCAAAACATGGTGCCTCCTTCTACGATGTCAAGCGGACAACGATTGGTTGAGGAGGAAACATTTCAAATACTTTCCAGATTTGGTAGGTACTACGGATTTGGAGAGGAGGTTTCCAAAGAAATTGTAGCGATGTATGGTCAAAAAACTTGTAATCTCCTCCTATGCATGCAACTCAAACGCAAAAAAAGCAACCGAGCTGGATTGGACTTTGAGAATAAAAGTTCCTGACCGATCAACACCAATAGTAAAGAAAGCCAATAGGAACTCTGGATCATGAGCACACCCACACAGGACATCAAAACTATAATTTCTCCTCCTCAAGGTCATGAGGGTACATCAGATCTATGTTGTTGATGAAAAGCACCTCTCTCGATGATTAGACAAAAAATAGTCAATTATATGCAAATCTCCCAAATCTCTGCAAACCAAATGTTCATCTTCTGTAGTGTCAAGCTGTTGTTGTTAATCAAATCGATCTCCATAGTCAAACTGACATACTACCACAATCACATACACAACTACTGAACATCAATGCCTCCTAGACGTGCAGGTAATGGGCAACAAAGTTTCAAATGCCGACGCCAAAAAAAATTTCAAAGACTTGAAATCTATGGATGCCATCCCAATGTTGGAGAGTCCAACCACATTTACAAAATGACTAGCCACAACACTTTCACGTCCCTTTTTTGTAATTTTGTGTTTTTACATTTTGCAAACCGAGACGACGATCACTAGCTTCTCGTTGCTATATGGATCTGGCGAGCAAACAAAAATTTTTCATAGTCAACATGAACGCCCGATTTTCTTCAGGAAAAAATATGGTGGTAGCAAAAAAACTTGTGATGATGGCCATGTAAAAAAAATATGCTAAGATATGGACTCATCCAATTCTTCAACGTAGCAAAAAAAAACAACACAAATATTTACTCAACTATAAAAACCATAATTTATAGTGAGAATTTCTTGTGTCCCTTTTGAACTAGTTTGGCTTGGGGATAGAGGATAATCTTGCTCAACCATAAAAATAATCTAAAAAATAAAAATTAGGGGAGGAGGAAGGATTTCCATGAGTAAATCCCCCCTCAAGGGTTTCACAGGGCAAGAGAGCACCTATGCTCTAATACCAAATGTTGAGATTCGAACAAATGAGATATATTGATAGAAGAAAATAGTACATTATCTAGGCATAAGCCTACAAGAAACATATGAAAAGTGTCAAAAGAATATGACAAGTGTGAAGAAGGCATAGTGCACATTATAATATTCTAACAAAGATCACCCCTTGATAGGGGCGAAAGTCATTTTTACCCCTTTTAGGGGTGAAACCCTAGTGAAAGTAGCTTTCGGAGTGCAAGCATGAGGATGATGTCATTCAGGCATAAAAAGGAAGTCAAAGTCAACTTTACCCCTTAGAGTTTCACCCCTCTTGGAGGAAAAATTTAATTAAAAGGAGTAAATTTGACCTACGAAAGGAAAGGGGTGAAAGTCTTGAATTTTAATGAAGGAGCGGTATGCTTTCGTCCCAAGTGAGGGGCAAAAACCCTTGTCACCCCTCTTTGGGGTGAATATCATTTTAAAAGTGCAAGTGTTACATTGGAAAAAGAAGTTGACAATTCAAAAAGACTTTCACCCCAAGAGAGGGGTAAAACTCCCTTTCACCCCTCCTTGAGGTGAAACATAACATGGAGAGAAGTTTTAAAGATGATGCATCATGGGCCCGACATGGGAAAATCAGAGCAGGTTTTAAAAAAGGCTTTCACCCCAAGTGAGGGGTGAAATTTAGTGTTGCCTCTCTTTGGGGCGAAAGGACAATATTAAATATTCTAAAGTCAAAGGAGACTATTGACGTCATGGGGCCTATTTCAAATATGTTTGGCATTTTTGCCCATGAAGAAGGTAAATGTAAAAGCAACATTTGGTGCCCAGTTTAAAGCATAGCAAATCAAAAGTGCCCTTGATGAGAGGTGCCATGTGGTTTTGCCTCTCCAAGAGGTGAATGGGATTTTTAAACCCAATTTTGGGTGAAAAGCATTGCACCACGCACTACATCCAAGAAAATGTATTAAAAGTGATGTCGCCTCCCCAAAGGGGTAAAAATATTTGTCGCCCTTCTCTGAGGTGAAACCAAAGAAGATAATTAAAATAATCAGTTGATGGGAAAAATCACCAAGATGTCATTAAAAAGACCAACAAGCTATGTTGTCGCCCATTGTGGCCCTGAAAAGGCTGTTTTGCCCCATTCTTGGGAAAAATCAATTCGTTTACATTAAATTATCAGACGCATTGTTGTCAAAGGTGTATTTTTGTAGATTCTCTTGGAAAGGAGCAAGGAAGGATAAAATTTACTTTTTGAAGCAATGTAAGCAATTCTCCCAAGATTTTTGCTTCATATTTGTAATATTAGAGGCCATTCTTATTCATTTCCAATGCACCGCCCATTGACCTTGTTGATTTAAAAAAAAAAATTAATACTCAGTGGATGTTCTCATTGAAAGTAGAGTTTCAAGGTGTAAGGGTGAAATAAAGTCAACAACCAAGCTCCCAATTTTTAGGTGATTTTGCTACATTCCAATGCACCGACGCTCAAAGTCACTTCCTATCATTTAATCACGCTAATTTCTCCATGTGATTATCCCATCGAAGCTGGATCATAGCTTCCATGCAAAATAGTTTGACCAGAATATTACTAATGTCAAGGAGGAAATTATTCTCACTGGTCTATGATCTACCAATATTTTGTTTGTAATCGTATTAAATGAAAGAGGTGCGACCCTCTATAAATACTAAGCATTTTTATGTAATTAAGGAGGTTAGACATTTAGTAGAAAAAATATTCAAGTTCTTTGCATCAATAGAGGATACTGGGATTCTAAATTTGCAAGTGATCTTGTATATGATTTCCTTCTATTTTATGCTCATATTCATTTTCTGTTGTTAAGTTTAAATGTTGCATCTAAATTTGAACATTTCTAGTGAGGGAGTGAGTTATGGAATGCGACCCTGGAGGTTGTCTATGCAAGATTGTAAGTAAATCCTACTATATTTATTTTATTACATACTAATTCAATGCTTGGGTGGAATTCCTTCTAGTCTATCCCCAATCCTACACCTTCGGCCTGTGGCCATATTTCCCATTTCTTTAAGTTATTTCCAATTTCTTTCCTGCAACTTTAGTCTTAAACCAGTGTAATATTTAGTAAGGGAGCTAGCCATCTCTAGAGATTGGCATGGAGGACATTCATTTCCTTCGACCTTTCAATTTTGGCCATGTCTAGGGCACACAAACATTTGTTTGTATAATTAGGTAGATATTTGACCAAAATTTTTTGGCACACCCGATGAGACCCATGATTTATGTATTGATAGTCCTCACATTTTAAAGGAGCCTAAGTTTGGTGAATCTTTGGCTTACTTTTATCTGGTAAAATCACCTGGTGACTGTGTTGAGCTAAACATCTAGATCTATTGATCATGGATGCCTTTTATGTTTAAAGAAGACACCCCAAAGGAATCAAGTTTTGGTGAGCAACCTTGACCTCACAAGTGGAGAAAGAATGTTCACTTGGTGACTTTGAATTAACAATATGGATTGTGATCTCTGAGGACCACTGTTATAATGGCACATGTATGCTATCCTAGCTGGGATGATCCTAGCCCTCTAAATCTCCAAATTCGGCATGATATTCCCAAAAATACCTTGAAGACCCTAACAAAATACAATGGCACTAAGGGAATGGATCGAGAGCACCTTGAAGATGTTGCCACTCTAGTGAACATCCATGGCATAACCCATGAAGATGTCATGATTAGAATTCTAGTCCTATATCTAGAGGAAAATGCACTATAGTGGTACAGACTGCTCAAGCGTAAGATCATATGCTCATGGGTGGACTTGGTAGGAGCACTTGTCAACACATTTGATGGTTCTAAAGATCCCTTTCAGCTCTTGATGTACCTCTCCACCATCACGAGAGCACATATAGAGAGCATTATAGAATTTAATGTCTGATTTTGGAGGAGAATTCTAGAGAAGATTTGATCAACACCCAGTTAGGCCCACATCTACTATATTTGGGCTTTCCACCCAGACATAAGCCTCCTCCTACTACAATATAGAGAACAAATATTCTTGAGGTCTTTCAGGAAGTAGTACAAGCAGAGCAGCTCCTCCAATTTAGAAAAATACAATGGAGACAAAATGCCTTTTCATTACTCTCTTCGATAGTTTTTTCTCCCAACTATCTTGCGCAATATTCAAAATGGAAGATACCTTAAACTGTGCAGAGACCTAAAACATAGCTGTGTGGAGCATAAGAGGCAGATCTCATCCAGGACCAATGAAGGGAGCATGCAAGTACTACTATATAAATAAACAATATGGTTGCTTGTAGTTTCTATTAGGATCTGGACCAAGAAGAGGAACAGGCTCAAGAGGCTAATTCTAAGAGTGAAGAAGGCATAATTTTACAGTCTTTTTGTGTCCCAATAAGCATTTCTCATGAGGACATTGATCATAAGGAGATCTTTATAGAAGGGCTATAACTGGAAAAATCTTGTTGTCACACCAAGGGGTTAGAGGAACACGTACTCAAGAGCCCATAGTTAGTGGAATCTCAAAAGTGGTAGCATTGGTTTCGACCATCACTACAATCGATATTCGAAGAAGGCTCCCATATGGTAAATATTTTCACCATATTATTCATTAATTGTATAAGTATTGGCATGCATGATAACCTACCACATTGTAGTTGGCTTGCAACCTGGAAAACTTTGGGAAGAGGATAACCAAACTTCAAATATTGTCTAAAGTACAATTAGATCTAGTTTAGACACTGTAGATTCACCAGATAAGCACCCAAAGCCAGGTTTGTGGTTGTAGTATGCCAATCATGTCACAAAATTTTGTGTAAATATTGTAAATAGATCGACTGATAAATAAAGTGTTGAGGACACTAAATGGTGTGATATTTAAAAAAAATCTACTTCATTGGCTCAAATGGTGTCAAAGCTTGTAGGTATGCATTTTATCTTCCCTTGATCATGATCATTTGGTGACCGTTTCTCTTCATTCTATAGTACCTCACTTTCATTCGCTGTACCCACCACTTATGTTCCCCTTCTCATTCCACAGTCATCAGTCACCAATGCTCCTTTCGCCATTCCCATTTCTTCCATTCCTCCATATTTTAATTTGTTGGCCTCTATCCCTAACCCATTTTCTATTCCATTGTTATTTGCCTCATCTTTCACCCCCGTTAATACCATCATGTTATAAGTGCATCAACCCCATCAAGGGTGAGTGTAACTATGGCCCCGTCCATTTCTGATCCTTCCTTTGAGCCAAACCCTTAGTAGCCTCTATTTTTTTTGGATTACAGGAGCAGTTGGCATCAGAAATCAAAGTCTTTCTAGAGTACCTTGAAGCAAAGAAAACTAGTCAAGCTTGATGAAGTTTCTCACATTGGGTGAAAAATATAAATAGGTGTTCGAACAATATCAAGCAATGTAGGGAGAAGCTAGTGCAAGCAGTAAATGATTTGATGCAATAGGTAGTTATGAATCCATTACCCAATGGATAAAGGACTTGGGATCGATTACATCCATATGATTTGAATACCTCGTGAGCTGCCAAAAGTATTGGTACTTTTGCCACACTATAGTAAAAAGTCAAAAAAGGCAAAAATCGAGAAACGGTCATTTTTGGGAAATTGACATAAATGGACACATATGGACTTGAAAATTTACCCAAAGGATGGGAATTGAAATTAGAATTATGTTGAAATAATCACCCCAATAACTTGAACGGATTGAGAGATATTAACATTTTTGTTCCAAGAAATTTCTCCAGCACAACATAAAAATACAATATGAAGATCTTAGAGGCCCTGAAGAGCTTAAACATTTCATTGCTGTAGATATATTCCCAATATTTCCAATGATATATTACAATAGACAATCGGGTCAATGCATCAAAAGTTATGGCTCCGAGAATCTGTACCACCGAAAATCCATTTTTGGTACTTTCGGGAAAAAATCCATTTTCGGTCACTTTTGGGGCGAAAATGTTGTGATCAGAATATTTTTTCCAAGTAAGAAGAAGGTAAATTTTACAAAGTGGAAAAGGGTAAAAATAATGGATAAAGAAGGGTCAAAGTCAAAAGCGCCCCTCTCAGGGGCGAAAATCCAAGCAATAGCTTCTTCAGGCCAAAAATAGAAGGGAGCATGAGTTGGGTGCAATCAAAGTCAAGATCACCCCTTGATAGGGGCAAAAGTCATTTTCAACCCTTTTAGGGATGAAACCCCAATGAAGCTTTCAGAGCGCAAGCATGAGGATGACATCATTCAGGCATAAAAGGGAAGTCAAAGTCAACTTCGCCCCTTAGCGTTTCACCCCTCTTAGAGGTGAAACATAATTAAAAGGAGTAAATTTGGTTGACGGAAGGAAAGGGGTGAAAGTCTTGAATTTTAATGAAGGAGCGGTATGCTTTAGCCCAAAGTGAAGGGCAAAAAACCTTGTCGCCCATCTTTGGGGTGAATATAATTTTAAAAGTGCAAGTGTTACATTGGCAAAAGAAGCTGATAATTCAAAAGGGATTTCACCCCAAGTGAGGGATGAAACTCCCTTTTGCCCCTCTTTGAGGTGAAACATAGTGTGGAGAGAAGTTTTAAATATGGTGCGTCATGGGCCCGACGTGGGTGAATCAGAGTAGGTTCTAAAAAAGGCTTTCACCCCAAGTGAGGGGTGAAAATCAATGGCATATATCTTTAGGGCGAAAGGATATATTAAATATTCTAAAATCAAAGGAGACTATTGACATTGTGGGGCTCATTTAAAATATGTTTGACATTTTTCCCATGAAGAAGGTAAAGATAAAAGTAGTTCTTGGTGTCCAGTTTAAAGCATAGAAAATCAAAAGCAGCCCTGATGAGAGGCACCATGTGGTTTCGCCTCTCCAGGAGGTGAATGGGGTTTTAAACCCAATTTTGGGCAAAAAGTGTTGCACCACGCACTACATTGACGAAAAGGTATTAAAAGTGATGCCACCTCCCTAAAGGGGTGAAAATCCCTGTCGCCCTCCTCTAAAGAAAAACCAAATAAGATAATTAAAATAAGTAGTTGATGGGTGAAATCACCAAGATGTCATTCAAAACACCAAGCTACGTTGTTGTCCATTGTGGCCTTGAAAAGGCTGTTTTACCCCATTCCTGGAAATCAATTCCTTTGCATTAAATTCTCAGGTGCATTACTGTCAAAGGCATATTTTTGTAGATTCTCTTAGAAAGGAGCAAGGAAGGATAAAATTTAATTTTTGAAGCAACGCAAGCAGTGCTCCTAAGATTTTTGCTTTGCCTTTGCAAGATCAGAGGCCATTCTTGTTCATTTCCAATGCACCGCCCACCAACCTTGCTAATTTTTAGAGCATATTTAATACTCAATGGATGTTCCTATTGACGGTAGATTTTCAAGGTGCAAGGGTGAAATAAATTTAACGACCAAGTTCCCAATTTTCAAGCGATTTCATTGCGTTCCAATGCACCGACACTCAAATTCGCTTCCTATCATTTAATCATGTTGATTTCTCTATGTGATTCTCCCACCGAAGCTAGATCATAGCTTCCATGAAAAATATTTTGACCATAACATTATTGATATCGAGGAGGAAATTATTCTCATTGGTCTATGATCTGCCAGCATTTTGTTTGTAATCGCATTAAATGAAAGAGGTGCAACCCTCTATAAATACTAAGAATTTTTATGTAATGAAGGAGGTTAGATATTTTGCAAAAAAACTATTCAAGTTATCTACATCAATAGAGGATACTGGGCTTCTAAATTTGTAAGTGATATTATGTGTGATTTCATTCTATTTTATGCATTTCTATTTTATGCTCATATTCATTGTCTACTGTTACATTTTAATTTGACATCTGAATTTGAACATTATTGGTGAGGGAGTGAGTTCTAGAATGTAATACTAGAAGTTGTCTATGCAAGGTTGTAAGTAAATCTTGTTGCCTTTATTTTATTACACGTTGCTTCAATGCTTGGTTAGAATTCTTGTTGCTTCTATCCCCAAGACTACACCTTCAACCTATGGCCATATTTCCCATTTCTTTCTATTATTTCCAATTTTTCCTACAACTCTAGTCTTAAACCAGTGTAAGATTTAGTAAGGGAGGTAGCCCTCTCTAGAGATTGGCACGAAGGACATTCCTTTCCTTTGACCTTTCAATGTTGTCCATGTCTAGGGTGCACAAACATATGTTTGTATAATTAGGTAGATATTTGATCAACATGTGTACAATTTTAACTGCAAATGATGTATTGTTGCTTGGTTACTACCCTCACAAATTGTGTAAAGAGTATCCCAATATTCTTTTGATGTACTAACTTCACTAATATGAGATTCAATTTCACCTGTTATTCCTAACATAATTATCAATTTGGTTATGTTATATTTTTCATCAAAGCTAATTGTGCTATTGGTTCTTTAGGGTATGGTTCATCACCTAACATTGAAGAACATAAGCTTATACTGATAGGGGGGTGAATAGTATAATACCACTTTTTACTTTTCTTTCCCAAATAGTGTTAATCAATATAATAAATGGCAATATCAATAGCAATAACCAAAGCAATGCACAAATCATCACACACAATAGAGACACCACAATTTACATGGTTCACCCAATGCGGGCTACTCCACGAAGAAAATATTTTACTAAAAATTTCTCAATACATCTCTTGGGAATCCTTCCCAATTACAAAGTTTATGGACCTCTGTCCAAAGGAGATGTTGATCCCCTAAATCTCAAGTTCATGGATCTCTTCCATAGGAGAACTTTTTCCCCTTCTACTGTGGCTAGTGATCTTCTAGAAGACTTTGTCTCTCTACTGCATTGACTAGTGGATCTCTCTCCACTTGAATAATCCTCACTCAAATCTATCTTCAGTTGTCCTAGTTGTTGGATCTCTATCCACTGAGACTTTGTACTTTATAATATGTCACCTCCAAAGCTCTATCAATAAGTTCACTCATAACCTCCTCAAATCTGCTCAATAGGCTCACTCAGAACCTGTTCAAATCTTCTCAATAGGCTCACTCAGAACCTACTAAAATTTTCTCAATAGGCTCACTCAGAACCTGCTTAAATCTGCTCAATAGGCTCACTTAGAACCTGCTCAAATATGCTCAATAGTCTCACTTAGAACCTACTCAAATCTGCTCAATAGTCTCACTCATAACCTACTCAAATATGCTCAATAGGCTCACTAAGAACCTGCTCAAATTTGATCAACAAGCTCACACAGAACTTGTCCAAATATGCTTAACAATCTCACTCAGAACTTGTCCAAATATGCTCACCAAGCTCACTCAAAACTTGTCCAAACCTGCTCAACAAGCTCACTCAAAACTTGTCCAAATCTACTCAATAAGTCCTCTCTAGGACTTGCTCAAATTTGCATAGCAAGCTTTCACAAAATCTCACATAAAATCAGTCCACAAGCCTTCTAAAAGACTTACTTCAAATCAGATCAACAAAATCTCAACTCAATCTCATAGAAGCATAAAGAGAATTGTTAGAGACTCAATATGTTCTATACTCAAATCCCAATCTCAATTCAAAGTAATCTCAACTCAGCTTAATATTATAGAAGCATGAGGATAATTGTTAGAGACTCTATGTTCTATACTCAAATCCCAATCTCAACTCAAAGCAATCTCAACTCAGATCAATATTAACTCAATCTCATAGAAGCATAAAGAGAATTTTTAGAGACTCAATATGTTCTATTCTCAAGGCTCAATCTCAACTCAATCAGAATATAGAATAGTTTGTTTCATGTAACTTGAACAACCACTTCATGCAGCCACTTGACTAGGCTCAATCAACTCTACTCAACCAATCACTTCAAGAAACAACTCTTTCTCACAAACCCTAGTCCAAGAATGAATCAACTAACTCAAAATATTTCCAATAATGCTCAACAAAAAACCTTACATAACAATGATACTCATGTTCTTTTCTAACTCAAGTTCAAGTTCTTTGCATTACCCATTAGTTTCAACAACAATGCTAATAAGACAAGGTTTTAATCGCAACTCTCAATTTAGAAAACCTTGAAACATAAACTCAAAGTACTTCACTCAACCAATGGTCTAAACAACAATGCTTATCAAACAAGGTTTAATCACAACTCACAATCTAGAAAACCTTGAAGCATTAACTCAACCACTTTAAAAAAGGAAACCACAATCAATCCTTTTCACTCCAATGATATTTCAAAAATCAACCACCCAAAAAAAATCAATGGAGAGTATTACTCATACATTTTTGATGCCTTATGAGTTGTCCACTAAATTTGTCACACTCAACACACTTTATTTTTCAAATCTTAACAAGGGTTAGAGATCTTGAGTAATAACACAACAATAATATCCAAATAACACCTTATTACTCCTACTTTATTTTAACATCCACCAAAGTCCTTGTTAAAAGAAAACCCTTAGTCAAAATAACTTTCACTAAAAAGAACTTTATCAAAAACCCTTATTAATCCTAAAAATTTCAAAAATCACAATTAAAAATAATTCACAACTCAAACAGCCACCATGACCTTATTCCCTAAGGTTACTCAACAAATCAACTAACGAAGCACCTTTACCCCTTATCACTCCACCTTAGGCAATCCAAACAAAATATTAATAAAAACCTTAATACCTGCCTCAAGGGGAATCAAACCCTCATCTTGCCCCAACGTGAACACCCTATCCATGTCCAATTTGCCACATGAGCTATAGGCTCGTTGGTGAAAAAGAAGCACCACCCGCTTCTTATCCTTCACCCTCTTTCGCCAAGCGAAAAGTATGCACCTTGGGCGCCTCAACAAAACAAAGTAAAAAATGATGCTTGCAGGAATCAAACGCACAACCTCCTTGTCACAAACACCTTTGTACAATCCAAGCTACCACTAGGCCACGCTACCCAATGCATTTTGGGAAGTGGTCGTTGTATCCCTTTAATGTTCATTGTGTCACTTAAACGAAAAACACGAGCTCTTTTTCTTCGCAAATACCAAGCACAAATATCAATGAGAAAGGATGATTGAATTAAAAAATTCAATGGCATATTTATATGCCTTCCATTTGCTTCGAAAATGTCAGCATTTTTGAAAATTCCTTCTTGATGTCGGCAGATAAACTTTTAATTTTAATTTTAAAATTAAAATTAAAATTTTAAATAAATTAAAATTTAAACTAAATCTTTAAAATTAAATATCTCCATCATCGGGACACATTTTTCGATGAAACGAAAAGCCAACTTGGGTTTTAAGAAAGCCCCATTGCAAATATGCCATCCATGGTTTTAAATAAAAACCTTTTACAAAGCTTCCCTTGAAGCTCCTTTTGGACCCAAATGCCATGCATCCCTTCTTGAACCTTTGATCAAAAAACTTTTCTTCTCATGAAGCTCTTTGTGAAACACAAACATATTGCTTACTTACATATATCATTTTGACATCAATGACAACTCTTAGCTTAGGGACTCAAAATGTCCAACAAAAATTATATCCAAAGTTTTTCCACAAGTATAGTCCTCATTTTATTTTTCCAATGGATGAAATTTAGACCTTTTAGTTGTTGGGAATTTGGTAGAAATAATTTAATAGTCATCTTTGAAATACTCCTTTGTCATTAATATTGAATCTTTTAAATTATATATATATTGATTATATGATCCTCATAACTCCTTTGTTGAATTAATTCTAAGATTTTACATTAATTCTAAGGATATTTCTCTCTTAGATATCCAAAAAGCTCAATAACCTTTATCAATAATTTCTTTAAAAAATAATCACTTTCTTTCTATTGTTGTAAAAGTATTTAAATTTACACTTTTAAGATTTATCCTCCAACTTAAAAATATAATATGCACTGAAATTTAATAATAAATTACTCTCCCAACTTTATCAAAATCATGCATTTAAAACTTAAGCTCCTTTTATCAATGTGCGTTTTCAAAAAAATCATACACTCTTTGACTTTATAACATGTAAAATTCATACCCAATTTTTTTTTTTAAGGTTGCAACTTTTGGAAGGTAATATTTATTAAAATAATCACTAGGTACTTTCTCTTTCTTTTGGATGTCTTCAAATCATGTGGACTAATTTTTGAATGCCGCTTTCTCCATGAAGGTGAGAGTTTCATATTTGCATAGACCAATCTTTGATGCCTTCTTCTCTAGGAATGCTAACATATTGGGTTTGCATGGTTCAAATTTTGATTACCTTTTTCTCTAAAATAAAAAAAGGACTCAAGTTTACATGTATGAGCCTTGAGTGTAACAATGTTTCATAGACAAAAATTTTAAAATGGACCTTGAGCATATCAACATTGCATAGGTATGACTTTCAATGTCTTTCTTCAATTAATAGGCTTTTATTTTTGCATTCAATAGCATGCTCCTTTGCAATGCATGGCACAAAAGGCTTTGAATAATAGTGTCATTTTTGTGGAAAAAATTGATAAATTTGAATAATGTCTACTTTTCTATGCATAGCTTGAAGTAATTTAAAGAGCAACACCTTAATTCCAAGGAAATGATGCCAAGTTGTCTAGTGCAAATCAACTAGATAGCAACACTCTAGTTTCAACCAAGTTATAGGGTCTTTGGTGAAATCAATTGGAGATTTTAAAATTCTATATTGGTGTGTGTCTAGTGTGATAAGCTAATAATATCATCCACCCTTCTATTGGTGCAATCAACTTCTTTCTAGTAAGAAAATCAATGAGGCATTTAAGAATGTTTTGGTGTAACATCAACCAAAAACTATGCACTAGGCTCTGATACACATGTTGACCTAGAATAAAGTTGTAGAAGATTTTTATTATTTTAAATCTTTGATGCATTGGTATTATCACCATATATACATATATACAATCACAATCAATTATTATAGGAAGAAATTTCCATATGATAAGGTAACAGGATAACTAAAAAATAACTCTAGACATAGATGTAACATCTCGATATCCTCAAAGCAAAAGAATAGAGGATATATAGTATTAATATACTAAATAAGTACTTTATCATAAAATAATACCCTAACAGTAGGTTCCATTAGGCACTAAATAATATATCACATTGATGTCACACATTGATATAATGGATTTATAATAGGGGTCTTAATAATATATAATTAGTCTCCTATAATAATTACATTTTATATTAATCCAAACTGATAGAACATAATAAATTTTAGTTAAATTACATATTTTATTATAACCTTAAAAGGTTAACTATACTAGTGGTCTAATAAATGCCACTAGGGATAAATACATAGAATAATGCCTATAGGATTACATAAGGAGTTCATCAAACTCACTAATAAGCTTACATCAAGAGTGTCAATACGCTTACATCATAACTATCATCCTTGGACAATAAGGCTAGATTATTAATTTTTCAACAAATGTTATTATTTGGATTAGTAAATTATTATTATCTTATACTTGCAATTTATATTTATTAAAAATATCCATTTTCTATAAAATTACACAAATATTAGTGTCTATATAAAATAGATATAAATATAGTGAATTATATTTAATTTTTTATTTTAGAACGTGTATTTAGTACAAAAGTTAATTTTATGTATCATGATTTCATGATTATATACTAACCATTATCATATACAATTTGTAAGGCATAATGAATTATTCATGCTGATTTTAAACTATTATATCATTTATTTTTTTGAAAAATAATTTGAAAAAGCTTGTACTAAAACAAAGATCATTTACAAGTTGGGATGAGACTTCTCCCAACCTTAGCCAAAGAGAACACATGTTTACAATAGTAAAAGAAGATTTGCATTGGATCCAAATCTCTTAAACCATATTACTGCAATGGTTGTTCACTTGTTTACAATTGTAAAAGAAGATCTACATTGGATCACAAATCTCCTAAACCATATTTTTGGAATGGTTGTCCAAATTAGCTAAAAACTCAATTTACTCACCAACCTGCCTAATCATCTCATCTTCAATATCCATGTCACTGTGCCACGGAACCCATACCTCCTTCTCAGTGCCAATCTTGGCCAGGAATTCTACCACTTTATTTTGATCTCTACTCACATAAACTATAATCATATAATCTAATTCCATTCAAAATTCCTTAATTTGAGTGACAAGAATCAATCCTCAATCTCCATGTATTCAAAGCAAAGTTCCTCATGCAATCTAGAGTTCCAACCATTATTTGAGAATCTAATTCTAGGATTATCCTCCTGTAACCTTGTTTTACTACCCAAATAGAAGCATATTTGATTGCTAAGGCTTTTGCTTCATTGTTTGTGGCCCTTCCCAAGCCTTGCAGTTCCTAATAGAGCACTGCTCCAACATAATTTTGGCAAACCACTCCAATTATAACTCTACCCAGATTACCTTTTTTAGCTCCATCAGTATTAATTTTAATCTAACCTTCTATGGGTGGTTTCCAACTAGCTTTGTCCTACACATTTTGCACTTCAACTACCACAGTTTTTGTGACTTTGCTCCAAATGACCTACCAAACTCCATCTAAAAATGAAAAGGTTTCTCTAAAATTTCTTCCATTTCTCTCCAACCACACTTGCCACCAAATGAAGTTTAATCTAAGCTCCCAACCAATAAAAATATATTTAGATTTAAATCTACCTCTCTTCCATATTTCCCAAATATTAATCTAATTTAAATCACCATTAGCTCAAATTTTATAATATAAAATACATCTCTCCCATATTTGGCGTGTGAATGGGCACTCAAACATCAAGTGATCAACTATTTCCTCAATATTGTAGCACAAAAAACATTGATATGGACCAATGATTCCTCTACATCCGAGATTATCAAAAGTAAAAATTCCATTATGCATGAACTGCCAAGCAAAGAAGTTAACTTTTGGACAACTCTTGGACTGCCAAATATTTCTCCAATCCTCAACCAGATATGCATGAGGAGGAGGTTCTGGAAGGATATTATCATATCCATCCTTCACTGTGTAGACACCAATGCTCCCATATTCCCAAGCTAATTCATCCTCCTCATATCTACTTGTGAGAAATATTTCTACCAAGATTAGTCATGATGGGTGTCAAATTCGGAGGGATTGAAATTGGCCACTCATCCAACTTCTTAAATTTCTTAAACTTATAATCCTCCAAATGAATAGTGTTGATAAATTTCAATTTGAACCCAACCACTGGTTTCCATGGCTATTTTTATTGGTTTTATTTTAAGGAATTCAATAATTATAGGTGGGTATTGATCCCATGAATCTATCCAAAATTGTGCCTTCTCCCCTCTCCCCACTTTCCAAAATAATCCATATTTCACTACCTGAGATCCTAACTTAAGAGCTTGCCACACTAAGGATCCATTACCATCCAAATGGAAATGACCCACCTCATTTTGGTTTACCTATCCCAAATATTTACTAGTTAAAATTCTATTGAATAAAGAAGTTGGTTGGGAAATCCACCTCCAATAAAGCTTTCCAGCCAAAGCTTTATTATTTAAATTTGATCTTCTCAGTCCAAAACCTCATTTTACCTTGGGTTGGCTTAATTTCTACCAACCTAGTAAGGCCCATTTCCTCTCTCCTTTTGCTCCTTCCCATAAAAATTTTCTAGCCATCTTGTCCAACTCTTTCCATATGGTATGTGGGGCAGCAAGGATAGAAAATTTATAAATTGGCATGGCCTGAATGACTAACTATAAAAAATTTAATCTACCCCCATATCTTAACCATTTTTGAGACCAATGATTAATTCTTTCCTTGATATAGTCCAAAATATTCCTCTAGATATCTATTTTTAGTTTTTTAAAATGCAAAGGGACCCCAAGTATACCACTGGGAGAGAAGTCCTTGTGAATCCCAAGATCTCTAAAATTCTATCCTAAAGCCTTTGATCAAGATTGAAAAATACCACCTTGGATTTTTTATCATTGATGACTTGGTTTGTAGCCCTATGGTATGAAACCAAATAGTGCGGAAGGAGGAATCATTTTTATATTGAATCGCTTTTTGATTGTAAGGTAGAAAAACCCACAATAGACTTAATTAATATATTTGTTCGATGATGCCTTATTATCATATTTGGATTGCATTTAAATACCTAGTCTAATAGTTGTAAGAGTGAAGGGTTGTGACCCTAAAATATAATTAATAAATAATATAAGTATTAGGGTATGTTAGGAGGGTCCTAACATGCCACCCCCCTTAAAGGAGCTTTGTCCTCAAAGCTGGAAATTTGGAAATTGCTGCTTGATATCTTGAAAATTTTCCCACGTTGCGTCTTCTAAAGGTAGACCTTTCCAATGGATTAAAACTTTCGTGATATCGCGAGTACGAAGGTGACGAGAGCGGCGATCCAAGATAGCTTCTGGCTCGACTAGAAGTACTCCATCATCGGAGAGTTCAGGGAGAGTGGTTTGTGTCATGATATGGGCTCCAACTGCGAGCTTAAGGCAAGATACATGAAATACGGGGTGAAGTTTGGAAGAGGGAGGAAGCTCTAGTTTGTAAGCAACGGTCCCAATACGTTGGAGAACTTTATACGGCCCGTAAAATTTGGGTGCTAACTTCTGAGAACCTTTTTGTTTAAGAGAGGATTGACGGTAAGGTTGGAGACGTAAGAAAACCATATCACCCTCGTGGAAACTACGTTCGCTTCTATGTTGATCGGCTTGCTGCTTCATGCGATGTTGGGCGGTGTGTAGGTTCTCTTTTAGGATCCGTAGTATGTCATCTCTATTAGCAAGTTCCGTTTCCACCGCATGGACTTTTGTAGTCCCTGGAATATAGGAAGTGAGGGATGGTGGTGTTTGACCATATAGTGCTTCATAAGGAGTCATTTTGATGGACGTATGGTATGAAGTGTTATACCACCATTCCGCTAGTGAAAGCCACTTTACCCAATGGAGTGGTTGAGTGGAAACAAAACATCGAAGGTATGTTTCCAAGCATTTATTTACAACTTCTGTTTGGCCATCGGTTTGAGGATGGTAAGCGGAGCTCATACGAAGTTGAGTACCTTGTAATTTGAACAATTCCTTCCAAAAGGTGCTAGTGAAAGTTGGGTCGCGGTCACTAACAATTGTGGAGGGCATACCATGTAATTTAAAGATGTTATCTAGGAAGAGGTGGGCTATAGTGCTAGCGGTATAAGGATGAGCCACGAAACAAAAATGGGCATATTTAGATAAACGATCAACGACTACGAAAATGGTTGTTTTTCCTCCTGATTTTGGTAATCCTTCAATAAAGTCCATAGAAATATCTGCCCATGTTTTGGTGGGTATAGGAAGAGGTTGAAGTAATCCTGGAATAGCGAGGGTCTCCCCCTTTTGTCTTTGGCAAACTTCACATTCTTTTACAAAGTTTTTGATGTAATTTTTCATTCCTACCCAATAGAAGGAGGTAGTGGCTCTTTTATAGGTTTTTAAGAACCCTGAGTGGCCTGCAGTGGGTGAGGTATGTAACTCATGAAGAAGTTTTTCATGATAAGTTGAATTGGGGGTGAGGACCATCCTCCCTTTGTATCTTAATATATTGTCCTTCCAAGTGTATGGAGGTTTGCTACTAGGATTATGTTGAAGTTGTTGAATTAAGGCATGGATAGTAGGATCATTTATCCATTCTTCATGCACCTCATCTACCCATTTAGGAATAAGGGAGGAAAGAGCATGGACTTGAGGCATATCTTCAAATTTTCTAGAAAGTGCATCGGCTGCCATGTTGTCCTTTCCATTTTTATATGTAATTTCATAATCATAGCCAAGAAGTTTAGTAACCCATTTTTGTTGTTTCGGGGTATTAGTCCTTTGTTCCAAAAAATACTTCAAGCTATGATGGTCAGTGCGTATAATGAAATGTTGGCCAATAAGGTAAGGCCTCCAATGTTGAATAGCATGGACAATCGCCAACATCTCTTTTTCATACGTAGAGCGAGCTAAATTCTTAGGAGAAAATGCTTTGCTTATAAAAGCTAGAGGCCTTTCATCCTGCATGAGTACGGCTCCCATTCCTATTCCTGAAGCATCACTTTCAATGACGAACGGTTTAGAAAAGTTGGGCATGGCTAGAACAAGGGGTGGTACACATTGCAGTTTTCAAGGTGATAAAGGCCTCATCCACTTTAGACGACCATTTGAAAGCATTTTTCTTAAGTAATGTTGTTAGAGGAGCAGCGATTTTACCATAATTTTGGACAAATTTTCTATAATATCCCGTTAGTCCAAGAAACCCACGTAGAGCTTTTAAGGTTTTTGGAATAGGCCAATTTTTCACCTCCTCGATTTTGGAAGGATCTACCATAACTCCTTCCTTTGAGACAATATGCCCTAAGTATTCAATTTCTTGTTTTCCAAAGGAACACTTTGATATTTTTGCATAAAGTTGATTTTCCTTCAAGATTTGGAACGCTTGTCTAACATGGTCCAAATGTTCTTCCCATGTTTTGCTATAAATCAAAATGTCATCAAAGAAAACTAATATAAATTTACGAAGAAAAGGGTGAAATACCTTATTCATTAGACTTTGAAAGGTAGAAGGAGCGTTGGTCAGGCCAAATGGCATCACCAAGAATTCGTAGTGCCCTTCGTGAGTGCGAAAGGCCATCTTAGGAATATCCTTTTCATTGACTCGTATTTGGTGGTAGCCTGACCGTAAGTCTAACTTGGAAAAATAAGCTGCCCCGTGGAGTTCATCTAATAGCTCGTCTATGACCGGAATAGGAAATTTATCTTTGATGGTCATTTTATTAAGCGCTCGAAAATCGACACATAAACGCCACGAGCCATCCTTTTTTCTAACTAAAATAATTGGAGAGGAGTAAGGGCTTTTGCTAGGTCTAATGACTCCTGCCTTAAGAAGCTCTTGTACTAATTTCTCTATTTCGGTCTTTTGGAGGTATGGATAATGATAAGGTCTAATATTAGGAGGTTGATGCCCTGGAAATAGTGGAATAGTGTGATCGTGACTTCGTTGTGGAGGTAGTCCTTTTGGTTCATTGAATACCGCCTTATGGTGGTCTAAAATATTTTGTAACTCTGGTGTCTCGTCTTCTTTGTGACTAGGTTGAATTGAAAATAATTGGGCGACCATTCCTTTGTTTCCTTTTCGGATAATTTTCTCCATTCTATGCGAGCTGACGATTTGGGAAGGTCCTGATTTCAGGCCTTGGATAATATAGGTTTGGTTCTTTGTTGTGAATTTCATCCATAGTTCATCAAATTCCCATTGGACTACGCCCAAGGTTCGTAACCATTGTACGCCTAGTACAATGTCGCACCCACCTAGGGGTAGGACGTACATGTCGCCTTTCATGTTATAAACCCCCATAGTTAGTTTTATATTTTTGCATTTTCCTTTGCATGCAATTTTTTTGCCATTTCCAATCATCACTTTGAAGTTATTGCAAGGGTATATAAAACAATTTGCTTGTTTAGCCACCTTTGGATCGATAAAATTGTGCGTGCTACCAGAATCTAGGAGCACGGTAAGGTTTTGTTTCTTAAAATACCCTTTAACTCGCATTGTTTGAGGGGCAAAAAATTCGGCAAGGGCGTTGAAGGAAACCTTTGGTGCATTTTCTTCGTCACTTTCAAGTGTGTTGGATAATACCTCTACTTCGAGTTCAGGTTCCTCTTCAGTAGAATTCCCTTCCTCTGTGGCATCTAGAATATATAATTTTCGTGAGGCACATTTATGATTTCTGTCAAATTTCTCATCGCAATGGTAGCAAAGACCCTTAGCTTGTCTTTCCTTCATTTCCTCGAAACTCAGACGCTTAATTGGTAGAGCGGGGTTAATTTTGGGGGCTGTGTAGGAGTTTTGGGTTCATCCATTTTGCATTGGTTTGGGGTTGGTATAAGTGTTTGATGGTTTCCCCCAAGTTGGTTTTGTGAACCGATTTCGTGCCTTGATTTTGTCCTCCGCTAATTTCGCCAAGCCGATGGTCTCTAACATGTTTGTAGGGTTATACATTTGCACCTCTATTCGAATTTCTTCTTTTAATCCACTGACAAAACATTCTTGAAAGAAGGCAGCGTCTAATCCGGATGTTCGATTAGCTAGCCTTTCAAATTCTGCTTGGTATTCGCTTACCGAAGTGGTTTGGCATAATTTAGTGAGGGCCCCTGTAAAGCTTTGAAACTTGCTAGGGCCGAATCGCACTAATAGATTCTGTGTAAAGGTTGACCATGTCGGAGTGCCGTTAGTTTTCTCGAACCATTGGTACCATTGGATGGCATCATTTTCCAAGTGGAAGGAGGCGATATGCACTTTTTGCATTTTTGGAATTTGATTTAGTGAGAAATATTGCTCTGCTCGGTAGATCCAGTTTGTAGGGTCTCCTCCTTCAAATTTTGGGAAGTCTAATTTGGTCGTCCGTGGTAGAATGGAAGTTTGTGGACCTCCTAACATTGCTCGGTTTGATGACCCGTTGTTGGTTGAATTTGCATGTGGTGTTGCCTGATTTTGATTGATGGCATCAAGTTTAACATCCATTGCAAATATTTTCTCGAAGAGTTCTCTTGTGTTACGGGTATTCTCCTCTCTTTCCTATTGAACTTCTTCAGCGAGCCTTTCATGTTTCTCATGAATGGAATCCAGTGATCGTCGTCCTTCAGCCATTGCGGTTGGTGTAGGTAACGATCAATATGACTTGGTACAGGTGAGAAAAAAATAAAAAATAAAAAATTTGGTGGGCAATGCCCTATCAACTTTTTGAATTTGGTGCTCTCTGTTATTTAACAGGTAGCTTGTAGAGGCATCAGGGTCGAGAGCGCACGACGGTCGATAGGGCGGTAGGCGGAAGGCCAACTGACAGGATGACAGGCGGGAAGGCAGACTAGCAGGGCGGTAGCAGGCGATCGAGGCATAGGGGTGGCAGCCGAGAACACGAGGAGTCGATGGGCGATGCAAATTTTGAGGAAGGACTAGGTAGCGGTTGGTTCACATGAGGTACGGGGGAGGCGTGACCGAAGTCACATTCTTCCTTGTGCCTTTTGGCACTTATAAAGTGCTACAAAGACGTAGCACCGTGAATGTGGGACTTTAGTCCTTAAAAAAAATTTAATTTTTTCCTTTGCATTTCGGACGTCGAAAACCTTGATGCTGCGTTGAAGATTTTAGCTTTTTCAAAATAGCCACCGGTCACCACGTGAAAGGTCGAGCAATTTGGGTGTAAGACAACTTAATTCGTACCTTAGGAGAAGGTTTAATTTTCTATGAGGATTATGACATGGATCCGTGAAGCGTGAATGTTGTTTGCGTCCTCGCGAATGTGGACTGGCTGAAATGTGCGGTGGGAAAAAATTTTAATGGTGAATTTGCTCCTTGATCTAGCTCTGATCCAGATGGTATGAAACTAAATAGTGCGGAAGGAGGAATCATTTTTATATTGAATCACTTTTTGATTGTAAGGTAGAAAAACCCACAATAGACTTAATTAATATATTTGTTCGATGATGCCTTATTATCATATTTGGATTGCATTTAAATACCTAGTCTAATAGTTGTAAGAGTGAAGGGTTGTGACCCTAAAATATAATTAATAAATAATATAAGTATTAGGGTATGTTAGGAGGGTCCTAACACCCTAAGGTAGACATTAAGTGTATCTCTAATCATTCTTGCTTCCCTGAAGTTGGCCACTCCCATCAATCATATTTCATCCACAAACTGTAGGTGAGTCAAAAATTCCTCAACCACATTGATACCTATTAGAAAACCTTGTTGTCTTCTCATTTAGATAATATTATAAAATGATAGGGGGAACAATGATCTCCTTGATGAATGCCTCGAGTAGCTCCAAACGGTTGTGAGGGAATACTCTTGATTAACATTGAGTATGTTAGAGTAGAAACACAGCTCTAGACCCATTCTATCCAATCCTGAGAGAAAGCAAATGCTTCCATCATATTTGACAAGAAGCTCCAATACACCCTATAATAAGACTTTGACATATCCAATTTTATGAAAATTCCTCTATTACTAGATGTTTGCATTGAATGAATTGCCTCTTGATCTAGAACCACACCATCCAATATTTGCCTACCCTCTACAAAACCCCCTTGCTCTAAGGAGATAATGTTATGTAGAAGAGATTTTAGCTGCTCAACCATTACCTTTGTGATTATTTTATATATGAAATTGCATAAGACAATAGGTCTATAATATGAAATATGCACCCCCTCCTCCCATTTTAGAATTAAGGCAATGAAATTATGATTTAATGCTTTAAGAATTCTTTTACTACCTTTGGACTACTCTATAAAAATCATTAAATCCTCCAAGTTATCCCGTAAGTCCTGAAAAAAATCAATTGGAAAGCCATCTAGACCTGGTGTTTTTCCGATGCTCATTCCAAAGACTACATTCTTCAGTTCCTCTCTATCGATGGTTTAAGTAGGGCTTGATTTTATTCTTCAAAGATAACAAAGGGTATGACAACAAGAACTTATTTTTGAGCATCTTCATCTTGCACCATACTTTCCTTAAATAGTTTAGAAAAATAATTCATTAAATGAAAATGCATACTTGGAATTGTATCAAATGAGTGTCCATTCTCATCTTGAAGAGCTTCCATGTTGTTCGTCTGTCTCCTAGCACAGGCAACTCGATGGAAAAATTTGGTATTTTTATCACCTTCTAATAATCAAGTGGTTCTTGATATCTATTTCCAATAGGTCTCCTCTTGGTTTTCAATGTCCTCAACCACTTTACGCAATGCATAATCCTCTTCTTTGAGCTACTCTATAATTGTTCCTTACCTAAAGAGTTTTTGAACCTCATCTCATATGATAATCAATGGAGTTATTTGAACCTAAAAGTCTATCTTATTAGCTCACCTCCAATGTTTCAATTGATCTTTCACATAATGAAGTTGTTATGGAATTTAAACAGTGCTATCCCATAATTTGGGTGGCCTTCTTCACACCACTATGGAATTTTATTTCGAAGTTCCTCTTTTTGTAACCAAAAGTTTTCATATTTAAATGGTTTGTGATGGTGCACTGTCTTGATACCCCCTTCTAACAAATGGAAAAGTGATCTAAAATTGGACTCTCCAAAATCTGAAATTTTATATTCCACTTTACAAATGCCTCCTCTAAAACAAAAAAATTATCTAACTTCACCTTCCTGCTATGTGGCTCCCTCCTCTTATTAGTCCAAGTATAGTTGGTTCCAGGGCATTTAATATCCACCAAGTATAATGTCTAGACTTGGGAAATAATAAGACGATCCCCTAGGTACAAAATTGGGGTTACCCCTTCCTAATATCTAGAGGATAATTTGGCATTAAAATACCCAAAAATAATCCAATCTAACTCTTCCCTTTAGACTCTCATGTTATGCATAACTTTCCATTGATGCATCTGACCATCTAGGTTTTGAGCCCTATAAAAATTTATGATTAAAACATGTTCAGTTGTGATATTGTTCCTAAAATGTGATGTGAGGACACCCCTCCAAGCTATATGTTCTATTGCAGTCCATTCAAGAGAGTTCCACAAAGTAAATATCCCTCTTGAGACCCCTTGGACATCCACTTCCATATGACCAGCACCCCTCCAAATTTTATTTATTGTTTTACATATAAGATCCAATGATATTTTTATCTCCTGGATAAGCAAAACATCTATTTTACATTTTTATAAGAGTCTTCAAACAATAGATTGATGGGTTCTACTGTTTAAATCCCTAACATTCCATGATTATATAATCATTGGTTACCTTGAGAGTAGTAAAAATCTATTGGCCTCATTGATCCTCCAATTATCAGTTTGTTTCCTTAAACTGATATCAATTCATTATTTGATTTTATGCCCTCTCCTTGAAAGCTACTATTTTTTTTTATCTCTTTTCCACCTGAGTTTTCCCTAGAGTCAGCCTTTCTCTATTCTTTTTTGCTATGCCCATGATGACATCCTTAATTATTGGTTTCTCTTGGTTATGCACTATCAATGCCCTTGCACTCTCTGATTGTGGTAACTCACTTCACTCAATTACCTACTCTATGATGGAAGGAGGTGAAAGAGGGACTTGAACATGGTTTTTATTGTATTCCTTATTTCCATCCACTCCTTCTATGAATTGTTCTTCTTCTTGGTCCATTAGTGTCTTAAAAATATCATACCTATTGGAGGGCTTGAGTTGGGTTTTCTCTTTACCATATTTTTATTTTGCCTTCTTCTTTTGGGTTGTTCAAAACCATCTCCCTGTGCTTCTTTACCCTAAGAAATATTGGTTGTTTATTTATTGATTGTTGACTTAACCTCCTTAGGAATATTTGACATTCCCAAAGGAGCCTCCATTTTTATGTTCATATTATTTAGGAAATATCGTGCCAAATCCTCATATTTGTGGTAAACTCTACATCTAAAGGGTAATGCCTAATAATCCAACTATTGAATCCAAGATAGTCCTACAAGTTTGAGTTCCACCTCTGTCGATAAAGGTTGGCTAATATCCATTTCCACACATAATCTTGCATAAAAAACTGTGTTTCCTTCCATTTTGTCTTTGGAAATATCCAAATGTCTTCCAAGGGAATTGTTGATAATTTCCAATACTTTCCCACTCCAAAAATCCTTTGGAAGTGCATACAAATAGATCCAAACTAGTACATCAACGGGTTCAATTTGAGGATCAAATCCCATTATCCAGGGTTGAACAAATAATCCTACCAGACCATGATTCCTCTTTTATGATTCAGAATCCCTATTTCTATCGACAAGTGAAGAAAAACTAACAATAAAATATCCATTGCTAATAAACCACAAAGAATACTCACCAAGAGGCTAGGGTGAATACCCATGAATTTACAGATCAAATCATGATTGGCTCTATACAAAACTATTTCTTTGACCATAATTTGCTCAATGAAAATATTTGGCCTTGATTTTGACTATGACAGGCATCCATTAACTCGTTGATAGGTTGATCTATTTCCAGCAATTGTAAATAGCATTTTTAATGCAATTTTTTGTGCTTCTTCAGTCTCTGATGGAGATTTATCCTTTAAAAAATATGCAAAAGAACTATGTCTCTCTAAAAGAGGATCTAGAAGTGTCCCCATTGGGCCCTCTTAGGGAAAAATTCTTGTATTCAAATCCATAGTTACCAAAAATATCTTCAGCTACCCAATTGATGCCCTAGTTTTCTCTTCTAGAGCTCCAAAATGGGTTTATCACATCAAATAACTATTATAGCTTTTATATTTATATAATTAGTTATAATTAATATAAGGGATCTAGTCATAGTTGATTAGAGATGATCAATATCCAAATGTTTTTAGATGATTGTGTTCATCGAATAATAGTAAGAAAGAGAATGATTGGTCCAATAGTTGACTTTGTAATAAATGTTTACGTATATTTATATATTAAATTTGAAGCATATATCTCTCAATGATGCCTATACAACTCAATATAAAAATTTTACTAGAGTTAAAGTATATAGCTCTCGACAAGGCATATACAAAATGAGATTTTGGTATGATGAGACATATGTCTTATTTGCATCAGATACAAATTTATGTTATTACTCATAATATCTCTAGTTTGTCCTCTTTTAGTAAGGAATATAATTACCATATCATGAGAAAAATATAAATTTCTTGTGCTTAATTAACACGAAATCCTTGTTCCCCTTCGTAAAAACCTTCTTGAGGAAATACCTTCTATCAAACATTGATCCTTATGATTAGATATCATATATTAGCTCTATTTATATTTTCACATACTATTGAGGAAGCTTGCAATTTTTTTCAGTCGTATTCTACCTTATAATTATTAGAAAGTTCTTTGATTTACTTCTTAGACATTCACTTTTGGAGAGATCATATATAATTGATATAGAGGTTCTAATATGATGAGCACTTTATAAACATAAGCAAAAACTTAAAGTTGGTGACCATTTCTAAAGATAGTCTATGATATTTAGTCTACCCCTATACATTCCTCTTGTATGTGTCCACCAAGTAATAAAATTTAACCAACATAGAAAAAACATGCTATACTAAGGTAGCTATGATCTTTAAGGTTGTATTCTTATATTGGGATAGGATCACAAGGACATATATATACCAAAAAAATATTTATATAGGACTATGATAATCAAGAGGGAATTTATTTTTATATCCCACTAAGATAGGATCCTATTGTATTTTTAGCCATATTATCTCAGGTTACAATATCCAGGATCTCAAGTAGACTCAAATATAAGAGCAATTAATATATTAAATGGCTAAAATCAATGAACATAACATTCATGAAAATAACAATAATATGAATAAAATGGCCAATATCAATGACAATATGCATAAGATAAACTTACAATATAATTGCTCAAAATATTACATACAAGCTTCAATATCTTCAATGCTTGAATTCTCATACATTTCATGGAGATTTGTATCCATTATATAGCCTTTAAAATGTGACTCTTCAATACTTGACTATTGCACTCCTCACATATCCAAGAGATGCAACCTTTTCTATTCCATACATAAGATAAATCTCACATGTCCCTTTGGCTTCACATATTTCCACTTGTATACATGACTCTTGACTCTCTATTTACTTGTACACTTTACTCTATGACACTTCCACACTCCTACATTCACACTTTACTATATAACACTTGCACACTTTCTCACTCTATACACTCACACACATTGTTACATGACACTTGTTCACATCCTACACATAGACACATCCATTAAGGGGAAATATAATTCACACTCCTAAACTATAGATTCCAAACCTTATTTAAATTGTACTGCATGGTACATTTATATTTCCACAAAATAATGTAATATTATCTAACATCCCCCTATATTACATTATTTGATTATAGAAGACTTTAGTCTTCAATTTGTTTCCTTCAGTCCTTTGTCTTGATATTATTTATATTCAATTTTTGCTTCATGTCTTTTATTCTTTTTTATTTTGTGCTTTGATCTATTCTTCTTATTTTCATCTTTAGCTATGATATGGCTACTGGTGTAACATTTTAATAATGAGTTAGCAACTCATCACAATAATACATTCTTGAATTTTGTGATTCCATATTGAAGATAACATATGTTGTATTCAAATCATATGTGTCATAACTAACATCTTTCTTTTACTATTTTTTCTGTTGATAAATATCAAAAGGTGAGTAAATCCATGTACATTACTATGCATTATTTAGTGGAAAATATAATGGTGTTTTGTGAATTCTACCAGGCTCTAAGAAAAATTTCATGAAGATAGTTGATGAGAGTTGTGAATTTTTCATTCTTGGCATTTTGGGAATTAAAGATAATCTCATTTTCAAATCATTTGACATATCCTTCTTTCCATTAAAATCATCCATCAAATTTTGTATATGAAGTTTTAACTTGTTCAACATTTCTTCACTATCTTCATTGAATGTATTTTTAATGATTTCTTCCATAATGCAATCCTTTGATGTAGAAGACCTTCTATCTCCAAGGTTTAATTTTCCAATCAAACGAATTCTTCAACGTTTGTATATTCAATAATAAAAAAATTTAAATCCTTTTTTAAATTCTTCAATCAAATTTGTAAATTCAATAATCAAATATTTCGACATCTTTGAAATAGAAGACCTTATGGCTCCCAAATTTTAAATAAACAATTTTTCAATTTTGTATATTTCTTCATTTTTTTTTTCAAATTTCAAATTTATTTTGGAGTAGAAATTCTTATCTCTCCAATATTTAATTAATCTATCAAAATTTTCAAATTTTCAAAAATCAATTTTTTGAAATCAATTTACAAATATAAAATTTTCAATTTTCAAAAGATTTCAATTCTTAAAAAAAATTCTAAGTTTAGTATAATTTTAGTCACTTTCTAATTAATAATTAAAATAGATTTCAAGCATGAAGGGAGATAAATAGATTAAGATCTCTACTTTACTATTATTAATGATAAAAGGGTAATATTACAAGTAATTATTATAACAAGGATAAGTTTATATCCATAATTTATAAGAACCACAACCTTGACAAAATTTAGACAAATGAAAATAAGAAAAAAATAAAAAAAATTAATAAATTAGTAGTAGATACTGACCCTTTAAATGCTAATAAGTAAATAATAACTAATAGTAATTTCACTACTACATTACATAGGAAATTAGCTCTACTTGTTTGGGACATGCATCTAGATATATCTAAATATCAATGCTATTTAAGACACCCCAAAAATATATCCTTCTACACTTTATTTTGCTTTTACATTTTACCTTCAAATATTTTCTTAATGTATAGAAACCTTATATTTTATTTGTTAGATGATCGCTTACTAAAATAAAGGGCACATATAATTAGGGATTAAAATATTTTTCTTATTGAAGGATATATTTCCTAAGGGGGAATATTCACTTGCCTTGCATATGATTAACACCTAGTTTTCATGCATCATTTCATGCTTCATTAGATAAGCTAATTAAATGATTAATAGGTTTCTTAATATTAATCAAGGTGTACTTGAAAAATAAGGATAATAATATTTAAAATTTTAAAGTTTTCCAAGCAAAAATTAATAAACTAACAATGTATTGTGGTTAAGCCAAGTTCATAGTACATTTAAGTGTTTTTTATAGCCTACATGTTAGTCATTTTGAATACTTGAAAAAATTTAAATACACATGCTTACCATTGAAAAAGATAAATTGATAAAAAAAAAAAAAAAAATTTCAAATAGAAAGAGTACCACCCACTATGATGAATATAGTATCCTTTAATATAAATTTATACTGAGAAGATATTCTAATATTGAGAAACAATTTGTAAGGATAATAGTGTAGGCACCCCATTTTGAGTGCATCGTCAAAGTCTCTAAACTTACCAGCATATTCATCAACTAACCAATCAAGCATCCAAATCAGGTCAATTATCTCAAAGCTCAATTTAGGAGTATTTATTGCTCCAAAAGTAAAAAGCACCAAGATCAAAGTAGTAACATCAATGATTCTTCTACTTCCTAGAAGTACTTTTGTAAAAAATTTAAGTTTTCATCTTGTTTTGTAAAATTTTCCTAGTAACAATCATTTTGGCATTAGCATCAAGATCATTAGTGTTACCAGTATTATTTCTCCTAGAACTATTAACTATTAGATGTAAAAAACAAAGGTATATAGATAGTAACTACCAAGATACCTACCAAATATAGATATGATCGCATCTGTATAATCTATATCCTCAACAACAATCCAAATCCCTTAAATTTTTCTTTTGTATCTTACATCCTTAATTGTATGTTGATACCTTTTTATAAAATTACCTACAAATAGTCCTATCAACTTCATCCAACTACCCTTTAAGGAATACCCTAATGGGTCATGGATGATATGGCTAAAAGAAACTTCTTATTTTATATTATATGTTTTTAGATAGTGTTCCTCATTATTCCTTACAACAATAAAAGCATTGGAATCCAATGCATACAAAATAGGATGAAACAAAAATTTTGTTATCACCAAGCAAAGGAGGTTGTTACAAAACTAAAAAATTCTACTTCTAGTGATTGACCTCAAAAAATTCTTCCCAATGAGTATATATAAGCCTATACTCAAAAAACGATTGATACCTTGAATTGCAAGAAAACATCATATTGATGGGAAAAAAGAAAAAGGTAGACAATTTTCCGTCCAAGTGAAATATGGAAGGAATATTCTTTGGTATATTATTTTTTTGTTTATTTATTTACTATTTTATTTAATGAAAATAAAAAAATGAGCCCTCCATTATTTTAAAAAGAAAATAAAAAGGAAGAGGGGGAGATGGATTGGGGTGTGGTACGCATTGGATAATACGTAATGCATGGTTAAGGAGAGGAAACTATGTAGGTTGTGACATATTGGAAAAAATAAGAAACACCCTCATACCGTGTCATGCAAGGTGAAGAGTGATAAAATATAGTTAGTTGTGTTGTGATAAGGAAAAGAGAAAAATGTGTAAGATGAGTATATATCCATCATGAAAGAATACTATGAGCCTAATTGCTAAAGTAAATAAAAAATTAAAAGGACTCAATGTCATATGGACCATTGACTTCAATTGAGAAAAGGAATAACCATAGTCAGTGAATCCATCAGACTTTACAACTGTAATTTGCATGCAACAGGGAGAGTGAGGGGGTATTTTATGGACATCAAAGTCTATGATCTCTTTATTTTCTAGTTGAGACCTAAGCACTGGCCTATGTATGTTGTTAAGAAAAAGGAAACGGAATTTAAACGAGGAGAACATTGTCAAAATTAGAAAATAACATTGATTAGAAAGGCGACAATTATTGAAGCTACCTTCCATCTAGTTTAAAAAATTGCACATAATATACCTATGTAAAGTGACACATCTTCAAGGAGATGTCATGACTAACAAATCTAAATGGCATCGAGCAAATCAAAAATGTTGACAAAGATATTTTGCTTATGGAAACTAAGCATGGAGGTTGTGTATCTTCAACGTTTTCTAATGTCTACATTATGATGTTGTGGCCTCAAAAATAACTGAGCAAATAAATACAATTATGCCTAAAGGAGATACAAAATAGAGCCAAGGGAGTGCAAGTAGCCAACTGCAATCAACATCAATAACAAAATAATATAGTGTCATTGTAGTGTAGTAAAAAAGAGGTAGATATCTAATCTTCTTTAGAGCACTCTACTTGTGCAAAATACAAGTTTAAACCCAAATCATGGATTGTAAGGAGAAACCCAAGTTCTATGATCAAAAGGGTAAACCAAAACTATGGATAAAAAATGTGAACCCAAAATCAAGGTCAGAACTTGGCACTTTGATACCAATTGACATGGATAAAAGAAGATTCTTATTTTATATTATGTATTTTTGGTTAGTGTTCCTCATTAATGGCTTCCTATAAATCTAGCACTTAGAGGATGCTAATCCATGAAATTTTAAGGATAGTGAAGCCCTATCAAATTAAATATAGATCTCTTGTAATATTGAAGCTCCATCTCAACCATTCCAAGAAATAGTAAGCTCCTCTACTTAATCACAATAAGGGATATCAACAAAGGCTTCAAGGGCTACAATATTGCTTGTACCCAATTAGTTGTGTTCTCTCCTCTTTTTGCTTTATCATTATATTTGGTTTGTTATTTTGTAGTCATTTTGATCATTACATACTAAAGTTGCTTTCTTATCAAATAGTATATCTACTTATAACTTTTCTTTCATTTCATTATAGGCACATATTTTATTATTAACTAGATTGTCCTACTATATTGTTGAGTGATAATTTTGCCCAATTGCAAAACCACCATCGCAGTCAGGGTATTGTTAGAAAATCCTCTCTTGCAAAGAAATTCAAATTTTCTCCAAGTTTCTTATTTTCTTTGTGTTTGAATGCTTGTGAAAATATGCAAAATGTACTGAAATACCTTAGAGGTGCAAGTGGCTGTTAACAAAGGGCCTATGGTTTGGTATTACTTTACTTTGCTATGCTCTTCATTTGTTCATGAAATTTGAAAAGAAAATAAAATGTGATGTGATTGGTCCTCATATGACCATATTGGAACGGTGATTTAATTCACTTTACATTGAAATGTTTTAAGTAGACTTTATCTTCTTTTGTTAACCAAATTTTGACAAATTTTATCTTGCTTTGTTAACAAGTTTTATCTTCTTTTGTTAAGCTTTGCTTTGAGCATAAAATAAAATGACTAAATCTAAATTTGAAATATGAATCCTGAAACAGTGATTTAATTCATTTTATCTTGCTTTGTGAATTTTTTTATCTTGCTTTGTTAACAAATTTTTATCTTGCATTGTTAAACAAATTTTAAAATAATAAAACCTGTGGAGTGCAAGAATTTGTTTTGGAACCTAAAAAAATGCCTTAATTAAATGTGTCCAAATAATTTAACATATTAGTCTTAATAAGAAAAATTATTTGGATTGCTCTAATTACTTCAAAACCCCCATTATTAATTTTTTTGTGCAAAACAATATAATATTTTAGGGTTTTGAGTGCTTGATGGAACTTAAAGAAAATAAAATGAAAATAAATGACAAGCTAGGGTTAGAGGAAAAAATAAAAATCTGAAATAAAATGAAATAAAATGTGAAAAGCGATAAAAGAAAGATACAGTAAATTAATCCCTCCTATTATGTAGAAATTAGAAGATCATGAACACCAAAACAAAACCAGGTTAGACCTGCATCCACACAATCTAAATTTGGTTAAGTGCAAGAGTCTAAGGGGTAAAAACATGCATTAAAAACATTAAATGATGCTACCATATGCATAAAACACCATTAAATGAACCCAATACATGTGGAGAAAAATATGCAATGAAGCTTCTATTGTATTCAAAACCTTATTTTTCTGCATACAAGGTGAGAACAAGTGTTGGCGTAGCTGGAAATATTTTCAATCCACTTCAAATGCTCCTATTCGAGAAAAAATTTCAGCCGTTCTTCATGAGCTTGCATGGCATTTTAAAATTATTCCCAAAGACTCTTTGTTTACTTTTTTTTTTGGTTTGGTTTTGAAGCATTCTTTCAACTTCATCTTCTTTCTTTTTCCATGATCATTATGGTAAATTATTTTCAAAACCTCCTTAGATAACATTTTTTTTGTTTTTAATACTATTGACAAGTGCATTAATATGGCCGCTTTATATTGGATGGACGTTTCATATATCGAATGAACCATCAATGTTGTGCTTTATGGATGTGCTTGGAACCAATATTCACTACTAAAACCTCATGGCTACCATCATTGGGAGAAAAAATCCAAATGGGCAGCTGGTCTAATGGCTATTAAACCTTCATCGTATGTGAGAGTGTTGGCCAAGTGCAACTGTTTTTCCTACATGACTTCTCTCCTCGTAATAATTTCATCATTGATTGGATTTTTATGGCCATCAACATGATGACAAACTTCATCCCTTCGTAACCGCTACACACACATATATAATGTTGGAATTGCTATATCCACATACACCTCCATTTAGTGAAGACTATGGATGCGTGATGAAATGGTCCATCCGCTCTTGTAATTACTGCTTCCATTTGAGAAGAGCCATGAAGTCTAATTTATGTACCATATTTATTTTCTTTTATTAACTATAATTCTAAATTTTCAAAGCTACCTTGGTCAGGATGATTAAACCTATCATAAAAATTTTAGAATATTAAATACAAAGTTCAAAAATGAAAAACAGCTATATGTCCCTTGTCACATCACCCAAATTAGTTTATTTTATTTATGCTCAAGGAGAATCTACTAGAACTACTTGACTCGTAGGATACCAATCCACTACCATATGGATTAATTTTTGCCATTGATGCCTAGATCCAGCTCTTACCTTCATCTACACACCATACTATGCATCATTACCTCCTCATGTATGTTCTCTATCTAAAACTTGTGATACTCCATAGCGGTAATGATAATATTTAACATCTATGTAACCCTCTTCATCCGTAGTGTACTCTTCATCTATAGGGTAAAATTTACTTCTAATTTTGGAGGACCCCAACTCAGTCTTTGAATAATTGACTCTAACATAACTTTGTCACAGTGCCATTAGTAGAATCATGGTAAGATAAAAAACAGCCACCCTAAAATGACTTTATATCAATATTTGATTCCTCATGTCTAGCAAACTCATTTCCTTTGGTGAATATACATTATCCATGTTCTCCTAAATAAATTCATTATTTATATGACTAATGACCTCTATTGATTCTCTGGACTCAGGAGGATACTCATTTCTATTTGAGCTATAGCTATTATACTTCTCTTGTAATATGACTTGGACATTCGATGGATACCCCAACATTTCCCTTAAGATATTCGTATGTGTTAAATACGCCCATGTGCAGTCATACAAGTTTACTATCTATCTTTCCCACACTTCCTTCGAATATGAGCATCATAAGCATACTAATTTTAAACTAATTATAGTGCTTTGTATGATGACTCATAATTGATAATTACGTAGAATTGTAGGAGGTGCTAGGGACCTGTAATATGTAATCACCACATACACTATCATTGTTTAATTCACCTATGCATATATACATATTCGTTTGGATCACCCCTAATATAATATACCTCCCATGAGTGGATGCATTATTTATAGTTCTCACTGCATCTATGCATAGAACCACACTGTATAACATGTCAAATATGATTTCCCATGCCACCATTGTATTTGCCAATGAAGACCATCAGGTGGTCATAAAAGGTGAAAGAGAGGTGATCCACTTCATCGGTCTACATCATCAGTCTACATCATCATCAACCCTACATAACATACGTGTAGTCATAGGTCTACGTTCGTCATCATAGGTATACATCCATGTTGACCCCACATTAAGTACCTTTTGCCACATCACCATGTGGGCCCATTTGTCCACATTATTCCTGGTCCATCGCCAAGTCATCATCACGTATGTTGGTTGGACACTCCTCAAGATCCACACAAATATTTTACTTTATGAACCTACTAATATCAATGTAGAACATTAAACCTTAATTAACTTCAACAAATCATATTATAAACATACACTAATGTGCAATGAGAATGAACAATGACACATATATTAGAGTGTAAAAACAAAGGAATGTGCATGGCTTTATTTCATTCTTTTTATGTTTTTATTTTATTATATATATTAATTTTCTTTATTTTTTTTTCATTTATTTCTTTATTCATATATATATATATATAATGCTAAATTAATTAATTTCAAATGTTTGAATTGGTTGGCTTCAAACCCTTAAAATTAACAATAAAACTCAAACATTAAACCTACCCAAAACGATAAAATTAACAAAAAAATTAAATACTATAAACCTAACTGACATTAAACATTCAAAAAAAAAAAAGTCTATTAAACCTAACCAAACACTAGACACTTTAAGAGAAGACAAGAAGACACTACCCAACAATAAACATTGGAATATACATTGCAAACTCATGGGTAGGGACCTATCCATCAATCACTCAATGCCAACCAAAGTTTCCAAAAACCTCAAAATTTAAGGCGGGTCTCCAAATTTGGGGTATGTTGTGCGATATTCATTATAAATGGTGACTATGCTAGGAAATGCTCCTGAGCATTTTGGATGAAGAACCTGATCTGAAACCAAGAAAACAAAATATTAGAGAAATATACATCATCTAGAAATATCTAGAGAAAGTGGGGTAAATAGCTTCAAATGAAAACAAATGGATCATTTGCCTCTGCTCGATGTGTGAATCATGATTTATTTTGCATTCTTAAAATAATCTAGATTCCATCATTTATTTTGCATTTAAGCAACATAATGCCAGTCATTAAAAATGTGCCTCTGCATTACTCCACTGTTATCCAAGTGTCTATAGCCCTGATGTAGATGACATTGATCTCTTCTAGACCTTGCTCTATTGTTATCTAGGCATATATAGCCCTAGTAGAGATTATCTGAATCACCCAGGTATGATATTGATTTTGCATATATATATATATATATATATATATATATATATATATATATATATATATATATATATATATGTATATTAAACCTTTAATTGCTTTTCAAAATTTGTATGCCAACTAGGTTAGAGACCACTTAAGGCTAAAGATGGAGTGTATTAGATTTTCGCCTTAATTTGCAAACCAAAATGACTTCATCCTTCAAGATTTCAAAGAATACCCTTTAATATGTGAGTTAAATGTGGAGCTTTAGTAAAATATTTCATTGTTCCACCATCCACCATCTTAGTCCAAAATCTAATAATGATTACTAAACAATTTCATTTCCTTTTCTTCCATTTCAGCTAATCCCAAACTAGGAAATCCATCCTACATGACAAAGAAATACTATCAAAAAAGAAACTAGGAGTTAGTAGCTATCACCAAACACTACCTCAATCAAAGGAACCAACCCAAAGTGCAACACTAAAAAATAAACCAAAACCTAACCTAATGAGAACTAACAAGAAAGCAAAAAGTAAAATCTTGCAAAACAAGAGATTATGTACAAAAACACCATACAAAGGAAAAGATAAATACAAAAACATGAAAACCAAAAGCTATATGCAATAATATACAAGCATGGTATAAATGATGTAAAACTTCTCTTGGTTCATAGGTGAAAGTAATGCTTGACAAATTGATGGGGGAGCCAAAATCAGCTCAGCCCAACCCTCAACCAAATCCAAATTTTCATGCAAAAAATTGGAAACACACTTTACAAGAAATAGAAACCCAATGTTCTATTAATTAACTTGCAAAGATTACAATAATAGCCTATAGGCTTTACAAAAACTGGCGCACAGGCACAGTTCTTCACTCACTATCCCGTAGGTATAGTTTCTCCTTTGGTCACAGTAGACCAACCACAATACTAGCCCATAGGCATAGTTTTCTTTTCCTGATGCAAGCTGCCTCACGTTCGGTGATCTGCCTGCATTCCCAAGAAGAATTACAGCAACTCTGGAAGGAACACGCACCCAAGCCGATTCAGAATGGCTCTCGACCCTTGATTCTGCAACTCGACTGTGCAACTCTGCAACTCTAGGTTTTCCTACTCCTGCATCTATAGTTTCCCCCACTCCTTGTGCATGCCTCTGCTTACCCTTTTATAAACTTTGGTGTGACTCTCTATCTTCCAACTGGTGGTCCTTCGATTTATTTTTGCCATGACTGTTCGGTTCCATAACTGCATTTTGCAACGGCCTCTGTAACTATCGTCCACTCCCATTCACGGCCACTTTTCCTTGTAACAGCTCTGTAACTACCATTACGAATTTTGTTTGTTGTCACCTTCTTTAATCCAACTGCATGCTTCACTCTATAATGGTCCCCTGAAATCGCCATTTTGATTTCCGTTAACTGCCACCTGTCGCTCTGTAACGGTCCCTGAAAATGTAGCCTGTCGCGATTTCGTGACATCTTCTTCCTCTTCCTCTTCTCTTCTAGTCGTGATATCGTGACATGTCACGATATCATGAAATTTCTGCTCCATTGCCTTATCTCTCCTCTTCGGGTCACGAAAACCCGACATGTCGCAATATCATGACATCTTTCCTCTCCTGCTCGTCCTTTTTTCTTTCGGTCACAATATCACAACATGTCGCGATATTGCAACATTTTTCTTCCTTGCCTCCTTTCTCTTCTTTGGGTCGCAAAAATGCGACATGTCATGAAATCGCGACATCTTCTCCTTTCTGCTTCCTTTCGCCTCTTCATGTCACAAAAATGCGACATGTCACGAAATCGCAACATGTCGCAAAATCATGACATTTTCCTCTACTGGCTCCTTCTTCGCCTCCTGGTCACAAAAATGTGACATGTCACAAAATCGTGACATATTCCTCCCTTGGCTTCTTCTTCACCTTCTGGTCACGAAAATGCAACATGTCACGAAATCGTGACATCTTCCTCCCTTGGCTTCTTCGCTTGCCCTCTGGTCGTGAAAATGTGACATGTCACGAAATCGTGACATCTTTATTCCTTGGCTCCTTCTTCACCTTTCGATCATGAAACTGTGACCTGTTGCGAAATCGTGACATTTCTTTCTCCTAGCTTTCTCTCTCCTTGGCGAGTCCTAAAACTGTGACATGTCACGAAATCGTGACATCTTCTCCTCTGTGCCTTCTCTCTCTTCTGTGGGTCATGAAACTATGACATGTCATGAAATCATGACATCTTCCTCTTTCGCTCTTCATTTCTGCTTTCGGGTCATGAAATCATGACATCCTTGGCATCCTTGCATCTCTTCTAGAACCTGTCACGATATCATGACAATTTTCCCCATTGGCTTCTTTCTCTGTTTTGTGTCGCGATATCGTGACACATTCACCGTCGCGATATCGCGACGGTTTCTCCCTGCTGGCTTCCACTCTCCACTTGTGTCACGATATCGTGACACATTTTTTGTCACGATATCGTGATAGCTTCTTCTCCTTGCCTACTCTTTTCTCTTTTGGTCACGATTTCACGACACGTCACGATATCACGACAACTTCCTTAACCAAATTTTTAGAAGTGGCCCTCCTACCACTGGATGCTTCTGCATCAGATGCCACTGGATGCTCCCTGCATCAGACAATCGAGGTTTGTGGAGAAGTGATATTCACTTCTGCACTATTTGGTCATCGTCTTCTGCAACACCTCCAGACATTCATCTACCTCTGTAGCTTGTTTCAACCCCGTCTCCTGGCCAGAATAACTTTTGTCTTCCTCCAGATAGATTCTACCACTGCTACACACTTCCTCATCTGCAGCCCGCTTACATTATGTCTTCGGCACAAATTTTTTTTTGTCTTCTACTAGGTAGATTTTGGCACTGCTGCACACCTTTTCATCCACTGTATTCAATGGTTTCAACTTGTGGTGCACTCCACCTTTCTTCAGAGAGTAAGTATTTGCATACCCATCATGCACCACACTTCTGTCAAATTGCCATGACCTCCCCAACAACAAAGGGCAAGCATCCATAGGCAAATCATCACACAAAATCTCATCTTGATAATTTCCAATGTGAAATTTGACCAAGCACTATTCACTAACAAGTGCTCTATGGTATTTCTACAACCACGCAATCCAATATGGATGCGGGTGCACCCTCTTCTCTATTTTCAACTTAGTAACCATATCTTCTAAAACTAAGTTGTCTATGCTACCATTATCAATGATAACATTATAGACCTTCCCTGCACATTTGCACCTTGTGCAGAATAGACTCTTCCTCTGGTCTGGTTCTTCCTCCTCATTCAGCAAGGTTCTCCTTGTGACCATAGATTCTCCCTTCTCTCTTCTCACAAATCTTAACCCTAGATCTTGGTGCAAGCTGCATCATGTTCGGTGCTCTGCTTACACACTCAGAATCTTCTAGCTCTGATACCACTTGATGGGGGAGCCAAAATCAGCTCAGCCCAACCCTCAGCCCAAATCCAAATTTTCACGTAGAAAATTGGAAACACACTTTAAAAGAAACATAAACCCAATGTTCTATTAGTTAACTTGCAAAGGTTACAATAATAGCTCATAGGCTTTACAACAACTAGCGCACAGGCACAGTTCTTCACTCATTATCCCGTAGGCGTAGTTTCTCCTTTGGTCACAGCAGACCAACCACAATACTAGCCTGCAGGCATAGTTTTCTTTCATTGATGCAAGCTACCTCACGTTCGGTGATCTGCTTGCATTCCCAAGAAGAATTACAACTCTAGAAGGAACACGCACCCAAGCCGGTTCAGAATGGCTCTCGACCCTTGATTCTGCAACTCGACTGTGCAACTCTACAACTGCAAGTTTTCCAACTCCTGCATCTACAGTTTCCCCCACTCCTTGTGCATGCCTCTACTTGCCATTTTATAAACTCTGGTGTGACTCTTTGTCTTCCAACTAGTGGCCCTTCGATTCATTTTTGCCATGACTGTTCGGTTCCATAACTGCATTCTGCAACGACCTCTGTAATTGCCGTCCACTCCCGTTCATGACTGCTTTTCCCTGTAACGGCTTTGTAACTACCATTATGAATTTTGTTTGTTGTCACCTTCTTTAATCCAACTGCATGCTTCACTCTGTAACGGTTCCCTGAAACCACCGTTTTGATTTTTGTTAAATGCCACCTGTCACTCTATAATGGTCCCTAAAAATATAGCCTGTCATGATTTCGTGACATCTTCTTCCTCTTCCTCTTCCTCTTCTCTTCTGGTCGCAATATTGTGACATGTCGTGATATCGTGACATTTTTGCTCCATCATCTTCTCTCTCCTATTTGGGTCGTGAAAACCCGACATGTCGTGATATCGCGACATCTTTCCTCTCCTGCTCATCCTTTTCTCTTTTGGTCATGATATCGTGACATGTCACGATATCGTGACATTTTTCTTCCTTGCCTCCTTTCTCTTCTTCGGGTCACAAAAATGTGACATGTCACGAAATCGCGACATCTTCTCCTCTCTGCTTCCTCTCGCTTCTTCGGGTCACAAAAATGTGACATGTCATGAAATCATGACATTTTCCTCTGTTGGCTCCTTCTTCGCCTCTTGGTCGTGAAAATGCGACATGTCACAAAATCGTGACATCTTCCTCCCTTGGCTTCTTCTTCGCCTTTTGGTCGTGAAAATGCGACATGTCACGAAATCGCGACATCTTCCTCCCTTGGCTTCTTCGCTTGCCCTCTGGTCATGAAAATGTGACATGTCACAAAATCGTGACATCTTTCTTCCTTGGCTCCTTCTTCACCTTTTGGTCGTGAAACTACGACCTGTCGTGAAATCGTGACATTTCTTTCTCCTGGCTTTCTCTCTCCTTGGCGGGTCGCAAATCTGCAACATGTCACGAAATCGCGACATCTTATCCTCTGAGCCTTCTCTCTCTTTTGTGGGTCACAAAATTGTGACATGTCATGAAATCATGACATCTTCCTCTTCCGCTCTTCATTTCTGCTTTCGGGTCATGAAATCGTGACATCCTTGGCATCCTTGCATCTCTTCTGGAACCTATCGGGATATTGTGACAGTTTTCCCCACTGGATTATTTCTCCATTTTATGTCACGATATCACGATAGTTTCTCTCAGCTGGCTTCCGCTCTCCACTTGTGTCACGATATCATGACACATTTTTTGTCACGATATCGTGATAGCTTCTTCTCCTTGCCTACTCTTTTCTCTTTTGGTCGCGATTTCATGACACGTCGCGATATCACGACAACTTCCTTCCTTAACCAAATTTTCAAAAGTGGCCCTCCTACCACTGTATGCTTCTGCATCAGATGCCACTGGATGCTCCTGCATCACAAATTTCCCATTAACAAGCAAATGAATGTCCTCCCCACTCAAAGTTTTCAACCAAAAAGTGTTTTCTCCAAGAATTTTTAAAATTTGATAAGGACCAAGCCAAAGATAGTCAAATTTATTATGCTCACCCTTTTTCTCATGTGCCTTATCCCAAAGAAAAACCAAATAAGAAATCCTAAAATATTTAATTTTAGCCCATTTGTCAAACCATATTTTAAAAATTTCCTGATGTTTACTAAAATGAAGCAAGGCATCCTCTTATTTTTCATCTAAATGCATGCGGTGAGTGAGACAAGTTTCAATTTTATCACCCGTTTCAAGATATTCTTTCATGAATTGTAAAGTTAAAAATTTAGGATTAGTGGGAAAAATGGATCTTGACCATACACTAAATGATAAGTTGAAGTTCCTATGGATTCTTTAATTCTTATTCTATCCACCCACAATGTAAACTTCAATTTATTATGCCAATCCTGAGGATTGTATTCAAGCAATTTATTAATAATTGACAACAAGTTCTTATTAGATGATTCAACTAATCCATTACTTTACAAATAATAATTAGAATAATATTTGATGCTAACCTTGTTATCGTATGTTCATTTTGCAAAATGGAGTGAAATAAAAGTAGAACCATTATTGCAAACAATTGAATGTGGCATTCCAAACCTAGTCACGATGTTTTCTTCAAAAAATTGAATAACAACCTCAATAGTACAATTTTTTGTTGGGGTAGCTTCCATCCATATAGTACAATAGTCAAAGGCAGTGAGGATGAACTTATGGGAAGCTAAAGAACTAGGGTTTATGACCCCTATAAAATCTATGCCCCACTGAGCAAAAGGTCTCATCTCAACTACAAGTTGTAATAGCATAGTTGCATCTCTCTCTCTCTATTAGCTACAATATGATAAATATGACAATAACATACATGGGAATGGGTATATTTAAATATGTGTGGCCAATAGTAACCAAATATCAAGATCTAGTGTTTTAAGGCATTTGTAGAACCATACCCCATCCCATACTTACCATGAAACTTGTGTAAGATGTGAGTGGATTCTTCCTTATTCAAGAAACGAAGAAAAATTCCTTCATGTTTTTTCCTGTACAATACACCAAAATTAATCATAAAGCTCACAAATTTTAAATGAAGAGCTCTTCATTGTGTGGAATTAAAATAAGAAGAACACTTTCCATTCAACAATAATTAAACAATATCAATATATCGTTCATCTTACGTGATGTCCTCTACATTATATAGTTGACAAGAAAATTTGAGGATCTATCTCCACAAGTGCTTTTGTCACGCCTTGTCCTCGAACTAGCTTCATTGGATGGATCTCAAGATCAAAATCCTATAAGGTAGACATCCACTTTCCTCATTTTTTTTGTTCATTCTGTATTAACATGGTTTTTTTAGCAGGGTCAGGTACAATAGCAAAAACTCTACTATGCAAAATGTAATGCCTAATATTTTTGAAAATTTTAAATAAGGCATATACTTGTTTATCCAAAAAATTATATCTTAACCATGTATATTTCAAAGGTGAACTCATAAAAGCAATAGGGTTTTCAGAATTATCTTCACTTTTCTGAGTTAGCATGCTAGCAAATGAATGATCAGATGCAAAAGTATAGATGAAAAATGGTTTCTTGTAATGACGACTTACCAAAACAAGTGCATTATAAATGGTATCTTTAACACTCTGAAAAGCATTCCTAGCCTCACATGTCCACTTAATATTAACATCCTTTTATAACATATCATTCAATGGTTTAACAAATTCAGGAAATCCAGAAATAATTTTTCTAACAAAATTAATTTTCCCAAAGAATGATCTAAGCTCTTTCTTACTACCTAGAAAATGAATATTTTGAATTACCTCTATTCTTGTAGGGTCTATAGAAATGGCATATTTTGATATTACATGCCCTAAAAATTTTCCCTCAGTCATTCCAAAGATGCACTTTTTAGGATTAAGTGAACTTCCATGTTCTCTACACATTTGAAGAACTTTTCTCAAATCATTAGTATGATTTTCTTGTTTCTTTGAGAAAATAAGGATATCATATACATAAATGACTATGCATTTACCAATGATTTCTTTAAAATCATAGTCCATGGCACACTGAAATATAGCACCTGCATTAACCAAATAAAAAGGTATTCTCTTGTAAGCAAATGTTCCACATTTAGTAGTAAATGTAGTCTTCATTATATCATGTGGGTCAATAAGAATCTTATTATATCCAAAATATACATCAATAAAATACATCATTTTATATCCATTAGCCATTTGTAAAATTTTATCGATATAAGGAAGAGGGTAGTTATATTTTTGCGAAGATTTATTAAGGTTCCTGAAATCAATACATAATCGAATCTCTCTAGTTTTCTTTCTAACAAGAACTATGTTTGCAACCCATGTGGAATGTTAGATAGGAAAAATAATTTTTGCATATAACTTTCCTCTCTATGAGAGGTTCCAACAATGGGTTAACTGGACATTGTTTCTGCCTGAATGGTTTAGAATCAGACTTCAAAGGAACGATGTGCATGATAATGTTTTGATTGTAAGACTTTAAGTCATTATAAGTCCATGTAATACAATTCATATAGTCCTTAAGTGCGTGTATTATTTCTTATTTTTCATGATGCATGCATGCTTTTTCAATAAGTAAATTATGTGAATATTCATTATTTCCAATATTAACTACATCATATGCATCATTTTGAGGTGAGATTTTTTTGCACCTTTTTCTTTGGTAGTCAATATCAAATTTTTTTCAAGACAATACATTTTGGGATGGCATTAGTTCTCTTCGTTACCTCATCTTATTCACCTTCATCATCTTGTAACCGTTGATCTTCCTCAATCACCTTATTTTCAAAAACACTTGAGTTAGTTACAAAGTCAAAGATGTGTCTGTCACTTTCAAATACCTATAAATTTTTAACATTGTTAGGTATAGAAGGACAAGGAACCAATTCTATTGAGAACTTTTAAATTTTCTTTTATCAATGGGATTTAACATACCTACTACAACTACCAAAGAATCTACAACATGATTAATATTTCTAGAAATTAGAGAAATGTTAAAGGCTTCAAACTCATCTATTAAGTCCCTAACTCTAGTTTTGTAATGAATTAGCCTTTCGTCACAACATGTGTATTGCCCCTTTACTTTCCTAAAAAATAGTGCTGAATCTCCTAATACTTTCAAACATTTAACGTTCTTATTCAAAGCTAATTGTAGTCCAAAAAATTAATGCTTCATACTCCACTGCATTGCAAGTACATGGAAGTTGTAATCTAAATACGACAAGAGAAGATATACCTTTAGGGATAATGAGTTCAACCCCAACTTCACTACCTTATTTAGATTTAGACCCATAAAATTTAAGTGTCTAAACAAGATGATTATCATTAAGTGGGTCACAAGATAGAATTTTAGCATTAGATTTATTTGTAACCAACTTGGTATCCAATGTGTAAACACCCAACTCAAACTCATTATAAAGGGTTTCATTTGTTCTATTATACTCCATGATCAACTCTTTGAGTCTAGGATCTCTTTCAATTTAAGTACTTCCATGAGCTTCATACCATCGCAATATAGATCTATGATATGAAGGATCTACTACATCATGATGTGGCATTACTCTAATTATTTGTTTGAGCAAGCAGAAAGGTTAACATTTTTGTTCACAAGCATCATTTTTAGTGGCTGCTTATAGGGCCATGCTCTGCACGATGCTCCTTGTTTTGTCAAATTCAAGATTTTCTTCCTCTAAGACTATCAGGTATTCTTCTATTATCAATGCAAAATGAGAGATGATCTTCAAAGCTACCTTGTTTGCTTTTCTCAAGTGAACAAGCCTGATTCTTCTCAAGTTATTCTTTGAGATGACCAACCTAGCAGGATTTTCCTTTTCTAATCAAATATCCTCAAGAACACGATTAATCTTAGTTTTCTTCTATTTACCTTCTACTTATATTCACTTAATGAATCCTCCTACTACTACAACCTACCCTTGTGATCTTCACCCTGCTTCTCCAATGTATCTTTTATTTTTTGTAGTTCACTTATAATTTTAGCAATTTCTTCATCTTTCTATTGTAGGATTCCAAGGGAGGGGACCTTATTAAGAGCACCACTCAATGTCTTATTCCTTTTATCAAGGACCTTCCTCTCCATCTATGCTTGATGGATCTAAGTCTCAAAATTTTCCATATTCTTCTCTATATTTTTCAACTTCCTTTTGGCATTCCTCAATTTTAGGTACAGGGTGTCATTATCTATATGCATTGTCTTCAACACTTCAATTAAAGAGATGTCATCAATATGCCTAGTGTGATGCTCAAATTTCCAATCCTTAGATCTCATGTTAGCCTTCACATTTTTCACCTTCAAATTGGAAATCACCTTATGTTGCTTGCCCTCAATCGATTCAAGCTCATGTAAGATCATTTGAGTGACCTCTTCCTAGTTATCATACTATTATCACAGTTGCTCATTAGTCCACTTCTTCTAATTATATTGCACCATTCATACAACCTTAAATATTTATAGCTCATATTATTTTATTTCCTAGGCAAGGAATAGAAAGGACAAGAGGGATGACAATGGGGTTAAAGGGAGTATCACTAATGCCTAACCTTGAGTTGAAGCAATCGCTTGATCTAGTGCTTTGGAAATGGATGATGGAGACGACGATGGGAATTACTAAGGCAACACCCATGAAGGAAGCAATGAGGTGGTTAAAATTATTGATGAGCTTGGATATTGAGGTTGTGGGTCACTTACAATCAAAGGGGCAGATGACTCCAGTGGGTTTTGAGGAAGGTCAAAAGGTTAGCCAAGACACGGTGGACACTAATAGGAATTTAGGGTGCTAATTACTTAACACATAAGCTATAACTGGGATTATCCCTATGAATTTTGTGGCACAAGTCTAATAAATGAGATAATTATCCAATGAATCCATAGACAAGGTCCATTTTGGGGCAGGAATATTCAGCTACACCTAAATAGGACTTTGTTCTTTGATTTGCATTACAGGTTTTGCAACTTTCTACTTACATTTATTACCATGCACTATTGTTCCCACCTCCTCCACTTGCGCTACCATTGATTGTGATCAATGATGCTTGTGTTATGGTCCTTGCACCTGGGAGGTATTGGGACTAGAGCAATATTTTTTCCTTCTGCTTTACTTTGAACTTGATGGGAAAGGTCTGGAGGACTACTGCATTTCTACTAAAAAAAGCTTATCTAACCTTATCCTTCGACCATTTTTCTACATTTGTGATTATGAGACTTATGGTTCAAATAACTTCACATACACTGGGCTTCCTAGCACCTGGATTGGGCTATGAACCTCTTGTTCCTCACCCTCTTCTTGTCTTTCATCCTCCCCTTCTATTGTAGGATCAACGACATCTAAATTTCTCAACACTTATGGGCCAATATTATTGTCTTTTCTCTTCTTCTACGCAACAAAGTTAGCTTTGAATTCTATCTCAAATTTTGTATTTGCCCCACCTAGAAGGATTTCCCTAAGTCCATCCTTTTCACATTTCATTATCCACCATTTCTAAATTTTTATTCATTGTCCCAACCCTTTTGTTCTTCCACAAATTGGAAGAAACTGGAATTCATACTCTAGTTGGAATTCCTCTAAGGGTCAAAGACCCTTTTGTATGGATATGGAGCCCTCCATGGAGGGCACTCATGTAGTTGGAATCTGGTAAAAGGCACCACCTCATCATCTAGTAGTTTCCAAATTCCAACATCTTATGATTGGCTTCATTATTCTGGTGCTTAAATTATTAATATTTGATATTATTTGCAAGATTCTCCTTAATGATGTTCTCCAGGTCATAGTTCCACCTTGGAGGCACCACCAGGAGACCCAAAGTAGTCAATTTTTTATCCAAATTTTTATAATTAGGTGCATCTCTCAGTGAATTTATGATAGGCCCATGCGACATGGGAATTTGGAAGATTATCCTCTTCTTTTCTCCTTGGCCATACTTGTTCTCTATCACCAAATATTGCCTACACACTTCCAATCCAAAAATTTAGTCTATAACGTAGTAAGGGAGAAGGAAATGGAATCCTAAAAAACCATACAATTAGATGCATGTGCCTTCTACTAAGAAATACTAGTCCCCAGTTTCAAGACTACTCATCCTCAAGAAATCCTTGGCCTTCTCGGATAAGCAAGGGTAAACCTCATGGATATAGGCCAAGGTAGGACCAAGGAGATTCTTGTTGAACTCTAGGTAATATTGACTTCTTCTCAGCATATGTGTCCAGTCCATGATTGGGTGGGGATCATATTTTACAATGGGAACTGAATACCTCATCTTGGGCATTAAGTAGAAGAACAACCATGCAAGATATGAGGCATAATGAAACTTTGTGCTTACCTTGGACTGGTAGTCTACCATTTTTTTTCTTATGCTTATGACCAAGAATTCAAACCAATCCATTCTTAGTAACTTCTAGGCTCTCAATACACCATGCACCATATCCATCTAGTCTGAATACATGGTCTTATCTATTGCCAATCCCTTCATAATATCCAACATAAAGAAAATTGGTTGAGCCTTAGCCCTAAACCTTTATAACGACCAATTTGTTTCTAGATAATCTTTCAACAATCTTCATAGATTTGAGACCTCCATAATCCAGGCTCTGGGGTCGTCCTCCGCCAACCTTTTTCGTTGAGAATTTTTAGTGATAATATTTATGTTTTTATGGGTAAATCTTTGATAAAAGGTTTCGAAGTCATGAATGCTCTTATGATGGTTTTGGTGTTTATCTAAAATAAAGGTTGTAGTTTTCAATCCTTGATTGTACCTATGTTTTCATCATAGAACTTTGCTACTGCAACAATCAATTTGGAACATGGATGTTTAGTGATTGGTAAGAACATGGCCAACTGTGTATTCCATGGAGCAACACCTATAGAGTTTGTGGAATTTTTTATCGCCTTTTGTTCTACACCTATACATTAAATATTGGATTTGGATTTGAGGGTGATGTGTGTGTCTATAATCCCATAAAACGAGTCTTCTAACTTCTTCTTTGAATTTTATTTTATAATTATATTCCTTTATTCTCATACCTTCCTTATGACCACTAGTTCAGAGCATTTAGAATTCCCTTGCTCTCAATTGTGCAGGCTTTGCCACTTTAGTGACTATGGTAACATTTTCAAGCATGCTAGATTATAATGACATCATTCAACCTCCTTTTAATAGCTCCAAAAGAATGAAGTCAACAAAATTAATTGCCTAGGGCAATGTGGATAATCTTGTGAAAAACTAGGTAAATCTCATTGGGGCACATTCCACATGATAGACAGATCATGTTGACTATTCTTGGTTTTTGGACCATTAGCCAATGAGATAACCTCCATGAAATCCTTTTGAGTTGGCTGTGTACACAATCGAAGCATTTTATACTATGATGGATTTTTGGTTTTCTAGAGTGTAACTTCCCTAGGTAGATTTTGCTATAGATCTTGCCCACTATGCCATTTATGATGCATGTATGAATTATCCTAGAGAGTGTGTTTGCACTGCTTTCTTTGGTGATGCATGATAATATGCTAATTTTCATAGATTCCAAATGGATTTCCATGTTTCTTTAGCCATTATATGCATAGGAGATCTTGGTATGTGCACCCTTAGCTAGCGTAATTAGTTCAAATTAGTTTCATTGGGGTGAGATATAGCCATCTTCACATATGTAACTTTATTATTGGGCATAAAATTTGATTCATCCATTAATTTTGCTAACAATACTAAGGCAAAAATTAGCTATGACTGCATGCTTACTCGATGAGCATCAGAAATGCTCATATTTTTGTATGAGTTCTAATGGTTTTTGCATGATAGTATAATAAGAGTTGTATATTTCTATGAATTATTATGTATCTATTTAATAAAATTATGTGCATTATCTAATTTGTGTGTGAAGTGTGTTTTGTGTAGATATTTGCTGATTTTGTCATATTTTGATCAATCGAGGTCCTACGTGGACCTGGCATGCTTCTGCTTCATGAGTCTAAGGTATATTGGGAAGGCACCTTGATCTTCAGGAAGGTGCCTTACTCTTTAGGTAGGCACCTTACTCTCCAAGTAGGTGCCTTACTCTTAGGTAGGTGCCTTACTCTAGAGGTAGGCACCTTAATATTTAGGAAGATGCCTTACTCTATAGGTAGACACCTTACTCTACAGGTAGGTGCCTTGATGTTAAGTACTTTGATCATGTGACTGAAGAAGATCCTGTTGACCGAGGGAGACCTTTGACTCCACGTCACATAGGCTATCCTTGGAGGACTACCGAACGTATGAGCTATCCTAGCCATATTGGAAGAAATGCATAACCACTCGACGAAGTAGAACATGAACAACACAGAGATCAAACCTAAAAATATTCTATCTCTAGGAAAAGATGAAAAGTGGTTTAGACTATTTTTATCATGTGCTTGTTACAGTAACTAAACTGTCTTAGTTTAGACTGTAACCAAGCCTTCTATTGTAACAACACTGTAATAGGAAGTTCTGTGTGTGTTATATAAACACACAGACTTCTCTGAAACAAGGAGGTAATTTTTCTAAGAGTGTTGATGTATGTAAGCATTACACTGCAATATTAATAAAGTGCTCAAGAGTTCTTTAGCATTCTATCTTCGTAACTAGTCGGGCAGAAACTACTGGAGCCTGGGCCCACTCCAAGCTAGTATTCCTCCCCTACTTTTTATTGTTTTCTAGATTAGATTATTTATTTTGGTGTGTTGTATCTTTTATTTCTGCAAGTGTGATTTACTGCTTTCCTTTATTTTCCAAGTATGGTGTGGTGTGATTTATTTTCTCGTACTTTCATTTATGCATGATTTAATTGGTGTGGATGAATCAATGACATTTCACAAACACTCCCCCCAAAAATAGGTTTAGTGGACTCATCTCAGGAATGGTGTTGTAATTAACCTTGAGCATGGTACTTCAAAATTTTACGAGTTCCCTGGTCTGACAAATTAAATGAGAGGGCTGTGACATAAATAGGATCATATTTAACCAGTGTTTTTGCCCCAACATTTTGGTGTCATTGTTGGGGAAGCGCCACTAATAGATTAATTACAATACCTTAAACCTTCCATCTAACTTTGTATGAGTCCATTGAGGAAAAGAGGACCCGACAGTCATTTCATAAAATAAAGCCCTTAGGAAAAATTTGAGTTAGCCAAAAATTCTGAATTTGAGTTAGACTCTCCTCGATCACCATCAAAATTGCACTGGAGTGAACACCCTCTCTTTGCACAAAGCTCTTCCTCATCCCATCGACCAGGAAAAGAGAAGATTATACAAAATCCTCTATTCAAAAGGACACCTTTCAAAGAGGAATTACTGTGGAAAGTCATAGAGGATCAAACCATAACACCAGCTGACTTAGAGGCTCTCATACAAAAGGTTCAAAATGATCGAAAGGCTATAGAATCTGCATTAGAGACCATATTTCCTGAAAAAATGGCTGAAGAGACTTCGACTAGTTTTAGCTTCCCGATAGAAGAGGGTGCAGGGGAAACCAAAATGAAAAACATATCCCCTACCCATATTCCTACCTTCAGGGGATACCCAACCGAAGATCCTAACCTATTTTTATTCAAGTTCGATGTCTTGTGCAGGTCTATAGATTATAAATTAGACGCCCAGAAGTTGAAGCTCTTCCCTTCAACATTGGATGACTCAGCCCTATGCTGGTTTATCGGCTTGGGGAACAAATAGATTACCACATGGGAGGAAATTAAGAGGCTCTTCCTAGAATAGTACCAAGACTTTGGCAAGAGCACAAGATTCTAGGGAGGAGGTTCTAAGCATGATGCAGAAGGAGGACAAATCCTTGGAGGAGTACTGGGAGAGATTCAAATTTAATCTGTAGATATCCCCTCATACGAAGCTAGGCGACAAGTCCCTCAGGAGCATTTTATTGAGGGGACTTAACAATGAATCACTCGAAGCTCTCAACTTAATCTCTAGAGGTGACGTTTACCAGCACCCAATGGAAGATATCCGACAATTGTGTCGGAACTACTCATGAAGAAGAGGTAAACCAAATTCTAGGACCATGAAGGCAACCACTTCGATCATGAAGATGGAGATAGGAAATATGTTAGAGGATCTAAAGAGTGAAATGCTCTCCTCTCTAGCATTGCAGTTGGACATACTCTTGCTAGAGAAAAAGAAGCAAGAAAATGAAGCTATGTTAGCCTATTTCTACCCAAAATGTAGAGGGAAACACGCAAGGAATGCATACCCAGAGAACAAATTCAGAGTATGTGCTGTTTGCTAGTAGAATCATAAGACCTGACTATGCCCACAACTACCAAATATTAAGGAGGATGCTGAAGTTAGTGAAGCTTATTTCGTGGGTAATCGAAGAAACTGGCAGCAACCCCCTATGGGGAATATGCCAGGGGGAATGCCACCCTATGGAGGAGGACCTTACATGCCACAAGGGTAGGCTCAACCACCCAATATGGGGTGGTGGGGACCACCACCATGGATGAATGTACCTCCAAGGGCCGCATTTTCCAACTAGCACCCATGGATGCCGTACCAAAAATCCGGGAAGTAGTGGAGAAACCACGGTTCATGGAACTCAACTCCATAGAATGTAGCTCAGGCTCCACCATAGAAAAGCCTATTGGATCTCCCTACAGTGAGACCTACACAACTACCAACATAACCAATGATCAATCCAAATAACAAGGTAAACTAGCCTACGTACCAACTGGAAGGAGAGATGTATCCAATGTATAATATTAGTTGTAATCCAATTCAACTTAGATCAGGTAGGCAGTTAGGAGTAGAAGTTCCTCCCTTGGTAGAAGAGGAGGAAAATGTAGGAGAACCACCTCTTGTAGAAGAGGTTGAAGAAGAACATGTTGTTGAGAAAATAGAAGCTCCTTTTCCCAAGAGGTTACAGGAGCAAAAAAAGTTGATACAATCTAAGTTTGATATCCTTTCAAGCTTGAGGAACTTAACAATCACTATTCCACTCTTTCAAGCTATCAAAGACATTCCTATTTACACCAAGGCAATAAAGGAACTCTATCTGAGGAGACCAGGATGAAAGATGGCCCAGACCATCAACGTAGTAGGGAAGTTGGCTGATTTGATGATGGGAAATATGTGCCACCCTAAATACGTAGATCCAGGCAGTCCAATTTTGACTATAAAAATAGGTGGTCATTTTTTGGCTAACACTTTGGTTGATTTGGGTGCAGCCATCAATGTTATGCTGAAGGAAACTATGCAGAAGTTGAGGCTCATGGATTTGAAGCCCACCAAGATGGTGCTACAACTAGCCGACAGGTCGACTATAGCACCAGAAGGGATGCTCAAAGACATTATTATGATGGTGGATGCATGGGAGTACCTAGTGGATTTCTTGGTTCTGTAGTCCAAATAAGGATTGGGTGGTTACCCACTCATCCTAGGGAGGCCATGGCTAGCAACAACCGATGCCTACATCAACTACCATGATGGACAAATGACCATTTCAAATGGTCAAAATATCAAAATGTTGACAATATCTCCCCTTGCACAGTCCATAGATACATTGGGAGAGCCCATGTGGGACAACCAAGAGGATGGGTCATTGTCAATGCTCCAGCCAGTGATGGCACTAAAAGAATTGGAGGAGGAAGCTGATGAAGATGACATCATTACGAGATTCCTCCATGGAGAGTCCTCTCCCATTATTCCCGAATCACCTTTGGTTAGTGCCCAAGATCACCACACTAGGAAAATCGAAATAGGGCCTAGTAGAACATTAAACATTAGTAGTGGGTTGACACCCACACAACTGATAAAATTAAAAGAATTCTTGACCAGAAATCAACAAGCATTTTCCTAGGATTACTCAAACATGAAGGGAATCAGCCCAAAAATCTGCACCCATCAAATCTATCTCAAAGAGCAGGTGACTCCAATCAGACAACCACAAAGGAGGATGAACCCTACCATGAAAGAAATCATCAAAGCAGAGTTATAGAAGATTTTATCAATAGGGTTTATCTACCCCATATCCGATAGTGAATGGGTGTCACCACTAGTGGTGGTTCCCAAGAAAAATGGGAAATGGTGAATTTGTGTCGACTACAGGTCGCTAAACAAGGCAACCAAGAAAGATCATTTTTCACTACCCTTCATCGATCAAGTCTTGGATACATTATCAGGGAGAAAGTACTTCTCCTTTCTGGATGGGTTTAGTGGATATAACCAGATCCATATTGGAGAGGAGGACCAAGATAAGATGATGTTTACCTACCCATGGGGGATGTTCACCTATAGAGTATTGCCCTTCGGGTTGTGCAATGCACCAGCCACCTTTTAGAGGGTGGTGTTGAGCATATTCTCGGACATGATGGGGGAAGCAGTAGAAGTTTACATGGATGATTTCACCATCTATGGTGAAACCTTTGATGAAGCGATGACTAATTTGGAATGAGTGCTCCAGCGATGTGAAGAAAACAATTTATCCCTCAACAACAAAAAATGCTTCATGATGATGCGTGAAGGAATAGTGCTGGGACACCACCTCTCAATAGAAGGGATTAAGGTGGAAAAAAAGAAAATTGAGGTCATAAAGGACCTGCCTAGTCCTAAGATGTAGAGGGATGTGAGGAGTTTTCTTGGCTCTGTCGGATACTACAGGTGATTCATCATCGACTTTAGCAAAATTTCTAAACCTCTACACACACTGCTCTCCAAGGACGTGGAATTCATTTGGATAGAAGACTATGAACGAGCTTTTCAAATGTTGAAAGAAAAGCTGATTACTACCCGTCCTGCGGGGCCCAAATTGGGCCGTCCCTTTCCACATTTATTTTGATGCATCCAACAACGCAATTGGAGCGGTCCTGGGATAGAAGGATGGTGAGGAATTCTATGCCATCTACTATGTCAACAAGAACCTAGCTAGAGCCAATCTCAATTACATGGTGATAGAGAAGGAGTTCCTCATAGTCGTGCATGCCATCAACAAGTTTCACCACTACATCATGGGTTACAAGGTGTTCATCCATACGGACCATGCGGCTATCCAATATTTAATGAGTAAACCCATGATTAGTGGTAGAATCATCATATGGCTCTTGCTTCTATAGGAGTTTGATATTACCATCATGGATAAACCCGAAAAGGACAACATAGTAGTAGACTTCTTATCCAGACTGATACCATTAGATCACGCAACCATGGAAGACCAATTCTCGAATGAGCATCTGTTTGTCATCAGTGAGCAGATGTCGTGGTACGTGGACATAGCCAATTACTTGGCCACTAGTAGAACATCCCCTACTCTTTCATCATGAGAGAAGCAGACGGTGATAGAAAAGAGCACATATTTTTCATGGATTGATGGCCTCCTATTTAAAATAGGGCCTGATCAAATCGTGAGGAGGTGCATAGCTGAGCATGAATTTTTGGAAGTTCTCAAAGCTTACCACAATGAGCCATGCAGAGGATATTTTTTAGGAAGGAGGACCATGTACAAAGTCCTACAGACTGGGTATTATTGGCCTACATTGTTCAAAGATGCAACCAAATATGCCAACCAGTGTGATGAGTGCCAAAGGATGGGTAGGCCAACCCACAGGGATGAAATACCCCTCCAACCACACGTACACATAGAGCCCTTCAAAAAATGGGGCATGGATTTTGTGGGGCCAATCAACCCACCTTCGACCGAAAAGAGATACATTCTAGTCTGCACTGACTACGTCACCAAATGGGTCGAAGTGTAGGCACTGAGGGACTCCAAAGAAGGAATGGTGGTAGAATTCCTATTTGCTCAAATTTTTATGAGGTTCGGGGTACCCAGAGAGATTACAATGGATCAGGGGCCCCAATTCACCTCCAAGTTAATTTAGGAGCTAATGAAGCAATACAGGATTCGGCATAACAAAACCACCCCCTACCATCCATAGGCGAATGGATAGGTAGAGGTGACCAACAGGGAGTTAGAGAACATCCTGACAAAAACCATGCAATAACACAAGAAATATTGGGCTGCAAGACTACCAGAGGTAGTATGGGCATATAGAACAACGTGGAAAACAACCACAAGCTTTACCCCGTTCCAATTGAGGGTGCGATGATGCCCATCGAATTTGAAATTAAAATACTTAGAACTATAGTAGAACTGAACTTGAGCCTAGACGATGCATAGAGGGAGAGGATTTGATAGCTAAATCAACTAGATGAATATCAAATGGATCCTTGAAAAAGATGAAAATCATCCAAAGGTAAAGAAAATAGTGGCATGACCACCACATTAAGTCAAAGTAGTTCAAGGAAGGAGACTAGGTATTATTGTATGATTCTAGATTCTAGGAACGTAAGGGTAAGTTGATGTAGAGGTGGATGGGACCATACGAGGTGGTAGAGATGATTAAAAATGGTGTTGTGCATGTCAAGATAATTGATGATAGCAACACCATCTTAACAGTTAACGGCCACCGATTGCATCCATATCACACATCCAAAAATTTAATGGTGGAGTCTAGAATAGGCATGGGGGAGACCCCATCCAATTGAAAATATGTCAACTTCTTAGCAACATGGTGGACACAGGGGTGTCCACTAAAAATAATTTAGTCTTAGTTTTTCTTTTATGTGTGTTGTAGGTACGATGCCCGCATGCAAGTTGTAGGTATCCTGAGAGCCAGGGCCTAACAAGTATGGATTGCACCAAACCTGCATTTTTTTGCTTTCTAGCTTACAGTGTGTTTTGTAGGGACAACACCCGCATGCAAGCTACAGGTATCCTGAGAGCCAGGGCCTAATAGGCATGGATTGCATTTAACTGCATTTCTTTTTCTTTTGTAGGTGAAATGACTTGATTGTACAAAAAATAGGCATCTTAGGAGACAAGGCCTAAACCAGCTCAGCATCCATGAACCTGCACATTTTTTTTGAGGAGATAATTCTGATCCAAGCATAGATGTGGGCACTAATTCCTTGCAAAGGAAAAAATATGCACCCCTATGCTTGGGCAAAGCAAATGTTGACACAACATGAGAAAAGTTTTTGGAGGACCTGATCAACCCTACATCAATGAACATGTCAGCTACTACTAACTTTTCAACATTAAGAGAGTGCCTTAATCTTCTAGTAGGTACCATGATAAGGGCACCTTAATCTTCGAGTAGGCACCTTACTCTAGAAGTAGGCACCTTACTCTTCAAGTAGGCACCTTACTCTAGAGGTAGGCACCTTACTCTTGAGGTAGGTGCCTTACTATATAGGTAGGTGCCTTACTCTAGAGGGAGACACTTACTTTTTCGATAGGCACCTTACTATACAAGTAGGTGCCTCAATGTCCATCAATGGAGGTGCTCGACTTTGATTGAAAAGTAAAAAAAAAATAATAATAATATATGACGATGCACCTTGATGTCATGCATCAAGGGTACCTTGATTTAAAAAAAATTACTCTTGAGGTAGGTGCCTTACTCCTAAGGTAGGTGCCTTACTCAGAGAGGTGCCTTACTCCTCAAGTAGGTGCCTTACTCCTCAAGTAGGTGCCTTACTCCTCAGGTAGGCACCTTACTCTAGAGGTAGGCACCTTACTCCTCAGGTAGGTGCCTTACTCCTTAGGTATGCACCTTACAAGGAGGCACCTTAACACCCATCAGTGGAGGTGCTCAACTTTGATTAAAAAAAATGATGACATGCCTTGATGTCATGCATCAAGGGTGCCTTGATTAAAATAAATATAAAAATTACACTAGAGGAAGGTGCCTTACTCCTCAGGTAGGTGCGTTACTCTAGATGTAGGCACCTTACTCCTTAGGTAGGCACCTTACTACTCAGGTAGGCACCTTACTCCTTAGGTATGCAACTTACTCTAAAGGTAGGTGCCTTACTCTTCAGGTAGACACCTTATTCTAGAGGTAGGCACCTTACTACTTAGGTAGGGACCTTAATATTTAGGTAGGCACCTTGATCAAAGGCACCTTACTCTCCAAGTAGGTGCCTCGATATCATACATGTACCTTGATCTAATATAAATCACCTAGTGATAATGAAGAACAGGGAAACATCATCATTTCACATGATGGAAATCCGAAGTCACCCAAAAATATTATGAAATCATTGGGTAGGATTTCTGCACATCCCAAAGGAGATATGCATCCTATTATCTGAACCAACTAGATCCCCTACATTTTTAGCATGGGACCTTGAGTAAACTAGAGTGATAGTGTCCAAGGTAATGTAATCAACACATGGGAAATACGCCATCACCCCTATCATAGATTACCAAATCGACATGCTCCACAATGCACAAACAACCAATCAGGTATGCACATGATTTTTGTTAAATATTTACATAATATTTCATGATTAAATACTTCTCTAAAAATAATGTCATTGCAAGAATCGCATTGGCCCCCCATGTCCAATACGTCATGCCAAAAATCAATTTAGGTGGCATACCCTATCAACCCCAACATAAAAGTAATTCACTGGGTAGGCACCTTGATCTATAAGAAGGTGCCTTCCTATGAGAATAGGGCATCAAACCAGTTAGAGAAAAAGGAGCCAAGAATTCACCATGGGAGGTCGATCGAAGAACCATGCACACAAGAAGAATGAGCCCAATAGTACCGAAGGAATTAGCAGTGAAGTTTGTGAATTATTTGAGGTGGCTGGGTGGAAAAATTATTGCCTCCTGGTCAGTCAAAACCAGGACCTCAAAGCAGTAAAGGATTTTTTTGCCTCTATGAGCGGGGAGGTCACTCAATTGTGCAAGCTAGAAATTCTAGTCATGCTAGAGTATATCTCCCTTATTACAGACCTACCCCTCATCAGAGAGTGCATTTACAAGGAGGGTGTGCTAGGTCAATGCATAGAGCTACTACTAAAGCATGGGAACACTTGATTTGATGTTGCAGGGATACCAAATCAAAGCCTGTTGGATACTTTGCAAAAGCTCTTCAAATAGGTAGCGAGGTTCTTCACATGCATAGGAAAATACTCACACCTGAATGCAAACCACATGCAATTTTTGAATCACCTAGTGCATGGGCAAAAAATCAATGTGCCATTTTATCTAGGTAGCAATCTCTACCCTAGCCCATCATGGGCTAATTATAGCCCTAATTAACTATGTCGAGGAACATAGAGAGGACCTGTTGGTAGAAGGGGCCAAAAAATTTGGTGCATAGATACAGTCTACTGCTGAAGCAAGGTAGGAAGTTGAATTATGAGAAGCAATTGAAGGAGAAGAGGAATAACCCCAAACCTCCCGAGATGCTACAGTAGAAGGGCAATTTTCCTTGCCCAATTATGAAGAGGATAGGCTAGATTCTATCAACCCTGAACCAATAGCTCATCGAACAGAGCGTATAAGTGGTAGGAGGTACCTACAGTGACTAATTCTAATGAGTGAGGAAGAAGAGGAAGATATGAAGGTCAAGTTCATAGCCCAAACATTATAGACTTTGGTCGCTCAAAGTCCATAGGACCCGCAACCTTCGACAGGCCTACAACAGTAGCTCAATTCAACGCTGAAAGAAGGCCTCACTTGGCAGAGTGAGTATTTTGAGATGCAGTCACTTTTTGATGGATTTAGGGAAATGATTGCAAGGAAAATGTAGAGGTATGAGGCCACCGTAGCTCAGCTACAACAACTAGTTCAACAACTCAAAGAAAAAAATCAACAACTACAGGCTAGGGTGGTGGAACGAGTAGATGCTTGCACCCAAATAGATTGGGTAATTGAAGTGCCCACAAACTCTCCAACCTCACCAGAAAGGGTAGTTTCATCTGGGGTGATCAGGTCAGACACCAAAAATTGAAGATATGGAGGTAGGGGAGAGTTCATTCACTTTCGACAGGATGATGATGGAGGAACATGGGAACTCTATTTTTCAAATAAAGCCCCTTGTTATAGATATTATTGATGATGAAGACCACTCAGGTCAAACCTAGAAGTAAGGCACTAAGACCGACACCAAGGAGGACTCTCAAGAGAAATTTGTACCCATAGAAGAAGGGCCTTCAGAATAATCTATTGGTGAGCACAAAATAGGGGAAGCAACTACGGGTGATTCAAGGACAGAGGGGTAAATACCTGAAACCTCTAAGGAAAATAGGGAGGTATCTCCCATGGGAAAGGAGGACATCCCCACACAATATACTATAATATCAGAGAGGCCCAAGGGGAAGGTACCTTAGACATCATAGAAGAGGGCCAAGAGAAAGGCCAAGGTTACATTTGCAGAACCGACCGTCTAGTCAGACGAAGAATGGGTGGAAGGTATGCAAGGTTTTACTGAGTGAAAGGAGAAATTTGAAAGACTTTATGAAGAATTTGAGGTGGCAAAGGTAGCTTGAATAACTGCCAAGAAGGTTGAAAGGGGGCCTAGCATTTGCGTTGATCCTTCTATAAAAGATCAATTATAGTGGATATATGGTTCATCCTAGGGGTGACCCTCTAGAATATGGAAGTATTTGGAGAGATAGGGGATATTCGGGCTAGAAGCAGAGGAAGCAATGATAGTCGAAGAAAATACTAGCCTCACCCCTAAAGAAGTTTGGCTATACAAATCTAGGGTGGTCAGACGATAGAGGGATGACTCTAATATTCCATTCAGAGAGTTACGACCTCAACATGTTGATCTTTGGTAGGAAGAAGAAGCTACATTCTAGAAGGGAGAAACAACCATGGTTGTGGTACCTAGCATAGGTGTTGGACCAAGCAGAATAGGAAGATGTAGCCAATACAACCAAGAGCTGAAAGCCAACCCAACATAGCTGGAAGCCAACGTAGTCGGAAGCCAACGTAGCCCAAAAATGTCCCACAACAAACTAGTGCCCCTCAACAAAAATAGAAACCCCAAAATTAAGGGAAGGCCAAGGTCACCAATAAGAAAATAAAATAGAAGGATAAGGCCTATTGGAAGGGGTTGACTACTAGCTTCAGGTGCCATGAGGGTGTGGCACATATTAGGCATGGGGGGATGATGAGCATCATAAATGCTCATATTTTTGTATGAGTTCTAATGGTTTTTGTGTGGCAGTATAATAAGAGTTGTATATTTCTATGAATTATTATGTATCTATTTAATAAAATTATGTGCATTATCTAATTTATGTGTGAAGTGTGTTTTGTGTAGATATTTGCTGATTTTGTCATCTTTTGATCAGTCGAGGTCCTACGTGGACCTGGCATGCTTCTGCTTCATGAGTCTAAGGTATATTGGGAAGGTGCCTTGATCTTCAAGAAGGTGCCTTACTCTACAAGTAGGCGCCTTACTCTTTAGGTAGGCACCTTACTCTACAAGTAGGTGCCTTACTCTTCAGGTAGGCACCTTACTCTAGAGGTAGGTGCCTTACTCTTCAAGTAGGCACCTTACTCTATAGGTAGGTGCCTTACTCTACAAGTAGGCACCTTGATGTTAAGTGCTTTGACCATGCAGATGAAGAAGATCCTATTGATCGAGGTAAACCTTTGACTCCATGTCATGCAGGCTATCCTTGGAGGACTATCGAACGTATGAGTTGTCCTAGCCGTATTGGAAGAAATGCATAACCACTCGATGAAGCAGAACATGAACAACACAGAGATCGAACCTGAAAATATTCTATCTCCAAGAAAATATGAAAAGTGGTTTAGACTATTTTTATCATGCACATGTTATAGTAACTAAACTATCTCAGTTTAGACTATAACTAGGCCTTTTGTTGTAACAACACTATAACAGGAAGTTTGTGTGTGTTATATAAACACAGACTTCTCTAAAATAGGGAGGCAATTTTTCTAAGAGTGTTGATGTATGTAAACATTACACTACAATATTAATAAAGTGCTCGAGAGTTCTTTAGCATTCTATCTTCGTAACTAGCCGAGCGAAAGCTACTGGAGCCTGGGCCCACTCCAAGCTAGTATTCCTCCCCTACTTTTTATTATTTTCTAGATTAGATTATTTATTTTGGTGTGTTGTATCTTTTATTTCTGCAAGTGTGATTTACTGCTTTCCTTTATTTTCCAAGTATGGTGTGGTGTGATTTATTTTCTAGTACTTTTATTTATGCATGGTTTAATTGGTGTGGATGAATCAATGATATTTCACAAACACTCCCCCCAATAATAGGTTTAGTGGAATCATCTCAGGAATGGTGTTGTAATTAACCTTGAGCGTGGTACTTTGAAATTTTATGAGTTCCTTAGTCTAAAAAATTAAATGAGAGGGATGTGATAGAAATAGGATCATATTTAACCAGTGTTTTTGCCCCAATACTTACATCTAGAAATTGATATTTGTAGGTCAACACTGCACTAATTTTATTTTTATTTCACTAGGAAAAAATTTTGGATTAACTTTGGGTGAATAGGATACCATTTTTTTACCTTTTCATAGATTGCCAACTAGGATGCAAGCGAGTGGGATTTTGGGATGTGCGTGTTTTAGATAGGATTCCCAATATTATACTTTAAGATATTTGAATCTAGTTAGTGGGTATTTTGGCTACATCTAGCATGAGTGACTTATCAATTTGCTATCCTAAGAGGGTACAGGTTTGGGAGTTGGTGAGTATCAAGCTCTTCCAACTTAGCCATTGACCTTTTACACGAACAGAGATTTGGGATCTTCTTATGACCATAACATTTTTCATTCATCCATACAAATTTGAATCTTATATGTTGTTCCATTTAACTGCTCAGGTAAAATCTTACCATCTTGGATTACTAAGGATGTCATGAGAGATGGAAAAATAAGCTCAAATATGAAGCTTGAAATAGATATTTTCTAGGTTCTCTAGACATGTACAAAATAAAAGACTAAAAGAAGAAAAGAAAGGATATATACATATATACAATTATTACAACAGGTAGGTTAAGCATAATGTTTTAAGTGGTGGCCATTCACCAATATGGGGAGTAGCTGCCCTTCCATATCTCACAATTGGTATGCATTTGCATCCTTGCAGTCTTCAATGAAATATGGACCCAACCAAAATGAATCAAACTTGTCATGAGCACCTGGCTTGGCTTGATTTGCATCCCATTTCAAGATAAGGTCACCTCTGGAGAATTTCTTTGATGTCACCTGCTTTTCAAACCAATGCTTGACTAAATTTTGATTCTGATTCATGTTGTTGAATTTCTTCTCACGTTTTTATTCCAATTATATTAGTTGCATTAGCATCTATTCAATTTTTGAAAAGTCTTCACCTTCTATATAACTTAATAACTTAAGAGTTGGGATCTCATGTCTTCCCATAACACTTGGTTGAGCAAGAGGTGCCAAATTTTGGGATTTTACTCAATATGCCTCTTTATAATCTTGAATAAATTCTTATTTGTATATTCAGCCAAGCCATTCCCTTGTCGATAATAATTTGAAGATACATTCTAGTAAATATCATACCTTCTATAAAAATTCATTATCTTGGCACCTATAAAGGAGGAACCATTGTCTAATATGATAGTGGCATGGACCCCAAATTTGGTGATCAACATTTCTAGAAAATTAATTATCATCTTCTAATCAACCTATTTGGTTGCCTTGACTTCAGTCCACTTTGTGAAGTAATACATTGCAGTAAGGATATAATTATGACTGCCTAAAGAATTTAGATTAACAAATCCAATGAAATCCAATCCGCATTGTTGAAATGGCTCTTCTGCAACCATTTTTCATAAAGGTATGGTAGGGTATTTTCCTTTTCCAATATATCTTTGATATTTATCATAGCCTCTGACCAATTTGAATACATATAAGAATACAAAGGGCCAATATAATCCTACTATTAGAATTTTGGTTTTCATGGTCTGGGCAGAGTAATTTCCCCTTGAAAACCTAGAGTGAAATTCTTCAAGGACCTTTTGGGATTTCTTTAAAGGTATGCATCGCAATAGGACTCCATCAAAATTTCTTTGATAGAGAATGTTATGGATTAGTACATATTTTTTGCTTGCATCCTAAAACTACACCTTTGATAGGCCATAAACCCTTCCAAAAAACTTCCAAAGCTAAAATAACGAGTCAAATTAGAGATCTAGGGGCCTGATAATGGTTGTGTTCCTTCTGGATGAACAGTATCCACTTCTTCTATGCAAATATTAGAACCCAAAATAGTGGACTCTACCAAATTATAACAAAGTACTCGATATCTTACTAGCTTGGCTGGCCAAATATCTACATCAAATTATTGAATCTTGATCATCCATACAACCCTTCGATCACCCATTCTACTTGAATCACAAAATTTCTAAAATTTGGGTGCACCACATATATAATAATTTTGCTTGGGAGATAAAATGCCTAAACATTTTAAGATATTTTATAATGGTATAGATTTATTTTCAATGAAATTATTTCTTTCTTCATGATCATGCAAGGTCTAGCTAAGAAAGGTAATTGGTCTTTCATTACCATCATCTCCTTTCTATGTGAGGACTACCACATAGATTTCCTCTACTCCAAAATAATATAAAATAAAATCCCTAGAATAATCTAGATTGATGAGAACCAGATCTTGTGAAATAGATTCCTTGATGCTTTTGAAAGCATCCTTTTGGGTGTCTATCCATTTAAACTCCTCATTCTTATTCAATATTTGTGTCATGGGATTGACTATTTGGATGAAGTTAGATACAAATTTTTGTACAAATTTTATCTATTCAAAGAATGAATGAATTCCCTTCTTGTTCATAGGTAATGGTAGATCCAATATGGTGCTTATCCTATTTGGGTCTATGGCAAGATTAGATTTCGATACCACATGTCCTAGGAGTTTACCTTCTTGTACAACATATATATATTTCTTTGGATTTAATGATATGAAAAACTCTCTACATTTTTCAAAAACTTGTCTAAGATGCTCCACATATTTTTCCTTATTGTGAGAGAAGATAGTCATATAATATAGATAGATAACAATCCCTTTGTTCACCAACTCACTGAATGCCAAGTCCATTACCCTCTTAAAGTAGCACCAATATTTGATAGACCAAATGGCATCCATTGGTATGCAAATGTTTCCCATTTACTAGTAAATGTCATCTTGTATTTGTCTTCATCCTAGACCCAAGCCATGTTAAATCCTAAAAATCCATCTAGAAGGAAGAATATTTTTGCTCCTGCCACCATGTGTCGTATCTGATCTATTTGGGGTAAAGGATAATGATCCTTCAAAGAGACCTTATGTAAATTTTAGGAATCAACACAAAGTCTAATATCTCCATTTCTCTTTCTAATTGGAACTAGATTAGCCACCTAAGTAGAATGCTTGATGGGATATATTTTCTTGGAATCAATAGATTGAGTAATTCCTACTTCATGAGAGCCTCTATATTTGGGTTCACTGGTATTTATTTCTTCTAAAAGGGCTTTGCATCTGAATCCAACTCTATGGTATGTTGGATAATCTCCTTACTATATACTTTGAGATCATCATAGCTCCAGATGATGATATCATCATGTTTTATACATAACTATTGAATATTATGGATTTCCTCATTTGAATAATCCACTCCTATCTTCAAGCTCCTACCCAGTGAAACTTGAACTTCCTTATAGCCTTTGGAATCTATTTTGATCATGTGATCCTATGGTTTATCACTACTATCAAATAAGATTTCAAGGGTGATTAATCTCTTTGGTATGTGATTATTTTTTAAATATATGAGTCCTTCTTTCTCATATTCATTTTCTAGGGGTTTTTCAACTGAGAAATTCATTTTGTGAACTAAAAAATCCACTCTTTTTTCATCACTTTCAAATAATTTCCAAAATATATTTTTATTTGGAACTGAGGGGCCTACATACCAATCTAATTGTTTTTGCTTTATAAATGGTGTTAGACACTGGACAAAAGTTTTCTCCTATAGATGCTAATATATCAACATACTTATTCTTATTCCTTGGGATAGATTTGATGTTGAGGACCTCAAAAACTTCTAATAGAACCCAAACTCTATTTATATAGGCTTTGAGATAATGTTGTTTGCTAACACATTTTTTAATATTTTGTTTAATCACCAATTTAGAGTCTCCAAATATTTGTAGCTGCCTAAATTCAATTTTCTCCACCTTCTTCAAACTCGAGCATAGGGATTCATATTCCACTACATTACTAGTGCAACTCCATTTCGGTCTATATGAGAAAGTTTTCTAAGTTCTGGTAGGTGAATCCAAAACTACTCCAGTGCTTACACCATTTTTCCACCTGGACCCATTAAAATAGAGCTTCCATAATTGATTGGATGGAAGAGGCAATTCTTCCTGAGAAGTTGGTATGTTTGGCTCTAATTTTTCAATGGTATAGGTTCCCATTCTTGTCTCAATTATAGTATTGAAATTCTTTAAAGAGAACTGGTATTCAGATTGAAATTCATCAAATACCTCTTTTATCAGGGAATTTTCTTCTACTATCATATTAACCATGATGTCCTATTGTTCTTCTTCCTCCAACCTCTTTATGTGAAATGAAGAAGGTTTCTTAGAGGAAATATTTACCCTTATTCCTTTAAAATATATCTCCATATGATAATAATTTAAGGAAATGTAACCCACCAACTTGGTGGTGAACTCCCTTGATAGGAACATTCCAAATTAAGGCTCCATGTCCACCACTACTATCTCCTAAATGATCGTGACCTGAGTTAATCTATGCAGCACCATAGGGACGTCTTTGATGACTCCTATAGTCTTGAATGGGATTCCATATAATTGCAATACATCAAGACAAATTTTGGTATAATCCATGTCCATGACATCACACACAACCTTAGGCATGAATATAGTGGTAGCCCTAGAGTCAATCATAAAGTTGTGAACTATCCATCCTTCCATTTCCAAGGACAAATAAAATGGATAAGGCTTGTTCTTTCCTACCCCCATAACAAAGTTACCTTGAGCTAGATTCTGCTTTGGATACAATTTGCTTTGGATCTTGATCATCTTGAGTGTTGCTTGGAGCAAATAAATTTGTTCAGGTATCATCAAGGTATCATACATACTGACCTTTGAAGGTATTCTTTTCAGATCTTCAACAATATTGAAGGTAGATGCAGTAGGTTGCATTTCTTTATATATCTAGAATAACTCATACTTGCTCTAATATTCCTAAGTTGCTTCTATCATCTATTGCTTTTTCAAGGATGGATATCTTAGTTTATCCCTAGCCTCTTCTTCTATCTTTGCTCCTTTATACTATGTACCACTAGGTTCGATCTCTTTCTTCTATTGAGTAACTTATTTCTAAATAAAGGTCTTCGAAGGAATCTCCTTTTTTGTCTCCTTAGTCTCTTTGACATCGATGGGGATTTTTAGGAGATCTAGATCTTTTGAATATACTTGAAATATTTTTTTTTAGATTTGGTTAGTATGGAAACTTGTTCAATAGATGACATCATAAAATTGTGTTCACCTTCTCTTATCATGTTAATCTATCCCTTCTGATCTCTCTTCGCTCTTTCTATAGCCACCTTTTGTAGATAATGTTGGTGCATCATACAAGTTTTTCTCCATGGGGATCATTACAAGTGGAGCACCAGTAATTGAACTGAGATGCAAAAGAGGAGGATTCTACTTCTTCATTTGTAAGGATGGTGCTTGATCTTTTAGGAGGTTTACTTATAGATGCAACTTGATCTTTAGCCACATATAGGAACATTTTGTGCTAGAAGTTTCTTTTTGATTGTTGGCAATTTTGGGTTTGAGATCCTAGCTTCTTGTCTATGAGTTGTCATTGATGTCAAAAGGAAATGGCATTAATGTTAAGAGGATGTGTTGGCTTCAAAGGTGGAAGATTCCAAGAGAATCCGGAGAGATTCCATTGGCAAGGGTTTTTCTTTTAAACCAATTTAAATGGTTTTTATTAAAACCAATGGAGGTTTTCTTTATTATTTATTTAATTATTATTTAAAACCCTTCAAGGTTTTAATTAATTAATTATTTAATTAATTAAGGGAGAAATTTGAATTCAACCGACGTGTTTGGAAATGCATCAAAGTGCATATAAATTGAGGCAAATGATTTCATTTATGTTTGGCCAAGAGTTCGGTATTAATCCCTGAGCATTTCGATTTCGACATCGAAGCCCCTACGCCAACGAAGGAGGAAGACGCTTTTCGATTTTGACATTGAAGCCCCTACGCCAGCAAAGGAGGAAGACAAGCGTTGCATGGTCAAAGGTGTGATGGGTTGGTCTTGGCACCAAGGAGGAGGCGCACGTGGTGATAAGAACAAAGAATTCCCTTCTCCCTCACGTGGGATCTCCTAGCCCATGCGGTGTGACCAAAGGACTTAGTAGCATGGTGGTCGGTGGTTTGAATCACCGAAGACCCTTTTGAGGGTAGTGTATGCACTCCAAAATTTGTAGGATATTTACCAAAGGTATGAGCTTCAATTTTTACAGAAAGAGTGGCAATTAAATTTTAATATTTTTCTTGCTAAGGTTTTATAAAGTTACCTTTGGAAGGTATAAGGAATGCAAGATTAATATTTTTGCTATAGTCAGATTGAAAATTGAAGGGGAAATAATTGTCATGGTGGTTGAGTTATTTTGACATGCCAATGTTGGGATAATAATTTTTTAGGGAAGATCAAAATTATTAATTGTGGTAGATTTTCAAGGGCTTATTCATCTTCAAAAAGGTATGGGCACATTTTTCTTATGAGTATGATTGGTGTATGTTTTTCTGAAATAAGGTTGGAGTGAAAAGGTTTTCAACTAGGTTTCCTTTGGTTGGGTGTAAATCCTATTTTCTGGTTTGTTGAACACTACTTATGCATTGTTATCCTTAAGGAGAGTTTTTGATGAATGCATAATTTCTGGTTTGAGATAGTGGAAGCTTTCTGCACTAGGGTTTATATTTGTGAGTCTAGCTACTTGCATTGAGATGATGGAACCCTTGGTTGACTATTTTGAGTTTGATGGTTGAGTTGCTTCCATAGAGGTTGTTTGATCAAGTTATTGCTTTACTTGATTCATGATATTGGGCTTACTCCATTGAGTTGATTTGAGCAAGTTATTCTTTGCATTTGGTGATATTGTGTTGGTGGCTGTTTTGTTCATATATATTTGGAGGGAAAAGGATTTCTACTTGTTTCCTTTTCTTGTGATGATTGGTTGAATGCTTCAAGGTTGATGTTGAGTTGAATGGTGTTGTTTGATTAAACCTTGTTGATAAGCATTGTTGTTGAAGCCCTATTTGGTTGTGAAAGAGTATTTGGTTGTGAAATATTGATTGGTTGAGAAAAGATATTGGTTGTGGAAAGAACATGAGTATCATTGTTATATGAGATATTGCATGGTTGGCAATTGTTGGGTTGTGTTTCATGTTCTTGATAAAAGCATACTACATCTATCTTATTCTTTTGAGATTGAGATTACGTTGAGATTGATATTTGGAGTTAAGTATAGAACATATTGAGTCTCTAAAAATTCTCTTTATGTTTCTATGAGATTTGAGATTGAGATTGGGAGTTAAGTATAGAACATATTGGGTCTCTAACAATTCTCTTTATGCTTATATGAGGTTGATGAATCACATTGGGTCTCTAACAATTCTCTTTGTGGGTTCATGCTAAGAAAGTTTTTCTTGGTGAGCTTGTCGAGGTTTTGGACAGAGTTTCGGTGGGGACTTGTGAGCAGTTTTGGACAGGTTTCGGTGGGGACTTGTGAGCATATTTGGATAGGTCCTAGCAGAGGACTTGTAAGCTAATTTTGATAGTTCTATCAGAGAACTTGAGGACAGAGGTGCATTGGTTCTATGAGAAGAACCTATGGATAGATTTGGCAAGTCTTTGAGAAGGCTTGTATGCAGAGGATTGATTTGTTCAAGAGTTGGATAAATCTGATAGACAGAGGAAGACTTGTACTAGATCGACTGACTATGTTTGGTACAGGTTGTTGAGCTACTGTGGACGTGATCATAGAAGATAGAGGTCTCTTGGGCTAAGCATTGAGGACAGGAGGTCTTCAATGGAAAGGAGTTTCATGTGCTGGCAAGAGGTAGAGGCAGTTGATCTTCTGAGGGATCATTTCCAGAGCAGATGGGAAGGTATCTCCTTTGAGCAGAGGCTCATAAATTCTGATTGGGGGAAGGTATCTCCCTTGGGCCGAGGCTCATAAACATTATAATTGGGAAGGATTCCCAAAGAAATTTAAGATAACTTTTAGAGAAAAGTTTTGTGGACGTAGCCCAACCATTCTGGGTGAACCATGTTAAAATTGGTGTCACTTTGTGGATGATTTTATGCATTGCTTTGTTATTGCTTTGGGTATATTGCTTTACTATTTTTGAAGTATAAAGGAAAAAGTAAAAAGAGGTCTTATACTGTTCACCCCCCCCTCTCAGTATAAGCTTGTGTTCTTCAATTGGTATCAGAGTGGGTGCCTTCAGAAAGTTTAACAACTTGAAAGAAAAGCTAGTAAAGAACACAATGGATTATTCAAGTGGCAATGCAGCACCTATTCTTAATGGGTCAGATTTTGGTCTTTGGATTGCAAGGATGAAGGTTCATCTAATGGCACTTGGTAATCAGGTATGGGAAGTAATTGAAGATGAGTACACTATTCTTGTACATGGTCCTAATACTAAAGAAGAAAGGCTCCTACATCACAACAATTCAAAAGAAATGAATGCAATCCTGAAAGGCTTACAGAAAGCATATCTCACCAAAGTGATTCACTGCAAGACAACTAGTGAAATGTGGAAACAGTTGAAGATGGTTCATATAGGTGACACAAATGTCAGAAAGGCCAAGTTGAGACACTTCAAAGGTATGTTTGAAAAACTCAAGATAAATGATGATGAAAAGATTAGTGACTACATGCTTCGTATGGATGAGGTTGTTAACTCCATAAAATACTTAGGTCTTGAGCTTGCTGAAAATGATGTTTGTGATAAGATTTTAAGATCTCTTCCTAATAGATTTAGTGAAAATATTTCTGCTATTGAGGAAGCTAAAGATTTGGATAAGTTGAAAAAGGATGAGCTCCATAGTATACTTGTAGCATTTGAGTTGAGAACTCAAGTGAAGGTTGATTTCAAGAAAGAGGCAGCTTTCAAGGCTACCAATAATTCCAAAGGTAAACAACTTCAAGATAGTGATGAGTCTTATAGTGATGAAGAGGCATATTACAGCAAGAAAGGCAAGTTCTCTAGAAAGCACAAAAGTATGAAAAATATAAGATGTTTCAATTGTGGAAAGTTTGGTCATTATGCTACTGATTGTACTATTCCCAAGAATGAAAGTGATGAAGATAAACAAGATTCTGAAAAGCACAAGCATCACAGGAAAAACAAAGATGAGCACAACAATCAAGGAAAGAGGTATTCTCACAAGCACAAGAAGAGTTTCTACCTAGACAAAGCAAGTAAGTGTTCTAGTAGTTATAGTGAAATTTCTTCAAGTGATAATGAAAATGAGATGTTGTTCATATCAAAAAAAGAGGAAGAACCGAAACATAGACTCATTATCATGAAATGTCTTAGATGTGGAAATTTTGGTCACCTTGAGGATGATTGCACAAATGATGATTTGGTTTCTAGTATGTATGAGGATGCTTCAGAAAACTATAAGGAAGATGCATGTATGGTTTTTGAAAAGGGTAGCACCTCTAGTGATAAGAAATCTGAAAAAGGCTTTGATGATTCAAAAAACAATCAAATAAAGGATCTTGAAAGTGAACTTATTAGTGCTCTTAGTGCTTTGAAAAAGGAAAGAAAGAAGAATGCTAGACTCAAGGATAAGTTAGATGAATGTTGTATGGAGAGAGATGATCTTATAGAAAGTCTTGAATTCTCTATAGCTAAGACACAAGAACTCAAGGATGAGTTAGAGTCTAAGGTTCTTGAGTATAGTGAGTTAGAACAGAAAATGGCTTCTTTGAAAGAGGAAACTAATGAGTACAAGGATAAGCTTTACAGATTTCAAGATAGCTCCAAAAAGGTTAAGTCTCTCATCAAAGGTCAAAGAAAGACAATAGATAAAATAGGCCTTGGTTTTGTTAAGCCACACAAGGAACAAGTTGGAGAGTCTAGTAAGAGACTCCAAAAGGAAGAGAGTTATGATGAGGAAAGTATTTTAGATCATGAGTTATTGAATGATAGATGCACAGGAATAGAAAACAGAATTCAAAATGAGAAGAAGAAGTTTTCAGAACCTAAGAGGTCAATTAAAGGAAAGTTTCAAGGCAAATGTTTTGCTTGTCACAGGTTTGGTCACATGGCTTCACATTGCATGGCTCAAGTGAAGGAGGTAAATGGCAGTTTTAGAAGTGCTAGTTACTTTCAAGGGTATTGCTACTCTTGTCAATAGTTTGGGCACAAGGCAGTTCATCGCAAGGCAAATAACAGGAACAGGTTTGGTCAGAACAGGTTTTGCTAGAACAGGTTTTGCTAGAACAGGGTTAGTCATAATAGGTGGATTCAAAGAACAGGTATGCCTTAAAGAAATAACATTGTTACTTGTTATAAGTGCAACAATGAAGGTCACATAGCTAGATAGTGTAGAGCTAAAATTCCAAGGTACAAGAATAGAAACAGTGGTATGAACAGGTCCAAGGATCAAGGCATGGTTAAGAACAGGAAAAGTGATAGGAACAGGAATAGGAATATGGACAAAGAGTTCAAGAGAAGGTCCGACAAGGAAGTTATAGATGCTGATGATGATCAGTGCCTAATGGGAGTTTTACTCGCACCCAAGAATTAATCACCTCATCAGGAGGTGGGGGAGGGACTAAGCTAAGAGGCTCATTCTTAGTCCCGAGCCCCAAAGGTGACCCTTTGCCATTGATGACAAAGGGGGAGAGATTTGAGTAAGGGGGAGAGCCTCAAGACAAGGGGAGTTGTTTATGTTGAGTTTTTGTATTGTTGAGAAGCATGGTTTGCCATCAATGACAAAGGGGGAGATTGTTAGCAATTTTGGGTTTGAGATCCTAGCTTCTTGTCTATGAGTTGTCATTGATGTCAAAAGGAAATGGCATTAATGTTAAGAGGATGTGTTGGCTTCAAAGGTGGAAGATTCCAAGAGAATCCGGAGAGATTCCATTGGCAAGGGTTTTTATTTAAAACCAAGTTAAATGGTTTTTATTAAAACCAATGGAGGTTCTCTTTATTATTTATTTAATTATTATTTAAAACCCTTCAAGGTTTTAATTAATTAATTATTTAATTAATTAAGGGAGAAATTTGAATTCAACCGATGTGTTTGGAAATGCATCAAAGTGCATATAAATTGAGGCAAATGATTTCATTTATGTTTGGCCAAGATTTCGGTATTAATCCTTGAGCATTTCAATTTCGACATCGAATCCCCTGTGCCAGCGAAGGAGGAAGACGCTTTTCAATTTCGACATCGAAGCCCCTGTGCCAGCGAAGGAGGAAGACAAGTGTTGCGTGGTCAAAGGTGTGACGGGTTGGTCTTGGCACCAAGGAGAAGGCGCACGCGGTGATAAGAACAAATAATTCCCTTCTCCCTCACGTGGGCTCTCCTAGCCCACGCGACATGACCAAAGGACTTAGTAGCATGGTGGTTGGTGGTTCGAATCGTTGAAGACCCTTTTGAGGGTATTATATGCACTCCGAAATTTGCGGGATATTTACCAAAGGTATGCGCTTCAATTTTTGTAGAAAGAGTGGCAATTAAATTTTAATATTTTGCTTGCTAATGTTTTATAAAGTTAGCTTTGGGAGGTATAAGGAATGCAAGCTTAATATTTTTGCTATAGTCGGATTGAAAATTGAAGGGGAAATAATTGCCATGGTGGTTGAGTTATTTTGACATGCCAATGTTGGGTTAATAATTTTCAAGGGCTTATTCATATTCAAAAAGGTATGGGCACATTTTTCTTATGAGTATGATTGGTGTATGTTTTTATAAAATAAGGTTGGAGTGAAAATGTTTTCAACTAGGTTTCCTTTGGTTGGGTGTAAATCCTATTTTCTGGTTTGTTGAACACTACTTATGCTTTGTTATCCTTAAGGAGAGTTTTTGATGAATGCATAATTTCTGGTTTGAGATAGTGGAAGCTTTGTGCACTAGGGTTTATATTTGTGAGTTTAGCTACTTGCATTGAGGTGGTGGAACCCTTGGTTGGCTATTTTGAGTTTGATGGTTGAGTTGCTTCCATAGAGGTTGTTTGATCAAGTTATTGCTTTACTTGATTCATGATATTGGGCTTACTCCATTGAGTTGATTTGAGCAAGTTATTCTTTGCATTTGGTGATATTGTGTTGGTGGCTATTTTGTTCATATATATTTGGAGGGAAAAGGATTTCTACTTGTTTCCTTTTCTTGTGATGATTGGTTGAATGCTTCAAGGTTGATGTTGAGTTGAATGGTGTTGTTTGATTAAGCCTTGTTGATAAGCATTGTTGTTGAAGCCCTATTTGGTTGTGAAAGATTGATTGGTTGAGAAAAGATATTGGTTGTGGAAAGAACATGAGTATCATTGTTATATGAGATATTGCATGGTTGGCAATTGTTGGGTTGTGTTTCATGTTCTTGAGAAAAGCATACTACATCTATCTTATTCTTTTGAGATTGAGATTGAGTTGAGATTGATATTGGGAGTTAAGTATAGAACATATTGAGTCTCTAACAATTCTCTTCATGTTTCTGTGAGATTTGAGATTGAGATTGGGAGTTAAGTATAGAACATATTGGGTCTCTAAAAATTCTCTTTATGCTTTTATGAGGTTGATGAATCACATTGGGTCTCTAACAATTCTCTTTGTGGGTTCATGCTAAGCAAGTTTTTCTTGGTGAGCTTGCTGAGGTTTTGGATAGGTTCTAGTGGGTACTTGTGAGCAGTTTTGGACAGGTTCCAGTGGGGACTTGTGAGAAGATTTGGACAGGTCCTAGTAGAGGACTTGTAAGCTGAGTTTGATAGTTCTATCAGAGAACTTGAGGACAGAGGTGCATTGGTTCTATGAGAAGAACCTGAGGATAGATTTGGCAAGTCTTTGAGAAGGCTTGTATGTAGAGGATTGATTTGTTCAAGAGTTGGACAGATCTGACAGACAAATGAAGACTTGTACTAGACCGACTGACTGTGTTTGGTACAGGTTGCTGAGCTACTGTGGTCGTGATCATAGAAGACAGAGGTCTCTTAGGCTAAGCATTGAGGACAAGAGGTCTTCGGTGGAAAGGAGTTCCATATATTGGCAAGAGGTAGAGGCAGTTGATCTTCTGAGGGATCATTTCCAGAGCGAGAGGGAAGGTATCTCCTTTGAGCGAGAGGCTCATAAATTCTGATTGGGGGAACGTATCTCCTTTGGGCCGAGGCTCATAAACATTGTAATTGGGAAGGATTCCCAAAGAACTTTGAGATAAATTTTAGAGAAAAGTTTTGTGGACGTAGCCCAGCCATTTTGGGTGAACCATGTTATAATTGGTGTCACTTTGTGGATGATTTTATGCATTGCTTTGTTATTGATTTGGGTATATTGCTTTACTATTTTTGAAGTATAAAGGAAAAAGTAAAAAGAGGTCTTATACTATTCACCCCCCCTCTCAGTATAAGCTTGTGTTCTTCATTGATTTCCTTATTTTCATCAAGGTGATCTCATTGGTGAGGTTCTTCATGGTATTCTACATCTCTTGTATAAGGGTATTTTGCATATCTGTTGCTGGAAGTGTAAGGACTATAGGAGGAGTAGGAAGTGCTAGTAATACTAGTAATATTGGTAAGGCTAGGAATGTAGATGTAGAAGACCAGTGTGGAATTTTTATTGGGAAGTTATTGTTGGTTAGGCTAGTGCTAAGGAGGCTAGCTATGGCTGCTTTTGAAAAATATTTGGAAAAATAGGTATTATAGGTTTAGGTAGTAGTCAACCAATAACAATAAGATTTTTCTCAGCTTTTATGGCTTCTTAAAATATCTGTGGAAACATAATGACATTATACTATCTTATCATCAAACTCAAATATAAGTTGAAAGCTCTCAAATAGTAATACACATCCTGCTCATTGGTTAGTCGAAGACCCTATAGCACTCTTTACCAGGTCCTACTAAATCAGATATTGAAATCAACTATTTCTTCTTGGGGATGTTTTTGTATGACAGTGAACTGAGTAAGAAAATAGAAAGGGTTAGTTTATTCATTAGACTCTACTATCAACTTTCCTACCAGGTCTACCCATGAAGTAATACTCCCATTGGGAAGATTTCTATACCAATATAATATTTCTCCTTTTAAAGAGATGACAAAAAATTTGATCATGACATATTCTTCCCAAAGTTTGTGAGCAATGGCTAGTGCTGCCACATCTTAACAATTTTGATATGCAGTTTTACCCATGCCATCATATGTAGGTAGGGATTTTAAGGCTTCCATGGGAATGGTATTTTGTTTTGTAATATTAAGGGGACTAATGTGGTCCTAGTTGGGATATCCTTGATTTTAATTCTAATTTTGAGCTATCACTTCTAAATGGGTAAGAAAATCCTTAGAATCGAAATCACCATGGTCTTGATTTTTTGAGAGAGCTAGGAGTGAAAAAAATTTAACAAAGGTAGGTACCTACCTTCTTGCAAAATATAGCTCAAAGAAATTAACAAGCTCTTCAGATAAACTAGCCCTATACCTTGTAAAAATGAAATAATTATATTCAAAGGCTTTATATATTATTGTATGAACAAAGTTTCCAAGTGATTAATGGATAATTGAGAGAAGCACAAAATCACCAAACTCTAAAACTTATCAAGACAAAGGACCATTAGGTCCCATTGGGTGTGCTAAAAATTTTTGCTGCAAATTTTGTCTAATGGAAAGAATTGTGTGCCCACAAGCCTCCACCAACATTGAATGACCTCAATACTAGGAATCTAGGGGCCAATATTCAAATTAGATTGGTTCCTTGTGAATTCTAACTAAAATTCTTGATGTAAAAGGGGAGAGAATAAAAAAAATAGAACATAAAGGTAGAAATAAAAGTGGTACAAATATAGTCACATCAAAGTATATGCCAAAAAATTTTGAGATACAATATGTAGTACTCATAGAATATCTAATAGACCAACCATTGATTTCATCAATCATTTATTGCACACAGTTCTATTGTGAATTCCAGAGTTGAAGAATAAATAATGTGAAATCCAAATAGTAGAATTAAAGCATAGTCATTAATTTAACTTTAATAGAAACAAAGAACAAATTAAAATTCATATATACATGAAAATTGAAGATTGGATAATAGTCCACTTGTATTGCAATATGAACCAAACTATACATGCAAGTTGCAGTGACTGGAGAGTCAATGCTTAAAAAGTATTAAAAATATCTATATATAGACTTTTTTTTAGAGTGCTTACTTCTGCAAGATAATTAATATCCTCATTAATGAATTATGCTAGTGCTAATATGCATATAGTCTTTATACCCCTTCTACAACTCCTATTCCTTGGATAGAACACCTTCTACAACATTCGAACAGGCTGCATTGATTACATCTTCTCAAGTCTTCTTCAACCATTAATGGACTCAAACTTGCTAATTCCTAGATACATTTTCTTGAGAGAAAAGGTTGTTGGATCACATAAAGTATTAAACTACCACATATTGCACCAAATTTTGGTTAGGTATTAAGTTCCTCCATCTACTCAAAACCTTGAACCAAATTCTCTAACACTTGTTGGTAGGAAGTAAAGTTTGAATGTTGCTACCATAATAAAATATTTCCTAAGTTATCAAGCCCATGGGTTGTTCTCACATTTATATGACAACTACTCTTGCATGGTATGGAGCTTTGAGCTAAATATACAATTTTATTTTATCTCATTCTTCCACTCACTCTAGTGCTTGACTATCATCAGGTGGCATTTTTGGATTACACTCATGAAATTTGCCTTAGAATTCTTTACCCATATTGGCTTATCATTAGGAGGTAATTTGGAATGACATTGCCCTCCATTGTCTTCCTAAAATTCTATCTGCTTCAAGTTTAGGGCAGGTATTTTGGATCACACACTAGCTACTACCTACCCAATATTTCACCCATCGTAAGACCTATCAGGGTAGGATTTTGGGAAAACCTGTAGTAGGCCTTCAACCCAATCCTTCACCCAACATTATTCTTTGATTCTTCTTGTCGAGGTAGTTATTTGATATGGACCTAGTTCTTGAAGTGAGCCTATTTTTCTGCTTTCCCTTATGCTTAGTAATTTTTCAAATCAGCCCTGAAATTTCTAATTTAAGGAGTTAGTGGGTGTGAGAAATTTACCCACACCAAGTCTTACGTATACTGATTAGAGATTTATATCCTATTTACATGATTGAGTAGAATATTGGTGAATTTTTTACTCCTCAAGGTCAGAAAATTAAATCACAAGGTGACTCTGCTTCCTTAAAATCACTTAGTAGTCACCCTTATGTTGTTTTACCTATAATTTTATGATTATAATATTGGAAGCCAAAAAATTCAAAGAAGCCCTATAATTCATTGAACTAATAACTTATATAATTCCAAGACTAAACAAATCCATGTCTCCATTTTATGCTTCTCCTGTTCAAATTCTTGTACATTTGTAAGCTTTCCCTCCATAATTACTTGATATTTTCCACTCTAAAACCATGGGTGGATAGATTTATTTTAGATGGAATAGCACTGGACCACTTGATTTGGTATATCTTCATAAAATTCCATAGGTAGCTCTTAAGCTTTTCTAACTTATGATGGTACTACAATAATTGCTTACAAATATTGTTAAGATATGGTCAATTTAGTTGCCATTCATAGAATCCAATATGAAGATGTAATAATAATATTGCTAGCCTTGTATTTTTGAGGGAGGGTGTTGACTTGGTATCATGCTCTTAAAGACAACAATATTAGTTCATGGGAAATCTAGTTGAGTCATTCATCCTAGAGTTCAAAGATTTAGGAGATCCTTTCTTATTGCTTACTCAATTTACTTCTATTCAAAGAAATCCTTAAGAAAATATCATAGATTTTAACATCTAGTTCAACAAAAAATAGAGATAAATCCCTCTGTATATAATACTCTCATAGACTTAGGAGTATATATACTATATCCAAGATTTTATCCCTAAATTAAGTTTACAAATATAGTAAGAAAATGAAATGAGATTCCCATAGGTATTTCAATCTGCAATTGCCATAAAAATACTCTTATCTTTGTTAGCCCAACCAACCCAAAAAACACCAACTCTATCCATCTCACTACCTCCAATTTCTCTATACCTATGCCTAAAGATTTTTCTTAATCACCTTTACCAAATTTACCTTTATTGCCTACTATAGAACCTAAATAGTCTATAGAGATGCAAGAGCTGAAAGCAATGGTGAAAAATCTTATCCAATAAAATCACTATGATGGAAAGGTAAAATGCAAAAAAACATATTTGAAAGCTATCAATCAAGGAGATTCTTTTATATCATAAAATATTAGGAGTCTTCTACCAAAAATGTGTCTAGAAATTCAAATTCTATGTAGATGGATCAGGATGATGGGACATCCCCTTCCTCATAATAGGAGAATTGTTAGTGTTTAGCCTACAATGATCCTCATAATACAGACACTTAGATGGTCTTTCAACACAAATCCCAAATAGCAGCATCATAGAGGGTAGAAAAAATGTAGAAAGGAGTGATAAATAGGTTTATGAATCTAAATCAAGTCATGTTAATTGAAGATCACTCAGATGATGAATCCATTTAAGTATTACCAAGAACTAGAAAGAAACATTTGCAAGTGGAACAGTAGAATATGAATCCTATGAAAGTGCCTAATCAATCATAGAAATAGTAGGAAAAAGAGTATATAAAGTTAGAAAAAGCAAATACAAGTCAGGAGGAGTTCAAGGAATAATATTTGAAGATAGTTGGGGTAGTCAAAGATACACCAATGGTGTTGCACAAGGTGCCAAAAAATATAGTAATCGAAGAAGTGATAGTAGTGGACCTTCATCCATACTTTGGTTTGTGCCCTATAAGATAATTTATAACCAATTTGGGTGGATATTTATCCTTGGATTATTATCACACGGTTATTCCTCATAAGGTAAGAAAGGTAAGAATTTACATGGAAAAACTGTACCTATACCACATTGAGAAAATTGAAGAAGAAAGTGTCAACCTAATTTAAAATTAAATGAATTATCTTGAAAGCATCACTAAAGACTTGTAAATGGAGGATGAGTTCTCTTTAAAAGAGTTTAATGTAGTAATAGAAGTCAGATTAGGGACTTATTGCATGACAAAATCAAATAATCATAAGTCCCCAACTATATCAAATAAAGATATCCAATTCTTGTTTTGTCCCTTTTTGGGTGGGAGACCCTTGTTTCAATTTCCTTGCTTTCCCCTCCTCTCCTATGAATACCCTGCTAGGATGATGTCCCTAGAATCTCCCTATTGTTTTCTAAGACCTGCACAAGATTATTCTAGGGTTTTCTTAGGATATTTTTTTTTTTGTTTTTGATGTGCGATGTGCTTGCTATGGCTTGGAGGTTAGTCCTAAAGTTTCTTTCCCTGGATGCCTATGGTGGTGGTTGGTTTTTGTTTGGATTGGCTTGAGAGTGGGATCTTTGAAGCCTTTCCTGGTAGACTTTTTTGGTCTTCAGGGAACCCTATGCTTTTTTGCTATTAGCAGGGAAGGTTTTCTTCATTCTGCTTCAATGATAGGATAACAAAAGAGGGACCCCACTTTCTTAGTTTCTTGTCTTGTTTGTAGCCTAGGGTCTTCTTATACATATTTATTGGTCTTGGGATGGGGCCATGGATTTATAACCTACTGAGTGGAGGATATTATGGCTATTTTGAGATAGAATTTTGAAGTGGGTTCAGGGTTTTCTAAACTTCTTAAAAGATCCTTTCATTGTCTATTTCAAGGATCACCATTAGAACCATTCTCTACAACTCATTTTTGGTCTTTGGTATGGGTCTATGATTTCTCATGTAGATGCATTTCAATGGTATCTTCTAGTTTCTCCCTACATGGACAATTGGTGGGACTAGTGGTAATAATTTATGGGTGAATTTATCATGGGCATTTTTCTGTAGTCTTTTGGTCTTTGAGGGGACCCCATGCGTGTCTGCCTATAATTTTTTTTATCTTTGATGGTTGTCCTTGTATGTGATTGTCCCTTCTAGTCCTGAGGTGTTGTGGTAGAAAGATACTTCTCTAGGATTTCCTATCTATTGGCTATGAAACACGTCTCTTTTGTAGTAACATCTCTTTTCCTATGGTGATCTCTCATGATGTTGATCTACCTCATAGGTTGGATTTCCATTTTAGTTCATCTCGATTGAGTGATTGCTTTTCTAAGCTATGATGGGAAAGACCATTTTCAAATTTCTCTATGTGAACGGGTTTTTCAGTTGTAAGTTGTATCCTTGTTCCTCCTACTAGGTGGGTTTCTAGGTCGTTCTGCATTCCTATTTCTCCTAGGCAAGAATAAATGATTTTATTTGTATCATGTTGGTTTTCTCTACAATAATGGTTTTCTTGTCAGCTGCTTTGGATTTTTGGGTTCCTATGCCCCTTTGGGTGGGATCCTATAATTCAAAACTTTCTACCAGATTTTCCCATCCCAAGCCTCTGGGTGGGATTCTCCAATTTGAATCTTTACTGCCTATTTTTGCTATCCTGGGCCCCTTTGGGTAGGATTTACCATTTAATTTTTTTTCCATTTATCCTATTATGCTCAAGTGATCCCGTGTTCCAATTCTATTGGATCTAAATGTTTTCCCACTGGGACCATATTCTTGTGCACTTCCTTTATTCTTGGAGGTTTTATTTCTGCTTAAAAGGTTTGGGTTCCCTTTTAAATTCCCTTTGTAAAAAAGGTTTTGGGGACCTTTCAAAACCCTTCCTCCAACCAATAAAAAAATCAAGATATTCAAAAAATAGAGATATGAAAATTTTACTTTAATGGAGCTAGATCTATAGTGGTCTTTATTTTTCCTTTAGAATAAATCAAAAAAAAATTATACAAAATGATCTAGACCTACATTGATAATGTTGTTGGGTATGAAGCTCTCTACTTGGATCTATTGAAAGTTGAAAGAATAGGAATTAAGATGCTCTTGATTTATGGTGATTCAAAATTAATGGAAAATATGGTTATATAAAAATGTTGCAACAAACACCCCTAGAATAAGGCTTACCATAATAGAGTTTGGGACCTTCTAGAAAGGTTTAATACAATCAATATAAAAGTAATTCTAAGAAGTGAAAACATACCAACTAATGCATTGGCCTCACAAGGAGAAAATTTCAATCCTCCTTCTGATAATTGGAGAAATTTAAAAGGAGTTAAACTGGCCCTCATACCATTAGTCTTGAATAAAGATAGCTTCTAGCATATTTTTAATAATAATGAGCAAATAGTAAGCTTCTTGACTCATGCAATTGTATATGTAACTCAGTTGGAAGAAGTTCAATATCATATTGATCAAGAGGATGTGACACAGTTGAAAAATAATCATATTTCCAAATTTCTAATTACCCTAGAAAGACTCTTTGATAATAATGACTAGATGATAGGCTGAAGAATGAATATTGATGAGTAAGAGTTCAAAGAAATTCATATTGACTCCAAAAAAGCTTAAAAGTCAAAATAAGGTTCACAACAAAGGAAATAGATGTATAAAAAATATGGACATATAATAGCATGGAGCTATGATGATCTCAAAGTGTATAGCATTGAAGTCATCCAATTTGCATAGTAAGAATTTTGTATATGTGGTGCATCTAGATGTTGAAACCTTTTTTTTGTAAGGAGAATTGGGTAAGAAAAGAGTTGGATGGGTCACACAAATATAAGAATATGATGTAGGAATCAGACCAACAAAGTTGGTGAAAGGAATAAATTTATGTGAGCAAATTAAATATTCAGTGGAAGGAGAAAACAACTTGTTTATTGAATACTATCCCAAAATGGAGTTCAAAAGGAATGATTTGAGTAAAAGCATTGATTGGGTGTCAAACATGACTAGATATCTCTAGGAAGGTAGATGGCTAGATAGTATGAATGCTTCACAAAGGAGAAGATACAAGTTGCAAGACATAAACTATGTCCTACTTCAACAAGTATTATTATGGAAGAACTTTGATGAATTTCTTCTTTATTGCATCTAGCCTAAAGAAGGAAAAAAGGAATTGGAAGAATTTAATTCAGGTTTATTTAGGAGATATTATTCTGACCAAACTTGTAACACCTCTACTTGGAAAAACTCCTTATGAAGAGTAAGTTATATGTTGATGTGTTTATATAATGGCATATCTACATCATCCTTTTGAGCTTGGAATATGGTACTATTGATATATTTGTGGGTGTAGGACCAGGTGCTCTCTTTGATGGTACCATATGGGAGAACCACCTACAAAGAGATATATTTAGGAAAATGATGATGATGATCTATTCATTGATAGCTCAAGGTAACATGAAAAAATTGGTCTTCATATAAATGCATTGCATTTTGTGTATGTCCTCATGTTTCACACAATTGGGTCAACAAGGTGCTTGCAATGAGTCTCCTTAAATTGGACAATGATAACATTAGTCTATATTAAAATAGATTGCTCATTTAAGGATAAAACAATTGTGTAAAGCCTTGTTGAGTATGAATCTATGCTTGTCTATGTTTACATAAACTTGTCAAGATTTGTTAATATTTATTTAAATTATTCAAGAATTAATATTAATACCTCAGAGAAATAAGGTAAAGTGTTTAAAATTCAAGAGAGTTAATAAAGTTATTTGAAATTAGATGATTGTTTTAAAATAAAATATTTAACGAACAAGTTAAACCATGATGGGCAAAACTTTCTAGAAGGCATTAACATCTCTTAAAGCACAACATCATCCAGGGTATTGAGTGTCTCTAAGTGAAACACTTTCTTGGGTATTTTGAGATCGACCACCTCTGTTTGCATGTTGGGGAGGGGTTACTATTTCTTGGTGGGTTTTAAGCCTGAAGAGAAAAATGTTCTAGGGGGAAGAAAAAGAAGGAGCTTGGATGTACGAGAAGGATGTAGTGGATTATTTTGGCAGTGCTTTTGGAGGAAGCCCAATGTTTGCAAGTGTTTTCCTCTTTGTGATTAGTTTAGCTTATTTTCTACATCTTTGTGTTCTAGTTGAGCTTGGCCATGTGTGTTAGTTTTTTAATTCTTGTTGCTTTCTTTCTAAGCTCTTAGATTATATACCTTAGAATGTGGTTGTGCTAGAGTTCCCTTAAGTCTTGCTTCGTGTGTCAAGTAATCCAAGCCAAGCACTTTGAGGCCCTTTTTTTTCTACGTATCTCCTTTTCCAACGTAGGCATTTGGTCGGTCGATATATTGAGTTTTTTCCCTCCCTTTGGTTTTTTAACCCTTTCTAGAATGTTGGTGGCTAGTTAATTTTACAAGGTAGACTTAATATAACTATCGATCAACATGTGCTGGACTCTAGTCATCTCTTTAAGTTTTGCTAGATTTTTCTCCTTTGTATGCTTATAGGAAGGCATGTAACTCCTTGAGTTGATGCCTTGGATAGCAAACCCCACATTGTGTTGATCTTTTTTTTAGCTTAAAAGAGTGTAGCTTGTCTTGGTTCTTTGGTTTCTCTCTATTACTTGTAGAGAACATCCTCTTATGTTTTGTGTTGTGGAGTGAAACACCTTTGAGTTTTGATTAAATATTAGTGGGTGCTTTAGTTTACCTATTTGTAAAGGTTTTATTTAATACCTTTCTTTACTTATTTTAAAGGTATCTTCATTTGTTAGATATGGATTGTATCTTAATTAATGTTTAAGATCCCTTTATGCTTGGTATTATAAATTCTTTGATTATATTTAGTATAATAAAGTGTTTAAATGATTAGAATGCTTTGATTATATTTAGTATAATAAAGTATTTAAAGAATTAGAGTGCTTTGGTTATCTTGAGTGCTTTAGTATATTAAATGCTAAAAAAATTGAAGGTTTGATGTTAATTTTTTTTGTTTATTTAAGATATAAATTATAATGATTCTTCAGATCCATGTGGATTAAGGGATCATTATAAAGAGAAGTATGGGCTTATCTTGTATTGATTTTGTATGCCTTTCCTTGGTCAATTATGAAGTTTGGTGGAGTATAATGACCACATTATTTTGAATTATTCTATTTAATACTTTTAGTAAGGTTTGGTTTTCTTTATGAGAAAGTAATTATTGTAATTAGATTGCTCTTATGAAAAAGAAACCTTTATTTTAGATTAATTGCTTTAATATTTCTTAGTTGTGGTAAAGAAAGTTAAATTTAAAGAAAGATTTATGTTAGAATAAGTGCTTTAATATTTCTTAGTCGTGGTAAAGAAATATAAACTTAAAGGAAGCTTTATGTTAGATTAAGTGTTTTAATATTTCTTAGCTGTGGTAAAGAAATTTAAAGTTAAAGAAAGCTTTATGTTCGATTAAATATTTCTTAGTTGTGGTAAATAAAGTTAAAATTAAAGAAAGCTTTATGTTATATTAAGTGCTTTAATCTTTCTTAGTTGTGGTAAAGAAAGTTAAAGTTAAAGAAAGCTTTATGTTAGATTAAGTGCTTTAATATTTCTTAGTTGTGGTAAAGAAATTTAAATTTAAAGAAAGCTTTACATTAGAACAAGTTTCTTTAAAACTTTCTTTAGTTGTTGCATAGAAATTTAAAGTTAAAATATGCTTTATGTAATGACTTTCTAGAATCTTGTGGTTTAGGGAATCATTACAAAGAGAAGTATGGGATTCTCTTGTATTATTTCGAATGTTGATTTATGCTTTAAAAGGGAAACTAATTTAATGATCTTTGTGGATTGAGAATCAATTGGTTATTTTTTGAGTTTGGCTTTGAAAGATAAACTATTACTGATTCTTGATACTTGTGATAGTTAAGAAATGAATGGATTAATGCATGTTGGTTTTGAAAGAGAAATGTTAAATGATTATTTAGATTTGAGATAGTTAAGAAAGCATTTTAAAGATAAGCATAGGACTCTCTTACATTAAATTCTTATGTGATGCTTCAAAATAAATTATCATAATAAATTCCTGAGACCTTTGATAGATTAAGCATTCATTAAAGAAGACAAGCATGGAAATCTCTTGTATTGAGGTTGAATGTTTGTTGTTGGTTTGATAAGATCAACTATTATAATTATTCCTAAGACTTTTGTGGGTTAAGTGATCATTATAAAAAGGAAAATAAGGATTCTCTTATTATAGCTTGTTTATGTTATGTGTATATTTTTTTGCATAGTAGAGTGTGACATGTTTGAGTTGCATTGCATGAAGAGTTGTTATGATCCATAAGTATACTTCATAAAACTATGGGTGGTTTCTCCATATTAAAGAGGCTTGTTGGCTTGTAGTTGGTTTGAGGATCATTTCAAATGGATTCATAGAGCTTTGATTTATTAGAAGCTTTAAAAATATTTAAGATTTGCAATGATTGAGTTGATCAATAAATTTTATATATTGAATATTGTACAAATTAAAATATTATGTTGCTAATGATAACTTGGATTTGTGTACTCTATGTGAATTTGAGTAATCTCTTTTGATAGTTATTTTTGAGTTCTATCAACTGTAGAAAATGCATATTATGTTAGATATAGAATTATTTTTTCTATGCATTTATGTTGTTAGAAACATTTGAATCAAGCACTTGATATATGCATAGATGATTTATGGATAAGAGGAATATTTATTGCACATTTAAAATTTGATGGTTTATGTACTACTTGTTATTATGCCAAGTGCATTGTTTAATTTATTGGTAAGTGCAATAATGTTTATCCATCCTTAGGTTGGGTATGAAATATACTCTAGTAAGCCACAAAGCCCAAATCTTGGAGGAGTTACAAGAATTCAATAACCAGTGTACTTGTAAATTGTCACACCTTGATCGTGTAAGGTTGGATGTGCTCCACCTAGTCATTAGAAAATTCATTTACAAGATAGCATTGGTGACCTCCTGGATCATGAGGATTGGATGGTCATTTTAGTTTTCATCAAAATGGCAATGACCTTAGTTAACATGTGGATGCATGGTAACTAAGCACCAAGGCTCTACGCTAATCAGCCTACCTAGATGGACTTAAATTCAGGTTAGGGAATAAGCATCCCCACTTAGGCATGTAGGTCCTAAAGTATAATCCCTATGCCATGGTCATGTGGTCCTATGCCATTAAGGGTATGGGAAAGGTGGGGGGAATCACTTTATGCATCCTTCCTAAATGAGAATATTTAGTAAGGTGAACCCTATAAAATCCATGGGAGTTGGCCACTTATGTCCATTGAGTGTTATTTGTAGCGACTTGGAACTCAAATGTGGTGAAGCCTTGTATGTTGATATAGTGAAATTTAAAAGTGTTTATCTTGTGAGCCATTGTTTTTTAGTGCTCCTTTAAAAAATTTTGGGTTGGTAGTTTTGGGTTGTTATAGTTGGTATCGAAGCTCTAGATCATAGGGCTTAAAGCTTCTTGTAAGTGTGCTTAGGGTAACCCTTGACTTGATGTGCTACTTTGGGTAAAAAACCTTGCATGAATGTAAGTTTGAACCTTATTATTGGTTGAGTGATAATGATCCTATAAAAAATAGCAACTTGTAAGTAGACAAGTGTTCCTACAACCTTTATTAAGAGGGTCATAATGAAATAATTTAGTGCATGAATGAAATGTAACTAACTAAAGTAGAAGAGGAAGTAGCACCTTGTTAAGAGATAAGTGTAGCCATGATCATTATCAAATGAGTGATAATATTCTCATTATAGGCACCACCTTAAAAAAAAAACAAGTATGAAAAATCATTATTCGATAAATAATGACAGGCTTCTCAAATATAGCATCTTGTGGCCAAACAAGTATGGCCATGATCTTATAAAGAGAGTGATAGTGGTCTAAGTTAGTTCATAGGAAAGTGAAAAATAACATATTATAATTGTAGTCTAGAGGAACTATGATTTACCCAACTCATTTTATGGATAGGAAATATCACTTAGTTGGGAGAAGGATTTTCCATGAAGCTAGGGTCAACTACACAAGAGGAAGTCATAGTATGTTTCCAAAATAAAACTAGGAGAACAACAGACCCCAGTAGGAAGTTTAGAAGGACAATAGACTTCAATAAGTAAACCAAAGAAATAAGCATGTTCTAATGAGATGGTAGAATACCTCTCTTGCATAGTTAGATTATTTCAAGAGCAGATGGAGAAATATTAAGATATAATGAAACCAATATCAAAATTCTTCTTAGCTATTACGTTAAGGCCATTAAATGAATTTCCTTTCAAGGATACCTTACAAGTTGACCCCAATGGTATTGCAAGATCAAAATATGCAACGACAAGGCTTGGTAGTAAAGGATCTAATCAAATCTTGTGTATCTCTTTGAGGGACTCCAATATTATTTATGAAAAGGAAGGATGGATCCTTGGAATTATATATTAAAGTGTTGAATAGGGTAACCATTAAGTTTAAATACTCTCTACTAAGGATATATGATCTCATTGATCCAATTTTAGGCCATAGTGTGCATTCCTAAGAAGGCTTGAGACATCACTTATTGGGAATATTTTTATTCTAAGGACATATAATCAAAATATAAGGTATATTTATACCCAACCTATGTTGAATGCAAGATAGAGAAAATGAGTAGAGTTCTTAGCAAAATAAGACATTGGTATTGAGTATAACAAAGGGAAAGTAAATAAGGTTGTAAATTCCTTGAGTAGGAGAAGGCATACAGTTGTCTTAACCCGAAGCCATATAGATTTGATGGATATGTTCAAGGAAATGCAATATTGGACCCATATTGCATGGAAATTTGGGATAAAATAGAAGGAATTTTTTAAAAGAAAGTAAGGATTTCAACATGAAATATGGGCTTAAGGATAATGATTATGTAAGAGGCACATAAATTTTCCCTAATTATGCTCATCCAAGAGGGTAAAAAATGATAGATAGCATGAAAAAGATCTTCTCTTGGTTCGAGATGAAGTAAGATATCACTGATTTCATTGCAAAATGTTTAGAATGAAAGTGAAAGTAGAACATTGTCATCCAGCCAAGAAATTGTACCCACATGAGGTGCTTATACATAATTGGAAGGTAATATCGATGGATATTATTGTGGGTTTACCTAAGACTAGGTTCTATCATGAGGTGATCTTGGTAATGGTGGACATGTTGATCAAGGTTGCACACTTTATATTGGGGAACATCAAGCAGGATGCACCAGTGGTGGTAGAAAGGTTTACTAAGGAAATATTCTAGGTACATAGGTTTTCTATGGAAGTCGTATCAAATAGATAAATTTAGGTTCACGTCTAAATTTTGACAAGCTCAACAATGTGTAGGGAGGCACTAAGTTGAATTTTCAGTTATGCATATTATTTTGAACAAATTGTTAGATCGAGAGGGTAAACTAGGTTTTAGAAGATATGTTGTGCATGTATTGCATGGACCACAAGTCAAGTGAGAAGAATTATTACATATCATTGAGTTTACATGTAATAATTTAAATATCATGCATCATTGGGATGGCCCCATTTGAAGCCTTGTATGGCAAAAGATGTAAGACACCTCTATCATGGGATAATCTAGAGGATTGAGTGAGGATCAAATCAAACACTATCTAAGAAATGGAGGAGCATCTCAAGGTAACTCAACTTGGGATGAAGGAAGTGGTTGATTGCTATAAGATCTATGATGATCTACAAACATCACCAAAAGAATTTTGATCCATGAAAAGTGCCATCAAGTCAAGTAGGTTGGATCCTTTCTATGTTGGGATCTTGTGAGATCATAGTTAAGATATGTCCAGTAGCCTTTAGGCTCACCTTGTTGCCTAACCTATTAAAGATCCATGATGATTTCTACATATTTTATATTTAGAAATTATGTTGCTAATCCTACTCACATGTTGAATGTTGCTAATTTGTAGATAGCAGATCCCTCTCCAATGGAGGTGAGAATTTGGGGTTTCATTCCAAGATGTTAAGGAAACAAACCATAGATCTATGTAAGGTCCAGTGGGATCAAAATTTTGAGAAATATGCTAAATAAATAGACCAAAAATTTCTAGTTTTATTTGAATTAACACATCTTTACTCACTTGCAAGAAACACAAAGGATTGTATTTAGTCCAAGGAGGGAGTATGTAACACCCCTACGTGGAAAATTTCTTATGGATAGTAAGCTATGTGTTGATGTGTTTATATAATTGTATAGCTACATTTTATGATGAATTTTAATGAGATGATTTCATCCTTTTGAGCTTGTAATATGGTACTATTGAGATATTTGTGGGTGTAGGACCAGGTGCTCTCATTGGTGGGAGCATATGGGAGAACCACCTAAAAAGAGAGATATTTATAAAAATGATGATGATGACTTATTCATTGATAGCTCAAAGTAACATGAAAAAATTACCCTTCATATAGATGCATTGCATTTTGTGCATTTCCTCATGTTTCATATCGTTGGACCAGGAAGTTGCTTGCAATGAGCCTCCTTAAATTGGGCACTAATAGCATTAGTATATCTTAAAAGAGATCATTCATTTAAGGATAAAATAATGGTGTGAAGACTTGTTGAGTATGAATATATGATTGTCTATGTTTGCATAATCTTTTCAAGTTTTGTTAAGCTTTATTTGAATTATATTGTATTAATATTAATACCTTAGAGAAATAAGGTAAAGTATTTATACTTCAAGAGAGTTAATAAAGTTGTTTGAAACAAGATGATTATTTTAAAAGAAAACATTTAACAGAAGAGTTAAACCATGATGGGAAACACTTGTTTGAGGGCATTAATGTCTCTTAGAGTGTAACATCATCTAGGATGGCAAGCGTATCTAAGTGAAATGCTTTCTTGGGAGTTTTGAGATCAACCACCTCCATTCGCACATTGGGAAGGGGTTACTCTTTCTTGGTGGGTTTTAAGCCTCAAGAGAAGAGGTTATGGGGGGAAGAAGAATGATAAGCTCAAATGTATGGGAAGGAAGCAATGGTTGATTTCAGTAGTGCTTTTTGAGAAAGCTCAATGTTTGCAGGTGTTTTCCTCTTTATACTTTTTTTATCTTATTTTTGGCATCTTTGTGTTCTAGATAAGATCAATGTTTGTAGGTGTTTTCCTCTTTGTACTTTGTTTAGCTTATTTTTTGCATCTTTCTATTATAACTAAGCTCAGGCATGTGTGTTAGATATTTTATTCTTGTTGCTTGTTGCCTAAGCTCTTATATCGAATGCCTTGGAGTGTGGTTGTGCTAGGGTTCCCTTAAGGTTTGCTTCTTGTGTCTAGTAACCTAAGCCAAGTACTTTGAGGCCCTTTTTGTGCTATGTATCTCATTTTCTAGCATAGGCTTCTGGCTGGTCAATATCTTGAGATTTTTTCCCACCCTTGGGTTTGTTATTCTTTGTTGGAACATTGGTGGCTAGTTTATTTTCCAAGGTGGCCTTAATCCAACTTTCAATTAGTGTGCACAGGATTGTAGTCATATTTTTAGGTTTTGCTAGATTTTTCTTCGTTGTATGCTTGTAGGGAGGCATGTAGCTCATTGATTCAATGCCTTGGATAATGAACCCCACATTGTGCTAATATTCCTTTTAGCTTTGAAGAGTGTAGCTTGTTTTGTTTCTTTAGTTGCTCTCTATTTCTTATAGAGAATGACATCTTATGTTTTGTGTTGTCAATTGAAACACCTTTGAGTTTTGATTAAATCTAGTGGGTAATTTAGTTTACATATTTGTAAATATTTTATTTAATACCTTTCTTATTTTATTTTAAATTTAGATTCATTTATTAGATATGGGTTGTATCTTAATTAAGGTTTAAGCTCCCTTTGTGCTTTGGTATTATAAATAATTTGATTATATTTAGTTTTAGACACCCAAAAGTTGCACATTGCCACTTCTCCCATCATAACAACTGGTCAATTTGTAAAGCTCATGAAATTTACATAAATTAGCCTCAAAACACTATTCATTTATCAAAAACACTATTCATATCCATAAGCCCCCTTGGGCTACTTAAGCCCCTTCCTACACTTAACTTTGGGTCCTCATGCGACCACCATCATGACTTAACCTTGGTCAAATATTTACCTTGGTCAAAAGTCACTTTATGGTCAAACTCCACCCCATGGTCAATTTAATTCATGGCCACCTCACCTAGTCTACTCTTTGACTAGCCTAGGTGCCACCTCACCTATTTGACCTTGGTCTAACCTAGGGTCAACCTAATCAGGGTTAACTTTAACCCTTGCTCCACACATCCTCCTATGCACATTTAAGGTCTTAAATACCATTTGGAGACTTTTGTGTCCAAAAGCATGGATCAAGGGTGAGTCACCTTCCACCTCACCCAAAAAGTCAACAACTAACCTAGGGTCAACCTAACCCTAGTCAAAACTAACTCTTGCTCCATTTCAAATCCCCATGTGGGTTTGAATTCATAAATGACTTTTGAAGACTTTTTGGTTTTCAAAGCATGGGTATGGATGACTCACCTTCCACCTCAGCCAAGTCAACAACTAATCCATGATTAACCTTACTACAGTTAGGGTTCCATGTCACCATGCTCATTCATGATAGGTAGATGAATGAGGTATTCTTTCACCCAAATGCACTTATAAGGTATGCCATCTCAAGGGACACCTAATATAGGACACGTCATAGGGGATACCTCATCGAACACCTTAAAACTTCCCCTAACCTTTGCAAACTCTATAAATAGAAGGCCAAATTCTCCATTTCTAGGAGATCTTACTTTACTTAACAATACTTTGCTAAAATTAGCCTAGATCATCAACATCACTCAACATCATCCAACATCACTCACCATCCATCCTCACATAGGAGTCAACATGAAATCCATAAATATCATTTGATTTTTGATAGGTTGATAAATACTGAAGGTTTTTAAGACAATTTGGTTGACAACAGAAGAAGCTCCTACACGAGAGGAAACTTTGTTTCAAAATCCATTAATTCTATAAATCACATTTACACTTGCATAGTAGGTTGTTAATATTGAGGTACAATCAGATTCATAGCCTATGCTATGAATCCTATTTTTTACCATTCAAAATTCACAAAACCAAGTAAATACCCCAACTTTGCTTGTCTTTCATCATTTTACATAGTTTTAATCATATTTTGAGCATATTTTAGAGGTTATTTGTCTGTAAACATGAGGGGTATGATCAAGATAGACCACCAAATTTTCTAACCAAATTTTATAGGTATCACAAGCCTTGAGTAAAAATTCAACCACTAGTGGCATATGAGCAATAAGACCACTTACATTGAGGAAGACAAGGAGACCATTGGTGGTTGTTTGCCATCTGTATCAAAGAGGGGATTCCCTTGTATAAGATCTTGTTTTGTAGCCCTCATGGGCACTTTTGTAAAAGTAGAATCTCTATAACCCCTTTTCTAACCATCAATTACAAAATACTTGGTTTTCTTGTGTTTCATTCTGGAACGCATGATGGGATCACCACCATTTTTCTTGCTTTTTTTTAGTCTCTTCATTGGCTAACCATAATTTTGATTGTTTTCTATGTTTCAGGTGCTGAAAATAAAAAATGAATACATCAAAGCCTTGAAAAACATTGTAGGTTCTAACCTACAACATCTTTGGCTTGTGCACCAAATTCACATATAAGGGTGTGAATCCCAAGGTAGTCATATTTGAATATTAGGGTGTGAATATAAAAAAATACCTCAAAAGAGGATCCCTAGCAACAAGGTATCCATTTCCACACATCCACATCAATAGAAAGGTAAGTCAAGGGGGTAAAAATACCTTTTTCCCATTGATATTTCTATCTCACATACCTTTTTAGCCTTCATAGGCCAAACCGCCTCTCGACATGGTGTGTACAAAGTGAAATAATTCCTTGTACTTTTCTTGATTGCATTTACAACTTTCTCCTCCTTCTTGAAATCAATATTTGGTAGTTTTGTAACTAATTTTGGGACATAATATAATTTTTTACCTATTCTTGTGCAAGAAACTTTATTAGAACCAAGAGAGACTCTAGGAACTTACTTCACATACACAAAATTTGTACAGATAAACCAATAAATTCATATTCACATAGCAGGTTGTGAATCCCAAGGTGCTATCACATTCATAGCCTAGGTTGCAAATCTCAAAATTTTGCAAAATTCTATACTTGACCAGAAACAACTTCCTACAACATCAAGCAATAGGTATTATCTTCTAAAACTTGTATTTTTGTTTTTTCAAATCTTGTTCTCCATTGCATTTGAATCCTTTCACTTGTATCATATTAGTCTCAAAATTTTCATCTTATTCATTTGCATAAGGCCTAAAGGAGGCCTCAAATATCCTTGTTTGCTTAGATCTTGGATAGATTCTAATCTATTCTCATATACAAAGCTCTCATGCAACATATAGTCATAATCATAACTAGCATATCTTGACTAGTGTAGATAGGATTACGCCCAAGCAAGCCTTAGCATAAATTATAGCTGAAATCAAATGATTTTATCTCTTGTCTCTATTCCTAGCATAGACCTTTCCCTTCAAACATCTAGTCAAATTGAATCTCTTTACAAAATAATCTAGATAGATTCAATATCTATCCAAAAGCATCTAGATATATTCAATATATTTTCAAAATCATCTAGATAGATTCAATCTCTTTATAAAAGCATCTATATAGATTCAATATATTTGCAAAATCATCTAGATGGATTCGATCTCTTTCCAAAAGTATCTAGATAGATTCAATATGTTTCTAAAAGCATCTAGATATATTCAATCTCTTTCTAAAAGCATCTAGATAGATTCAATCTCTTTACAAAAGCATCTATATAGATTCAATATCTTTCCAAAAGTATTTAGCATAGATTTAATTCAAATTTCTAGGACAAATTTCTATTCAAACACACTTAGCATAAATTTGCTTTACAAAATTATAATTTTCATTTTGAAAGTAGTTAAAAGCATTTCCTTTCCATTGCTTTCATAACCTAGTTTGCTTTCAACATATTAGTTTTCTTAAATAGTAAATCAACACCACACACATGCACATTTCATACACATTGGTAATATTAGATTTCATCACCAATCTCCAATTGAGACTAGTGATGTTGGAATTCATCTCCTTCCACTAGCTCACCCCCTAGATGCCATAGTAGCCCCTACAAGATATTTTACGGACTTCATCACCAAGAGATCCCCTACCCTTGAGATATCTTCAGAGTAGGTTAGGATTAGACACCCCTACTCACAAGTCTTTTCATAATTCATGAGTTGATAACTATCATTCTTGACTAAGCCTATTTGAGGGTGAAGTGAAAGCCTAGGTAGGCCAATAGTAAGTCTTATATAGTACCACCTCTTTCATAAGAGATATTTTAGAATACCTCATTTTGGTTACCTTTCATTGTGTCTTCCATTAGCTACCATTTTCCCATTATTGCATAATTATCCTTTGCATGCCTTTGGGTATTGTAAGGACATGTGCTTCTGCATACTTGTTTAACATCCATTTATCGCTTACTTGCTTTATTTTAGGCTGGTTAACATCATCAAAAACATACGAAAACACCAAAAATATTTACTTTTTTTTTTATTTTCAACTCTTGCTATTTCTAAGTGCTTTTGGATCGTAAACTTGTTACAAAAACATTTAAAATAGCTCCAAAACACACTTGATGGTTTTCAACAGTATATTTATGCAAAAATACACTCATACTACCTGTTTTAATCACATTTGCATAGAAGGGTGCAAGTCAAATTTGCATATCACCCTATGAATCTAAAATTCAAGACATAAATAGGCTCATAATATTACATAGAATACACAACAAAATGAAATTTTCATTTTTGGTTGCTCGAACTATTCAAATTGCACATACAAACATGGTTTTCACTTGTAGTCAAAAGTGTGAGCAAGATTTCCTTGCCATAGAGGCATCCCACACTACCTCATTGCAATCAAACATTCCACCTCCATAATCTATGAAAACTATCCCTACTACTCCACTTGATCAATCTATTAGTTCACAAGTACTACACGCAGGCAACATGTCACAAGTTGAATCATCAACTTCACCTTAAACTAACATATATGATCCCACAAATACTTCTCCACCAGATGATATTTCATCATACAATCTACCACCCACTTTTTTCCAACATGTCATCTATGTTGCGCCTGATAATCCTCAACCATCTCTCATTGTTGATTATCAAACACCTCCTCATTCACCAATCGCTAATCATCCATTCTTACAAGCCTAGTCTCAACCCCTCTTGGGTGAAGATGCAACTATCCTCTAAAAAATTGATATTGATGTTGTCACAACTACCCACATGGTAGAAATGATCCCAGTGACTCACCTATCCATTACAGATAATCCAATGTCCTCATCACAAATTCTATAGCAACAAAAAATGTTGTAAAATCATCACATTTTGTAGCAACAACAAACGCTACAACATCATCAAATTATATAGCAACAAAAAATATTGCAACATCATAAAATTATGTAGCAACGACAAATGTTGCAATATCATCAAACTTCACAATCACAAGTGTTTCAAAATCAACAAGTTTCACAACAACAACAAAAACTGCTGCTGCAACAAATTTTGCAAAAATAATACATCTTCCAAGAATATCAAATTTTGTTGAAACAACAATTTGCTTCTAATTTCCATCCTGTTGATATTTAAATTGACATCAAGGAAATATTGAAAATATGACTATTATATTCAAAATTCTGATTAGGTGTGCACCCACAAATCATAGTCTAAACCCTAACATTATATGGATTAAATATTGTTTTAACCCAACCTCCATAATAGGCTAGTATACATTGAAAACTAACTTGGGTGTTGACTTATTTAATCTTAGTTAAATATTAAAAAAAAAGGATAGAAATGGGTTTAGGTTTTGAAAGGTAATGGTTAAATAGTGGTCAGATAAAGCTAACAACATAGGCATCTATAGGAAAATCCTTGCTAGTCAATTTCTGGTGTCCCACACTTGTGACTAACAACACTCAAAACAAGTAATATTAATCAATTAAAGAACTAGAGGCATGCTTCAAGAAATTATTTCAAACATATAAAATACTAATAATCCAAATAGAAAAATTAGATCAGTATTTAGACTAATATAAAATAGTTTCTTCCAAGCATATATTCAAACATGAAATATTTCAAGGTGATCTAATTTAGGAATCCAATATCATCAGAATAGACTAACCATAGCAAAAATAGCAAAAATACATTTATAGTTTAAATCTCCAAAAAATACAGAAGATGCAAACCTGAGGCAAACATCCATGTAATTTTTCTTATATTGATTTGTAGAAAGTATTTAAACAATAGGACAATCAAATACTCTAGAGATGACCCTAAAAAATGAGGGTTCAACCTCTATTTATAGTTTTACATGTTGAAATATTAAATAAAATAGAACATTACAAGGAATAGAAATGCCATATCATCCAGGTGCTGAGGTGGTAGCCTCTTATTTGTTTTTGGAGGAAGAAGTAATCACATGATCTTGCGCTCCTCTGCAACTCGACCTTTGCAAGTTGCTTGAATTTCATTGTATTCAACTCTAGGATGCACAAAACTATCATCCAGATCGTTAATTGTTCTTATTGATAATATCTAGCCATAGATCTGCAATTGTATTCACTTATTAATTCTTGATCCATTCATCACTTCACTTTCCTATTCACCATCAGACTTTGATCAACTAGTTTGTGTTAAACAGACTTCTTATTTTTATACATTTTGATAGCACCAGAGCAAAAAGATCATTGATCACCTAATTAATGGCTAACATTAGTGCCATGATTGATGTGTTTGCTTTACTAAAAATCCTATAGTGTAGAACCAACATTACATTTCCTTAGCTTCCTCAACGATGTAGAACCACATCGTAAACTACTCTTAAAAAATCTTATTCGAATAAGTTGACCTCTTTGAATGTGGGTTGGAGCAAAAGATGCTTCATTGTATAAATGCAAAAAACATTTAGAGCCATGTGGGATAGAACCATGTGCTTGCCAACCCCTCTTAGCCTTTGGATTGACTTGTTATTTTGAGCCATGGTGTAGAACCACATATTAGTCGTGTCATAGCCTATGACTTAATATTTCTATGTGCAAGTTTGATCAATGTTGACTGTAGGGTAGAGCAATGCATTGAGACATGTAGTGTAGAACCTTACACTAGCATGCATAGGGTAGAAACTTGCGTTAGCCCGCACAGGGTAGAACCTTGCACAGGTCTATACCTTGGAATACTCACCTGTAATTTTTGACCTCTTTGATTGCTGGGTGTAGCAATACACTGAGTCGTGTGGAATAGAACATGTTGTGACCCACATGGAGTAGAGCAATGTTATGAACCATGATTCAAATAGTAAACTTGTTAAGTTTAAATGTATTGATCAGGGGTTGTAGCCTTGTTCTATGTTGCACGGGATGAAATATTACTATGAACCACTGCATCCTGACTATGTTCTAGCCCATGATATTGAAAATTCTAAGTACAAAGTTGATTGCATTGACCATGGGGTAGATAATTGTACACTATGCTTCTCCCATGGGGTAGAAAAATATACTTCATAACTTATAAAAACTTTACAAATATTTACTAAGTATGTGGCCATTTTGGGCCTACATTCTAGTGCCTCCTAAGGGGGTTTGCTTGCAAATATTGAGAACTCATAATCTTATCCATTGGAAATTAGGAGTCAAAAATTTATGGAGAGAAATAACAACAGAGTAAGATAGATGAATGAAGGGAAAATTTTAAAGGAAAACATGTATGAAGTAGGAAAAAGAGTATATGCAGTGGGAGGCAAGAAGAGATGAAAGAAAAGGGATAAAATCCAATATTTGGTGAGCCATGTTTCATAGAATGAATTCAATATGACCATCACTTTGTAAGACATTTGTGAATATACTCAGAGAGTAACAGTTCATATAGAAATCATGCAATAAGAAAAAAAACTCTACAGCTCCTTCCGTGAGCCCAACATTACTATTGTTATATAAAACTATGTTTCTTTTATAACCTTAAACCGATCAGACTTTCCCTTGCAAAATATCTTTAAGGATTTTTCATGTTCCTTGTCACAGGTTCACACCTTATGACTATTCTCTAATAATTTCAGGGCCAATTACAAAAAATATAAACATGTAGCCTCATTTTCTGGTCTATGATACAAAAATACTTTAGCTCACTTCGCCGCACAACCACTTAGTTTTTTACATTCTTTTACCGATATTTCACTTCAATTTGTTCATCTTGCACATCTTCATTATCTTCCATAATCTTCTCTAATTTATCCTTCTCCTTTTGGAGTGTTTCCTCTTCATTTATTTCTTGTTCTTCTCCTCCATTATCATCTTCTTGATCCTCTTCATACTCTTCTTATTCTTTAGCTTCTTCTTTACCCTTAGCTTTTGGCTCTACTCCAAACAACTGGATCATCTATTTTAGGGTCTATAATTCTTGTCTCCAAGCTGACTCAGTAGGGTTAGTTGTCTCTTTGAGCTACTTATGAACATACTCCAACTTAGAGGTCTCTTCATAAGACATAGAATTACCTCTGTTTACCAAGTCCTCCATTAAATATTTAAGCCTAGTTAAGTCTTTTATCATTTGAAAGACCTGTTATTGACTAATAAACTCTTCCCAAGCGTCTATTTTGGACTCATATTGGATGATTGAGGGTACATTTTTTGAAGGTCGTATTCTATAAATAAGGTCTTATTTTCAACCCAAAGTCCTCCAAAACCATACTGCATCATCTCTTGGTGGATATCTACAATCTCTTGCAGTTTACCCTCAATTCTATCTGATAGTAACCAACCTTTCTGGAGCAACTTATTCTTGTCAACCATAATTTTAATAGCCAATCCGTAAGTATTCCATGCCTTGTTTCAAACAGGTTTAGTAGCTTCACTGAATCTATTCTTAGACAATTTATATATCTGCTCTACTGGTATCACCATAGGTTGTAGCTCCTTAGTGAAGTTATCCAGATATTCCTTGGTCGCTTACAAAAAATGGTTGGCATCATCCATGTAATAAATTACAAGCTGAATTTATGAATATTTCCTAAGGATTTCAGACCATATATACTTCCTAACCTATTTGATTCCTTATTTATAAAACCCTACAACTCTAGCTTTTTCAATCTAGAGTTGATGCTTCAAATATTGTATTTCCTTGGCCTGAGCTTCATTCTTTTTTTAGCTCTTCAACTTGGTATTTGAATTTTATGGCCTCTTGATATTTATTCTACTAGATCTTAACCTCATTTCTTATAGCCTTCTCCACCTTCTTCTGATTTCTAATAGTTTTTGTAGCTTCTCAATATTTTCCTCCAATTTTCCACATTGTTCCTTGTAGGTGTCCATCTTGAAATAAAATATTTCAAGGTGAGACTTGGCTATGACTAATTCATACTCCATTGGTAATTTTATTTATACCCTCAATATGCTCCTCTAGGTGGTAATATTCTATAGTCATATCCTCTTCTGGTTTACTGACGAGGAGAGTGATGCACCTAACTATACTTTGCCTAGTCACAGGTTCAATGATCATGGTTTTTCTTTGTCTAGCCATCTATTTTAAAAACTTAGACAATTTCTCAACCCATAAATCTTAGATTATCTATGAAAAATATTTTCCCTTTTGCAAAGAGGCTATTGTGGGATAATTTGCAAGAGTAGAGGCAGTCATAAGTAAAGGAAAAAATGAATTGATCACTAATGAAAAGGGAGTGGTTGTGAGGAGAGTAGAATCTATGCTTATTGCATAAGTTGTAGTTGAAAAGGACATAGTAGAGGATGTTACAACCATGGAATGAGATGGGGAAAATGGAGGAGGTTGCCCTTCTAACATTACCAATAGTTATGATTTTGAGGGTGGAGGTGACTGAATAGGTGATGATGTTACTAGGATTTCTGGTGAATGTGGAGGAGATTGATTAGTTTGAGACTCTATAAAGATTGGTGAAGCGAGTGGTGAACTATGAGGTGGAAGAAATGATTTTCATTCCAAATTTTCTTGAGAATGGGAGGGGGATAATTTTTGTGAAGGAGAAGGGGAAGAAGGGATATAAATCATACCTTCACCTACCAAAGTAGATTGTTGGAGAATATTGTCCACACTTTGATGTTGTATTTTTTGAACCTATTGCTTTGCAACTGATACAGGGGTTTTATCAATAGTTTGATTTTGATCCATTTTCTGCATCTTACTATTGGAAATTTTGAGTAGATGAGTTTTCATTGATGTCAAGAGTTAGTGGTCATTGATGTCAAGCTAAGAGGGTGGACAACATCAGTTTCAAGATCTCCAATAAGTGCAAAAGGATAGTCCACCTTTAGTTGATCAAGACCCAGTTCGAGGCAATTAGATGAGGTCCAAAGGGTAAAGAAGAGGCCTAGGAAAATAATATTATAATAATCTATAATAATAAAAAAAAAAAAAAAAAATAAAAAAAAGAAAAAAAGAAAAAAAAATAAAAAAAAAAAAAGGAAAAGAACCAAAAAAAAAAAAGAAGAAATATGTAGATAAGAAGGAAGATGCCTCAGCGAAATTAATTTGAATATCCCTAAGTTTGAAAACGAGCGCAAGAAGGATGCAGTATTTTCATGTTGAAAAATCTTCGAGGTAGAGGAACAAACAAATAGGAGCTAGGCTCCTCTCACATTGCACAAGCACCATGTAGCGCAGTTGGTGATGGCAAAAGGAGTTAAGACACTTGCTAGCAAGGAGGATGCAAGTTTGAATCCCATGGGGTTCACATTTTTCAAGGTAGGAAGGCCATATTTTTTGGAAGTAGTGCCAATGAGGAGATAAAGGGGGGCAAGTGCCTTCCCCTTATCGTGGGAGAACCTAGCCCATGTGGTGGGCTAGCACCAGGGTAAGGTGTTTGATGGAGAGGTTTCAGGGTCGAAACCCATCGAGGCCCTTTTAGTGGTTGAGACAAAGGTATGCATTGATGATTGTTGGGTTTGTCACCTAATTTGAAAGGGTAAGGTTCAAGGAAAAAAAAACCTTTAGCGCCAAGGTTGAAAAATAATTTTTGAGGGTTTGTAAGATTTAATTTTTGCCTAAATTAAATTTTGTTATTAAGTTTTTGAGGGAGATAAAAGGTTAGGCAATTATTATTTCTGAAGAGTTATTTTTGAAAGTTTGATTTATTAAATTGGAGATTATAAGGAGCATTTTGAGTGATTATTTTAATGTGTAATTTGATGATTGCTAATTTCAAGGAGTAATAAGGTGTATTTAGTATTGATTATTTTTGTGTTTGAAAAATATTGTAAAAGAGAGTTAGAGTGATATTTTGTCATATAACCATATAAATTTACAAAGAGGAAAATTGTGATTGAGATAGGTTTTCGAAGAGCAGTTCTACATCAAAAAAAAGGTATGGGCACATCTTCGTAGTGAGTGATTGTTGACTTTTGTGAATGCAAAGTTGGAGTGAAAAGGGTTGTTTGGTAAGAATTGTTGAGTGTTTTTTGAATTAAAGCTTCAAGGTCTTCTGGAATAAAGAGTGGAAAAAACTTACTATAAGATTGTTGTTGAATGATTGGTTTAGTGAAAACTTAACAGAAAGACATAGTATAATTGTTATGTGGAATTTGTTTATAAGCATTTTTGTTGAAGTGATTGGTTAGTAAGAACTTAACAGGAAAGAAATAGTATCATTGTTATGTAAGATTTGTTTATGAGCATTGTTGGAAAAATTTGAGTGAATGTTCATGAATTAATACTAGGGTTTGTGAGTAAGGATTATTTTATTAAGTAATTGGTTGAGTAGAGTTGGTTGAGCCTATTCAAGTGGATGTGTTGATGTGATATTTCAAGTTCTATGAAATAAATTGTTCTATATTTTGAATTGATTTGAGAAAGAGGTTAGTGTTGTAGAGTAAACATATTAGTTTCTAAAAATTCGAAATTTTGTGATAAAAAGAGATTGAAATTAATTGAAGTTTTGAAGTGAAGATATTGAGTCTCTAACAATTCTCTTTATGTTTCTATGAGTTTGGATAAGTTCTAGTGAGGACTTATTGAGAAATACAAGTTCTAGTGAGGAATTATTGAGAGATGAATAAGTCTTAGTGAAGACTGAGAGTAGATTAGGCAAGTTAAAAGAGGACTTGTGACATATTAGTGTAGTTTTTGTGAAAGCTTACAAGGCAGATTTGAGACAAGTCTTTGAGAAGACTTGTGAGAGTTATTGATCAATTTGTTCAAAAATTGAGTTAAAGTTTGAGGTAAATCTAGCTGAGTTGATTTGATATTGATTCAAGCTTTGTGTTAAGGCTTGAGGATAGAGATTGAGGACAGATTTGTGCTAGACTGAAGGACTATGTTTAGTGCAAATTAGAGGAAAAATAGTGAGGATAGATTTATGCTAGACTGAAGGACTGTGTTTAGTGCAGATCATAGGATAGAGATTGAGGATATATTTGTGCTAGATTGAAGGACTGTGTTTAGTATAGATCAAAGGATATATTTTGGTACATATTTGAGGATAGGTTTGTGCTAGACCAAATACAGAGGTTGAGAAGATTTGTGCTAGACTAAAGGACTATGTTTAGTGCAAATTTGAGATAGAGCTTTGAAGGTTATATAGTATAGAGGATGACAGTCTCTAGTGGATAGAGATCCATTAGCCAGGGTAGTGAGGATAGTGTCTTTAGTGGATAGAGATTCATTAGAGCAATGGGGACATAGCCAGAAGAGCACCCGAGCAAGAGGAGAAAGTAGTTATCATGTGGATAGAGATCCATGAACTTGATTAGGGGATTGGTGTCTCATTTGTACAAAGGTACATAAACATTGTAATAGGGAAAGGATTCCCAAAATATTGATTGAGAAAATTTTAGTGAAATATTTTCTTCTGGAGAGACATTGGGTGAACCATGTAAAATTGATATCTATATTGTGTGTGATGACTTGTGCATTGCTTTGGTTACTGCTATTGATATTTCCATTGATTATATTGTATAATATTGTTTGGGAAAGAAAAATAAAAATTTATCTTATATTGTTCACACCCCATTTCAGTATAAGCTTGTGTTCTTCACTTGTTGACCTCCTTCTTAGCCTCCCCTACTGAATCATTTACCTTTCTCTTGAACATGATAGGAGTTGTAGGCTTATCTTTCTTAGTACTCCCTTCATGTTGTGCTTCTTGTGATGCAACTTCAGAAATAGGGGATGGCTCTATTGAGGCTGTAGTGGTGAATTTTATAGGAGTGAACACAAAGCTATCTTCCTTTTTCTTTCCATCTGTATCTTGTAAAGGAGGTTCTCCACCCAAGGCTAGACGCTCTAGTATTTTAATTGCTTGAATATTTTCTATATTTCCTATTTCATCCTTACCCAAACTACCACCAGAATAATGCATCTTCTTCATAATTTGAGCACCCACAAAGTATTGTTATAATTTCTCTTGTGAAGGCTCAAACATAGTTTGGGTTCCCTCGGTTGTTGATGGAGCATTTATCACAACTTCTTGTACTTCTTCTTGTGAAGGTGGAGAAGGGGAATCTGATGATACTTGATTTTTCCTCTTTCCCTTTACTCTTAATTTCTTGTAACTCAACACCAAATTCTTACTATTTTTGGCCTTCCATGTTTTGATATTCTTTTCATATAGCTCAAAAAAATTAGTGTCCAATTGATGATCGAATCTAGTCTTTTCTATACCTATTTCAACTCTCATCTACCACCATTCCATAATTTTACCATTGTCCCATTTATGCTTATCCTCCAATTCTTTAATCTTGGATTCTTTCAATTGGTGGGATTTGTTTTTTTTAGGATCATAATCAACTAATTGCTCATAAAAATATCTCCATGGGGGAAGTTGTTCCATTTTGTTGACATTCCATTCTAGTGGAGCATTTTCCTTGTTATTTCTACCCTTTTCAAAATGAGACCTCAAAGTTTTCTCAAATTTGAGGGCCCTTTCTCCATTTAGGGCAATATTTCTTTCTAGGAACTTGTCATCAGGGTCATATCTCCATCTTTGTGGAATGTATAAAAGATCAAGTCTCTCCAAATATTGAGTAATTTGTTCATGTTGACCCTTTTTGGTTATGGTTATATCATCCACATTGCGAGAATAAACCACAGTTCCCTTCCTTCCCTTACCGATGCCAAAGTTGACATTGATGAAGTCGGCTTGTCTCAAATATTCCAAAGCTAACAACCTATTGGTAACAAAATGAGGTAGCAAGAAAGGTTTACCAGTGAAGCCATAGAGTCTGATGATAGTTCCTTCAGTAAGGATATACCAATCTCCCTCTTCGGCATTCTCTACATGCAACAATTCCTTAGCAAGAGGTGGAATCCTAGGGCATTGGCCATACATAACCTTTAGAGTTGGCCCTAAAAATTCCATGTTGAATCTGTAATATGACTCTATATTCCTCAAATGGTTGGTCCATTGATAAACTGGTATAGGGTCTCCATTATCATTCTTATCCACCACTAGGAATCCAGGGCATCATTTGCCTTATGACACTGTAGAACATCCATATTAAATTTGAACAATACTAAAAAGAGGGGTTCTCTGAATCTCTTTTCATGTTGACTAGTTGTTCATGCATCCTTTTAGAGAGATAGGCTAGCCAATCAAAATAAATCGGTTTGATACCCTCATATTCTACTGAAGCTTTATACATTTTCTCATTGGATATGTAATAAACAATGGCTATTTTCCAATCCCTTACATACCGATCAGAATCTAAACCCTCTAAGAAGGCTAACATAGTGAAGAGCTCTAGGTAAGCAAAATGTTTAGTAGCAATTGGGGTTTTGGGCAAAGTACTCCTAGACTTGATTATTTTAAATTGATTATAAACCCACTTTCTAAAAGGTTCACCATCATGAGCACATCCCTGCAATGAGTAATACTTGGCTTGTGTTGATGGGTCGAAGGGTTTAGGGCTCACAGGAGGGTCTACACCTATGGAAAACAGATCTCAATAGGCTTTAGTGGTTATACTAAATAGGGTTTTACCCTTAGCCATTTTTACTACTTTTATTTTAGGATCATAATATTTTGCTATTGTAGATATTAATTTAGGGTAATGGTGAACTAAATCATAAATATAAAATGATAAGAAGGAATTTACAATGATAATACCTTGAAATAAAATTGGTAGCCCTTCAAAGTAATTGTAGTCAATTTATCTTCTGAGCTTAGTCCTCCTTTTCCATATCATCTTAGTATCTACCACTACCTCTGCTTTATCCACATAGCATTCTAGTTCAACACTCACCTATTGGATAGTTTCTTGAGCTACTTTTGGTGCCATTTTTGAGAAAATTTGTTGGGAATTTGCTCTTCTTCATTGCTTGGTAGCTTCATCTCACCACTTCTTTAGCTCTTCTTGGTAACTTAGCACTGCTTTCAAAATGAATAGCAATTGAATTTTGAGTGTAAATATCCTACATGCACACCTTCCACCATTAATGTGGTTGATGGGCAATTACCCATTGCATGCTTTACAATTCAAAATATGGATGGTTTGGTAGATGAAAACATCATGATATTTATTGATTGGTCATGGTGTAGCACATGTTACAGTTCATGACCATATTTGTCTTATTCTCTTTGAGTGTGACGTGGAACACAACGTGGGAGAGAGCACATTCTTAACTTTGACCATCTTGACTCTTGGTTAACGACATGTTATGACTTTCTATACTACCTTTTTTTTTATATAAAAAACTTAAAAAGAAAAAAAGGTATAGTACAAATATATACATATGTTACATGAAAATAACTCTTACTCAAAGTAGAGCTTTAGATGGAATCCATTAACCAAAATTGGTTGAATGTTTCCTTCTAGATCTTGGAGCTAAAAATAATTATTCTCTTTAACCTCAACCACTTTGAAAGGACCATCCCAGAAAGAGTCAAAATTTTGGTGATTTCCTAGTTTAGCTCTCTCTACATTCCACCTTAGAACAGAGTCACCCACTTTGAACTTTCTAAATTTGGATTTCTTATCAAACCATCCTTTAGTGTCAACTAAGTGTTTCTAGAAATCTTCATATGCTTGAGTCCTTTTTTCTTCCAATTGTAGGAGATGCATCAACCTAGTTTCAGTTGGATTCTGATCAGACTCTTCCTCTTGGTTTGCCAACCTTAAAGCTGGTATCTCCAGATGAATAGGCAAGATTGCTTCTTTACCATACACCAATGCATAAGGGGTAGTCTTGATAGATTTTTTATAGTGATCTTGTCTGCCCATAGAGCTTGCTCTAAAAGGAGATGCCAACTTCTTTTGTTATCCTCCAATGATCTCTTCAGAATTCTAAGAAGATTTTTGTTAGTTGATTCAGCTAATCCATTCCCCTGAGGGTAGTAGTTAGAGGAGTTTTTTAAACTTATACCATATTTTCTTGTAAACTCAATATATTTAGCTCCTATAAAATCTAGACCATTGTCACTTACTATAGCTTCAGGGATACCAAACCTTGTGATCAAGCTTTCCATGAATTCAATTACCACTTCTTGATCTGATTTCTTGGTGGGAATGGCTTCAACCCATCTGGTAAGATAATCTGTAGCAGTTAGGATATACTTATGTCCTACTGAGGAATTGGGGTTTATCACTCCAATGAAGTCCAATCCCCACTATTGAAAAGGCTCTTCTACTTGAATAGGTTTGAGGGGGAATGATGCATTTCTATTCCTTCCCACATACCTCTGGCATTCATCACATGTCCTTGTTATCTTGAAGGTGTCAACAAAAATAGTAGGCCAATAATAGCCTGCCTGATAATTTTCATAGTTATGATCCTTCCTAAAAAATGTCCTCCAGATAATCCTCCATGGAATTCCTTAATGACCTTTTGCTTTTGATCATCTTTCAAGCATCTTAGGAGGACTCCATAAATATTTTTTCTATATAATCCCTCTAGTAATAGGACATACTTCAAGGCTTGAAGCCTATATCTCCTCCTCTATGATGGGTTAAGACCTTGAGGATAGGTTCCTATTTGGAAATAGCTTGTCATATGATCAACCCAGTCTGAACCTTCTGATGAAAACTCTTCACTCTGATCTTCTTGCTAGATGGTGACAAGCTGACATCTATTCTGCAACTACCTTTTCTATCAACCCTTGGCATAGTGCTCTACCTCTGACTAGTTTGGTAGGATGGATTTCCACATCATACTCCTAGATTTTAGTAATCCAACCAACTCTTTTATCTCCTAGTTCTCCTTGTAAAATAAAGCTCCTTACATCTGGGTGGACCACATAAACAAGGGTTTTACTTTGAGCCAAGTATTATCTAAACTTCTTCAATGACTTCATTACTACAAACACTTGTCTCTCAATAAAGTTGTATTTGATCTGATACTCATGAAGGGTTTGGCTCCAAAAAAATATGGGATGTTCTTCTCCATCATCATTCTTCTAAGTAAGCATAATTGCATAGCTCTCTTCAGCTCCATAAGCATACAAAATGAAATTCTTACTAAAATCAGGATTCACCAGGATTGGGGTAGTGGCAATAGCTTGTTTAATGGCTTCAAAAGCTTATTTCCTTACTTCTATCCACTTGAAATCTGCATTCTTCTTTAGAAACTCTGAGATAGGCTTTACTATTTGAGCAAAGTTTGAGATGAACTTCCTTACAAAGTTGATCTACCCAAAGAAATATTGCAAGGCCTTCTTGTTCATAGGCAAGGGGAGGGCTAGAATTGACTTTACCCTATCTAGGTCTATAGATATTCCTTCCTTAGAAACCACATGTCCTAATAGCTTCCCTTCATGGACTACAAAAAATGACTTCTTTGGGTTTAGAGAGATACCAAATTCTCTATATTTCTCAAATACTTGCTCCAAGTGCTCTAGATGAGCTTGTTTCTTATGAGAGAACATAATCATATCATCTAAGTAGATGAGAATGACCTTATTGATTAGCTCTCCAAAAGCATAATCCATAGCTCTCTAGAAGGTGGCCCCTGCATTAGATAGGCCGAAAGGCATCCTTTGGTAAGTGAAAGTTCCCCATTTGGTGGTAAATGTTATCTTGAATTGATCTTCATCCTTTACCTAGATCTAGTTATATCCAGAGAAACCATCTAATAATGAGAACCTCTCTACCCCTACAACAATCTATAAAATTTGATCAATCTGAGGGAGAGGGTAGTGATCCTTCAATGATGCCTGGTTGAGGTTCCTGAAATCTACACATAGATGGATGTCTCCATTCTTATTTCTGATGGGAACCAAATTAGCCACCCATGTGGAGTGCTTGATTGGGTATATAATCTTAGCCTTCAACAATTTGAGCAACTCCTCTCTCATTATGGATTCAATCCTAGGATTTACAGGTCTCTGCTTCTATCTGAAAGGCTTTGCATCAGGCTCTAGCTCAATAGTATGTTGGATCACCTTTTTATCATACACCTTTAGATCTTCATATGACTAGGCCATGATGTCTTGGTACTTAAAGCACAGGGCTTTGATCTCCTCTACCTCTTCTAGAGAACAATGGATACCAACTTTGAGCTTCTTTTCCTTTTCAATCTCAATCTCTTTATAGATTTTTTCATTGATCTCCATGGCTCTAGCTTTTCTCCCATCTTCATTATCAAAGAGGCTTTCTAGGGTGACCAAACCCCTAGGGATATGATTGTTCTTTAATTGGATAACATCTTGTTGATCTATCTCATGAGGAAGTTCCTCTTGTATACTAGATAAGCAAGCCTCCCTTACCAAAAAATCAATAATCTGGTCATCACTTTCAAAAACCTACCAAAAAATCTATCTGTCTGGTACTGCAGGCCTGAAAACTAGTTTGACTCTTCTATCTCTAGATGATCCCATATCTGAAGAAGGACTAAAATTGGAACCTTTAATAGCCAAGGAGTCAGCCAACATGTTCTATTTTCTGGGGATAAAATGAATATTTAGGGCATCAAAAGATTCCATCAAATCCCATACCCTATTTCTATATGATCTCAGGTAATGGTGCTTACTACTGCATCTCTCTCTTACTTGATTGACTATCAACTCAGAGTCACCATATATGTTAAGCATTTTGATCCCCATGCTCTCTACTTGCATTAATCCCAAGCATAAAGCTTCATACTCTACAACATTGTTAGTACAAGACCATGTTAGTCTATATGCAAAAATTTTTACACCCTCTGAGGGAGACTACAAAACTACACTGACACCAGCTCCATTTTTGCATCTTGCACCATCAAAATGCATAGTCCAAATTTCTGTCTCTCTCAAGGATTGATTGGATATAGCAGGGATATTTTTCTCTACTTCTGAAGAAATGTTGTATGTGCCCATACCTATCCCAAACTGGCTGTAATATTCTCTGAATGGTAATTCATCCTCCACCTCTAACTCTTCAAAGCTTTCTACTAGCTCAAACTCATCTAGGGGTGTGAGGTTGCACATATCTTCTTCAATCTTCTCAATGTGATAGGACACAAGATTTTTAGGTGTTATCCTTATCCTCTTTCCTTTGAAAGGGATTATCATGCCAGAGTAATCCAAGTACATATAACCTCCTAGCTTAGCAGTGAACTCTCTAGAAAGGCATAGGCTAAAATAAGGCTCTAGGTCTACCACCATAATTTCTTGCACAATGGTCACTTCTGGGGCTCTATGCAGTCTCATTAGCACATATTTTATTACCCCAACTATCTTAACTGGTGTCCCATCCAACTACAAAACTCTGGGACAAGATCGGGTATATTCCATACCCATCTCTTCATAGACTACTTTGGGCATGACTGTGGTAGAGGCCCTTGAATCAATCATACAATTGCGGACTATCCAACCCTCCATTCTCAAGGATATATAAAAAGGAGGGGGTTTGTTCTTCAGAGTAGCAGGAGATATTTTCTCCTTACCAGAAGGTATGCTAAGGATGGTGGTAGTCTACTTTTCTTGAGAATTCCTACTCAAAGAAGCCTTGAGTAGATCTATCTGACCAGGGATGAAGAGAGTATCATAGAGACTTGCCTTGGAGGGGATTCTTTTCATCTCTTCCACAATGTTATACTCTGATTTTTTGAAGGGGGTTTCTCATACTTATTTTTTGGTTCACCATATTTCCTCTTATACTATTGTGTAGCTTCAATCCTTTATATTTTAGTGATGGAAGGGAATCTCAACTTTTCTTGTGCTTCATTTTTGGATCTCATTCTTTCTTTGTCATTATATTTCTCATACCTCTTAGGAAAATTAATTTCTCTCTTGGATCTTAGGAACTAAGTCCCTCTTTTCAGTTTCTTGGGGAATAGGAAATTGATCATTACTTTGCAGGGGAGGATCTTTCTTATTTTGAGAAGGGACCTAAAACTGACCCATATTCTATGGATCAACCTACAATATCTTTTTACCTAATCTTGTCATGATAGAAATAGGTTCTTCTTCATCAAGATCTTGCCCAACCATGATCTGCTCTAGTTGCCATAGCATGTTAACTCTACCCTTTTGATTTATTTCCACCTTTTCCATGGCCTATTGCACATGGCGTTGGTACATAATGCATGATTCTGAATCATGAGGATCATTACACACAAGGCACCATACATTCACAAGACTGGTCTCAGGGGCATATTCTTGATCTTCTTGATTTGCATTAACTTTGATCCCTACACTATTGTTGGTACCAAGATTTTGATCTCTATTGATGTAGGGGTATCTCCTTTGTTGAGACCTCTCTATCTCTATTTTCTCCATCACATTCATATTATTATTGAGTGTTTTCAAAGTACTCTGAATATCAAGCAACATAGTGGATTCCTGAGGTGTTTGAGATGGAAGTGGTGGAAAGGAAACTGAAGTAGATGGTATTTTAGGGGGTGGAATTGGAGCCATATGAGGAAGTGGTGATGACAAAGGAGGGGGGTCCATGTAAGAATATGTAGCTACCTAAATTTGGGTATGAGGAATATCATAATAGTAGGGCATCATAGTTTTTGGAGGTAACCTTCCTACATTAATGAGGATATTCTCAACCTACATAGCTACATTGTAAACCTAGGGGAAGGTGTATACTCTTGACTATTGAGTTTGTAACCCAAGTTCTGACCCAAGGGCTCTGATATAGTACATAAAATCAAGGGGGCAACTAGCCTAGCTTCAAGTGGAATCCTTTTCTAGGTTCTACTGAATCTTAGATTAAAATATAAAACTGACTCTTGTTGATGCTTTTGCATGGATGTGAACTGGTTTAGGAGAGAAAATGGATCAATAGACTCATTGAATTCTTCTACAAAAGGCTCAGCTAATGCAGCCCATGAAGTAATGTTATTGTCCTCTAAGGTCCTGAACCAATGTAGGATTTTCCCTCTAAAATATAGGGCTAAAATTCTGATAATCACATCTTCATTTTTGATGTTATGTATGGCTGCTAGATTTAGGATATCTTGGCAATGCTCGTAAGTAGTTTTTCCTGATCCATCATAAGTAGGTATAGCTTTGGATACAACTTGAGGAATATCATGCATTTGGGAAAGTCTCAGGGGACCAATTGTATCCCAATTAGGGTATTTCTATAGAGGCTGATTTGGATTCACATTCTACTATCCAACCATATTTACTGGCACTATTCTTGATGGAGGTGGTCTTGGAGGTATTTCAGGGGCTAACTCAATTGGAACCTCTCTTGACTAAAAATCTGAGGATAAATTTCTTATAATATTGGATCCTCTTAAAGGGAGCTCATAAAAGATAATAGGATCTTGATTATTTTTTACAGATGACCTAGTATTCATGAAAAAATATGAGCTATTGGAATGGCTTTTCTGGTTTCTTGCATTCAAGGAGTCACCAAGTGAATTTATTTTCATCACTTAATAAGGTCAAGACAATCCACTAAATCTTGATTCCTCTAGGAAAGGTAAAAATGAAATTTTGTGGGTTAGCTAGTGTTCTTGTAAACAGGGTCCCATCGAGCGTGCCAAAACTATTGGGATCTGAATTGACATCAAGGAAATATTGAAACTATGACTATTATCTTCAATATTCTGATTAGGCGTGCACCCGCTAATCATAGTCCAAACCCCAACATTGGATGGATTAAATATTGCTTTAACCCAACCTCTAGAGTAGGTTGGTATACCTTGTCAACTGACTTGGGTGTTGACTCATTTAAGCTCAGTTAAATATTTAAAATATAGGGATAGAAATGGGTTTAGGGTTAGAAAGGTAATGGTTAAATAGTGGCTGGATAAAGCTAACAACATAGGCATCTACAGGAAAACCCTTGCCAATCAATTTCTAGTGTCCCACACTTGTGATTAACAACACTCAAAACAAGTAATCTTCATCAATTAAAGAACAAGAGACATGCTTCAAGAAATTATTTCAAACATCTAAAATACTAATAATCCAAATAGCAGAATTAGATCAGTATTTAGACTAATAGAAAATAATTCCTTCCAAGCATATATTCAAACATGAAATATTTCAAGGTGCTCTAAGTTAGCAATCCAATATCAATAGAATAGACTAACCATAGCAACAGTAGCAGAAATGCATTCATAGTTCAAATCTCCAAAAGATACAGAAGACACCAACCTGAGGCAAACATCCAAGTAATGTTCCTTCTATTGATTTGCAAAAAGTATTTACATAGTAGGGCAAGCAAACACTCTAGAGCCGACCCCAAAAAATGAGGGTTCGACCTCTATTTATAGTTTTACATGTTTGAAATATTAAAGAAAAATGGAACATTACAAGGAATGGAAATGCCAGATCAGCCAGGTGCTGAGGTGGTAGCCTCTTATTTATTTTTGGAGGAAGAAGTAATCACATGATCTTGCACTCCTCTACAACTTAGCCTCTGCAAGTTGCTTGACTTTCATGGCGTTCGACTCTAGACTGCACCAAACCATCATCTAGACCATTCACCATTCTTATCGATAATATCTAGCCATAGATCTGCAACTATCTTCACTTCTTGGTTCTTGATCCATTCATTGCTTCACCTTCTAGTTCACCATCAACCTTTGATCAACCAGATCATATTAACCAGACTTCTTGCTTTTATATGTTTTGAGAGCATTAGAACAAACGGACCGTTGATCTCCCCATGAACGATTGAGATTAGTGCCAGGCTTGATATGTTCACTTTACTAACAACCCCATGATGTAGAACCAACATTACCTTTCCTTCTTAGCTTCCTCAGTGGCATAGAACCATGTCATAGCCCACTCTTCGAAAATATTATTCGAACAAGTTGACCTCTTTGACCATGGGCTGGAGCAAAGGATGCTTCATTGTATAAATGTAAAAAATATTCTGAGTCGCACGGGGTAGAACCATGTGCTGGCCCACTCCTCTTAGTATTTGGATGGTCTTCTTATTGTTTTGAGCCATGATGTAGAACCACATCCTAGCCATGTCGTAGCCCATGATTTGATATTTCAATGCGCAAGTTTGACCAATGCTGACCATGGGGTAGAGCACTATGCATTGAGCCATGTGGTGTAGAACCTTGTGCTAGCCTACATGGGGTAGAACCTTGCACTGGCCCATGCCTTGGAATGCTCACTTGTAAGTTTTGACCTCTGTTGACCATGGGCTGGAGCATTGCGCTGAGCCACGTGGTATAGAACATGTTGTGACCCATGCGGGGTAGAAAAATATTGTGAACCATGATTTAGAGAGTAAACTTGTTGAGTTTGACTATGTTGACCATGGGCTGGAACATTATTCTGTGCCATGTGGGATGAAATACTACTATGAACCATTGCATCTTGATTGTGTTCTGGCCCACGATTTTGAAAATTCTAAGTACAAAGTTGATTGCATTGACCATGGGGTAGAGCATCGTGTGTTGTGTCGCTACCACAGGGTAGAACAACATACTTTATGACTTAAAAAATTTTGCAAAATTTTTCTAAGTATGTGGCCATTTTGGGCCTACACATCCCTCATTTTCTCCCATATCCACTTTCTCCACCCTTCATCAATCTTCCACTCTTGACTTCATGGCTTCTTCCTCATCTTTTCTACCTCCAAATTCTCTCCAAACTTTCATGTATGGGATATTACCTTCTACTCAACCACCACCCTCCCTTTCTTCAACATTTCACCTTCCTCCACCTCCTCTTTTTTTCCCACCTTTGGCCATTCCCATTACTTCTTATAATCCTAACTATCCATCATACCTCCATAATCCACCATGTTACTCGACTCAACCTGACACATCGCTATTTTGATCATATCCTCCTTCACAACTCAACTCATTCACCCCATCATCTTATGGGTAGGCTTCATATTATAATAAGCCACCTCCTCCACCACTACAATATAATCAAAACTCTTTCTTCACTTTTCTCCCTTCTTGGTCTTCCATACCAACCACTCAACAACAACCCCCACTCCCAAATTATGCTTCATATCAACAACAATAGATGTCGATACCATAACAACAAGTACTGGTCCTACAAAAACAAGTTCTTCAACAATAAAAGGTATCCATACAACAACAACAAGTGCAAATCCCATAAAAATAGGGACCCATACAACAGTAATCCGCACCAGTTCCACAAAAATATTTTTATCAACAATAGATTCTGGATCAATTTCAATATATTCCTATTATTTAGTCTTAAGTACCATCCATGCAATATCAATCTTTATTAGCACCCATTCAAGTTTTTATGGTTGTCAATACTCAATGTAATGAACAATAGTTACAATATCCACCCCATATAAACTATTCATAATCTACACCATAATTATATCTTCTTCCTTCATCACAACTGCCAATTATTCCCACACCAAGGAATGCAATACAAACTCCACATACCACTTACGAGTTTGAAATTCTATGTTAACAAATTAAGAACTTGGACCTACACACCATTGGCTATGGGCCTCAAAAACCCACTTATAGTCAGTTGTGCAACAACTCTATCAATCCCTCTATGGCCATTCATCCCTATCCTTATTTTTTTGAAATACCCAAATTCAAAATATTCAAAGGTAAGGAATATCCAAGGGACCACGTCAATAATTATTAGTTCATGTGCTATCAATTCAATGGTAGTGATCCTCTCATGCTTTGTACAATTCGACTCTCACTCAATGATTAAGCTTTGGATTGGTACAACAACCTTCCATGGCATAGTATGTTCACCTTTGAGAAATTAGCTAATATCTTCCTAGAACACTTCTCAATTAATATCTAGAAGAAAACATCACTCTTAGATTTGTACAGTTTATGAAAATTTGATGAATAACCCATTACAAATTTAATTTCTAGGTGGTGAGCTATCATTCATGATATAACCTTTGGCATACCACCTATAGAACTCATCAAATTATTTTCAAAAAGTTTCACTAAACATATTTCAACAATGTAAATCCAACAGAGTCATACCTTCGATGAAGATATTACTCAAGTGAAGGTTATTGAAGATATCAAGGCACATGTAGGGAAGATCAAACTTTGTAACAAGTTAGATTACCTAACCAACTTTAGGTTCAACTATAATTCTACCAATCCTAGCACATCTAAAAAACCACAAATAAATCAAGTGGTGCTCAATACACAACCCTCCTCATCATCTCAATAATATTTTTAGCCCCAAAAATGGATTTTCCACTCTAATTCACCTTCTTTTTCCAATAAACCATTGGTTCACACCCCACATCCTCCTTTCCAATCGTGCAACTGGACACATTTATCCAAACCATTACCCAAATTATTCTAAATATTGTATGATGCTGGACATATTGCTCTGATTGATATAAAAGTTGATGATCCTAATCATCCAAAACCATGAGTCTAGAATGAGTAAGTATTTTGTGAGTATCATCGATAATACGACCATGACATAAAATCTTGTCATATCTTTCATCATTTGGTATAAGATCTCATTAATCGAGGAGTCATCCATGTGTCAAATCCTTTTATTCTTAAAAATTAAAATCTAGGTATTTATCAAAACCCCTTACCTAAACATGAGGGTTCTAATTCTTACACCAATCCACCCACATCACGGACTAGCACTAGATAGATTAATCATGTCAATTATGACCCATCTTCTTAAGGCTTTGTGGGTATGATTAATTTTACTACATGTAACCAATGTTATCCTTCACATACTAATGTGCCAACCAATCCTTCTCATCTTGCACCAGCTTCTTCTAATCTACCACCATCGTAAAACATCTCTCCTATTATACCATGCAATATCATCACTATTTATAGCAATATTTCACACCAACTTTGCCCTGCTCTTGCATAGTTTTCCATCTACAACCTCTTGAAGCAATCTCAACCTCATCATGAGGCCCTTAAAAATATTCTCCATTCAATAGATCTCAAAATGAATGATAGCAATGGTTTTGTCAAATTTTTTGACAATGTGCAAACCTGTATGTAACCTTCCATAAGTTTCCATGATAACAAAATCATAGATATTGTGGGAGAGAGGGATGATCCTATTCTGCATATCATGGCTTATATCAATGATGTTACCTATAAATGTATCCTCATTGACACCTTAATAATATACATATTCCATCCACTCATCTTTCCACTCCTCTTGAACTATGAGCTTTCATCGACTCTATTTATCCCATGGTAGGTTCTATTGTATTGCCATATCATTGAGGGGGAGATACAATATAATATCCTCTTAAGCCACCCATAGATTTTGGACATGCAATGTATCCCTTCCACCTTACATCATTATCTAAAATACCTTCACAACTATCAAGTGCATCTCATCCCTACTGATTATGATCCATTTTAATTTTGCACTATCATTATTCTTCCACCAAGTCCACCCTTATCCTCCATCCAATTAACTCTAACTACACGGTGACCCCCCACAACATCGTCTTCATCTCCTCCACTCCCATATCAATTAGGAAATTCTGTGAAAATTTCCTCTTCTTTACCATCTAACCTTCACACTCCTTCCACTACATTCTCCTAGTGAACTTCACCCCATCTTCAAAATCTCTTTCCCCTTCTTCTTCCACACACATCCCTCAATATTATTCACCACATCTTGTACGAGCATGTTCTCCTCTTTCAACCAATTCTTCCATATTACCCACTCTAAATAATCTAATTCAATAACTTTCTATTCTACACACATCACACACTGTTTCACATCTTGATGAGCTTTCTCCCTGCTCCACTTCCTAATTTGCACATGCAAATCACCCTATCTTGGATACACCAACAAAATATTATGAGTGGGCACAATATGATGCCCGCTTGGATTCTCAACTCATCCTATTCACCCCCCTCTATTTCTCCATATCCTATACAACTTCCTCAGGAGTCATAACCCTCTTTATCTTTACCACACATGGGGTCCTCCCTTGAACATTATCATTACAACATGCCTCATGTTTCAATACTCATGACCAATCTTGGTATAGGAAAGTATAACATACACAATGCTCATGTCACCCCTACTATAGTACAATCCATCTATGACTTAGGTTACCTCAATCATGTGCCTTTGACTATTGGGGCCATCATTCCTCTTGGTCCACCCTTGAACTGTACCAACTTCATCCATGGTGGTATCAATTCATCATCTAATGTAACTGAGCCTCAATCACCCCAATATAATTTTTGTAGTAATCTATACCACATATCAAATATTTATTTTGTGATACACTACTTCCAATGATTTCATTGGAATAGTTTTGGATTGGGATGCTATGAACAAGGATCTAGAATCCTTGTTGACCCTCCTATTTGGTAGCCCAAATATAAATTATGTATTGGTTATCAATGTGATAACCTAGGCATATTGGAGAACAAACTCCATAATCTCACCCTCAATCCTTTTAAGGATAAATTTGATAATGAGCTTGAGACTGAATTTCTTGATGATTGTCTCTCTCCTCATTCCATAGTTAACATCCTATCCACCTTCTTCCATTAGTCTCTTCCTCAATGTACCACCTCTATTTGTGTTTTCTATGATCTCATCCATCACTTTGATGCATTTTCACTCACCTTGTCTAGCTTATATGACACTACACTCCCTCCTTCCCCATTACCTGTCAATCCATATATACCTTTGCATAGTTTCCAGTGATTTTGATGCTCTTCAACTCATCCTCACTCCCTGCCTATGGTTTTGCATCCTTTCCTAAATAAACTATTCCATTCCTCATTGTCTAACTCTTCTTCCATACATTCTACTTCCTTTTTTACTTCAAGTATCTCAATCAGCATGATCTCTATTTATTTATTCACTCCACTCTCCTACTCTACCCACCCTGATTGTCATAACCCAATTTCCTTAATGATTTTCCTAATTATTTTAAGGAGCCCACTAAAACCTTTATCCATTATTGATTTCTTTGAACCTTTCATGAAAAACTATATTAGCCCCCACCACTGCAACTTAATTCCTTCTTAGTAAATGCACTAGGTGCTAACAAACCATTTAAGCTCCCATAACTGTAACTTAATTTATTTTAATTAATTGCAATAGATGCTAACAAATAATTTAAGATCACATCACCACAACTTACTTAATTATTTCTAAGTAATTGCACTAGGTGCCATTTAATTACAACTTTCACTCCTTTCTTAAAATGGCTAGCTCTTACATTTTAGTCTACCGAAAGGAACTTGCTAATCCATATTCTCTTCTTATTCTATAAATAAAGAATACTTAGTAATATTTATTTACCCCTCTACATCATTCTATCTACGTGGATGTGATTAGCTTTTCGACTACCTTTTCATAACTCCATCAGCTAGTCATCTATGTTCATGAATTCTTACTCACTCAACTTTGCAAGTTCAAAATTATTAGGTTTAAGAATTCCTTTGAGATCTATTAATAGTTACTTGTATTCATTATCAATAATTTTATTCTACTAATAGTTTGTATAGTGGCTATCTGAAGGATGGAGATATGATAAAGTAACAGTGTATTCCTTTTCCACAAACTCAATTCCAATTAGAGCTACTTCTTCTAAGCCTACATCTTAAACAAGCAACATCACTACTCGAAATATTTATTCCGTATCACATTTCTAGTTGATAGCTTCAGTTATCTCATAAACCTATGTATTCAACTACTTTATTAAATAGAAACTACTCTAAATACAATTCAATGATATTATCAAGCCTCAAAAGAGATATTTCCTCCCAAATTAACTGGTGGATTAAAAATACGTCCAACAATTCATTATATTCCATTATTCAGCAAAAATAATCATTTTATCAAGCTATACCCATCCATTTAACTTCATCAAATCTGATCACACATAAAACACTTCATAAATTCCATATACCAAATAAATCTAATTTCTTCATTTAAGTATTCTCAATTTACATCACTTAGAAGTTCACATTTTTTCTACTATTTGAATAGGATTTCAACAATTTATAGTTATAGTATCCATTGGAAACAATAGTTTCTTCACAATGGAACTACAAAAACCCACTATTTGAACATTATAAACTTATGGCATTTTTTTAGTAAAACATGCAACATTTACAAGTCCATTTGCATCATCGACTATGTGATTGATGTTGATAGATCTCTAATTTTTTTGGCACATCTGCATTGACATCCTCCATCTCCAACACTTAAATTAACCACCGAGAACATTCAAACTCATAGTGGGGATCAGATTTGAATCCCATGCATATAATAGCATGTAATAATGTAGTTCCAATTACTTACAAGTTTATTCCAAATTCACAAATTCATTCATTAACAACTACATGCAAACTCATTCAACGTGCATGTAGAATTCTTTTTCTAATCAATCAAGAAAAAATTAAATGTCTTCTTTGAAAATTGAGAAGTCTACCATTCATTAAAATCTTCCCCATATAGCAATAGAGTCCACACCATGCCAAAGAACTATATTTTTTTAAAATAAAGTACATTGTTTCAGTCATCTCTTACTTAGTGTGCAACCAAAAAATTTCCAATTGCACAAGCATGACAAAAATATTATAACCAACAATATATTTGAATTTTTATGGGTAATTCCAAAACATACCATACCAAAAAGCAACTGTTATTTCTATTGAAAATTCATAACAATAACAACATATTGCAATATTCACTCCTTCATATCCAGTATTTAAAACTCTAAAATGAATTAACTCAACAACATCTACGACATACTATAAATGCCACCCAACAATATGTGTTGATGACGCTCAGTTAACACTTCCATTGGTTAATTTTTGCACCTACTAAAGAACATAACCTAAGAAATATCTTCACGAGTGGCATTTGACTCAACGATTCATCCAAGACTATGAATCATAGACCCAACTGAGTTTCCTTAAAAATAATTATAGTTATTAACTTAATCTATTGCATGAGCATTGTATTAAAGAAAAATAACAAGTCTATAACACTGAACAACATCACCATTCAGGAAGAGATGCTTAAAAAAAATGTTCATCTTTAGAGATCACAAACCAAAAATTGAATACAAATGTTACTGGCAATTATTTAGATTCTCACACATTTTCCATTATCCAATAAATCACCTAAACCATAATCACAAGCATATTATTGGGTAGACTATTCCTTGTCTATAGGTGATAAAGTTTTCTTTTTCAAAAGATAATTTCCAGTTAGAACATTAATGCAAAGCAAATTCACAAACCAAGATCATTTATCTAGTTTATCAACCTAGATAGAATATTAATTTCAAATCTACCTGGTTTATTGCCTGCAAATATTCAAAATGAGTCTTCCTCTTGTTTTCTAGTGCTCCTCTCGAATGAGCTCTCTTCCTTCTCCCTGTGAGTTTTCTTTTTATTTTTCCTCCTAAGAAGATCCAACTTCATTTTTTTTTCCATCATACAACACTTTCAAAAAATTCCAAGGACCTTCGTTTACTCCCTAAAAGGTCCCTTAACTCTCCCCAGTCATCTCAATCATGGCAGTGATATTCTAGCCAGTCACATAGTTAAGAAACAACCATAAAAAAAACCATTCATCAGCCATTGAAGCACTTGATCAATAATTTCTTTTCCAAAGGGTAATTTAATGGTCAACAACTACCTTACAACAAATAATTTTAAGATGTCAAAAAATTCCACATTACCCCCATAATCATGCAATAATTTCTAAGATGAGATGTAAACAAAACATATTTAGTATAATAATATCAAGAATGCACTTTTTACTAAAATGATGGTATCTACTCAACATAAATTTCCTTATAAATTGTTTCTTTTATAAAATAAAACAATAAGGAAACTTGTAGAGGGGGAAAACTGCCCTACCATGTACAATTCTCAAGGTTGGATCCACAAGAGAGAAAGCCTTGAGGTGAACCATGGGGGTATGTTGTTCTCTACACTCGGTGCTAGGGGGAAGGGTTCACCAGGAATGGTTTAAGGACTCGCTCCAAGTCCTCTGGTTTTCAAGAATGTTTGATGTATTCGATTCAAGACAATCACCTAAATTTGGCCTTTCTAGATCTATGCTATGAAAGATAAAGGACAATGCAAAAATACAGAATGCAAGAATACAAGAGCTAACCCTAGTATGATTCTTTCTTTGAATGCTTTTCTAACCCTAGGGTTTTAAGATAGAAAACCTTTAAGCAAGGGCTCAAGAGAATATGCACAAACAATATTAACCCTAAGTGCACACTATATGTTGTTTATCCTTCAAATGCCTAGAAATTAATTAAATATATTTCTATTAAAATTAGATCTAGGGTTTACAATAGAAATATAAGGCACTCAACAAACAACCTAGAGACTAACTGGAACACTTATCTCATCCGGTGATTTATCCTTGCTTTTATCCTTTATCCAATGATATCAACAATTCTTGTTCTTGCAAGATAACTTGACAAACACTTGAAAAATATGATTAGCGTTAGGGGGCCTACTTAGGCCACTGTACAATAGTGCTTGGAGGTGCAAAAATCAAGCCCCCTAGGTCCTTTTAGCTGACCTTTGATAAACAGAAGTGGAAATTGACCTTTGGAAGAAATCAAGCATATCAAGATACAGCAGAATAAAATGATGAAAACACAGAATAGAATATGACACTATGCCCTAGATGCAGCCTAAAATGCAAGTATGAAATCTGGAACAACAATTTTCCCCCAGGTATAGCTCGGGTGAAATCATACCCCGTAACAGGTGATCACGATAATGCATCGATGAAATCATGCCCCGTAGAGACCCGAGCATGATTTTGTAGAAGTGAGATGAAACATCTCAGATCAAAGCGAAATAATAAATGTGAGATGCAGCGAATGAAAACAAGCATGTAACAGAATGAATTCACCTAGAAGAGAGTGAGGAAGCAAGAAGAAGGGTTGAGACCTCCCAAATAGTTGATCTCTCCTTAGGGCTTCAACACAAATCCACCAAAGCGAGCAACAACAATCAACAATCCAATGCAATAGAAAACCAATCAAACTTCACACTCCAAAGATAACTTGCTTGTAAAAGAAGAAGAAGGATGCAGATCAATAAGCGAACACTAAAACACTTTGTAAGAATAATCATCATTAGCATTAATTATCAAATGTTGTCATGCATGAGAGTGTGTGAAAAGTGAATTCAAACCCTCCTTATATAGCGGATTTGAAGGTGATATGGGTAGGAAAACCAAGGAGGGCCAACGTAAAACATGCCAAACCTAAAGAATTAGGGTTTCCTTAGACAAAACCCTAAAAAGGTGAAATCGTGCCCCATCAAGGCCGATCATGATTTTACCTATGCAAAATCATGCCCCATCAAGGGCGAGCATGATTTTGCATAGAGAGAGAAAAAGGTAAAAGAGGGGGGAGAAGCCTAACCCTTGCCCTAGGCAAGTCTAAGGGGTCTCCCAGAGGGCTCAAGGAAGATTTCCCACTAAAGTGGGTCAATTTTTCATGTCTACATTTTACCCCCTCTTTGATGCATTTATGGCCTAATAAATGTGTCAAAGAAAATATGTAAACACTCACAGAAAAAAGATGACAAGCAAAAATAGGGTGGTTAGTTTAGAAGAAAAGGGTGGTGCAAAAATGGTGTTATTCTGAACACTTTCTTGTTTTACACATAAATCGAGGTATTAGGGACATTAATACCTCTAAGGCCAGGGTGCCCCCTCAAGTTTTATGAGGGACACATCCCTCATGAAAACTTGAAAAGGAGATCATAGAAGAAGAAGAAGAGAGGCAAAAAGATGAAAAGAAAGGAGAGAAAAAAAAAGAAAAAAATAGGGATAAAAGTGAAAAAGGGGTAAAACCCTAATTCATTTTTACCGCACGAAAGAGGAGAAAGGAGCTCTAGAGAAAATAGGATATGGTACTACCGGTGCACCGTTCAATGATCATGAGGGGTGAGGCCGGCACAGAGGTGGAGCGAGTAGAGGTAGGGTCAAAAACCATCCTAGCATTTCAATTTTTTTAAAATTTTCATGCTTTTGGGTGATTTTCCACAAAAATCGATGGTTTTGCCATGTACGACCCAAGCACAATTTTATGTCCCAATCATGATTTCACCCTAGGTGGTAGTAATGAAATCATGCTCAATGACAAGGATCGACCATGATTTCATGAAATCATACCTCACAAAAAGCGGGTGCGACTTCACCTCGATGAAATCATGGTCCTAGAAAACTAGGCACGATTTCATCGAAGGGAGAGAAAAAAAAAGGAAAAAGAAAAAAAAAGAAGAAAAGAGAGAAAGAAGCAAGCAAGCTAAACTTTAAAAATGCAAAGTTTGATTTTTAGCAATAAATTTTAAAGTTTTAAATTTAATTCAATTTAATTTAATTAATTTATTGATTAATTAAACTGATGGAAAATTTTGTTATTGTTATTATTGCAGCTTAGAGTACTCGAGAGCCATGAGTGGTGAGCAGGCTCCTTGGAGGTGGAGCTAGAGGTACTCAGATAGGTAGAGAGAGACACATTAGAGGTGGTGGGGCTAGACCACCTAGTGAGGCTACCTCGAGTAGAGGTGGATAGGGCTCTACTGATGGCTCGGTGGAGAGATGGTACCCAGAGTCATCTACCTTTCGATTACCCATAAGAGAGATGACCATCACACTAGAGGATGTGTGGTGCATCTTATGCATCCCTATCAGAGGGATGATCATTTATAGAGTGCGAGGGAGGCCAATGACCTTGCAATGATTTTTAGGAGGCTAGACCCACTAGGTGTGAGAGAGCACCATAGTCATGGATGACCTAGTGGGGCGATATGGGGTGGACCCATTGATGACCATGCTCTATGGGGTGGTGGTAGGATTATTGATGTGCCACACTAGTAGGTGATATCTACCATGGACTATGGTAGGTGTAGTAGCAGACATGTGACACCAGGGAGTTTAGTTCACATGGGGTCCATATGTGTTGGCCCACTTATATAGGATATTGTACAACATCATGTACAAGTGGTATACAGGGATAGTTTGTATAACTTTACTCTAGGTATGGAGCTAGGAGCACATAGTGATGTAGATACCAGATGCACTACTAGGACCATTGTCTAGCCTAGAGCAACCAATAGCATACAGATGGTCCAGATCCCTAGAGCGGGTTGCAAGGACCTACATTGAGAACCTACCACTAGCGAGGTAAGTAATAGATGAGCTGAGGGAGGCCAAGATTATATGGTGACCCTAGCATCTACACCCAGGATGGGCTGAGGATAGGATAGAGCTAGTGAGGGTCAAGAGGACTAGATGGCTGACCATAGAGAGGGGAGCCAGAGGTCTTCTGATTTGATCGAGTCTTGAGGTAGTTTAAGATCTTACAGGGAATCTTAGACCTAGAGGATTACTGGTACTAGAGAGTCTACCGAGACCCAATAGGGGTTGGAGGTGAGCCTAACTTGGCTAGGTGGGTAGAGGAGGACTTGGATGATCCTCCTTACATGGATCCCAGGGTGGACTGGGAGTGGCCTTCGATTACGTTGGTATAGAGTAATCTCCTAAAGGGTCTCCCTACTAGTTTTGATATAGAGGCACTAGGTGATGGACCCAAGCATGCAATGAGCATTTTGAGAGGTAGCTCATAGGGCCACAGAGAGGGTATAATAGGGTCATGTAGCTCTAGGATAGAGATAGGCTCAGGTCCATATTGAGTTAGTGATGGAGGACACCAATGCTATAGGGACCAGGGAGGTAGGGGCATCTAGAGTTACCCCATAGAGGCTAGGGTACTACCATGTAGAGGATCAAGAGAGGCCTCCACATCAATAGTATCTAACTAAGGCTAAGCCTCGAGATGAGGGGATCCGAGGGAGGAGGTAGAGGCGCTACGAGCACAGGTGGTGACTCTGTAGAGATAGGTGGACCTACTCTAGGAGGATAGGTCCAAGAGGATCGAGGGACTATGGAGCTCATTGAGTACCATAGAGATAGAGAGGGATGCAGCTCGAGTAGAGGTTGATCATATCTGAGGGGAGGTGAGCCATCTAGACACAGAGCGCTAGAGGGCTTAGGTAGAGGGGCTTAGGATCCACCTTCTATAAGTGGAGCTATAGAGGGTAGGGGAGAGGTTGGAGGTGGCCATTCAATGGGCTACCTTTTATGAGACCATGTACTACTAGGTGGTACCAATGGGGTAGAGAGTGATGCTTCCTCCATCCCTCCAATCAACTAGTAGGTCATGATCTCGATCATAGATAGTCTCAACTTCACCATCCATGGGTATGTGACTACCTAGACCACCTCCTCCTTTGGGAGAGTAGAGGAGATAGGCTCTCAGAGCTAGGGCTAGGGATCGAGATGACATACCAATTTTGATTATGGTATGCATCCCTAAGGATTGGTTGAGTGTACCAAGATTGGACTATGGTACACCAACTAGACACTGATGTATCTCTCTTTTCTCATCGAGTAATACATAGCTACTTCTTTTATATTTTGTGTGAATGTGTGTGCATGTGATATGATTTAATTAAGTGTTATTTATATTTTATATTTTATGTGTCTTAATGCAAAACTATATGAAATGCATGGATGAAATGGAAGAAAGAAAGAAACATAAGAAAAAAGAAAGAAAACAAAAGGAAGAAAAAAGGAGAAAAGAAGAAGAAAAGAAGAAGAAGAAGAAGAAGATCCAAAGGTCAACCATATGAAATAGAGAAGGATAGGTGAAACATAGTATTTAAATCAGCGTAGGTCACAATGGACCAATGTGATTAAATACTATGAATCGTACCAAAAATGGGGAGTTAAACCCACTATGGGTGTAGTACTCACCATAAAGAATGAAGTGTTGGAGTCTGACCCGCTATGGGTGGTTGCTCACTAATTGACTATTGTGGGGTGATTACCCACTAGGATGTATGTCGAGGCCTACTAAAAATGGCCAAGGAGCTTATCCTGTAATGGGGTGTTGAGCCCACTGAGTCAAAAGGGAGTATAACCCGATAGGAGATCATATCCGATAAGATACCCACTAGGATGTATAATTATCCCATGTGGGGTGAAATATAAGGATAAAATATATATTAGGTGAGTGCTACCCTCGATAGGGGTTTGAAAGATGAAACACAACATTTAATGAGTGTGGAAAGGTGAAGAAGAAGACAACTTTGAAAAACACAAAGGAAGAAATAAATACACATATTTCCTTGTCAAAGCAAAAAGACAAAGAAGAAAATTTAGAAGCAAAAGAGAGGTGACAAGAAAATATTAACAAACTATCATCCTTGACCCAAGAAATATGATAAATCAATACTTCTAAGACCAAGGAAAAATAGAACTTGAGCGACAAAGAGAAGCAAGAAAGAAGACTGAAGAAGAATCCCTAGGTGGGGATCTTACTAGGCATCAGAATCCTAGTGAAAGTGCAATGCATGTGAGCTACAACCTAACTAGGTATCATCACATGCCATTGTCGCAAGATCCCCAAAAATCTATATGATCAAGTAGTCATGAACAAGCAATCATGCAAAATATGACATTCAAGCATGCAAGTTGTGTTAAATGTCAGGCAAGCAATGCAAAAGATGACAAGCAACAATGCAATATGAACAATCAAATGGATGCAATGGAAATGCAAATGCATAGCTAAATGATAATTAATTGATTTGATGTAATTTTTATTAATTATTATTATTATTATATATATATACTTTAGTTTAAGCAAACAGGATGATAGTCGACACAAAATCTAAGTGTGCCACCTTTCTTAGCATAAGAAACAAGTGTACCATGGACTATTTCACCAAAGAAATTTCTAAAAAGCAAGTCATATCTATGATGAAAATCACAGAGAAGTTCCTTCATAGCTCTTTCTCTGATAGCCATGGCATGATAATCATTACATTTTTGAACAAGACCATTCTTTTTAACATAAATATTATTATAAGACAACAAAGCAGGATCTTCTTTTAAAATAGAAGGCTTATTTTTAGAGCATACAGAATCAATCATATTACAAAACAAGATCTCAGAAGAATAAGGGGGACCATCATCCTCATCACCCACTCCTGACTTTTGATAATCCATATATTCAGCATAAGTCATAAGATGATCATCATTATCAAATGGTAAAGGTTGGTCTTTACTAGGTATAAAACCTATGCCACATCTCCCAAGCCAGATCTCGACATCCAAAGGCTCTTGAATGCCCTTCTGTTGTGGCCCCAAACCTTTACCTACATATCCCATACTAGATAGGATCTATTTAGGAAGTGGGTAATCATTGGAAAGGTAACAATGAGCAAAAGAATGCTCAATGGGAGAGGGGTTGCTACCATGTATCTTTTCTTCGAAGGTAGTTCCTACGAAGATAAAGGTACACGTGCCAATGTGTACAACATCACCTTTCTTATGGGGCAAACCCATGGTTCTTGGTGATGGTGGTAGCTTGGCTAGATCCAGAAGAGGTTCTCAAAGAAACTGATTATCATGATCCTGAGATGAGAAATTTGAGATGTGTTCCTCACTCATTTTTAAATTTTGAAATTGTTCTGATATCTGAGATGAGGAACATGGAGAAACCATTGAAGAAATAGGACATAGGTTAAACTCAGATCGAGCTCACTCTACATTTGAGAAAAACTCAAATGGTCGAGGGTCACCCAGAATGGTGACAACTTGGTTTTTAAATTCAAACTTGAGGTATTGATGAAGAGTAGAAGGGATGACCTTCATTGCATGAATCCAAGGTCATCCAAGAAGAAGATTAAAATATGCAAGACAATGTACCACATAAAACAAAGTATCTAATATTTTAGGCCCAACCTTGAGGGGAAGAGATATGACACCATAGGCCTCTTGGGACTCATTGTTGAAAGCTTTTATAATGATATCAGACTTTGTTAAATCTTCCTCTTTTAATCCAAATTTTTGAAAGAATTGATATGTACACAAATTGAGGGAAGAACCATTATCAATCAAAATTCACTTAATAAAGGTATCCCCAATAAGTGCAGTGATGTAAAGTGAAGAATCTTCTTGTAAGTTTGAGGAAGGTTTATCATCATCTGAGAATGAGATGTGATGTATCCCAAAAGAACCTATGACATCAACTATAGCATTAGGAGAAATATCTGAGGGAACCGATTGTTGCTTTAGAAATTCCATCAAAGCATCTCTATGGTTGGGAGAAGTTTGTAAGAGCTCTAAAACTGATATCTTTGTTGGAGTATTAGCCAACTGCTTCTGAAGATCAAATGAAACCTTAGGTTGTGGTCTCAATACAATAGGTGGAGTCCCTATATCTGAAACTTTTTTTTATTATTCTTCAAAACCAAACTAGGTTGTAATACAAAATTCTATCCTTGTTGAGGATGTTGAGTTTGAGCTTGCCTTCTTGTAGTTATCCCAACCATACCAACCATATTACCATAGGGAGGAGGCTCATTCTGATGAGCCACCTAATTTGTTGCTTGTTGATTATGTTTTGGCAATGGATCTTTAAATATTCCCATATCTTGATTGGTAGTTGTAGTTTGTTGGGTAGGAACTTGATTATTTACTATCTGAGAATTTCCTAAGTCAATACATCCTACATCAATCAAATCTTGAACCACATGTTTCAACTTTTTACAAGAATTTGTCCAATGTCCTTCCACTCTATGATATGCACAATGTTGACCTACCTTATACCAATGAGTTGTAGTATCTGGTTGCCTTATGGGAGGTAACTCAATTGCATTGGCTTCTAAAAGTTATTTTAAAACTGCTTCCATAGACATATTAAGCCTTGTAAAATTCCTTTGTGGAGGTTTTTGAAGTACTATCTTTTGTAGGTTGTTAGTAACATTATTAACAGGCCTACTATCCATTCCACTATCACCTCCTATGTGTTTATTCTTATGTTGAGACTTAATAGGTTTCTCTTCTTTAACTTTGAGTTGGCCTCTTTTGATAAGGGCATGTTCTACTTTTCTTGCTAAATCAATTGCTTGATCAAAATATGTAATAGTAGTAGTCTCTAATGCATAAGATAATTATTCTTGTAAATTACCAATAAATATCTCAAGCATATCCTTTGGAGGTAAAGTATATCTCAAGCATCCAACTAAACTTCTCCAACGAGCCAAGAAATCTAAAAAGTTTTCCTCTTTACTTTGTTTCAAATTATAAACATCTTTCATTGTTACTTCCTTTTCAATATAAGCACCAAACTATTGAACAAATAATTATGTTGTTTCCTCAAAACTCTTCAAGGAATAATTAGGCAACCGATAGTACCATTCTAATGCCATGCCACCAAGACTCTTAGGAAATATTTTGAGTAACAACATGTCATCATAAATGAGATCATGGCAAGTTATTCTAAATCTTCTTAAATGTTCTATTGGATCTTCTATCCCCTTATAAATAGGTAGAACTAGCATAGGAAAATGCTTAGGATAAGGCCTAGCAACAACAATAGGATCCAATGGCTGATTACACATTTCCTTATAACTGTAAGTAAAACTTGAAGGTTGAATCATCTCAACTTTTGAAACCAATTACTTTACCATATTTGTCAAATTCTGCACTTTTGGATTACTATTATGGATCATCCCCAAATTCCCTAAAGGAGGAATATATGTGTGTTGAGGAACCAATGCTTGACTCAAGTTGGATGCATGGATACTATTGTTATATGTGGCACCTTGTGAAAATGGACAACTAACATTTGGTGGAATAGAAGCAAAAGTGTTGAGATTAGAAGATTGAGGAGGAAATTGAAAATAATTTTGAGTGACACTACTAATTGGAGGGACTTGTAGATTCCTTCCAATGTTGGTGGTTGTAGTAGTAGTATCAATTGCCTGGTTTCTTAAGTTATTAAGATGCATTGATTTAGGCAAGGGGTTATTTTGATCAAGCATAGGGGAGCTTACTAGAGGGGGGAGTGGGGGAGTCTCACCTCTTTCGAGATGAGCCTCCCATTCCATACCTTCCAGTATCTTATCCCTATTAGCTTTCATAAAGCCCCAAATATGTTCAAATGATGAAAAGACAAACCCACCATTAGGTCCTTCATAAGGATCAAAACTCATTTCAGTTTCCATGTTATCTTGTTCTTCTGGATCTATGTTAGGATCCTCTCTATCAATCTGATCATCTTCTGGAGGAACATAATCAGATTCAAGGTGCTTTCACTGACTTCTAAGAAGAGGAGCCATTAGAAGAGGTGAAAGGATAGAAGAGAAATACTAACAACAAACACACAGAAAAATATTTTTAAAGATGTTATTAAGGTTTTTCAGCCACACAAATAAAATTAGTGATCTTGCTTAAGATGTTTAAAAAGAAAGGAGGTGTTCACGTCGGGTTCACCAAATATGTAGAGGGGGAAAACTGCCCTACCGCATACAATTCTCAAGGTTGGATCCGCAAAGAGAGAAAGCCTTGAGGTGAACCACGGGGTATGTTGTTCTCTACACTCGGTGCTAAGGGGGGAAGGGTTCACCAGGAATGGTTTAAGGACTCGCTCCAAGTCCTCTAGTTTTCAAGAATGTTTGATGTATTCGATTCAAGACAATCACCTAAATTTGGCCTTTCTAGATCTATGCTATGAAAGATAAAGGACAATGCAAAAATACAGAATGCAAGAATACAAGAGCTAACCCTATTATGATTCTTTCTTTGAATGCTTTTCTAACCTAGGGTTTCAAGATAGAAAACCTTTAAGCAAGGGCTCAAGAGAATATGCACAAACAATATTAACCCTAAGTGCACACTATATGTTGTTTATCCTTCAATACCTAGAAATTAATTAAATATATTTCTATTAAAATCAGATCTAGGGTTTACAATAGAAATATAAGGCACTCAACAAACAACCTAGAGACTAACTGGAACACTTATCTCATCCGATGATTTATCCTTGCTTTTTATCCTTTATCCAATGATATCAACAATTCTTGTTCCTGCAAGATAACTTGACAAACACTTGAAAAATATGATTAGCGTTAGGGGGCCTACTTAGGCCACTATACAATAGTGCTTGGAGGTGCAACAGTCAAGCCCCCTAGGTCCTTTTAGCTGACCTTTGATAAATAGAAGCAAAAATTGACCTTTGGAAGAAATCAAACATATGAAAGCACAACAAAATAATATGATAGAAACATAGAATAGAATATGACACTATGCCCTAGATGCAACCTAGAATGCAATTATGAAATATGGAACAACAATTTACCCCTAGGTATAGCTCAGGAAAAATCGCACCCCATAATAGGCGATCGCGATAACGCATCGATGAAATCGTGCCCCATAGAGACCCAGGCGTGATTTCGTAGAAGTGAGACGAAACATCTCAGATCAAAGCAAAATAATAAATGTGAGATGCAGTGAACTAAAACAAGCATGTAATAGAGTGAATTCACCTGGAAGAGAGTGAGGAAGCATTGTTGTACTTAGTATGGCACTGAGAGGGGGGGTGAATCAGTGTAGCATTCCAAAGCATGAATTAACAGCTCTAAAAACCATAGCAGTTAAAAATTATAAATAGATATAATAAGTATAGCAAGAGAACATCACACAACACAGATTTTTAACGAGGTTCACCAAAATGGCTACTCCTCAAATAATGGCTACTTGGACTACCATCCAAATCCAGCCTCTTGCAAAGCACCAACTTTACAATTTTTTTACCAGCACCAACTGGAAGGAGCACCAACCCCTTATTTAACTGCACCAACAGAAAGGAGCACCAACCCCTAATTTGCTAGCACCAACTGGACTTCAATTTTGAATGAAAATTTTTGACATATACCTTCGTTATTGCAAGACTCTAACTGGTCTACTTCACCTTTGCAATCTCTGCACACTCTGCTCTCTCTCTTGTGCAATCACTTCACACAATTTGCTGCACTACTATAGCCAAAATTTGCAATCAACTTTGCCCTTCGCGCTCTCTGCACACTTTGCTTTCTTTGTGCACATGCTTCACACACTCTATGTCATTCCACACTCTGCTCTCTGTGTGCATTCGTAATCGCACTTCGAACAACTCGACACGACTAGCTCACATTATGCACTTCACTATCATCTCACCGGTTCTGCGCTATCTACGCTTTTATGGCCACATATCGCACTTCGATATTCACACAGATCAATATTTTCTAAATCTCCAAACAACCCCACTTATATACTAGATATTTTGAGATGAAAACCCTAATTGTAGTCGATTGATTATGCAAATGCAAACCCTAATCTTGGTCGGCTGCAAACCTTAAACATGGTCGGCTGGAAACCCTAAATTTTTTTGGTTGCAAACCCTAAAATTTGCCGGCTTGCATCGGTCTTTGTTGGCCTCGGCTGCCCCTGAAACTCTTCTATTGCTATTACCGCAAAAAAACATGTCGCGATATCATGACACCTTTTACAACTGTATGCCTTCTTATCCCTGCTGTCACAAAATCATGACACTTTTGGTCTTTGTCTACTTTGACAACATTTTTATCGCAAAATCATGACACTTCTAACTTTTGCTGATGTCATCCTTACTTCTGTCACGAAATCGCGACATTCCTTGCTTTCTCAACCTTTTCTTGGCTTGCACTAGCGAAAATAAAACATGTCACAAAATTGTGACATCTTTCTCTTCCTTGTGTCTTTTCTGCTGTTCACCCGTGAATTCGAAACATGTCACGAAATCATGACATCTTCGTTGCCTTGTCTCTTTTCTGTCTTTGGCCCATGAAACCAGAACATGTCGTGAAATCGTGACACTTTTACTTGGCACTTTCTCTTCGAACCTGTCATGAAATCATGACACTTTTCATCCTTAGCGCTTTCTCTTCGAACCTGTCATGAAATCGTGACACTTTTCATCCTTAGCGCTTTCTCTTCGAACATGTCATGAAATCGTGACACTTTTCATCCTTAGCGCTTTCTCTTCGAACGTGTCACGAAATCGTGACAGTTTTCTTCCTTAGTGCTTTTTCTCCTAACATGTCGTGAAATCACGACAGTTTTCTTCCTTTAGCCTTCTCTCTCCAAACATGTCATGAAATCGCGATAGTTTTCTTCCTTAGCGCCTTCTTTCTCCTCTAACATGTCGCGAAATCATGACAGTTTTGCCAGCATTTTCTCTCTCCTCCGACATGTCATGAAATCGCGACCATTTTACTAGCACTTTCTCTCTCCTCTAGCATGTCACGAAATCGCGACAATTTTTCTTTTTGCTTTCTCTCTTCTCAACATGTCACGATATCACGACATAAAACATGTCGCGATATCGCGACAGTTTTCTTACTTGTCTTTTTCTTTGATCTTTTGCAAATAGGCAACTATGGTCTTCTTGGAAACTCATTGTCCATGCTCTGAATAACCTTTGAACTTCTATCCTCTGCATCTAAATGACTTTTGAACTACCTGTCCACTGCATCATTAGATCTAACTGCCTGTGTTGACAACAATGACAAAACTCTTGCAACACCTTGCTCAACAATCTCCCCCTTTGGAATTGTTGGCAACACCTGTGTAAATTCCTGTAACTCTTCTCCCCCTTTGACAATAATACCAAAGGGCTGTTGCAGACTCCCCCTGAGTCTATGCACACCATTCTTAGACACAAATTATTACAGTTAGCAAAAATTCCAAACATGAGCAAGAAGAAAAACAAATACACAAATGCTCCCCCTGAGAATGTGAACCCGAGCTAGTCACTTCTTGGGATTAGCCTAAAATCATGTTGTCATGCATACTGCCTTTCTTGAACCTTTTTTGAGTGAGAAAATTGTCTATCCTTGCATACCATGCTCGGGGTGCCTGTTTCAAGCCATATATCTTCAACTTACAAGCCAAGTTGGGAACATCATCAAGCTGGAAACCATCTGGCTGCTCAATATAACCATTTTCTTCAAGCTTCCCATTCAAAATGCTGATTTCACGTCCACAAAATGAAAGTACTCACCTATACCAACTTTTGTTTAGCACAACCAACACCAACAAAGAGATCAAACACTGTACCATACACCAACCAAAGCCCTTTTTATATTTTCAACTTGATCTATGTTTTCTATAGTCACCACTGGTCACTCCTTACTTTCAACTGTTCGAATCAGAAGACAAAATTTTGATAAATACTTTATGGCCAGCTATAGTGCACCTTACTCAGCCTCAAACTTTTTAACCTTGGATTGGCATTTTATCAATAGTTAAAAAGAAACTGTCTGTGAATTAGATCATTTCACCAAGGTGTCATGAAATATCTCACAATCTTAACATCAATGAGTCGAACAAATACACGCTGCAATTATCGAAACACAAATATACGGCTAGAGCAACATTATTTCGCAAACCAACTTATCTGAACTGTTATAAATCTTAACTTCTGATAGTGATTGTGAGAACCATCAATAGTATAACAATGACATATAGCAAAATTACCAATAAAGACACCTCTCAAATTAATCTTGATCCTTTACGACACTACCACAAAACTCCATGATCTGAAAACATACTTAGACAACTATATGACAACTCCCCCTAACTTCCTGCTTTACATCCTCAGAAACCCAAACACATACATAGGAGCATTAAAATAAATCTATAAGATTGCTCCCCCTGAGGATGTGCTACCTGGAGCTGCTTTAGTGCATCAGAGGAGTAGTCTCCTTCAGTCCAAGGAGACATGATTTCCTTTGTTCTATCTTTCTCCAAACTTTCTTGAACTCGGGCTTGGATTTTTCAACTGCGTCCCTATTTTGCACCTTTGCGTGAACTCGAATATTTCTCTGGTGTGGTTGTCTCTTATGCATCCATGATGAATGATTATTTTCCTTTCTTCTATGTACCTGATTTATTCCCTGTCTGTGTTGCGTTCTTTGTGTCTTATGAAATCTATTGTTTTGCCTTAGATTTGATACAGAAGCGCTTGGACAAAACCTTGCTATGTGCCCATGACCATTGCATTGAAAACATTGTACATAGTGTTCACTCAGATATGCAGATGTATTTCTACCAGCATAACTCTTTGATTTATTATTCAATCCACAATAAGTTGCCTTGTGACCATACTGGTTACATCTGAAACAATAGCCATTAAAAGTGTTAGTATGAAAAGAGTGAGAGTGGTAGAACCTCTTTTGTTGTGGCTGCTTTGCTGTAAATCTCCTTTGATATTTTCTTTCTTTTGAAGATACATCTTTAACATTTTCTTGCTCCGACCCTTCAACAGTGAAATTTTTCTTCTCTGTAGAGTTGGATGATGAAGGTTGTTCAACTTCAGACTTTTTATGCTTTGATCCTTCAATGGTGAGCTCCTTTTTCTCTGCATATTTGATGATGGGGGTTGTTCAGCTTCATATCCAAGACCATGCTTATCCGTGGAGCTTCTCTGATGACTTATCATTTTATCTAGCAATTCTGTGCTCTTCTCGAATTTAAGATTTGTATTGGCCTCTTCTAGTTGTTTCTTCAAAGAAATAATCTCTTCTTCTTGTTTGCAGCAAACAGTCCCTTTCTCATTGATCTGAGACCTGAGAGTTTCTTCAATCCTTTTGAACTCTTCTATTTGTAGCTTCAGATTGCTAACAATTTTGTTGGAGTCTTCTTCATGTTTGCTACATACATCAACTTTCTTATTCATCTCTTCTGTCTACATTCTTAGACCGTCAATCTCTTCTTCTAGCTTACTGTAATACTCTGTTTTCATGGTTAACTGCATTTCGAGATCTTCAGAAAGTTTCTTGTATTCTTCTGTCTGTATTTCAAACTGGTTATGATTTTGTTTGTATCCTCAAGCTTTCCTAAATTTTTCTTATTCTTCTTTCTTGGAGCTGTAATTTGATCTTCATTCCAATTTGCTTCTGTATTCATTTCATCTTCATTACATTCCTGTTCTGATTCTGTTTCTTCTTCGTCGAGTATCATGTAAGGACCTCCATCTGTTTCCTTTTCAGAATCATCCTCTAGGACTTCAATTTTGAGAGTATCATCTTCATCTTCACTGCTACTAAACCCATGGCACTGACGTTCATTATGCCCGAGTTGACCACAAACAAAACATTCTGAACCTTGTGAACCTGCATCATGACCGAGTTGACTTTTGGCCTTTTCTCCATTGTTTGATTCATCTCTTGAATCTACAGCAATAATGAATTCATCTTTGATTTATTTTATGACCTAGTGTGATCTTTTCTTCTTGTGTCTCATGGTTCCATTCTTGCATTTCTTTGCCATTAGAGTATTAATCCAAGATCAACCCTAGCTGATTTAGCCTTTGAAGGGAACTTCACTTTGATACCAATTTTTGTACTTAGTATGGCATTGAGATGGGGGGTGAATCAGTGTAGCATTCCAAAGCATGAATTAACAGCTCTAAAAATCGTAGTAGTTAAAACTTAAAAATAGATATAATAATAATAGCAAAAGAACATCACACAACACAGGATTTTAACGAGGTTCACCAAAATGGCTACTCCTCAAAAAGAATGGCTGCTTGGACTACCATCCAAATCTAGCCTCTTGCAAAGCACCAACTTTACAATTTGTTTACCAGCACCAACTGGAAGGAGCACCAACCCCTTATTTATCTGCACCAACAAAAAGGAGCACCAACCCCTAATTTTCCAGCACCAACTAGACTTCAATTTTGAATGAAAATGTTTGACATATACCTTCGTTTTGCAAGACTCTAACTGGTCTACTTCACCTTTGTAATCTCTGCACACTCTGCTCTCTCTCTTGTGCAATAACTTCACACAATCTGCTGCACTGCTACAGCCAAACTTTGCAATCAACTTTGCCCTTCATGCTCTCTGCACACTCTACTTTCTCTATGCACACACTTTGCACACTCTATGTCGTTCCACACTCTGCTCTCTGTGTGCATTTGCAATCGTACTTCGAACAACTCGACATGACTAGCTCACATTACACACTTTGCTATCATCTCATCGGTTCTACGCTATCTGCACTTTTATGGCCACATATCGCACTTCGATATTCACATAGATCGATATTTTCTAAATCTCCAAACAACCCCACTTATATACTAGATATTTTGAGATGAAAACCCTAATTGTAGTCGACTGATTATGCAAATGCAAACCCTAATCTTGGTTGGATGCAAACCCTAAACATGGTCGGCTACAAACCCTAAATTTGGTTGGCTGCAAACCCTAAAATTTGTCAGCCTGCATCAGTCTTTGTTAGCCTCGACTGCCCCTGAAACTCTTCTATTGCTGTTGCCACGAAAACACAACATGTCGTGATATCGCGACACCTTTTACAACCGTATGCCTTCTTATTCCTGCTATCGCGAAATCATGACACTTTTGGCCTTTGTCTGCTTTGACAACGTTTTTGTCGCAAAATCACGACACTTCTAACTTTTGCTGACGTCATCCTTACTTCTGTCGTGAAATCACGACATTTCTTGCTTTCTCAACCTTTTCTTGGCTTGCACTAGCAAAAACAAAACATGTCGTGAAATTGCGACATATTTCTCTTCCTTGTGTCTTTTCTGCCATTTACCCGCAAAACCAGAACATGTCATGAAATCGCGACATCTTCACTGCCTTGTCTATTTTCTATCTTTGGCCCGTGAAACCGGAACATGTCATGAAATCGTGACACTTTTTCTACTTGGCACTTTCTCTTCGAACCTGTCACGAAATCGTGACACTTTTCATCCTTAGCACTTTCTCTTTGAACCTGTCATGAAATCATGACACTTTTCATCCTTAGCGCTTTCTCTTCGAACCTATCGTGAAATTGTGACACTTTTCATCCTTAATGCTTTCTCTTCGAACATGTCATGAAATCGCGACAGTTTTCTTCCTTAGTGTTTTTTCTCCAAACATGTCGTGAAATCGCAAAAATTTTCTTACTTGCCTTCTCTGCTTCCAACATGTCACGAAATCGTGACAGTTTTACTTGCACCTTCTCTCTCCTCTAACATGTCGTGAAATCGTGACAATTTTGCTAGCCTTTTCTCTTTCCTCTGATATGTCGCGAAATCGTGACCATTTTGCTAGCATTTTCTCTCTCCTCTGGTATGTCGCGAAATCATGACAAATTTTCTTTCTGCCTGTGTTATTCTCAACATGTCACGATATCACGACAGAAAACATGTCACGATATCACGACAATTTTCTTGTCTTTTTCTTTGATCTTTTGCAAATAGGCAACTATGGTCTTCTTGGAAACTCACTGTCCATGCTCTGAATAACCTTTGAACTTCTATCCTCTGCATCTAAATGACTTCCGAACTGCCTGTCTACTGCATCATTAGATCTAACTGCCTATGTTGACAACAATGACAAAACTCTTGCAACACCTTGCTCAACAAGCATGCAGAAGGGGTGAGACCTCCTAGATAGTTGATCTCTCCTTAGGTTTTCAACACAAATCCACCAAGAGTGAGCCACAACAATTAACAATCCAATGTAGTAGTAAACCAATAAAACTTCACAATCCAAAGATAACTTGCTTGCTAAAGAAGAAGAAGAATACAGATCAATAAGCAAACACTAAAATGCTTTACAAGAATAATCGTCATTAGCATTAAGTATCAAATATTATTGTGCATGAGAGTGTGTGAAAAGTGAATTCAAAACCTCTTAATATATTGGATTTGAAGGTGAGATATGAAGGAAAACCAAGGAGGACCAATGTAAAACATGCAAACCCAAATATTTAGGGTTTCCTTAGACAAAATGCACCCTGTCAAGGGTGAGCATGATTTCACATAGAGAGAGAAAAAAGGTAAAAAATGGGGAGAAGCCTTGTCCTTGCCCTAGGAAAGTCTAAGGGGTCTCCTAAAGGGCTCAGGGAGTATTTCCCACTAAAGTGGGTAAATTTTTCATGTCTACAAAACCAAACATCCCTCACACTCAATATAACACCTTTATATAGAGTAGAATTCCAACACCAAAGAAATATCAATCAATAGACAATTTCAACAAAACTTGTTGTTTCCTTATGCAAGTTATGATATGCATCTCTATGAAAGGGGTATTCATCCATGTTGCTCCTAAATAATTCTAACAAATAATCTATCACATCATTTTCCCTCAAGATATCCTATTCTTTCTTCCACCTACAAGAGATATGTTCTTGGGAAAGTGCAATTCATTAGCAGCATTATATTCTAAAATAAAATGTATACCCAATAGAATTAACAAGTCATAATCCAATATTCATAATATAAATATCATATTTTTCCATTAGATACATTTATCTTTGCATAACTAATTGAAATAGCCAATCATTCCATCATTAAAGCATACATAGTAAAGCATGGATCCATAAAAATAAAAATTCTACCAAGGGAGGATAATTAAATCCTCCCCCCATTAGGCTTAATACATTCCTTTCTGTATCATCAAAGTTTTAAACATAAAACCACAACTGCAAAAAAAATTCAAATAGAAATGGGAAATGTTTCTACATATCCTCTACTTTCTCCCAAGCAACATTTCTTTCAGAATAATGGTCCCACTAGACCTTGCATTGCTCCAAAGTCCCTTTCCACATCGTTTTGAAATGAAAATCAAGGATATTTATTGGTCAAAACTCTATAGCCTCTATATTCACCATCAACAAATTAGATAATTTCCACACATTATCAATATTAGCTACATATTTTCTAAGCAAATAAATATGAAAGGTATCATGAATCTTGGATAAACTTGGTGGTAAGGCAAGCCGATATGCCACAAACCTAATCTTCTCAGTAATTTCAAAGGATCCCACAAAATATGGATCAAGTTTATGGACTTAGTAGCACTCTTCTTTGGTATCACCCTCAAAAACACTCTATCACCTACTAAAAACTCTCTTGGTGACCTCTTAAGATCAACATAGTTTTCCTATCGATTTGAAACTTCCTTTAGCCTTTCCTTGATCATCCTTAACTATTTATCCATTTATTTATCCATGTTAGAGCCAAGAACAATCTGATCCTCTAGATTATCCCATGATAATGGTTTTCTACACCTCCTACCATATAGAGCTTCAAAGGAGCCATATCTAGGATCGAATAGTGACCACTATTATAGGAAAATTCCACCAGATGCAAGTAATCCTCCCATCAGTTATTTTGATTCATATAGTACATACAAAGCATATCTTCTAAAATTTGGTTTGCTCTTTCTGTTTTCCCATTGATTTTTTGGTGATAAGTAGAACTGATGTTCAGTCTAGTACCAATGATGTGATGTAAGGCTTGCCAAAACTCGGATGTGAATCTTGAATCCCTATATGATATAATTACTTTCAAAAAACCATGAAGTCAAAATAATTCTTTGGAAAATCTATTAACCACAACTACAACATCATCCTTGGTATTTTCGGGTATAAAATATGCAACCTTGGTCAATTTGTCAACCACCACTAGGATTGCATAATGCTGAAATTTATTTTTAGGCAACCCTACCATGAAATCCATAAAAAATACCTACTATTTTTGCATTTATACGTCATGTGGATACAATAGTCCAATAAGATGTTTGTATTCTGCTTTTACTTTTTGACATTCAAGACATTCAATACCAAATTCAATTATGTCTCTTTATTCCCAGCCAATGGAAATTTTTCTTCATATTATCCCTCATATTTACTTCTGGGTGAGAAAAATATGGAGATCTATGAGCTTCATTCATGATCATATTTCTCAGATCACCAAACTTAGGAATTACTACCCTATCCCAAACTTAGGAATTACTACCCTATCCTTAAAGTATAAGAAACCATCCTTGATTCTAAAATCCTTATTTTCATCTAGTTTATTTTTCATCCTTTCCCAGATTTTATTGTAGTATGCATCCCGACACTGCATTTCCCTAACTTGTTCCATTAAGTCAACATGGATGTGGAATAAAATTGCTATGTGCCTCCTATTCAAAGCATCAACAACTTTATTCTCTTTTCCTTTTACATACTCAATGCCAAAATGATATTTGCTAAAAAATTCCATCCACCTTCTCTACCTAGAATTTAATAAAGGTTTAGAAAATATGTATTACAAACTCTAATAATCTGTTATCAACTCAAAGGGTTTCCCTAACAAATAATGTCACCAAATCTTGAGAGCAAACACTATCACTGCCAATTCTAGATTATGGGTTACATAGTTGACCTCATAACTTTTCAGTTTCCTTGATACATGGGCTATCACTGCTCCTTCCTGTGAGAGCACTCCTCCCAAACTTTCCAATGATGAATCAATGCAAATAGAGAAACTACCTTAAGGGTCGGGTATCTTTAGTATAGGATGTTTAGTAAGATTTTACGTAAGTAGATCAAAAATTGCCTCATATTTATCTATCAAACTAAATTATTTTCCTTTTCTTTGAAGGTTAGTTATTGGAGAAGTTATCTTGGCATAATATTTTACATATCACCTATAGTAATGTTAGAGTAAATATTCCATCATTTGGATAGTTTACCCTTTCCCTACAATTGGTAGAATTTATTTACTGCATGGTAAAAAGTAGCTTGTTACTTTTTACCACTAGTAATTACTTTTACTAGTTACCTAGTTAGTCATTATAGTCAATTTGACTATGTTGGTTTATTAGGTTAGTTGTTAGTGTAATATTGTTAGCATAATATTCTATTAGTTAGCTAACTTAGGGGGGAGGACTCCTAATTCATGTGTTACCTACCTAAGGTGGGAATGGTTGTTCATGGGCTATTTCAAGCCTATGGTTTAAACTATATAAACCTACCACATAATATATTTTAAGCTAATTATTCTGCCAAAATTTTGTGTTTATCATTTTCTAACATTGGTATCAAAGCTACGGTTATAGAGGACGCAAGGCACACACTAAGGAAGGTGGGAATCACTCTCATTCCATGCAGCTAGGCAAGGCGGAGGTAATCTCGTTCCGGTAGGATAAGATGAGACTTTGTTCTAGGGTTTGAATTAATTTATTTTGAATTGTTATTTATTTACCTAACTCCTCTAAGGTTAATTTTACCTAAATCCTCGGTTGAACCTAAGGCCCACAGATGGTAATGCAAACCCCATGAGCAAGGGCACGAAAGCCCTCTATCGACGATCAAATATTGTCTTTCTCTTCGGCCCTACCACGGGATCTGAGGCTGACCCCAAGGCAAGTAATCGAAGAAAATTCTTCGGTGCCTATCATCTGATGACCGCTGCAAAAGGACACTGTCCTTAATGGTCTGGTTACTACCACTAGAGGATAGGAGGTCCTCCACTTTGGCAATCGGATGTGGCCACTGGTGACCGACTTACATGAGAGGGCAGGAGCATCCTTCGTGCAGTGGCCGAATACCACACAAGGGCAGGAACACCCTCCATGGTGGACACGCTGGACAAGACCTAAGACCTAAACTTATGAACCCAACACAAAGCTACCTACCTAAAAAATGGGCATGCAAACAAAGGTAGAGCTGACGTGGCAGCTGACAAGGTTTTGACCAGGGCATGAACTTTGAGGGCAAGTTTCTAAAATTCTGATACATGGCAACGATGAACTCTGCCATGTGGTAGTGGTAAAGTTCTTTGGGGTTTAGGGCAAAACCATGGGAAGGTTTGACTGCCTGAAGGCAGTCAAGAACCTTAGGGCATCAACGCCCTTTTAAACCCCACCATGTCGCCTTCATGGGCAATGTGGGAAAAAATCCCGATATTCCTCACTCACTCGAGGAGTTGAAGGGAAAGGGAAGAATATTCCCTTCCCTTCACGTCGGGCTTGCTAGCCCTACTAGCTAGAGATCCAGCCGGTAAGGCTAGTGGTTGCGAGGATGTAAATATCGACTCCCACCGGGAGTCATTTCAAAGCATTTTTTTTGCTTTATGAAAATGAAAAAAAACAAATCGGCCTTAAAAATAAAAAAAAAGAAATATGCCCTTGATTAAATTTTTTTATTAAAAACTTTTAAAGTTTTTTTTTTGTTTTTTATTTTTTCTTAATGATTTAATTTATTTTGGCATAAATTTCATTTATTTCAAAATTAAATTATTTTATTAATTAAAATTATTATAGAAAAGCTTTAAATTTTTTAATTTAAATTTTGTTTTCAAAGGCATTTATTCAAAGGCTCTTTAAAGGAATTTTTTTTGCAAAGATAAACTTGCTTTTGTTTTCTCCTCAAGGGGGGGATATAAGACATTTAATAGCACAAATTTTCTTGCAAAATTAGGGAGCCTTCTAACTCTTCTCCACCTTGTTAGTTTTGCAAAATCCAAAAGGGACAACATCAACGAAATTTGATTCTTTCTTGTAAAATTAGAAAACAAGGACACTCAAAATTTTACAACATTCAAAGGCAAAGTGTGCATTTGTTTTCTCCAAGGGGGGATATAAGACATAAAATTGCACATTCTTTTTGCAAAATTGAGAAGAATTTGAAGCCTTTGGTCCATAAAAACTATGTCATCTTTTGACTAGTTCTGGAAGCCTTTTAAATGTGGGCCGTATGTTGACTTGTCTTGGAAGGAGTGCTCAATTTTTTAATTTTACAAAATAAATGGGGAAGACAACATTGTACTTATTTTGCAAAATTGTAAGACGAGGAGACATAACATATCAATTTTTTTCACAAAACACATTCAAATTTTGTTGCAAAAGATAAAAGTTGTATTTTCGATTTTACTCAACACCTTCATTGGCAAATTAGGTGCATTTTCAGTTGCATCCGACACCTAGGTGATAAGAATTTTGTGGGTATTCTTGTTTTATTATTGCATTATTTCTTTTGCAATTATAAGTCATAGAATCAAGAACACTCCATACCCCAAAATTTCACAATAAATTTGTGTTAACCATTGCACAGATTTAAAGCCAATATTCATTTGATATTATCTCCTACAAAAAAAAACCCCTAATTCACTCTATTTGTTTGGCTTAATTTCCTCAAACTGATTATCCCTCTTCAAGAGGATTTTCAGGCAGGTGTCATTAAATATCTTTTTGAGTGAATTATCTTTCATCTCTTATTTTTTTGGCTTAATTTCCTCCAACTGATTATCTCTCTTCAAGAGAATTTTCAGGTAGGTGCCATTAAATACCACTTGAGAGTGAAAGAAAGATCATCTTAGTACAAATTGTAGGACCTTCATCATGGCAATTATCAATAAATACTTAAGTGATACACAATTGCTAAAGGGTCCTAACTATTCAGCATGGAAAACTAAGATGAAAGTCATCTTGACTGTAGAGGACATGTGGGATTTAGTTGATGGCACTGAAACAAGACCCGCATCACCAGGAGTAGATCAAAAATCATGGGACAAAAATAACAATCGTCTTCTCATGTTGATACTCCTTGCAACTACTGATGAGATCCGGCCTCACATAAGTGAAGCTAAAATTGGTAAAGCTGCATGGGATGCACTTAGTACCATTTTTGAATGCAAGAATCAATAAACTATTCTAAACCTTCAAACACAACTTCATACACTCCATATGAAGTTAGGTGAATTAGTAGAACTATTCCTCTACAGAGTGGCAGATCTAAAGTCTAAGCTTAATGCTTTGGGGGCCAAATTTGAAGACACCATTTTGAATTTTATAATCTTGAGAGCTCTTCCCTAATCCTACAAAATGTTGATTACATCCCTTAATGTTTCACAAAGAGTTGTCACCTTTGTGGAGTTAGTCAATTTTCTTCAAACTAAGGAAGCAAATCAACTCCAAAATGATGAAGTGTCAAACAATGTACTTTATTCAAACTATAAGGGTGATAAGAAGAAAGGAAACTTTCAAAAGGGAGGATCATCCTCAAAAGGTAAGGGAAAGCAATCTCAAAAGAGGTTTTGCTCACATTGTAAAAAGGACAACCATGACACCAATCGGTGTTGGTTCAAAAACAAGAAAAATAAGAAATATAAAGGCACATCACAGAAGCAAAACAAAAGGTAATATTGCTAGTGAAGTGTCTAGTTCCAATTCTAATTTTGGTTTAGAGAAAGCACATAGAGTGCTCATTGCTAAGATAATATTATAGAGGGAAAACACATTTTTTCACCTTAAGAAAGCACCATTTCCTCTCTCTCTTTTTTAGGCTTCATAAATAGCATAAGTTTTTGTTTGAAGTACTTGTAATAAATGGGTGTTTGTACCTCTTTTTAGGCTTCATAAATAGCAAACTCTCATTGTTTGAAGTTCTTGTAACAAAAGGAGGGAATTTTCTGGTGTAAAATTGCCTAGGAGGCAATCTTTGTAAAATCCTTCACAAAACTCTTAAGTTGCACATCTTTTGCAATTAAGGGGGGATATACATTTCTTTTCTTCACAATTTTTTGTAAAAAGGGAAGAAGACTTATAAGGGTGCATTTTTGGTAGTGATCGACACCTTAGTCATACTTCTTTCAAAAATTAATTACATGTTTTGCAACAAGAAGGGGGGAACTTATAAGGGTGCATTTTCGGAAGCGACCGACACCTTAGCTACCTTATCTTTTGCAAACTCATATTGTAACCGAATGAACCTCGTATGAAGTGATCTACTCTACTACACCTAGCGATTGCAGTGGCTAGTTACCCATGCAATTTGATTGGATGACAAGATTACAATAATGACATTCGTTGGTGTGAATACAAAGTGAGGAATGACCCACTTTTTTCTTAGGAGCAGCTAGAGCACTATGATAGAGTAAGATCCAACAAATCAACATCTTTTACTATGTTGGGATAGTTATATACATTACCCAAATAATGTAATAATGGGGGATGTTAGAGTAAATATTCTATCATTTGGATATTTTACCCTTTCCCTACAGTTGGTAGAATTTATTTACTGCATGGTAAAAAGTAGCTTGTTACTTTTTACCACTAGTAATTACTTTTACTAGTTACCTAGTTAGTCATTGTAGTCAATTTGACTACGTTAGTTGATTAGGTTAGTTGTTAGAGTAATATTCTATTAGTTAGCTGACTTAGGGGGAGGACTCCTAATTCACGTGTTACCTACCTAAGGGGGGAACGGTTGTTCATGGGCTATTTCAAGCCTATGGTTTATACTATATAAACCTACCACATAATATATTTTAAGCTAATTATTTTGCCTACATTTTGTGTTTATCATTTTCTAACAAGTAACCAGTCAAACCCATGAAACTTCATACTTCTATCATATTTTTAGGTGGCAATAAATTTATAATAGCTTCTATTTTCTTAGGATCCATTATGATCCCTTTTACCGTTACAATGTGCCCTAAGTACTGCATTTTTGACACATAAAATTCACACTTGAATAATTCTTGTACACCTGATTCTTTCTTGGTAGTTCTAGAAAAATCCTAAGGTGTCATTCATGCTCTGTCTTATTCCAAAAATATATTAATATATCATCTAAGAGCACAATCATGAATCGATCCAAATTATTTTTGAAAATATTGTTCATCAAATTCATAAATACCATTGGAGCATATGTTAAACTCGTAATGTTCATAACAAGTTTTAAAGACTGTCTTGTGAGTATCTTCCTTATGGATCCTTAGTTGATGTTATCCTAATTTCAAATCAATATTTGAAAATATTGTGGCATCTTTAAGTTGATTGAAGAGATTCTCGATTCTAGGCAGAGGATATCTATTCTTGATAGTTGCCTTATTCAACATCATGTAGTCTATACACAGTCACAAGGAATCAATATTTTTTTATAAATAGAACAGGTGCACCCCATGGTGACACACTTGTTCTAATTACTCCTTTCTCTAGCAATCCTTACAATTGTACCTTCAACTCTTACATTTCTATAGGGTTCATTATGTAAGGAGCTCTATGTATAGGCATTGTTCTGGGTTGAAGCTCAATTATGAAGTCAAATTCATGCTTCGGAGGTAATATAAGTAAATATTCTAGAAACACATCCTTGAATTCTTGAAGTACTAGGTGTTTCCTAAGCACCTCTTACTTCTTCTCCTTTTCAATTTCGTTTAACTTAACTACAAAATCCATTATTCCATTTTTGATGGCCTTCTTGAGTTGCATCATTGAAAGGATTAGTGGCTAAAAAATCCCTTGATGGTTGTACACCCTTAGTACCTTCCCATAACCTTCCATGTAATCCATCCATATGTCTTTAAATTGACAACAACCCTATGTTCTTGTAGCCAATCCATTCCTAAGATCACATCAAAGGCTTGCAATGGTGCTACATACAAGCATCCCATAGTCATGCCACTAGGTAAGGAATTTTCTACCATAGGGTAACATTGGTTTAAAAATCAATTTTATCCCAAATCATACTCAACCTTCCATCCATATGCCAATATTCTTGGTCTTTCATACATGTCTTTAATTAAACTAGTGGAAGTTAAACTATCCATATCATCGCTATCAATCAAAATTTTAACATTCCTACCCAAAATATTACCCTTTATCAGCAGTGGAGTGGTTTACTCTTTTATATTATATTTCCCTATTGCTACATAAATCTTGTGTATAGGTTACTTAGGTACATGTTCTTTGTACATCGGTTCATTTCCTTTTGAACTCATTTTTGCACTACGTGGGTAATTACTGGCATAATGTGATCCTCCACACTCAACACTCAACACACCTAGTCTTAGAACTTGGATGTATTTTCTATTTTTGACCATATTCTATCTTTGTTTCTTATGTAGGTTTAGCCTACCCTTGCAACGTTGATCTATTGTTACCGCTGTTACGATTTCAATTCTTTTTGTGGAACATTTTCCTAAAGTTTCCCTACTTCCTGTCATGCCTTCTATCCTAGCTAGAAAAGTTATTGTTTTCCTATTCACTTTTCCACTTCACAAATCCTACACTATTTCTTTTCCTCATTGCCTCTTTATCTTGCTCAGATGCCCCTTCATAGTTAAAGTAGATCTTAAGGTATGTTTCAATTTTTTTGCCAAATCATAGGCCTTCTACAACTTAATGTGTTTTTGCATGTTCACTTCATACCATATTCTAGGATTTGCTCCTAGTATAAACTTATGAATTTTCATTTTCTCATTATATGTAGGCATGTACTTTAGTATCTTGAAAAATTTCTAGTAGTATACCTCCACAGTCCTTACCCATTTTCAAAGTTTTGTGAACTCTTCAAATTTTTAGAAATAAAAGTGCACCATGAGGATTCTCTCTTTAAAGGCTATTACAAACTCTTACCACTATAAATCAATTGTTATTACAATTCCTTGTTCCTCACTAAATGTTTCCAACCAATTATAATATTACACGAGTGTTTGTACTAATAACAGTACAAACGTATGGCTTTTGTTTAGTAAAACATGCAATATTTATAGGTCCATTTACAACATTGACTATGTGATTGATATCGGTAAATCTATTATTCTTCTAGCACATCTACATTGATGTCCTCCATCTCCAACACTTCTATTAACCACCAATAAAATTCAGCCTAGTGGGGATTAGAGATGAATCCCAGGAATATAATAGCATGTAATAATGCAGCTCCAATTACTTGCAAGTTTATTCCAAATTCACAGATTCATTCATTAAAAATACATAAAAACTCGTTCAACATGCATGTGGAATAGTTTTTCTAATAAATTAGGAAAAAATAAAAAAATTTCTTCAAAAATGGAGAAGTCTCATTAAAATATTTCCCATACAACAATAGAGTCCACACCATGCCAAAGAACTCTATTTTTTAAAATAAAGTACACTATTTCAGTCATCTGTTACTTTAGCACTATCAAAAACTTTCCAATTGCACAAGCATGATGAAAACATTATAACCAACAATATAGTTTTTCCATATATTTAAATTTTTATGGGTAGTTCCAAAACATACCACACCAACATGCAACTATCCTTTCTATTGAAAATTCATAACAAGCATACACAATTTGCAATATTTGTTCCTTCATATTTAGTCTTTAAAACTCCAAAATAGATTAACTGAATAGCATCTACGACATAATACGAATTTCACCCAACATTGTGTGTTGATGATGCTCAGTTAACACTTCCATTGGTTAATTTTTTAACCTACTAGATAACATAACCTAAGCACTATCTTCACGAGTGGTCTCTGACTCAATGGTTCATCCAAGACTATGACTCATAGACCCAACTAAGTTTCCTTAAAAATAGTTACAGGTATTAACTTAATCTATTACATGAGCATTGGCGTAAAGATAATAACAATTTTATAACACTAAACAACACCACCATTCTAGAAGAGATGCCTAACAAAAAAATATCCATATTTAGATATCACAAACTAGCAATCGAATACAAAGGTTGTTGGCAATTCTTTATAGTCTCACATGTTTTCCATTATCCACTAAATCACCTAAACCATAATCACAAGCATATTGTTGGGTGGACTATTACTTTGTCTATAGGTGATAAAGTTTTCTTTTTGAAAGATCTTTTTTTATCAAAACATTAATGCAAAGTAAATTCACAAACCAAGATCATTTATCAAGTTTATCTACCCAGAAAAAATATTGGTTTTTGATCTTCCTAGTTTATAGCCTACAAATCTTCAATACGAGTCCTCTAATTTTCCAGTGCTCCTCCTGAACAATCTCTCTTCATTCTCCCTGTGAATTCTTTTTTTCTTTTTCCTCTCAAGAATATCTAAATTCATCTTTTTTTTCCATCATCCAACACTTCCAAAAAATTCCAAGGACTTGTGTTTACTCTCTTAATGGTCCCTTAACTCTTCCTACTCATCTAAATCATGGAAGAGATATTCCAACCAGTCACATAGTTAAGAAAAACCATAAAAAAACTACTCACCAGTCGTTGAAGCACTTGATCAATAATTTCATTTCCAAAGGGAAATTCAATGGTCAACAAATACCTTACAATAAAGAATTTCAATATGCCAAAAAATTCCACATTACCCACCTAATCATGCGATAATTTCTAAGATGAGCTATTAACAAAACATATTTAGTATAATCATATTAAGAATGCAATGTTTACTAAAATAATGTTATCTACTCAACATAAATTTCCTTATAAATTATTTCTTTTATAAAATAAAACAATAAGGAAACCAAACATCCCTCACACTCAATATAACACCTTTATATAGAGTAGAATTCCAACACCAAAGAAATATCAATCAACAAATAATTTCAACAAAACTTGATGTTTTCTTCCTTATGCAAGTTATGATATGCATCTCCATGAAAGGGGTATTCATCCATATTACTCCAAAATAATTCTGATAAATAACCCATCACATCATTTCCCCTCAATGCATCATGTTCTCGGTGGTTAATTCTTTCTTCCACATATAAGAGACCTATTCCTACAAAATTAAAATTCATTGGCAACATCATATTCTAACATAAATGTATATCTTGTAGAATTAAAAATTCATAATCCAATATTCATAATACAAATATCACATTTTTTCATAGGATACATTTATATTTGGATAACTAATTGGAAATAGCTAATCATTCCATTAGTAAAGTATTCATAGTAAAGCATGGATCCATCAAAATAAAAATTATGCCAAGGGAGGGTCATGACACTGATCAAATCATAAGTATAACTCTAGACTTTTTTTATTTTTTAAAGCCTTCTCCATGATACTTTCTCTTGTCTCTACATCTGCTCTATTATGCAAATATCCCTTTATATTCTATCCCACCACATATTTTGTGTGTCCATCACACCTACATCTCTCTTGATCATGATATCACTCTTCCTAATGTCATAGATGACTTACATCTCATTCCCATTCTCACTCAACTCCAGGATGACTCCCACATATTTATGGAAGACACCATTGATGGTTGACATTGACAATGATCCAACAAACTCTTACATCATGAAACTCAACAAGGATATTTCCCTTGAAGAACGTATAAATTTTACAATACTCCTAAAAGAGTATAAGGTCTTTGCCTAGTCCGACACAAACATACCCAATATCGATGCTTTGTTGATCATCCATAATTTAACGCTCGATGATAATACCAAGCCTGACAAGAAAAAATTTCGTAAGATGCATCTTAAAATTTATTTTATGGTAAAGGAGGAGTTACAAAAGATTCTCAATATGGAATTCATTCAGCCAATTAATTATCTTGAGTGGGTTTCTAACATGGTTTGAGGGTTCCAAGCCTAAAGGAGGCATTTGCATATGTACTAACTTTAGGGATCTCAATAAAACCTATCCTAAGGATAATTTTCTTCTCCCTAATATCGATACTTTGGTAGAATCTACAACAGATCACGAAATGCTATCTCTCATGGATGGGTTTTTAAGGTACAACCAAATCTAGATTAACCCTACAAACCAACACAAGATGTATTTTACCACTCCCTGGAGGATTTTCTATTATAATATCATGTCATTTGGTCTTAATAATCTTGGTGCAACTTATCAATGCATTATGATGTACATATTTCATGACTACATGCATAAAATTGTAGAATATTACTTAGATGACCTACTTGCGAAGTCCAAAAAGCATCACCACATCGATGACCTTCAAAAAATCTTCAACTACCTCTTGGAACATAATGTATGGTTAAACCCAAAAAAGTGTCTTTGGCATAACTTCAGGTAAAATTTTAAGTTTCATTGTATCTCAACAAGGCACCAAGGTTAATCCTCAAAAATTTAAGGCTATCATTGGCATGCCTTCTCCTACCAATATTAAACAACTACGTAGCTTGTAGGATAAAATTTAGGTGATTCATTGCTTCATTGCCCAACTATCTGATAAGTGTAAGCCATTTAATCACCTCTTACAAAATGTGGTCACATTTTAGTGGGACCAGGAATGTTAGACCACTTTTGAAACAATCAAGACCTACTCACATCTTCACCAATATTATATCCATACCATCTGAATATTCCTTTTCATTTATATATATCCACCATCGACTATGCTTTGGGCACACTATTGGCCCAAAAAAAAAACAACCATGATCAAGCCATATATTACATCAATTGCATGTTGGTAAGCTATGAGACACAATATGATTACAAGGAAAAATTATGTTTGACCATTATTTTTGGTACAAAGAAGTTGCGATATTACATGGTAAATAATACAACTTATGTTGTAGCCCATGATAATCCACTCTGCAACATAATGGGTAGAAGTTACAATAATAGTTGTACTACCAAATGGATTATGTTACTACTCATTTAATTTGATCTCAAATTTCTTAGTTAAAAGTCCATCAAAATCTAGGTCATTGTTGACCAGCTCACTAAATCTCCCTTAATTGATGATAAACCACTCCTCACTAAGCTTCTAGATAACTCTATGTTTCATGCTATTGAAGTATAATAATATGTGGAACCTGAAATACCAGCTAACCTAACCCTATTTTTTATGGCTGTCACTACAAATGAGGAGGGGATGCAAGAATAGTCTTTTTTACACAAGGGGAATTGCTCCCTTTTCCTCAAAATTAAGATTTTCTTGCACATATAACAATGTTTTATACAAAGATATCATTCTCAATCTCAAATAAGCCCTTACTATGTACATAAAATGACTACAAATATTTGGTGATTCCATTATCATTATTAGTCAAATAAAGGGAATCTTCCAATGTCGATTCTCGATACTCCATAAGTACAAATAGGTCGTTGATTAGTTGCTCACCCAATTCGAGTGATGTGATATTTATGTTATCCCATGCTCAATAAATCACTTTATATATACCATGGATTCTCTTAGATCTTTAATACCCCAAAACCCATATAATAAAATCATTTTTGTGCTTGTACAAATAATTTTTAAATCGTCTATCTCTACTTCAGCACCTTTCAAAGATGTTGGCATTAATTTTGTTCAAGTTGAACCTTATGATCCTTGGTTTTTCCAAGTCAAGGATTATATCAAATTAGGTATCCTCCCTACTTATTTACCTCACAATCATAAATAAACATTCAAACAAAGAGTAATTCATTATACATTGTTGGGAGACATCCTTTATAAATGTAGCTCTAATGACATCCTTCTATGTTTTCTCAAACCTGAAGAAGACTAACATATAATTAGGTTTGTCCATAATGGTACTTGTAGAGGCTATTTCAGTAGCATGGCCATTACCAATCTCATAATGTGCATGGGTTATTATTGATCTACTATGGAGCATGACTACTACACATACATTAAAAAGTGTATCAAATGCCAGTAGCATGCTAATATTATGCATCTACCATCCCAAGAGTTACATCTCATCCAATATATGTGGCCTTTATCTTAATAGAGCTTGGATATCATTGGAAAAATCACTCCTACCTCATCCAAAAATCACAAGTTCATTATCACTATAATGAAATATTTACAAAATATGTTGAGACAATTCCTCTCATCCAAATGACAAGTCCTAAGATCATGGACTTCATAACTCAACACAACATCTATCATTTTGGAATTCCTTCAAATATCATATTTGATAATGATATGCCCTTCAAGAACAATAGTTTCCATTATTTATATGAAAAATATAACATCCAACATAGCTTCTATATCCCATATTACCCCATAATGGTCAAGTTGAATCTAAAAATAAAACTATTTGTGCTATTCTTCACAAAATTGTTGTAGAGTTGCATCGTTATTGGTATAATAAAATGACGTTAGCACTCTAGGATTATCACACTAGTATTAGAAAAACCACTAGGGCAACACAATTTTCTTTAGTCTATGACATAGAGGCCATCATGCCCCTAGAGCTCAAAAGCCCTTCTTTGAGAATCTCACTATAAGACTTTCTTGATAATGAAACAACCTGTCAAGCGAGATTAGACCAATTAACACTCTTGGATGAACATAAAATTAATGCTATTAAAAATACACACATCTACCAATATTATATTTGACATACCTATAACAATAAGGTGCACCAACATGAATTTCAAATCATATATTTGGTCCTCAAAAAGAACCAATAGAATACTATCCAACCATGTCACATTCGTGATAAATTTGTAGCCAATTGATTAGACCCATACATTATCACATACAAATTTGGTTCTAGAGTTTATCACCTTGCCAATATTGAAGGTCTTATGGAACTCAAACCCCTCAATATCATCCATCTTCATGCATTCTATGACTAATAACATTCATCAAGGTTTAGGGTTCTTTGTAAATACCATCGTGGATATTACACAAATACAAACATGCAAAAAAAATAATGCAAGCACAAAGCCATCCATAAGTGGTGTATTATCCATTGCATATTCATCCATGTTTAGTTATTCCATTGTATTTCTCTTTCCCTTCTCCCTAAGAGTTTTCAATGTTGTATGGTCACGCTTCAAGCAGCTACATACTTTAGATTTCGCATTCTCTCCTTTTTTGTTTTCTCCTTCTCCTTAATACTTGTCAATATTGTATGGTCATGCTTCGAGTGGCTACATATCTTTGATGAGTTACATTCTTCTCTTATTTTTTTATTTTTCTTTTACCACCTTTCATCCATCCCACCTGTGCATTTTTAATGCTTTTCCATCACCAATACACATTAATCAATCATGTTTTTTATGCCAAACATTTGAAATTTAATTTTACACTCATCTCCATCCATAAAGTTCTACACTTTATTCCATCACCCTTTGTGTTGTACATATCATCATGGTATAATCGATAATGATTTTTCAGCAATGACATGCTAAGTCACATTAGTTTTTGCATAACTAGTTGTATTTTTACAATCATCTCACCATCATCATCTGTAAATCATATGTCTCATTTCATGTTACAAATAGAGTGCATAGTCCCACTATACAAACATACATACAGGTTTTGTTTCATAGCCACCTGCATACATTTGCATACATACCCACCTTGTAAATAAAAATGAAGAGTTAAACGCACATGCATTAGTGCAACTGTTGTGATGTCCTATCCTCTTTTCAAGATAACTGGGTCATAGAAATATTTAAGTGATTCAAAAATATCTAGTTAAGTCCATCAACCTTCATCCAACATTGTCAAACTCTAAAGCACATCAAATATTCCATTGCCTAACTTGAGTTCTTTCATGGCCACCTACACATGTCAAAAATTATGTAAATTTTGAGCATAGGAAAGGCTACACCTTGTGTATACTCACCACCTAGTGAAATTAACCATGCTCATCCTATAATTTGTGTGATTCAAAATTGAGGATCAACAAAAGGAAAAATTATAGAAAAATAAAAAGGTAGAAAATAAAAGCAAATGCCAAAATATTACTACAAAAAGAATAATAAAAATCAAATCAAAAAGAAAAAAAAAGCATCATAAAAAGGCTTGAATCCCTAAGGTCCTCAGGTCCATAAATCATGGAGTTAATATCCATCAGGGCTATAAACACCTACTTATAAGTGGAGCATGCCTTCCAAGTGGTGACATGTCTATCTTATTAGTGGAATTATTTTGTATAGACCACTGCATGCTCATGGATGAGCTATCTTAAATGGCTAATTTTACAATTGGTTAATCCAAACTAACTCAAAATAAATAAATGAACATCACTTTACACACATTGATCCATGATCAACTTGAGATTAGTCAAGATAGTTGATATTTTTGTAGGATATTTATTGACTACTAGATGGGTTTGATTGCTCAAACTATGGTGTTTGAATCCTTTAAAATTCTTCTCACATCCCATATTTCTAGAAACAACAAAATGGATAGCATCACAAATAGTTTCACAAAAATACAATTGTACTCTTTATTAGCATTTCACATCCTCATTATTTAGTTGTTAAATTCACTTATTAGGGTCACTATACATTATATCTCATTGCATTCTTATCCATCACTTACATCATCTATCCACTTATTGCTCGTTTGGCATTCATAACATCATATGCATGTTTTCTTATCTCATACTCATAGTATTTTAAGCGACTACTCATCATTGTTTAACTCACACTCTATAAGATTTTCCATGTCTTATTACACATATTTTCACATATGTGTACACATTCACTTGTATACATAAAATTCAATTATCCTTACCATACATGTTCATCTATCTGCATGTTCATACGTTTGTATCATATCATACATCTATGTAGAAGCATACAACATCAAAGCATACATCATCAACACATACACATGTCTACATTACATAAACACAACACATTCACATAATGTTCACACATATAATCAATGCCATATCATGTATATGTCATATATAAAAAATTCCTATGGTCTACAACACATATCATATTGTATACCTTACCTTGTATACATATCTCGCCTTGTATACATATACATACAATACATCAAAAATACAAAATGATGGCATCATTACCATGCTTAAAATTATATCAACCCTATTGCTCATTGGGAGTCTCTCCACTTCCATCTTGATCACTCGATGCCTCATCTACTCTTCTCTCTATAGTTTCTCCACTATGCTTTGGGGTAAATCCCTCATCTTAGGATGTTGTTTCCTCTACAATTTGTGGCACCATCAATGGTGTACTTTTATGACTTTATCAAGATTGTATATGTGACCGTGAGTGCAATCGTGACTCAAAATATGATGGTAGGAGCAACCCTCAATCAATCAATTCCAACTCAAATTGTACCATCTTTGCATTTTATTTTGTGTACACCATTTCTAAGTCCCCTCACACCTATTGTAACCACTACACCTCCTCTCATAATATCACCATCTCATTCATGGCTCACCCTTGTATATCTCTCACATCATCTAGATCTAATCATAGTTGATATACCTCCTCTATCACATCATTCCTCATAGCTCTTATCTCATCCAACCCACGCTCCAATATTTGCCTCTCTACCAATGTCCCATCTCACTCTACAATGAAAATGTCTCGCTCCCTTCACACCCTCATCATCTCCATCACTACCACATCCCCCGTAACATATACCCTATCTCTATATGCTAAGGCATCCTATAAATCACATTATAGTTGTTGCCTCTCTGCCTATGCTACATCTCTCTCTGTGATCATTGCTACTCGCTCCACTAACCATGTAGTCCCTTTCTTAATCATATGATCCTCCACTTGCTATAATATCTCATGCAATATCGTGGTCTCATATTGCACCACAATCATATCATAAATGCAAATAATGAGATGAAAATTTGGCTCCTTAATAGGCACCATATCCTCCATCAATGCCATCACCTCCATAGGCACTACCTCCTCCACCACTGCCATTGCATCCACAGGCATTGCCTACTCATCAATACTATCTTCTTCATCAGTACCGTATCCTCCATGGGTTCCATCTCCTCCACCACCCCTATCCTCTCTATTGTTCTAAATTCTCTTGCATCCAAATGCACTCATGATAGGCCAACCTTACTCTCCCTATTTTGTCACACTCATTGAAGCAGTGACTCCAAATATTCCTCCTCCTCCTCTATGGGACCTCACTTGACATCAGTTACCCTTGTAGGACTCCCTCCTCCTGGGTACTCAGCTATCACCTTTGTACTACTTATGGTTCATCCTAATTCTATAGCTACTACACTTGTTGCCTCAATATACCCATCCACTACCCCCACTTCAGGCTTTCATATCTAAGTCATCCATCATACATCATACTTGGGAGTATTTCCTATATCATCCACATCCAAAATCATCATCACCTCATCTGGTGTAATATCTAAAAGGGAAACCTATGGTTTTGGATCTCGATCTCCTCATATCCTCCAGATCATTACTAGTAGATCTGGTTGCCCCTATCACAAGTTGAATTGATGTGTCACCCTCAAAAATGGGAAAAATCCATCTGGCTCGCATATCGGCCTACAGGCCATCTACCCCATCTCACCTTGGCAAACTCTAACACATCCTCTATCCACTCTAGTCACCCTCAACATGGCCTCCAAATAATATCTACAACCACCAATCCGTTCAACCTCCTCCTATAATACATATTGTCATCCTCATGTGGTCATCGTCCTCACCCCTTCATATTGTGTGCCATAAAAGTGCATACGGTACATCATATCCCACCAATATATGTGCATCATATGATAACTCCTTTAGCCTTGCTATTGTTATGTGCTCCCACACCCATAGTTATAATAGTGGGCTATAAATCAATCATGATCATAGTGTCCTCTTTAGGGCATGCAACTCCCTGAAGATTTGCACTAGCAATGTTGGAACCCATGCAAACCTTGCATCCTGCTCCACCATGTTGTATACCACCCCAATTATATTTTAGGGGAATTTCACCCCTAATATATCGGGTAATGCATAGGTCGCAAAAAAAAATCATCACCATCATATGCTTGTTGGACAACATCTTGTCCTTCCAACACTTCTCATATGCCTTGAGGGAGGCATGTAACTCCTTGAGTTAATGCCTTGGATAGTGAACCCCACCTTGTGCTAATATTCTTTTTAGCTTTGAAGAGTATGTATTGTCTTGGTTCTCTAGTTGCTCTCTTTTTATTATAGAGAATGTCCTCTTATGTTTTGTGTTGTGTATTGAAACATCTTTGAGTTTTGATTAAATCTAGTGGGTGCTTTACTTTACCTATTTGTAAAGGTTTTATTAAATACCTTTCTTTACATATTTTAAAGGTAGCTTCATTTCTTAGATATGGGTTGTATCTTAATTAAGGTTTAAGCTCCTTTTATGTTTGGTATTATAAATGCTTTGATTATATTTAGTATAATAAAGTATTTAAAGAATATGAATTCTTTGATTATATTTAGTATAATAAAGTATTTAAAGAATTAGAATGCTTTGATTATTTCTAGTATAATAAAGTGATCTTGAGTGCTTTAGTATATTAAATGCTGGAAAAATTGAAGGGTTGATGTTATAAAGTTTTTATTATTTGAGATATAAATTATAATGATTCCTAAGACCCATGTGGATTAAGGGATCATTATAAATATAAGTATGGGCTTCTCTTGTATTGATATTGTATGCCTTTCCTTGGTCAATTATGAAGTTTTACGGAGTTTAATGACCACATTGTTTTGAAAAAAATTATTTAATGCTTTTAGTAAGTTTTAGTTTTCTTTATGAGAAAGTAATTATTGTAACTAGATTGCTCTTATGAAAAAGAAAGCTTTATATTAGATTAAGTGCTTTAATATTTCTTAGCTGTGGTAAGTAAAATTAAAGAAAGCTTTATGTTAAATTAAGTGCTTTAATCTTTCTAAGTTGTGGTAAAGAAATTTAAACTTAAAGGAAGCTTTATGTTAGATTAAATGCTTTAATATTTCTTAGTTTTGGTAAAGAAAGTTAAAGTTAAAGAAAACTTTATGTTAGATTAAGTGCTTTAATATTTCTTAGTTGTGGTAAAGAAAGTTAAAGTTAAAGAAATATTTATGTTATATTAAGTGCTTTAATATTTCTTAGTTGTGGTAAAGAAAGTTAAAGTTAAAGAAAGCTTTATGTTAGATTAAGTGCTTTAATATTTCTTAGTTGTGGTAAATAAATTTAAAGTTAAAGAAAGATTTATGTTAGAACAAGTTGCTTTAATCCTTTCTTTAGTTTTTGCATAGTTAGTTAAAGTTAAAGCATACCTTACTTATTGACTTCCAAGACTCTTGTAAGTTAGGGAATCATTACAAAGAGAAGTATGGGATTCTCTTCTATTGTTTTCAATGTTGATTTAGGCTTTGAAAGAGAAACTAATTTAATGATATTTGTGGCTTGATAATCAATGGGTTATTTTTTGAGTTTGGTTTTGAAAGAGAAACTGTTATTTATTCTTGAGACTTGTGATAGTTAAGGAATCAATGGATTAATGCATGTTGGTTTTTAAAGATAAACTGTTAAATTTTTTTTGAGACTTGAGATAGTTAAGAAATAATTTTAAAGAGAATTATGGGATTCTCTTACATGAAATTGTTATGTGATGCTTGAAAAGATATTATCATAATGAATTCTTTAGATCTTGGGTAGATTAAGGATTCATTATAGAAGATAAGTATGGGATTCTCTTGTATTGAGGTTGAATATTTGTTGTTGGTTTGATAAGATCAACTATTATAATGATTCTTGAGACTTTTATGGGTTAAGGGATCATTATAAAAAGGAAAATAAGGATTCTCTTCTTATAGCTTGCTTATGTTATGTGCATGGTTGTTTGCATAGTAGAGTGTGGCATGCTTTAGTTGCATTGCATGAAGAGATATTCTAATACCTAAGTATACTTCATAAAACTATGGGTGGTTTCTCCATATCGAAGAGGCTTGTTGGCTTGTAGTTGGTTCGAGGAACATTGGGAATGTATTCATAGAGATTTTATTTATTAGAAGTTATAAAAATATTATAGGATTTGTAATGATTGAGTTGATCAATAATTTTTTTATATTGATTATTTTACAAACTAAAATATTATGTTGCTAATGATAAATTAGATTTTTGTGAAGAACACAAGCTTATACTAAGAGGGGGGTGAACAATATAAGACCACTTTTTACTTTTCTTTCCCAATCAATATTATGCAATGTATAGATAGCAATATCAATAGCAGTAATCAAAGCAATGCACAAATCACCACACACAATAGAGACACCAAATTTATGTGGTTCACCCAATGTGGGCTACTCCATGGAGAAAATATTTTACTAAAACTTTCTCAATCAATATCTTGGGAATCCTTTCCCTATTACAATGTTTATGGACCTCTGTCCAAAGGAGACACCAATCCCCTAAATCAAGTTCGTGGATCTCTATCCACAAGAGACACCAATCTCCTAACTCTACTCTGGTTGGTGATCCTCTAGAAGACCTCTGCCTCCACTACCCTTAGAAAATGGAACTCTATCCATAGAAGACACCTATCCTCCCTACTCTGGTTGGAGATCTCTATCCTCAACTCTGTCACCTCCAAAGCTCTATCTCAAATATATACTAAACATAGTCCTTCGGTCTAGCACAAATCTATCCTCAATCTCTATCTCTGGTCTAGCACAAACCTATCCTCAAATATGCACCAAACTCTATCCTCGAATCTATACTAAACATAGTCCTTCAGTCTAGCACAAATCTATCCTCAATATCTATCCTCAAGCCTTAACTCAAGGCTTGACTCAATCTCAAGTCAACTCTACTAGATCTGCCCCAAACCTTAACTCAAGGTTTGAACAAATCAATCAATCAAATCTGCTCTCAAGTCTTCTCAAAGACTTATCTCAAATCTGCCTTGTAAGCTTCCACAAAAGCTCACACCAATCTGTCCTCAAGTCCTCTCTAGAACTTGTCCAAATCTGCTCAATAAGTCCTCACAAGAACTTATCCAAATCTACTCTCAATCTGTATTGTAAGCTTCCACAAAAGCTTACCCAAAACTATCCACAAGTCTTCTCAAAGACTTACCTCAAATCTGCTCAACAAGTCCACACTAGAACTTGTCCAATCTCATAGAAACATAAAGAGAATTATTAGAGACTCAATATGCTCTATACTCATCACAATGCTCAATCACTTTCAATCACTCTTTTAGAAACATACAGAGAATTGTTAGAGACTCAATATGCTTCACATTCACCTCAATACTCAATCACTTCCAATCACTCTTTCAGAAACATACAAAGAATTGTTAGAGACTCAATATGCTTCAAATTCAACTCAATACTCAATCACTTTCTCAAATCAATTCAGAATATAGAATAGTTTGTTTTATGGAACTTGAACAATCACTTCACACATCCACTTGACTAGGCTCAACCAACTCTACTCAACCAATCACTCAATGAAACAATCCTTGCTTGCAAACCCTAGTCCAAGCATATAAACCTTCACTCAAAATGTTTCCAACAATGCTTATCAACCAATCTCACATAACAATGATACTCATGTTCTTTTCAAACCCTAGTTCAAGTTCTTCACTCAACCAATGGCTTCAACAACAATGCTTATAAAACAATCTCACATAACAATGATACTCATGTTCTTTTCAAACCCTAGTTCAGATTCTTCACTTAATCAATGGCTTCAACAACAATGCTTATAAAACAAGGTTTTAACAACTCTTTATTCCAAAAAACCTTGAAGCATTAACTCAACACACTCAATAAGGAAATCAAATTAAATCCTTTTCACTCCAAACTTGTTTTCTAGAAAACCAACCAATCAACTCAACTATGGAAGAATGTGCTCATACCTTTTTCTTGATGATGAAGGAACCTCAAACATCTGCCACAACCACAAACACTTCTTTTCCAAGCTCAAAGAAGTTAGATAACAATACAAAGCATATAATAACTCACAAATACACCTTATTACTCCATTCTTAAAATAATATCCAACACCACAATAGTTTAAATATTCACTTCTCAAAACCCTAACTCATCACAATTTCATCTCAACCATTCAAATTTGACATAAGCTACTTCAGAAAAATATCCTAAAAAATTAACCCAATTTCTACTTATAACTCCCTACTTTAATATTGCATTTAAAAATAATTCTTTTGAAAAATAATGCAATAAATAATTTTCCTTTCCTCTAAGGTAAAAATATTTTTACCCACAAATTAATCTCAAGCAAACACCTTTCATAAAACTCATAAAAATTCTCTTTAACTTAGGCTAAACTCCAAAAAAAATATTCCCCTTATTTCTCCTAAGACAAACTTTAGCCTAAGAAAAAATCAAATTTAATAATTAAAAAGCTTTACCACTTTGGCATGCACGTGAGTCGAACCGAGCACATCTCTCCCACTAGCACCTTGACCGCGGCTTCCACGCCGTGGAGCCATGTGCTCCTCTTGGAGCCTCCAAGCGCCTTCAACGCTTTGACCTTCTAAAACACACGAGCCAAAAGATGGCTCCTTCACCCACGCTCTGTGAAATGCATTGCACAAAGTTACTACCATGAGGAATGCACACGAAATAGCATGTGATAGTCTTTAGCGAATCGGGTGGATAATTTTACCTTTGGAAAGGCTATGGTATATATATGCCATATGCCTTCCAATGTGCTCCCACGTCGGCGGAGGAAGACGTCGACAATGCACGCGATGAAGTCGAGAGGGAGACATAAAAATGTACCAAGAACCGACGCCCAACATTAGACTTTGGCCATTATTTATTAAATATAATAAATTAAATTCTTTTAAGAATTTAATTATTATAATTTAATAATTAAATGGACTTTGGCCTTTTAAACCAAACTTTAGGGCCTCCTTGGTTTTTAGAAAAACCTTACAACTTGCCCACATGGTTTTAATGAAAAAACCTTTTATTTTTGCCATCATTGGTTTTAAGGAAAACCTTTTATTTTTCCAAAACATGGTTTTAATAAAAACCTTTAAACTTATGCTTCCACATAATATTAAAAATATTATGAAGCTCTTTTGCCATTAACCTTTGCATTGTTCCTTTTGACCTTTTTACATCAACGGTAGCTTATTCCTTGACATCAATGACAACTTTGTTTCTTGACATCAATGACAACTTTGACTCAAAATGTCCAACAATCTCCCCCTTTGTCATTGATGGCAACCCAAATTATTTTTACCAGAAACTTAACCTTTTCTTTGTTCTGCTCCCCCTGGGACATTGCTCCCCCTGGCTCAATGCTCTTTTCAAATACCAAATCTCTCCCCCTTACTCAAATCTCTCCCCCTTTGACATCAATGGCAAAGGGTCACCTTTGGGGCTCGAGGCTAAGAATGAGCCTCTTAGCTTAGCCCCTCCCCCACCTCCTCTTGAGGTGGTTAATTTTGGGGTGGGAGTATTTCTACTCCCAACAAGCACTGGTCTTTACCTTTATCCTCTTTTCTTCTTATCTGATCCTTCTGATTCCTTTGACTGTTCCTTTCCATGTCCATGTTCCTGTTCATATCCATATTCTTGTTCCTATTCATGTCCACATTCCTATTCTTATTCCTATTCATATCCATGTTCATGTTCCTATTCTTGTTCTTGTTCATATCCATGTTCTTGTTCCTGTTCCTGTTCATACTTGATTCTGGAATGTCTGCTCTACACCACTTTGTTGTGTGTCCATAATTATTGCACTTATAGCACTTAATGTCATTATTCCTTGGAGGTGCAAATGTCTTAGGATTTCTCCTAGTGAAGCCATATCCTCTTCTATCATGAACCCTGCAATTCATTGCCTTGTGACCAAACTGATTACATGAGTAGCAATACCCATGGAAAAGTTGTTTGTTCCCATATTCCTATCTTTCATGTGTCCTGCACTGTGAAGCCATGTGCCCAAACCTGTGACATGAAAAACATCTTCCATTGAAGTTTCCTTGTCTTGACCTCATTGGTCTCTTAGTCTCTCTTGACCTATTCTAATTGTTGTTCCATCTATTTCTTCTTTGTGCATTATTCTTGTCTTTGTTGAACTTTCTGTTGTCCAACTCATCCTCAGATGTCTCACTTTCTCTTATATTGTCTTCTTCTAAATTGTCTTCTTCTAAAGTTTCTTCTCCTTCAGAACTTGAGGTTGACCTCTCTTCTTGTTTCTTTTGAGCCTGTTCAAAACCAAGACCTATTTTGTTTGTTGACCTTCTTTGTACCTTGATCATCTTATCCACAATATTTGAACTCTTTCCAAACTTTTGTAGCTTACTCTTGGACTTTTCTAAATATTCCTTTAGTAGGGCTACTTCTTGCTCTAACCTTTCACATTCTAAGACCTTTGCTTCTAACTTATCTTTAAACTTCTTTGTCTTAGCCTTTGATTTGTCTAGATCCTCTATAAGCATTCTTCTCTCTTCATCACATTCTTGAAACTGAAACTCAAGTTTAGAGTTTTGCTTTCTTACCTTCTTTACTATTTCAAGAGCATAAATAAGTTCTCCCTTAAGATCATATCCTTCTTTATCTGATTCTTCCTCTATTTGTTTGCCTTTGTCCACATCTTCATTTTCTTTTGACTTGTCTTCTATAGGATCACTTTCTTCTTTTTCTAGAGCCATTAGAATATTCTCTTCTGGTCCTTCAAGTGTATCTTCATATTCATCATCACTAAAACTGAAACCATTTCTTGTACAACTATCTTCAAGATGTCCAAAGTTACCACATCTAAAACACTTGAGAATTATTGGTGACCTTTTCTTGACTTCTTTTTCTTCAATCATAAATAGGACTTCATCTTTATCATTATCTGAAAAACTATTATCACTATCACTTGAGTACTTACTTGCCTTGTCTGCATAGTAGCTCCTTTTTTGCCTTTGAAAGAACTTCTTTCCTTGTCTGCTTTGTCCATCCTTGCTTTTATTTTGATGCCTGTATCTTTCTGATTCCCTGTTTTTGTGATCCTATTTTTCTTCATCATTGTTATTCTTAGCTTCTTGACAATCAGTTGCATAATGACCATACTTTCCACAATTGAAACATCTAACAGATTTTGCATCTCTAGATCTTCTTGAATCCTTATTCCTTTTGCCATAATTAGCTTCTTCATCACTAGATGACTCATTGCTTGATTCTGAATTCTTACCCTTTATCTTCTTGATTGCTTTGAAGGTTGCTTCCTTCTAGGGATTAGGTTATTTTATTCTCAACTCAAAAGCTGTAAGAATACCAAGCAACATATCTCTTGTCAAAGAATCACCATCCTTTGATTCTTCTATAGCAGAAATATTTTCACTAAATATTTTTGGAAGAGATCTTAAGACCTTATCACAAACATCTGATTCTTCAACCTTAAGTCCAAGTCCTTGCATAGCATTAACAACCTCATCGATTCGAAGTAGATAAGTACTAATATTTTCCTCATCCTTCATTCTTAACTCTTCAAATTGTCCTTTGAGGTTTCGTATATTTGCTTTCTTGACACCTTTATCTCCTTCATATATATTTTGCAACTTATCCCACATTCCTTTTGCATCTTGACAATGCATAACTTTTATGGACTCTGTTCTATGCAAACCTCTCAAAATTGCATTCATTGCTTTTGAATTGTAATGTTGTAGAAGCTTACCTTCCTTATCTGTAGGTGGATCAACTCAGGGGTCGTATCCATTTTCAACTGCTTCCCAAATCTCATTGCCAAGTGCCATCAGGTAAATCTTCATTCTCATACTCCAATATATATAATCACTTCCATCAAATACTGGTGCTGAATTATCTGATGATCCATTCTTAGAATCCATTGTGTTCTTGTAAGCTTTTCCTTCAAGTTGTTAAACTCTTCCGAAGGAACCCGCTCTGATACCAATTGAAGAACACAAGCTTATACTGAGAGGGGGTGAACAATATAAGACCACTTTTTACTTTTCTTTCCCAATCAATATTATGCAATGTATAGATAGCAATATCAATAGCAGTAATCAAAGCAATGCACAAATCACCACACACAATAGAGACACCAAATTTACGTGGTTCACCCAATGTGGGCTACTCCATGGAGAAAATATTTTACTAAAACTTTCTCAATCAATCTCTTGGGAATCCTTTCCCTATTACAATATTTATGGACCTCTATCCAAAGGAGACACAAATCCCCTAAATCAAGTTTATGGATCTCTATCCACAGGAGACACCAATATCCTAACTCTACTCTAGCTGGTGATCCTCTAGAAGACCTCTGCCTCCACTGCCCTTAGCAAATGGAACTCTATCCATAGAAGACACCTATCCTCCCTGCTCTGGCTGGAGATCTCTATCCTCAACTCTGTCACCTCCAAAGCTCTATCTCAAATCTATACTAAACATAGTCCTTCGGTCTAGCACAAATCTATCCTCAATATCTATCTTTGGTCTGGCACAAACCTATCCTCAAATCTACACCAAAATCTATCCTCGAATCTATACTAAACATAGTCCTTTGGTCTAGCACAAATCTATCCTCAAGCCTTAACTCAAGGCTTGACTCAATCTCAAGTCAACTCTGCTGGATCTACCCCAAACCTTAACTCAAGGTTTGAACAAATCAATCAATCAACTCTGCTCTCAAGTCTTCTCAAAGACTTATCTCAAATCTACCTTGTAAGCTTCCACAAAAGCTCACACCAATCTATCCTCAAGTCCTCTCTAGAACTTGTCCAAATCTGCTCAATAAGTCCTCACAAGAACTTATCCAAATCTGCTCTCAATCTGTATTGTAAGCTTCCACAAAAGCTTACCCAAAACTGTCCACAAGTCTTCTCAAAGACTTACCTCAAATCTGCTCAACAAGTCCACACTAGAACTTGTCCAATCTCATAGAAACATAAAGAGAATTGTTAGAGACTCAATATGCTCTATACTCATCACAATGCTCAATCACTTTCAATCACTCTTTTAGAAACATACAGAGAATTGTTAGAGACTCAATATGCTTCACATTCACCTCAATACTCAATCACTTCCAATCACTCTTTCAGAAACATACAGAGAATTGTTAGAGACTCAATATGCTTCAAATTCAACTCAATACTCAATCACTTTCTCAAATCAATTTAGAATATAGAATAGTTTATTTTATGGAACTTGAACAATCACTTCACACATCCACTTGACTAGGCTCAACCAACTCTACTCAACCAATCACTCAATGAAACAATCCTTGCTTGCAAACCCTAGTCCAAGCATATAAACCTTCACTCAAAATGTTTCAACAATGCTTATCAACCAATCTCACATAACAATGATACTCATGTTCTTTTCAACCCCTAGTTCAAGTTCTTCACTCAACCAATGGCTTCAACAACAATGCTTATAAAACAATCTCACATAACAATGATACTCATGTTATTTTCAAACCCTAGTTCAAATTCTTCACTTAACCAATGGCTTCAACAACAATGCTTATAAAACAAGGTTTTAACAACAACTCTTTATTCCAGAAAACCTTGAAGCATTAACTCAACACACTCAATAAGGAAATCAAATTAAATCCTTTTCACTCCAAACTTGTTTTCCAGAAAACCAACCAATCAACTCAACTATGGAAGAATGTGCTCATACCTTTTTCTTGATGATGAAGGAACCTCAAACATCTGCCACAACCACAAACACTTCTTTGCCAAGCTCAAAGAAGTTAGATAACAATACAAAGCATATAATAACTCACAAATACACCTTATTACTCCATTCTTAAAATAATATCCAACACCACAATAGTTTAAATATTCACTTCTCAAAACCCTAACTCATCACAATTTCATCTCAACCATTCAAATTTGACATAAGCTACTTCAGAAAAATATCCTCAAAAATTAACCCAATTTCTACTTATAACTCCCTACTTTAATATTGCATTTAAAAATAATTCTTTTGAAAAATAATGCAATAAATAATTTTCCTTTCCTCTAAGGTAAAAATATTTTTACCCACAAATTAATCTCAGCAAACACCTTTCATAAAACTCATAAAAATTCTCTTTAACTTAGGCTAAACTCCAAAAAAAATATTCCCCTTATTTCTCCTAAGACAAACTTTAGCCTAAGCAAAAATTAAATTTAATAATTAAAAAGCTTTACCACTTTGGCATGCGCGTGAGTCGAACCGAGCGCATCTCTCCCACTAGCACCTTGACCGTGGCTTCCATGCCGTGGAGCCACGTGCTCCTCTTGGAGCCTCCAAGCGCCTTCAACGCTTTGACCTTCTAAAACACATGAGCCAAAATATGGCTCCTTCACCCATGCTCAGTGAAATGCGTTGCACAAAGTTACTACCATGAGGAATGCACACGAAATAGCATGTGATAGTCTTTAGCGAATCGGGTGGATAATTTTACCTTTGGAAAGGCTATGGTATATATATGCCATATGCCTTCCAATGTGCTCCCACGTCGGCGGAGGAAGACGTCGACAATGCACGCGATGAAGTCGACGGAACATCGAAAATGTACGAAAGAATTGGCACCCAACATTAGACTTTGGCCATTATTTATTAAATATAATAAATTAAATTCTTTTAAGAATTTAATTATTATAATTTAATAATTAAATGGACTTTGGCCTTTTAAACCAAACTTTAGGGCCTCCTTGGTTTTTAGAAAAACCTTACAACTTGCCCACATGGTTTTAATGAAAAAACCTTTTATTTTTCCAAAACATGGTTTTAATAAAAACCTTTAAACTTATGCTTCCACATAATATTAAAAATATTATGAAGCTCTTTTGCCATTAACCTTTGCATTGTTCCTTTTGACCTTTTTACATCAACGGTAGCTTATTCCTTGACATCAATGACAACTTTGTTTCTTGACATCAATGACAACTTTGACTCAAAATGTCCAATATTTTGTACTCTGTGTTATTTTGAGTACTCTCTTTCGATAGTTATTTTTGAGTTCTATAAACTATAGAAAATGAATGTTATGTTAGAGATAGAATTTATGCATTTATGTTGTTAGAAGAATTTGAATCAAACACTTGATATATGCATAGATGGTTTATGATTAAGAGGAATTTTTGTTGCAGATTTCAAATTTGATAGTTTATATATTACTTGTTATTATTATAAGTACATTGTTTAATTTATTGGTAAGTATGGTAATATTTATCTATCCTTGGGTTGGGTATTAAATATCCTCTAGTAAACCATAAAGCCCAAACCTGGGAGGAGTTGCAAGAATGTAATAACTAGGGTACTTATGAATTGTCACACCTCGATTGTGAAAGGTTAGGTCTTCCTCATCTAATCATTGGAAAAGTCATTTACAATACAATAGTGGTGACCTCCTAGATTATGTAGGATCAAATGGTCATGTTAGTTGTCATCAAAGTGAAAATGACCTTAGTTAGCCCGTGCAGGTATGGTAACTAAACACCAAGCCTCTATGCTAATTAGCATGCCTAGATGGACTTAGACTTAAGTTATGGAATAAGCATCCCTCTTTACGCATGTAGGTCCTAAAGAATAATTCATATGTTATGGTTGTATGGTCCCATGTTGTGAAGGGTATGAGAAATATGGGGAGAATCAATTTGTGCATACTACCTAAATGAGTAGGTTTATTAAGGTGAACCCTATAAAATCCATGGGATTTGGCCACTTTTGTTCACCAAGTGTCATCTATAGTTACTTAGAACTCAAATGTGGTGAAGTCTTGTATGCTGAGATAGTGAAATTAAGGGTGTTTATCTTGTGAGCCACTATGTGTTTGGGTTGGTCATTTTGGGTAATTACAAAACTACTATGACAAAGGTACTAAGGGTTAGATACTATTACCCAACTCTATTTGTATATACATTCAAATTTTATAGAACTTGTAAAGCATGCTAAAAGTTTGTAAGTAGATGAAGGAATGCAACACTCCTCTTGTAGATAGTAATAGAAAAGGAACTGTTTCAATAATGGAGATTATATTTGATTAGAGCAATCAACCCAAATTCATCGACCAGACACAAATTTATCTTAACAACAATAGACTATTTCACTAGGTGGTCTAAAGTAATGATAACCAAAAAATTAGATCAAGAGATAGTGATGAAATGTTGAGAAGCTAATAATCAAATTCAATATTTTAGCCACTATAATAACTAACAATGGGCATACATTCTTAGGTGTTAAATTCTTAGATTTTTCAATTAAATATGGAATTTATTTGAAGACTTAATATAATTACTATCCATAAGGTAATGATGTGGCAAAATCTACAAATAAGAACTTGTTGAGAATTATCAAGAAGGTGGTAGGAGAAAACCAAAGAAATTGGTATAGAATACTAGATCAAGCTCTGTGGACTGACTGGATCACAATAAAAAATTCTTAAATACATCTCCATACTCATTGGTCTATGATAAGGAAATAGTACTACTATTTCATTTAGAATTTCTCGTGATAAAGTTTTTGAGCAAATGGAACTTCTCAAATATTGAGCAAATGAAAGCAAGAATGGTTGAGCTGTTATTTTTAGAAGAATAGAGGGAAAACGATATAAGAACTTCCAATAAAATCAAAATATGGTAAATCATTGGTTTGATAAGAAGACCTCTCTATAGGAATTCAAGATTGGTGATCTAGTGTTGAAATGGTATGAGGAAAGGGCCAAGCCAAGAAAGTATAAAAATATTAATTTCTTTTGGTCTAGACCCTATCAAATTGTTAGGAAGCACAAATGCAATGCATATGAATTGGTTGCAGTCAAGGTTATGCATAGTGGCTATTATTGCCAAATTGGCTAAAATTAGGATTTTCAAAATTTGAAATTGGCTAATATTTGGGACCCTTGACCAAGGCCCATTAGCCAAAAAATATTTGGGTGTAAATTTTGTTTTGGGTCAATTTTCCCCAATTTTATAATAATTTAACCATTTTAAGTTTAAATTTCCAAAATTTCCCCTAATAATAGTGAACCTTCTACATGCATTTGGATACTATTTGCCTGGATTTCAAAATTGATTCACCAAATTTTTATAAATACATTTTGGGGCTGACCCCTTATGCATAACCCTAGTTACAGCTAATAGTTAAAAAAAATTGATGCTAGTAAATGATCGATATCTAAAACACTTTGTGTAAAGAAAAGTGTGCCAATTTATACTATAGTGTACAAATAAAAGTGTGATTAGATAAGCACATAACTATTTTAAAGTGTAATTTGTGGTTCAAAAAATTTGAAATATAAAGAGGCTATTGGATTAAAAACAATTAAATTTAAATCTAGAAATTGCATCAAGGCACTCACATGTGCCACAACTTTGATAACCAATTTTGACAATAAAATAGAGCACATGCACTTTTTGGCATTAATGATACTAGTTTCTAGCAATAGTCTATAAAGGTAAGCTCCCATGACTTCATTCACACACTAAGCAGTTGAGAACTCAAGAGATAGACTACCTAATAGAAAATATATAGAGTAAATTTGCAAGCAATGTGGCAATCTAAAATCAAGCTTTGTAGCTATGACCATAAAAAATCATGAACTCCATGACCATATGGTATACATTCATTACCTAGAGCTCACCATTAAGACCAAGAGCTTGAGAGATACAATAAAGTAGAAGACCATTAGGTTCTTGAAAGAGAATATGGTTGGAGTTGCATGGAATTATTTCTTGATGTAGTATATGCCCAGGTGCATGCACCCTTGCCTGGAGCTAGTCAAAGCGATTGCAGATATTTAGGATGCAACAAATAGGACCGTGTAGGATTGCAAAGATCGAGTAATTTTTTCTCTTAGGGCACAAAGTTTTATAGCAACATTTATAGTTGGTTCTCACCCTAACCAAAACCCCTAATATTTTGATAAGAAATTTTAAATGGCCTCCTATAATAATAAGGTTCTATATTGGATCAATAGATAACTATACAAGTGCATCCCTCAACTCCTTGAGGGTCTTTTCCAACTCGCTAATTTTTAGTATTTGAAAGAAATGTTTACCATGTTAGCCATAATTTTTTGTTTAGATAGTGATAAGCTTGTATTTGATTGCTAAGTGTATATGGTGTATGCCATGACCAACCCCTTAAACCTTATCTATTTTGACTGGTCCCATCATATTAGCTCATAAATGCATTTATAGTAGGTAGAGTTTAATAAAATGAATAAGGGGTGTTTATATATGCTTCATACTTGTCATGTTTGTTTTTATATTTTAGAGCAAATAGTATCTTGGGTTTAGAAATAAGGAGTCAAACCCTAGAAGGAAAAGTATTTTTAGTGGTGGAGTGGGCACCAACTTTTAGAAACTCAAACCCCTATATGGATTTCAATTTTTTTTTGTAGTCCCTACTCTGACTTGTATTTATGGACAAACTCCCTATTTGATAAAAAACATAATAGCTTATATCTAGACCCTGGGTCAAGAAACTAGAGACTAGTATTTTTTGAAAAATGATATAGTGATAAGAGTATATACCTTTATCGATAAATATTTTTTGCTATCCTACTATGTGATCGATTAGGTCTTTGGGATGGAATTTTATCCTAAAATGGAATTCATAGATGTAAATTTTGGGTCAAGAGAAAATAAATCCTATACTTATGACCTACCTTTGAATTATGGGTCAATTTCCTTGAGGTCTTCAAAGTAAAGTGAAAAGTTGAAAGCTAAACTCTAGAACCTTAAGTTGAGGGTAGGCTTAAACAAATGGGAATATGACCCAAATTATAATATTAAGTCCAAAATTAAAGACATAAATATAAAAGCCTCCTATTTTATAATATTTCCAAATGTTAGAAATAAAGGTACACTAAAATAATCCGAAATAAGTTGATATAGATATGAACTATAAGAAGAAAAGACCTCCTTGGATGATGTTTTATGATGTAGTGGTGGAATCTAACCTAGATAATGATAATAGCCATGTTTTGAGTGATAAAAGGAAAGAGAAAATGGAAAAGGAGTGGTCAAAGAAAAAAAATCCAAGAAAGATGGATTTTCAAGTGTGGAGCCGACATACAACACAAAGATCACAGTCTTAAGATAGACAATGAATTCTCAAAATATTTGATGAAAAATTACAAAATTGGTGAAGATGATGATGGGGAGGATGAATTTCAAGAGTGAAGCTAAAAATAATAGTACTTGGAGAAGGAGGTTGAATCCCAAGAGCAAGACAAAAAGGCTTTAGAATAGAGTGATTCAAGAAGACTACATTAAAGAGAAATTGCAACCTGATTGTCAATAGTTTGAGAGTCTAAAATAAATAGGTTAGGAAAAGCATCAGTAGCTGGTGGAACTTGGCTTGGTAGAAAGCATACAAATCCACCTTAGCATAGGATCTTTGGTAGAGGTATTCATTAGGAGTAAAACTTATATAAAATATATCAGAGGAGGCCTTAGTATGACTTCATTAGGTATGGTGTGCAAATATACCCTCCCAAGACATATCTAAAGTAGATATACTCTCTCATGCTAGATATAAGGCTATATCTACTCTTATTGTAGTTTCATACTAAATCTATAATTTACGAGCTTCTTTCACATCAAATTTGGTGCAGATCTACCCTCTCGAGCTATTAAATCTACTCCATTGCATCACATATGAGGCTAGATCTTAATCTTGTTGTTTGGGTTGAGTCCTCCTTTCCTGATATATTGTTTTAGCCTCATTAGAATTTCATATCCAATAGAAATAAATGATAAGGAAGAGGATCAAGTACAAGTTCTTGAATGGAAATGTGGCTTATGACAAAAAATATTTATTTGATAGAAGTATCTTGACCAACATTGTGATAATCATCACTACAATTTATTGAATAGTGTCCCAAGAATGATGAGAAGTAGGAGGTAGGCTACTTGAACCAATGTTTGATCGAGGGATGAGATAGTAGAACCCAAGAATAGATTTTTTTAATGACTCAAACCAAGGTTTGTATATTTTAACTCTTAGAGAAATGGGTGGGAAAGGAAGTGAAAATATTTTTGAATAGAGTTTTGGGGTGGGAAAGGAGTTCACAGAAGGTTTATAGAGTTTAGATATCAAATATGGTGGGTTTCATTCTATTTCATTTGACCTAGGTCCCTCTTGTTGTCATGTGGTGAAAAGGAATATAGTATTGGTAATTTTTGTTTAGACCCATTGGGTAATAGGATCATGATTCTAGATAATTTAGACCCATTGGGTAATAGGATCATGATTCTAGATGAGCTTACTATAGTGGTTATATCCTAGGGGGATATTTGTTTTATAGGTAAGTTTTTAGGTATCTATCAAAACATGGATGCTATTCGATATTGGGCACAAGCCAAATGGAGACCTCTAGGGGGATTGGAAATTGTGGCTATGCCAAAAATGTCTTCCTAATCCATTTAAGATTACAATAGGATGTTGAGTGGATTCTTCAACAAGGACCCTAGTTTTTGGTCATCAATATCTATTTCTTAAGGGTTGATCTACTGATTTCAATCCGCACAACAAAAACATCAATCAAGCCCCAATTTGGGTCAAGCTCCTCGATTTACCTCTATATTTATGGTATGAAGATATTTTTACAAATATTTGGTATAATTTTGGTCAATTCATGTCTATTTATCAAAAAATAATTGCCATAAATTGTACTTTTCATTCTAGAATATGCATTAACATGGATATGGAGCAATCCCCTTTGAAATCCATAGAATTGACCTCCATGTTTGCATCTTGGATTCAAACTCTAGAATATGAAAATATGTCGGTAAAATGTAGTTCTTGCTTGATGATAGGGCATTTGAATAGGGATTTCCCTAAAATAAAAATCCCTCCTTAAAAGAAAAATAGTAATAAGGAATAAGCTTTTAGAAAATAAAATGAAGAAAATAATGGAGTAGACTAGGTGAATCCTCCTCAACCGACCTCTAAAAGTAGTGAAGATGGTGAGATTGAGGGAACCCAACTTTAAGTAAGTAATATTAGTGACCCTCTTCCGATTTATTCATATGTTGTTGTTACTTAGGATAAATTTTATTACTTATCAATCCCTCCTAAGCATAGTGATTAGGTTTTCCCAAATTAAGAAAAGGCTTTAGGGAACAATACCTTTTGAGAGGACTGGTTGTATCAATAAAAAATTGTTGAGCAAGGTGCTGCAAGAAGTTTGTCATTGTTGTCAACACAGGAAGTTAGATCTAATGATGCAGTGGATAGACAACTCAGGAGTCATTCAGATGCAGAGGGTAGAAGTTCAAAGGACAGTCAGATTATGTAAAGTGCAATTCCTAAAAAACAAAAGTGACCCAGCTTCAAAAATTCGAAGAAAAAGACAAGTTAGAAAACTGTCGCGATATCGCGACATGTTTTCTGTCACGATTTCGCGACAAGTTGAAGGAGAGAGAAGGCGTAGTCAAAAATGTCACGATTTCGCGACAAGTCGGAGGAGAGAGAAGGTGTAGCCAAAAATGTCATGATTTCATGACAAAAATGAGGCGAGAGAAGGCGCAGCCGAAAGTGTCATGATTTCGCAACGCAAATGAGGAGAGAGAAGGTGCAAGGCAAACTGTCACGATTTTGCTACATGTTGGAGGCCAAGAAGATAAGTCGAGAAACTGTAGCGATTTCGCTACATGTTGGATTTTTGTTGGTTGCAGCAAGGAGAAAGCGTTAAGTGGAAAAGTTGTAGCGATTTCGCTACATGTTGAATTTTCGCTGGCCGAAGCAGGGAGAAAGTGTTAAATGAAAAGTTGTAGCGATTTCGCTACAAGTCAAAAATGCAGAACTCAAAAGTGTAGCGATTTCGCTACGAGTTGAAAAAGCACAATACAAAGGTGTAGCGATTTCGCTATGAGTCAAAAGTGCACAACACGAAGGTGTAGCGATTTCGCTACAAGTCAAAAGTGCAAAACTCAAAGGTGCAGCGATTATGCTACAAGTCAAAAGTGCAAGGCACAAAAGTGTAGCGATTTTGCTACGAGTCAATATTTCACGGGTAGAAGCAAAGTTGGAAGCACAAGGCACAAAGTTGTAGCGATTTCGCTACTGCATGGAGCAAGGAATGTACGGAAGCCAAAAGCGTCATGATTTTGCGACAAAGATGAGGATGACGTCAGCGAAAGCTGAAAGTGTCGCGATTTCGTGATAGGTTGCAAGAAAAGCCGCTAGAAGCCGAAAGCATCATGATTTCATGACAAGAATGAGGATGACGTCAACGAAAGCTGAAAGTGTCACGATTTCGCGACAAGATGCAAGAAAAGCTGTTGGAAGCCAGAAGCGTCGTGATTTCGCGACAAGAATGAGGATGACGTCAACAACTGATCAAAGTGTCACGATTTCATGACAAGAACGGTGGCAAAGCTATCAAAGGCCAAAAGGGTCACGATTTCGTGACAGCAAGGACAAGAAGGCGTACGGTCTCAAAAAGTGTCGTGATATCGCGACATGTTTCTATTTCATGGCAATAAGCTACAGGAAGGTGACAAAGGTGGCAGAGGCGCTTGAGGCCAACAAAGTTAAATCTGGGCCGACAGATTTTAGGGTTTTGCAACCAACAATTTCTAGGGTTTTGTAGCCGACATTCTTAGGGTTACAGCCGACGGATTTTAGGGTTTGGCAGCCGACAAATTCTAGGGTTTCTCAACCGACGTTCTTTTAGGGTTTGTTCCTAAAATTTCTTCTATAAAAGCAAGGGTACTTTGAGTTTGAAGGGTGCGACATGAAGATTGAGTGCGAATGCGAGCAGAGTGATTACGCAAGTGAAATTCATGTCGAAGCAGAGTGCGAAGTCGTAGTTAGAATTGAAGCGAAGTATGCATATCGTGACTGTGTGAATTAAGAGCACGATTTGCAGAGGTGGAGTTATGAGTGCGAAGTGATAGCGACCAGACAACAGAAGTGGACGATCATCCGATTGCTACAGAGAGTGCGAAGAAGTTCATAGAAGTGTCGGGCAGTGCGAAGCGTGTTGTGCAGAAGTAGCAGACTGCAGAGAAACATCAGACTGTAAGAAATAACATGAGAACTTTTTTTTGTAATTTTTCTTAATCATTTTTAACTTCCAAGTTGTAGCTTGGCATAAGGGGTTGGTGCCTCTTTCCAGTAGGTGCTGGTAAATTAGGAGTTGGTGCTCCATTCTGTTGGAAACAGATAAAGCTAAGGGGTTGGTGCTCCTTCCAGTTGGTGCTGGTAAAATATTTTGTAAAGTTGTAGCTTTGCATTGACTGGATTTGGATGGTAGTCCAAGCAGTTGTTTTGAGGAGTAGCCACATTGGTGAACCTCGTTAATTTGCTGTGTTGTGTGTCATGCTTTCTTGCTATGTTTGATATTTCATTTATCAGTTTTAAATAGTTGCTGAATTTAAAACTATATATATTAGAAATTTTAAAGATCACACTGATTCACCCCCCTCTCAGTGTCACTGTGATTACAACAATTGGTATCAGAGCTAGGTACCTAAATAGGCTCAATCAGCTAGGGTGATCCCAGTAGTGACATTATGGCATGTGGTGAAGGTTTCTCCTCAAACAAGGCACCACTGTTTGACGGAACAAATTATGCTTTCTGGAAGATCAAAATGCAAACATATCTCCGAGCTTTGGGATTTGACATCTGGAATGTAGTAGTCAATGGTTATACAGCTCCTCCTACTGCTCCAACCGACAGCACCGGTAAAAAGGAGTTTGAAAATGATTCTAAAGCCAAAAATGCCATCATGTGTGGACTAGTGGACAATGAGTTGGTCAAAATCATAAACCGTGTTTCAAGCAAAAGATGTGTGGGACAAACCGGAGAATATTCATGAGGGAGATGACAAGATCAAGGAAGCTAAGCTGCAAACTCATCGAGCTCAATTCGAATCACTAAAAATGACCAACGATGAGAACATAGAAGCCTTCATGCAAAGGGTAAATGGAATCACTAATTCAATGAGAGGTCTCGACGAAGAGTTGGATGATGCTACTATTGTGAAAAAGGTTTTAAGGTCGCTTCCTCACAGGTTTGATTCTAAAGTCTCTGCCATAGAAGAAGCTAAAGACTTAAATCATTTCAGTATGGATGAGATGCATGGTTCCTTGACGACTTATGAAATGAGAATAGGAAAGTCTAATCCTATAGATAGAGAAGCAGCATTTAAAGCCCAAAAAGGTAAAGACACAAAACAAGAGTCTGAAGAAGAAGAAATCTTAGATGAAATGGAAGCAAAATTTTGTCAGAAAGTTGAGAAAGGGCAAAGGAAAGTACAAAGGAAAACTACCTTTTAAATGTTTCAACTGTGGGGGAATTGGACACTTTGCAACCAAATGTCCTCTCAATGAGAAGGACAAAGGTGAGGAAACTTCACATCAAGAAAAGGGTGAATGGAGAAAGAAATCTAACTTCAAAAAAGGCAATTTCAAAAAGAAAAGATTTATATCCAGGAATGCATATTCCTCAAAAAATAGCTCTAGTGAGGATTCTGAAGAAGGAACAGGCGAAGCTCTATTCATGGCATTTGAAGTCAAAAATTTTGAAAAGACAGAAATCTCAGAGAAGGAAGAAGGTATGAACTCTATACTGTCTGTTGAAAAAACTGAGGCTGAAGTTGATCTAGAAGGTGAACTAGTTTTTGCTCTTATAGAATGGAAATCTGAGAAGAGAAAAAATCAAAAACTGTCAAGGAAGCTTGAGGATGCAAATGACATTATAACAAGTTTAAAAATACAGACGTAAGAGTACAAGAAAATGTCCGAAGATCTTGAAGTTCGGGTGACCATGAAAATAGATTGTCGTTGTAAACTGGAAGAAGAAAATGTTGGTCTTCGAATACAGATACAAGAGCTGGATCAAAAAATGAGCTGCTATTACAAACATGAAGAAAGTTCGATGAAGCTGGACAAAATTTTAAGCGATCAAAGACCCGCAGGTATCAAATTTGGTCTGGGCTTTGTTGAAGGAGAATCATCAGCCAAAAATGTTGAAAGGAGTGAAGACAAGAAACAGGCTGTTGAAAGAACAACTAATCAGGCAAAAGAAAGAAATGATGCCAGGCCTGAAAAGAGGACTGACAATGATGGTTTTACCAAGGTCACACATCAAAAGAAAAGAAAATCTATGACTCCCGCAACAAACTGGCAAAGACCATCTTTCAGGTTCAATCATTACTTTTATGGTTTCTATTTCAAATGTAATGCTTATGGACATAAAATTGCTGACTGCAAGTATAATGTAGGACCAAGAAGTTTCACTAGTAGAAATGCTTTTGCTCCTCTAATAAGTTATGCAGTAGAATGCTTCAATTGTCACAACTTTGGGCATATTTCTAGAAACTGTCATAGTGCCTCTATTTCAAATCAAATTCAGAAAAGAAGAGTTCAACCATATAGGGCAAAACAAAGTAGAAATCATTCTGAAAGACATGTGCAAGAGTCTCGAAAAGGGGAAATCCAAGCTAGAATCCAATACCACGGTCAAAATAGAATGGAAACAGAAAGAACAACTCAGAGAAGAAAAGGAATCTCTAATAGTACAGATAGCTTTCAAGGCTCAAAATAAATGTGTTCCATGGATTCTTGATAGTGGTTGCTCAAGTCATATGACAGGTGATAAATAGAAGTTTGAAAAACTACAAAAATATGAGGGTGGCTCTGTAAAGTTCAAAAACAATGATGGAGCCAAGATAATCGAAAAAGGATCTGTCAAAATTAGTGATGGGAAAATTAAGTCAGAAGAAGTTATGTTTGTGGATGGTCTGAAACACAATCTGTTAAGTGTGAGTCAAATCTGTGATAAAGGACATGAAGTAGTCTTCAAGAAGCAGGGTTGTGAAGTCAGAAAAATAAATAGCGGGAAATTAATAGCAACCGACTCAAGGACGTTTTGCAACCTATACACACTCTCAAAATCTTTAGAAGGTATGTGCTTCATTGGACAAGAAGAAGAGAACTAGCTGTGGCATAAGAGGCTTGGACACATAAGTTTTGACAACTTAGTGAAAATCAGCTCAAAACAAGCAAGTGAGAGATATTCCAACCATTAGAAAACCTTCAAATATTGTTTCGTGCCTCATGTCGAAGGGAAAGCAAACCAGAGTTTCATTCAAAACAAAAGAGTACCACACTAGCAAGCCTCGGAACTTATACATACGGACTTATGTGGACCCATGAGAACGCAAAGCATAAATGGAGACAAATACTTTATGTTATGTATCAATGATTATTCCATAATGACCCGGATATTTTTCTTAAAAGACAAAACAGAAGCTTTTCAAATGTTCAAATCCTTCAAACATCTAGTTGAGAATGAAACAGGAAAAAGGATCAAATGTTTACGATCATATAGAGGAGGAGAATTCATTTCAAATGAATTTTCAGAATACTATGAAAATCATGGCATCAGGAGACAATATTCAGCAACTAGAACTCCCTAGTAGAATGGTGTAGTAGAAAGAAAGAACATAACTATTCAGGAAATGGCACGCACTATGCTAGCAGAAAATAAAATAGTAGATACATTCTGGAAAGAAGCAGTTCACACAACAGTATACCTCCAAAACAAATATATGTTAAGGACTCATGAAAGCAAAACTCCTTATGAGTTGTGGTTTGGTAGAAAAGCAACAGCAAAACATCTCAAAGTATTTGGTCGTAAGTGTTATATCGAAATACTGATGACAATCTTGGAAAATTTGAAGATAGAGCAGATGAAGGTGTCTTTGTTGGATATTCTCCAAAAAGTAAAGCTTACAAATGCTACAACAAGAGACTCAAGAAAATTGTGGATAGTGCAGATGTTAAATTTGATGAAGGTAGGACACGGTTAACTGACTTTGAGGAAAACTACCCAATCTATGAAGATGTTTTTGAAGGAGATGAGATAAATGAAGCAGGAAACAAGCCTACAATTAATTCAGTTGACTTAATCGATGACTCAGAAGTGCAAGAAAATAAGAAATTTAAAACTAGCAGCTGGCAGAAAAATCATCCAACAGATCAAATAATTGGAGATCCCATAGCCGGTGTTCAAACAAGAAGGAAAGTAATAAGTAATTACTCTCTTTTATCAAGCATTGAGCCCAAAAACATAGATGAAGCCATCAAAGATGATAGCTGGATGAAAGCAATAAATGAAGAGTTAGATCAGATTGAAAAGAACAGAACTTGGGAACTGGTACCTAGACCTGCAAATAAGAATGTAATAGGCACCAAATGGATATTTCGAAACAAATTAAATGAAGACGGTAAGGTCATTAGAAACAAAGCAAGACTGGTTTGCAAAGGCTATGCATAGGTCGAAGGCATTGATTTTGAAGAGACTTTCGCACCAGTGGCCAGACTAGAAGCTATTAGAATGTTTCTCGCACTAGCAGTTCACAAGAACTTCAGAGTTTATCAGATGGATGTAAAATCTACTTTTTTAAATGGGAAACTTGAAGAAGAGGTCTATATTGAACAACCCGATGGCTTTCAAATCAGTAAAGATCCTAACCTTGTCTACAAATTAAAGAAATCTTTATATGGATTAAAACAGGCACCACGGGCATGGTATGCAAGGCTAGACAACTATCTCTCTCAACAAGGATTCAAGAAAGGTTTAGTGGATAGTAATCTGTATGTGAAAACAGAAGGTGGGCATCTCATTGTTCTTGTTGTCTATGTAGATGATATCATATTTGGCAGCAACAAAGATGAATCTTGTAAAGACTTAGCAAATAAGATGTAGAATGAATTTGAAATGTCAATGATTGGTGAATTGTCTTACTTTCTGGGGCTACAAGTTAATCAAAATGAGAAAGGCATATTCATTTCCCAAATCAAATATGTGAAAGAAATGCTAAAGAGGTTCACTATGGAGGATCAGTAAGCCGACCAACACTCCCATGACAACAGTCGCAAGTTGAGTAAAGAAGACAAATCTCCACCGGTAGATCAAACCATGTATAGATCAATGATAGGAAGCTTACTATATTTAACAAAGCAACTGACACTGATATTCTGTAGGCAGTTTGCATGGTAGCCAGATTTTAGGCCAGTCCCAAAGAGACTCATGTAACAACAGTTAAAAGGATTTTTCGGTATCTCAAAGGCACCATGGAGTATGGGTTGTGGTATCCAAAAGGCAAAGATTTCACTCTTATATCATATTCAGATGCAGATTGGGCTGGATGTGTTGATGACAGAAAGAGTACCAATGGAGGAGCATTCTATTTGGGGGACAAATTGGTTGCATGGCACAGTAAGAAGCAAGAGTCAGTTTCTTTATCTATAGTTGAGGTAGAATATATTGCAACAGCAACATGTTGCACACAAGTCTTGTGGATGAAACAAACTTTGAAAGATCTAGGTATTAATTTTAGTGAACCAATATCAGTAAAGTGTGATAACACCAGTGCAATTAACATCTCTAAGAATCCAGTAATGCACTCACGGACAAAGCACATTGCTATAAGGTATCATTTATTGAAGGAGAAAGTTGCAGAAGGAGAAGTTAAATTGGACTATGTCCCAACTACAGAACAAGTAGCATATATTTTTACAAAACCTTTGCCCAAGGAAGTATTTGAGTATCTTCGAAGCAAATTAGGAGTAGTCACACTTCCTAAGAAGTGACTAGCTACAGGGATCACTTTCTTAGGGGGAGCATTTGAGTATTTGACTATTCTTTTGCTCATGATCATAATTTGTGCTAGATGCAACAAATTGTGCCTGAGAATTGTGAGGATGGACTCAGGGGGAGTTTACAGTAGCCCTTTGGTATTATTGACAAAGGGGGAGAAGAGTTACAGGAATGTACACAAGTGTTGCCAACAATTCCAAAGGGGGAGATTGTTGAGCAAGGTGCTGCAAGAAGTTTGTCATTGTTGTCAACACAGGAAGTTAGATCTAATGATGCAGTGGACAGACAGTTTAGGAGTCATTCAGATGCAGAGGGTAGAAGTTCAAAGGATAGTCAGATTATGTAAAGTGCAATTCCTAAAAAACATAAGTGACCTAGCTTCAAAAATTCGAAGAAAAAGACAAGTTAGAAAACTGTCGCGATATCGCGACATGTTTTATGTCGTGATTTCGTGACATGTTGAAGGAGAGAGAAGGCGTAGTCAAAAATGTCGTGATTTCGTGACAAGTCGAAGGAGAGAGAAGGTGCAGCCAAAAATGTCATGATTTCACGACGAAAATGAGGCGAGAGAAGGCGCAGCCGAAAGTGTCACGATTTCGCGACACAAATGAGGAGAGAGAAGGCGCAAGGCAAACTGTCGCGATTTCGTGACATGTTGGAGGCCAAGAAGCTAAGTCGAGAAACTGTAGCAATTTTGCTACATGGATTTTCGTTGGTTGCAGCAAGGAGAAAGCGTTAAGTGGAAAAGTTGTAGCGATTTCGCTACATGTTGAATTTTCGCTGGCCGAAGCAAGGAGAAAGTGTTAAGTGAAAAGTTGTAGCGATTTTGCTACAAGTCAAAAATGCAAAACTCAAAAGTGTAGCGATTTTGCTACGAGTTTAAAAAGCACAATACAAAGGTGTAGCGATTTCGCTACGAGTCAAAAGTGCACAACACGAAGGTGTAGCGATTTCGCTACAAATAAAAAGTGCAGAACTCAAAGGTGCAGCGATTATGCTACAAGTCAAAAGTGAAAGGCACAAAAGTGTAGCGGTTTCACTACGAGTCAAGATTTCACGGGTAGAAGCAAAGTTGGAAGCACAAGGCACAAAGTTGTAGCGATTTCGCTACTGCATGGAGCAAGGAATGTATGAAAGCCGAAAGCATCACGATTTTGCGACAAAGATGAGGATGACGTCAGCGAAAGCTGAAAGTGTCACGATTTCACGACAGGTTGCAAGAAAAGCCGCTAGAAGCCGAAAGCATCATGATTTCATGGCAAGAATGAGTATGACGTCAGCGAAAGCTGAAAGTGTCATGATTTCACGACAGGATGCAAGAAAAGCTGCTGGAAGCCGAAAGCGTCGCGATTTCACGACAAGAATGAGGATGACGTCAACAACTGATCAAAGTGTCATGATTTCACGACAAGAATGGTGGCAAAGCTATCAAAGGCCAAAAGGGTCACGATTTCGCGACAGCAAGGACAAGAAGGCGTACGGTCTCAAAAAGTGTCACGATATCGCGACATGTTTCTATTTCATGGACAATAAGCTATAGGAAGGTGACAAAGGTGGCAGAGGCGCTTGAGGCCGACAAAGTTAAATCTGGGCTGATGATTTTTAGGGTTTTGTAGCCGATAATTTCTAGGGTTTTGAAGCCGACATTCTTAGGGTTACAGTCGATGGATTTTAGGGTTTGGTAGCCAACAAATTCTAGGGTTTCTCAGCCGACATTATTTTAGAGTTTGTTCCTAAAATTTCTTCTATAAAATCAAGGGTACTTCGAGTTTGAAGTGTGCGGCGTGAAGATTGAGTGCAAATACGAGTAGAGTGATTGCACAAGTGAAATTCATGTCGAAGCAGAGTGTAAAGTCACAGTTAGAATTGAAGCGAAGTATGCATATCGTGACTGTGTGAATTAAGAGCACAATTTGTAGAGGTGGAGTTATGAGTGCGAAGTGATAGCGGCCAGACAGTAAAAGTGGACGATCATCCGATTGCTACAGAGAGTGCAAAGAAGTTCACAAAAGTGTTAGACAGTGCGAAGCGTGTTGTGCAAAAGTAGCAGACTGCAGAGAAACAACAGACTATAAGAAATAACATGAGAACTTTATTCTGTAATTTTTCTTAATCATTTTTAACTTCCAAGTTGTAGCTTGGCATAAGGGGTTGGTGCCTCTTTCCAGTAGGTGCTGGTAAATTAGGAGTTGGTGCTCCATTCTATTGGAAACAGATAAAGCTAAGGGGTTGGTGCTCCTTCCAGTTGGTGTTGGTAAAATATTTTGTAAAGTTGTAGCTTTGCATTGATTGGATTTGGATGGTAGTCCAAGCAGTCATTTTGAGGAGTAGCCACATTGGTGAACCTCATTAATTTGCTGTGTTGTGTGTCATGCTTTCTTGCTGCATTTGATATTTTGTTTATCAATTTTAAATAGTTGCTGGATTTAAAACTATATATATTAGAAATTTTAAAGATCACACTGATTCACCCCCCTCTCAGTGTCACTGTGATTACAACAAAAATTAGGGGACTCCACATAATTACTAAATGATGAGGAAGGATCCAAGGAGCCCAAAAAAACCTCTAAGATCTTTATAAATAATCAGGTATATATGGACAAGAAAAAATCCAAGGGTAGACCCACCGATAATGAAATTAGGAAGAGATAAATGACCAAAGAAGTAGCCAAGGGAAATTAGGTAAAAAGCCTCCATCCAAATACAATAAATGAGAACCATATCCTTGTAGTAGGGGCTTTCCTTGAAGACACTCATAGCAAGTTATACTCCATTGGATACAAGGAGGCACTAGACTTTTTGTAGTACCTAGATTGTGTGTAGTAATTCTATGTTTATGGTGTTTCTATCTTTGGTTGGTTTGGTTTTGTGGTAGTATTTTAATTTTAGTTGGTTGTTAGTGTGTTGTCTTAGTTTTATCTTGTAGAATATTATGGTTCAATAGATGTTTTTTTTCCTTTTGAATAGGCTATTGGATCTATTAAAATCTATTTATTGCCTAATGTACACGTTTGGGTACCCTAAAACCCCTTCTACCCTAATAAAAAGAAGGCTTCATCAAGTATGGTTGAACCTATCTAGCCTAAACCAATATGAGGCCTAGTAGTACTTGGTATTAGTAGTGACCAACCTGACACAAAGGATTAGGAAAAGGTTCACCACTTTGTGCATAAACTCTCTAAGCCATCAATGTACTCAGAATCTAGAGAGAAAATAAAAAAGGAAAGGCTCTCTATTGCATCAGTAAGATGAAGAAACAAAAAAGGCTATGACTCAGGACTCAATTTCAGCAACATAGAAGTAGTTAAAAGTGCAAGGTGTAGGTATACCTTATGCTAACCCTATTACCATTTCATGTAATCCATCTCTGCTACCTTCCACCTCTCTTAATCAACTTCCACAAAAGGTATCCCATGCCTAATCACCCATCAAAACAATTACCTGTACAACACTCCCATAAATTTACAAACCTATGGAATCTCACTACTAAATTTTAAGGGTATTTTTATAGTCTATAAACCCTCCTTTTCTCAATTTCCTCTTTTGCAATCTTACTTTGTTGTTGTTCCTCGTGTAAGCTATCAAACCCCACATTCTCTAAGCTAGTTTCAACAAGCTCAGGCTAATGCTCAAAAGTGGAAGGATGATAAGGCACTTATAATTGAGGCAAAAAATAACCAATAAGGATTATGGGTGTTGTGGACCTATTCAAAGTAAAATACACAATAACAAGCTTCAAGCCCACTACATACAAGCCCACCTCTAAGTTGACATTATATTATAAGAGGATATTATAAGAGGTAAATATTTTTGGATTCCATTAGGTGATAATGCCTTAATTGATATGACACATATTAAGGGAATCTAGATAATAGTAAATTACCACAAAGATAAGGAGAAGGTAGAGCATCTAGCCAAAGTTGTGGATGAATAAAAGACTTAAAAAAAGGCACTACAAATACAAGTTGAGCAGCTATAGTAGAACCTTGAAAATACCCCAACCCAAGCACAATTGGAAGAAAGGGATGATAATATTTAGGCATTGGAGGAACTTTATAAAGGGAGGCAAAAAGCACAAGCTCCTAACTTATCTAGAGACACATGGATGCAAATAAAGAACAATTAGAGTCACATTTTTGAAGCAACCACACTTATGTATCCACTCATGGGATTCTTAGCTTTCAGCATGTCAAATTTCAAAATAGCTCAAAATGATTTTTAGGCTATAAAAATCTCAATAGCTAAAAGGGTGCAAGAAGTAGAAAGTATTATAGAAAAATTGAAGAAAATATCTAAACCACAACTGTGGCATTTACAAGTAGAAAAAGAGTGAAAATAATGTAATTGAATAATAACTTCATGAAGTGGCATCAATTGGTGCAGCAATAATGGGATTTGACCATGGCATAAATTGTTCCATTGTAGAAAATCATTAGCCTTAGGTTCCCCTATATTTAGGATGAATATGGAAACTTCTATACTCTAGAGAAACTCAAGCCAAAGTTTGAACTCATAGGTAGTAGTATTGAGGAGGTTGGAACTTGTTTGGAAATATGTTTTCATTTTTTAGGAAGTTATCCATAATACATGCCAAAGTACATGAAGTAGCAAGGATATATCTAGATCCCTCCTATAAAAAATTCTATCAACTAATAGTTATACACAATAATTCAAAAATATTCAAGGTCCCATCAAAGAAGTTTTGCTAAGAGGATTTCTAGATATTATAACTTAGGAGAGGCACACCAATCGATCAAGGGATGAATAAAGATAATTAGGAAAATGAGCTAGTTGTGGAAGAGGAAAGGTAGGGAGCATAAAGTGAGACTGCTAAAACTCTGGGAGCTTGATCTTGCTAGGTGTATTTTTTCATACCTTCCAATCATCTTGTTTTGTCACTATTGCTCTATGCCACCTCGTGTTCTTTTCCTCCTATTTTTTTGTAGAGAGTTTCATATTTTGTTTAATCCACCAAGTGATTTTCCCCCCTCACATATCAATATTTTTCTTAATTTTCTTGACTCCATTTCCAATGGATAAAGCTCTCTACGTTCTCTATTATTCCAAGCCAAAAAATCCTTAGAGGTTCCAATAATGTGGTCCAATACAATTGTCCACATAGATAGGTCCTAGAAAGTTTTTTTAGACTATTAATTTTATGAAAATTTTATTGCTAAAATTCAAGGAAACCTTTCCAAGCTTAATATCCCTCGTATATCATTGGTCGAATACCAAATGCATCTTGTCAAGCCATAATTTTGCTAAGGCAAAGAGTCCAAACACTTCTTCCTAGAACTCTCCATTTTCATATCAACACGGATTAGAGTGGCTAAGGTTTTTTATCATTAAAAAATTAGCAGCACACCTCAAAAATCTTGGTTAGGTAAGATTCTAGATCAATTATTGGCTGGGGATTTTAAATATGGAATCAAAATAAGTGCTCAAAAATCTTAGATAGGCAAGATTCTAGATCAATCACTAGTCGAGTTTTTCCAAGATTACATAAGCAAAGGTGCTCAAACATCTTCGAAAGGTGAGAGTATAGAGGAACAATTAGCTAGGTTTTTTACAATATGATATTAGAAAAGGTGCTTAAAAATTTTGGACAGGTCCACAAGACTCACAACCAATAAGACAATAGTGGCCAAAACTTTTGTATAATCACGTTAGCCAAGCCTCCCAAAATTCTTGACCAAGTCTTTAAGGACTATGAAGTAAGATAGAAAAAAAAGAGAAAAGGATATTGGATAGGTACCTTTTAGCAAATATCATGTATTTCAAAAGCCTAAACCACCCAAACACTTCTCAACCATATGAATCAAAATAGTAAGGTTGAAATTGCAACTATTAGCATAGGAAAGTGATAACTAGTCTTTAAAAACATCCAAAAGTGGTAGCTACCCCTAATAATCATGAATGGAAGTACCTAAAAATTATATTTTATTCATAGAATAACAACTAACATAGCAATAATACAGTGGTTAAAAGTTGAGCATGATGAAGACAAGCGGCTCCTAGAATCATGATTGGCTACATCAACAACCTGGATCAAAATAGTTAGTCTAAAGGCTATAGCTCTGACTATGATAGGGAAAGAAAGTGACAACCAATATTACAAAGCATGTCGATCATACATGAGTCCCAGGTGGATCCAAGTTATGCCTATTCATGTCATTCCTACACCAGGCTATCAATGTAATCATTAAATCTAATTGAATTCATTGTAAAAATCTTTAAATAGCTTAAGTTTCCTCAGTAATATGGTCATCATTTTTAGGGTTTACCTATACTAAATTGTTTGTATGATCTATTTTTAATGCAATCAATTTTTTTTTAGCTTCTCCTAGTGGATGCATTGCAAATTATAATATGTATGTTATCTATGTACTTTTGGGAATTTATGTTTATGCTTTGTATAGGAAAATTTTTGTTGAGCAAACTCTATTAGTCTTGGATTTTTGTTTGGATTATATTTTGTAGAGTGCTTGGAGCATTATATAATGCATAATATGACCTAGAAATAGATTCTACAATGCTTCATCTGGTAGCTGGCCTGTTAGGCTCTGTTTGTAGTTAAGTTATAGGACTTTCATATAGTAAGATTTTGTGTTGCTACCTAGTTTTTGGCCACTCTTAAATTAGTTTCTACCCTTCTTCCCCTTTCTACCTTAACATTTCTATATTTAGTATTACACCATTTATTTATGTTAATCACAAAAAAGGAACCAATATTCTTTAGAGGTTGACTCAAAAGCAAATTGGAATCATCCAATATTAGTTCTTGATCTAGGATGCAGAACACATACTAGGTGGATCCTAAACCAAGACACAAGGTCTAGGAACTAATTGAAGCTTTTGTTGCCATCAATTGCAAGGTTATTTCAAGTATTCAAAATTTTTATTTTGATCGTATGATAATGATCGGATATCAATTTGACCCAATCAAATATTTACTCCATAATCATCAATTGGTAAAACTAATAGTTATACTAGCTATCCCTAATAATGAAGTGAATTGGTAGGTATTCGAGAGTGACAAACATATCATTTATTTCCTTCTACAAATGGATGATTATGATGAAAAAATGTCTTCATAAATTGAAGAAACATATGGAGATTAGATCATCTAGTTAAAATATCACATAATTCCAAAGGGACTAATCATATTAGAGTCCATGTTTAACCCATATGACATATTCAAAGGGAAAAGAGGAATCATTGTTGATAAGGATGACTACCGAGATATAGAAGTGGCCCTAGAAAAAGTACTAAAAATTGGCAGTGGCTACTAAAGCAAAAAAGAGTGTCTTATCAGGTTATTATATAAATATAAGGATGTAATGGCTTGGAACTATGAAGAACTTAAGGGATATAATAAGGAGATTATCCAACATATAGTTGAACTAGATCTAAAATCCAATACTATGAGGTAGAAATAGAGGTTGGTCAATCCAAATATTGAGCCCCTCATGTGGAAAGAACTATACAAACTAATTGAATCAAAGATCATATATCCACTCAAACACACCACATGGATCTCTATCTTAGTACCTACAAGAAAAATAATTTTGAAATTCGGCTATGTATTGACTTCATAGATCTAAATAAAGCATTATTAAAATATCATTACCCCCTACCTTCCATGGATTAGATTCTCTAAACTATTATAGGCTCAAAAAGGTTCTCACTACTAGATGGATTATCTATTTTTAATCAAATATGAGTGAAAGATAAGGATCAACATATAACAATTTTACTAGTAAGTGGGGGATATTCACATATCAGTGGATGCCTTTTGGGCTATCTAATATTGGAGCAATATTTCATAGAGCCATGAACATTACTTTATAATACTTGATCAACAAAGTGATAGTGATCTACTTGGATGATTTTATTGTGTTCTCTAAAAAAGAAAGAAGAGCATGTGGAACAATTAGAGAAGGTTTTTAAGTTATGTTAGGAATTTAGAATATGCTTCAATCCCCAAAAATATGTTTTGTGTCCTACAAGGAAAACTATTAGGTTACATTGTATCAAAAGATGGTATTGCCATATACCTAGATAGTTTCAAGGCTATTGATATCCTTTCACTCCCATGCATAAAAATGGATTGCAATATTTCTTTGGCCATATAATTTTTTTTAGAAGATTCATCCCAGATTTTGTAGCTATTGTTAGGCCAATGATGCTCATGATAAATAAGGACAAGCCATTTTATATATATATATATATATATATATATATATATATATATATATATATATGATGGAAGGAAATATTTAAGAAGATAAAAGGAGCTATTGCAGAAGCTTCAATATTGGTCAACTCAAATTTTCATAAGGACTTTATTATTTATGCATATGGAGAAGATATTATTATACTGGCATTACTGACACAGAAATATGAAAGTGAGCATGAACAACCAATTGCTTTCTTCAACCAAAATTTGAAAGGGTATGATGTAAGTTTGTTTAAAAACAAGTATATGTTCTAATTAGAGACTTGAATAATTTTGAGCACATTATTTCAAATAATAAAGCCATAACCTATGTCATTCATCCATGTGTTAGAGAATATATTGATTACTAAGAACTTAGAATATGATGTGGAAATCAAGACTATGAATTTGGTCAGAGGAATGGCACTATGCCAAAGTTTGGTTGAATATTTTGCCAAAAAAGAGGTAGATCTATATTTTACCAAAGAAAAAGTAGATTTAGTTACGTGTTTTATGAATAAATATGAAGAGGAATTCTTTGGGTCAAAAAAATGATTGAATATATGCAAATCAGAAGGCATCCCACTAATTTAGACAAATCTCAAAGGAGAGTTTTTTAATTGTAGAAAGTTCATTTCACACTAATAGATGAAATTCTATTTCAAATAAATTTTCACGAAGTCTTACTCAGATGCACCTAGAAGGAAAAAACTCAACCTCTATAAGAATTCATCAAGGATTCTCAAGTGGGCATTTCTCAATTCAAATAATGGCCAATAAGATCATGAAATAAGGTTACTATTGGACAAATATTTTTATATATGCCCATAATTGGGTTAGGAAATGTGACAAATGCAAATTCTTCACTAGAAGAAGAAGAATGCACTTATACCCTTGCAACCCATAGCTATAAATGAACCATTCTCTCATTGGAGATTATATTTTATTAAATGATTAACACACTATCTAGTTAAGGTCACAAATTGATCCTCACTACAATATGGACTATTCCACCAGATGAGTTGAACCAATCCATTGAGTGGGTTATCATATAGCTTTTGGAGGATATTTGTACCATATTTTTTATCCCCAATATGAAAATTATCGATAATACTAAGACATTCATAGGTTCTAAGATTACTCAATTCACCTTTCAACATGAAATTTATTTAAATTTTATTTGGAAAAATATATAAACAAGAGCCTACTACAAATTCTAAAAAGGGTAGGCTCTGATAATTATTGGTAATGATACCTTCATCTTAAAGGAGTGTATTGCTCCAATTTTTTTGCATCCTTACCTTCAGGCTATAGGATCTGCACCCAAAATGGGGATGCGAGAAGGATGGGAAAATACCTCAGAATGAGAGGCCCTTTGAAGGTCACGCCTCTCGAGGGAGGGGTATAAGGGTGAATTTTCGATGGATGGTGGGTTCACCAAAAAACTTTGAGTGGTAGTTTCCATGCCTAGGTTGAGAATGGGTTTGATGTGTTCATTTTTATATTCAATCATTCAATTCCTAGGTTTGGACAAGATGAATCTAAGCTATTCTATATGACAATGCTGATTTATATGGATACAGAAAGCATAAATAAGTGCTAAACACATAAATTGTGCTAAATAAGATAGGATGTACCTAATTTCGGATGTCTGATGAAGATTATGAGGTTTGTAGAAGTCTAGATTATCTCCAATATTACATGATCATCTGTAATTGCATAGAATCATCTCAGATCATAGTCGGTCGTCTGAGATCAGACGAGATCATCGCCGACCTAACGAATTCGTCAATGAATTTGTCAGAAACCTACAATCACATAAACAGATACCAAAGACCAAAAATTCAACTGCAAAAGCAAGGGGAAATGATAGAAATGATAGTAAAATTGCCTAAATGATAAATCCAGATAATAATTAAAGGAAATGCATAATTTATTTTAACTTTATCATGCATCTATGCTAAATGAGGTGAACTCTAGAATGCAAAAATAGAATAAAATAAGTTAAGGAAATGAAGAGAGAAGATAAAAAAATGCAAACTCTGGGCTCTGATTGCCTCCAATATAGACTACAGTCATGATCGCCTCCAATCGTACGATATCATCACTTATCTGCAATAGGATCATCTGAAATCATTTGGAATCACCAGCAATGATCTAAGCTTGCTCCAGCTGAGAAACAGTAAAATTCTTGCAATAAAAACTTGAAATACACAATGCAAACAATGGTGTGAAGGTGTTCTAATGCACAAGAAACTAAAGTTGTAGGGAAAATCAGCAAGGGGGAAGTAAAGAAAAATCCTAAGTTTATATAGGATTTAGGGAGAGGTTAGGAGGTTGGAGATCACCCCAATTTGGGAGATCTCCAACGGGGGAGACTCTAACCGTGCAGACATGCTTTCTGCCCAAGTTAGAGAAGTTGTTGAAACAGAAGATAATTATGAAAATTCAGTTTTGGGACGAAATCATCTGGACATTCTGTTCCAAACGAATTCATCCGATCTGGGATGATTTCATCTAATCGACAACGATATCATCCAATGGTCAAAACAACTCCTAAAAATGGCACAAAAAATGAGGTGAGCAGTTAACAAGCGATTTCAGGCTTAAAATTCAAATTTTTATCTTTTTACTAAGGGTTTAACTATGCCAATTTTAGGGTGCTACATTTTGCCCCATCTTTAGCAATTTTTTTGAAGAAAATGCGTTAAAGACGAGTTCTTCCCATTTTACGAGAAAGCAAAAATTTACTTAATTTTTTAGACGACAATTCTAGGTCAAATCATACGACTGCTTACTATGGTGCCCCCTCCATGTTTTTACCCAAATCGAACGTTTGAGGTAAAAGCGCAGAAAAGAAAAATTAAAATATTGTTTTTTTAAAATAAAATTAAGAAAAATAGGGTAAAACCCTAATTCATTTTTACTGTTCATTTTTACTATTTTTAGAGCTCTGTAGACAAAATGGTCAAAATAGCGCACAGATCGACAGAGGTTCGACGCGGGCTACGGGTAAGAATCTAAACCTAGTGAATTATGTTTTAATTTGATTTGTGTAATTTGCAAATTAAATTGACTTTTTTGGGGCATTGCGACTGTTTTTAGGCTGTCGATGACATTGGGACGAAATCATCCCTAGATCGCCAATTTCATCTATGGGCGAAATCAATGGAATAGGGGTGATCCCGTCCAACAAGAGATGATTCCCAAGTTGCAAAATCAGAGATGATTGTAATGGTGGACATCAGCAGAAATTAATTTAAGATGATATCATCCAATGGTGGACAATATCATTATTTTTATGAAATTAAGCTTATTTGAATTGCATTTAATTGATTGTAATAATTGTTTTATTAATGAATTTTGTTGTTTTATTGTTTATTTTGCAGAGGGGATTACTAAAGAGTCAAGAATGGAAATACGAGGGGCTGAGGGATGACATAGCCACGATCGAACAGGCAAAGTGAGATCGACTGGCATAGGTCGGACTACGACATGTGGTAGAGATGCCACAAATATCGACAGACATGGGGCTACTAACAGCCCTAGCAGAGAGATGGTATCCGGGGTCATCCTGCTTTCGGTTATCGATAGGGGAGATGGCTCCCACACTAGAGGATGTATGGAGGATCTTGAGGATCCCCATACAAGGATAGTTTATGACTCCTATGGCCAATTAGGGCCAAACTATGATGAAGTTGTGTAGAGATCCGAGCTTCACCCTGGAGAAGGGTAGAGTGAACATCGAGTCTCTAAGGTAGATGCTTGGGGCATCTAGGTTGACTCAGGTTTTTGCAGAGATAGTGGGTGGCCTACTGTTGTGCCACCAGAGCGGGTGTAGATTACCATGGCTCCTTTCAGATGTGGTCTGCGACATGAGAGACCATAAGTACATATTTGCATGGGGTATCTTTGTACTATGCCATTTGTATAGGATCCTACATGGGGTCATATACAAGGGAGGCCGATGTCTGGTTTTGACATCACTACTACAGGTTTGGTGCTGGGATCACATCATGATGCGGAGGTCGGTAGGACTCCCACTAACAGGGGTTAACCTGGAGATACCTCGGGTTTTCTATTGGTGGCTCCAGAGAGGGTCACAATGGTGGATAGATCTTCCAATATCCTAGAGGTTACTAGACAACCTCATCCCTGTCCAGATCACCTAGAGGTTGTGGAGAGATCCTCTAAGGTGGGGAGAGGATGGACAGGAGTTTGCTCGCATCAGGCGAGTCTTCTGGCTGAGGATGGAGTGGGGAGAGGTAGAGCTCCACCGCTATGACTAAGTTTTGCGATAGTTCAGTCTATAACAGGGGATCCCATCTCTCAGGGACTATGAGTACTCCTGGACTATCCAGGATAATACCACACTGAGCGGGGCTCCGAATATGCAGTGATTCTAGAGCCAAGACATGGATGATGCGGGGGTCATTGATGGATATGATTATTGGTAAGTAGGCATCCTCCCTCCTCAAATTACGAGGGCATAGGTCCATTGCACGTGATTTTGTAGCAGATGGGGAGGCGGTGCCAGGCAGCCATTGAGGTAGTGCAAGATCATGGAGGGAGAGAGCAGTGATGATCTTCGTAGGAGAGATACCATAGGATGCCACAGGCTCCATAGATACTACAATAGACAGGGAGGAGGGAGGAGGGATTCCCTTCTTGGTAGGGGGAGAGGCCACCATCACTCGATAAGGGCAAGGGTTTCGAGGTGGGGGAGAGCAATGAGATGGTGGCTCTTCGGTCTGAGAATGCCCATCTACGAGCTTAGGTGCAGACTCTATAGGATGAGGCTACATGGCTTAGGGCTTAGAGCAGAGGTGTGAGCATGCAAGAGTTAGCATGATCTATTGCTCAGACTATGATCTATTAGGGAGCATACTTCCAGCTGGTTCCAGAGGGCCAGAGGATATAGCTACCAGCCAAAATTATGGAGCTGATCAGGATGGTATCATCGAGGACATCCTCAAGATCTATGGTGAGGACTCAAGACACAACATGAACCTCTGTGGGACCACCTCCTCCATGCCAGGGTGGGAGAGGAGATGAGGTTGAGAGCTCGAGGGCTTCTCGAGACTAGCTACTATAGAATGGATTGCATATATTTTTGGGAGGATTGAGTATGCCAGGGTATAGATTATGGCATACCAATCCAGTTTTGATATGATGTACATATATTTTTGATATATATAGATATGATTTTTTTGTGTGATATGACTTGTCCACATGTTTTATGATGCTTCACTTTTGGATTTGTTGATTGATTATTCATGTAATTATGTCGTTTGGAAATATTATAATTTTATGTCATGCCATAAAATTTAAATGGAATAATCTGATGTAAACAAATTAGTTGTTTTGTGGTGTGATTTGATGAAAAATAGAAGGGACTTCTAACAATAATTTCAAAGGATATTGTTGTTGTTATAGACCATTTCATGGAGTCGTCACTCGCTAGGTCGTCAAGTTAATCCTAGTATAGAAATATTGTTAAAAGTAATAGAGTGCTTAAGAGACTGTCTTAAGACTTTGTGTTGTGATGATGAAAATGATGATGGTGATGATTTGTTTTTAGATTTTCATAAAAAATATTATGCATGAGATAAAAAATATGATTTTTGTTAGGCATAAATTCCTAAGTGTGATAAATTTTTTGAATAATTCCCTACGAATTATACCATCATTGCAAAATTGAATGTTGACATAATGAAATGAAAATAGAAAAATTTGCATTCTTTTTAAAGCACAATTGTGTGACATAATGATGTAAGCCATATGTTTTTATAAATTATAATGAATGGAAAATAAAATTAGAACAATGGTTTGCGCTAGGCATAGAATTATAGGTATAGACTTATACCATCATCGCGAAATCCAAAAAGGAAATTGATATAATAGTTTTATTGCATGATTGATTTTTAATTTTGAGATAAACAAAACAAAATGTATAAACGTGACTTTATTGCTGGATTTGTGAATATGTTGTTGAAAGAATTTTTGGATTTTTGAAAAAAATGTATGTAATTGTTTTTATACTAAACAAATGTTCATTTAAATAAGAAGATGAAATTATTCCAAAATATTTGCATAAATATTTTAGATTATCTCAAATACAAAATATAGATTTATAAGGAACCCCATGTGCAGTTGTGAGTTCATTTTCGATCTTGATTTATCATAATGATACAAAATATCTCAAATACAAATGTGTGTGCAATTGTATTGTTCATTCACCAATTTTGAGCAAGATAATTTGATATAAGTAATTTGAATTAACCAAATAAGTGTTCGTTGACCATGATTTATATGCATGTAACCATACCAGACTACTATGTAAGTCGGGTCATCAAGAGCTAGCTAATCCATAAGCCGACATAGGTCTATACAAAAGAAGGTCGCTATGTGACAGACATATCACCATGCTAGGGATTACCCAAGGCCAAGCGGGTTGGGCACAAACCACTTGTTATGGGGCTTACCTCACAGTTTTTGAATAATTGAGAATTCTAGGGATTCAAGCTCATTCACCCTTCTTTTCTTTTCAAAGGGTAGGGAAAAGGGATTTTATTGCTTTATGCTTTTTATTTTCTCTTTTGCTTCTCTTTTTTTTTTTTTCTTTTTTTTTTGTATTTTTGCTTGGAACTGAGACGATGCTGGAATATTGCTGCGATGATACAAAATAATATTTTTCTTTTCTCATTTTCTTTGACTTTTTCTTTTTTTTTCTTCCTATACTAGGGATACTTTCTCGGATTGGTTGTGGAGTAAGGTATTTTTATTCTAGGCAGGGGTGAGCTTTTCCTTTTTTCAATTCTCAAATATTCTAGACCATGTGCATGATAGGATAGCAGGGGAAACTTTTCGCTCAAGAAACCATTTCTACTATGTAGCATCATATCAAATTTGCAATGAAATCATTTTAATGTGAAAAGATATGTTTGGTTCAAGTAAATAACAAGATCAATTCTCTATGCTCAAAACTTCATTTAATTCAACTGTGGACTTTGATATAAGAGAGATTAATAATCATACCAAATAAAATCAAGATATTTATTCATGTGAGTGTGAAAGTGCGGGATTCCAAATAAATGCTAATTTATCCAAAATAATTGAAAATATAACTGCAATACTTCAAGAAATAAAATATGTTTTTGAATATTTTGATGATTTTGAAGTTTTTATATTTTGATTTTAATTTATGAATTGAAAGAATAAATACTATTACTGTTTTTGAAATTTTTATATGGATGACTAAAATGAAATAATATGCAAAATAACAATATATACAATGATGAAATGACCATATTTTATGCATAATAGCGTTTAAGATGCATAATTTTCATAGGTTCTTTAAGATCTTTACCATCTAAGGTAGATAATCGGTATGCTCCCGATCCAAATTTAGCAGTGATGATATACGGTCCAAGCCAGTTGGGCTCAAATTTACCTTTAAGGTCTTTACCTGCATTAGTATTTTTTTTATTTTCTTTCAAGACAAGGTCGCCGATCTCAAAGGATTGATGATGAACTTTCTTGAGGTATGCTCGCTTGAGCTTGTTTTGGTAGGCATGAAGATGTTCCAAAGCATTGATGTACTTCTCATCTAGAAGTTCTAGCTGACTAAGTCTACCAGCACAATATTCAACTCTTACTTTAGTAGCTTGAAGTAGTAGATCCAAAGAAGGAACTTCTAATTCAAATGGAAAAACTTCTTCAACGCCATAAACCAAAACAAAAGGTGAAGTGTCTGTGGGGTTACGAACACTAGTTCAATAAGCCCATAAAGCAGGATATAGTTGAATGTGCCAATCTCAGCCAGATTTTTTGACCAGTATTTTAAGGATTTTAATTAATGTTTTATTAGATGCTTCTGCTTGGCCATTACCCTGAGGATAATAGGGGGTGGACCAACGATGTTGAATTTTATATTTTTGACATAATTTTTTGACATCTTTATTTTTGAAACAAGTTCCATTATCCGAGATGAGATTTGCAGGAATTCTGAACCTACAAATAATTTGTTTAAAAATAAATTTGGAAACATGGGTTCTAGTGCAAGAAGCTAAGGGCATAGCTTCAACCCACTTCGTGAAATACTCGATGGCGGTTATGATGAATTTGTGTCCATCAGATGACACAAGATTGATTTTTCCAATAATGTCTAAGCCCCATTTTGAAAAGGGCCAAGGAGATGACATAGCTTGTAGTTCTTATGCAGGATCATGCACAAGGTCAGCATGTTTCTGGCACTTTTCGTAATGGCGCACATAATCATGTGCATCGTTCTCCATGGTAGGCCAAAAATATCCTATCCTAAGGAGTTTCTTAGCAATGGCGCTACCACTAAAATGTCCCCCACAAGATCCATCATGGGCTGCACTCAAAGCTGATCTAGATTCTTCTAGATTCAAACATCTCAATAGGATGCCTTCAAAAGATCTCTTATACAATGTATTGCCAATAATTACGAAGCGACTTGCTCGTCTACATAATAACCGATGTTGGTTGCTATTACAACCTTTAGGGAAGGTCCCATTTTGAAGAAAAGTAAATATATCGATGTACTAAGGTTCAGGAGTAGTTTCATTGATTTGAAACACATCCAAAGGTTCTAAGCATGATTTATTTGAAGTGAGTTCCTGGAGTCAATGAATAATTATGGTAGCATATTCGTCATCTATCTCCAAGGGCAAAAGAGATGCAACTGCAACCATAGCGTCAGCCGCATGGTTACTAGTTCGAGGAATAGCTTCCAAGGTAACTTGATCAAATAAAAACATTAATTGTAAGACATATGCTTTATATGGACAATCATTGACTTGATTTATGACAAGTTGAGAATCACCGAAAACCAATAGATTTTTAATTTTTAGTGCCAAGGTAGCTTGTAATCCAAGGATTAGAGCCTCATATTCAGTAGTGTTATTAGTACAAGCAAATGTTAATTTAAAGTACAGAGGTATAAGATGTTTCTACGGAGATATTAAAATAATACCTGCACCATCCCCACTCATGCATCGGGCTCCATCAAAGTATAGGTACCATTTCTCTAGATGGTTTGCCTCTATTTAAGGCATTCATCAGGAAACTCAATTATGAGGGGATGGGTAGACTCTAAGGGTGCAACAACTAATTGATCTTCTATGATTTGACCCTTAACAAACTTCTATCCTATAAACGTGAGTTCAAACTCACTTAGCGCAAGAACCCACTTTGTTGTGCGACCAGATAAATAAGGTCGACTCATGAGATACCACAAAGGATCGAATTTAGCAATAACATACATTTTTTTATTGAGCATATAATGGCATAATTTTTGTGTAGAAAATACGACTTCTAGACATAGTTTCTCTAATTCTATGTAGCGGGTTTCATAACTGATTAAGGTTTGTCTAATGTAATAATTAGCACGCTCTCTTTTCTCATCGTCAAGTTGAGCTAACATAGCTCCTAAGGCAAAATTTGAAGCAAAAATATACAAGGTAAATGGGTGATCAGATCTAGGTGGTGAAAGCACGGGTGGGTTAAGGAGATATTGTTTGAGGAGTTCAAATGCTTCCTGATATTCGTCATCCCAATGAAAAGAGATATATTTCTTAAGAAGATTAAGAAAGGGTCCTATTTTATCTGTCAACTTATCGATGAAGCGACGAATAGCTTGAATCTTACCTTGTAGACTCCATAATTCAGATATATTTGTGGGTGTAGGCATATCAGTGATAGCCGCAATCTTGAGAGGGTCAATTTTAATGCCACGTAAAGAAACTATAACCCCCAATAATTTATCGGACTTAACTTCGAATATACATTTGGTTGGATTCAATCGGATAAGATATTCCCTTAATCGATCAAATACTTTTCTCAAGTCATCTAAATGATCATATTCTTTGATGGAACGAGCTATAATATCATCTACATAATCATGTAGAATATCATGCATCATATCGTGAAAGATATAAGTCATGGCTTGTTGATATGTTGCACCTGCATTCTTCAAACCGAATGGCATCACTTTCCAACAAAAGGTCCCCCAAGGGGTAATAAATGCTATTTTAGCCTAATCTTCAGGAGCTATCCTGATCTGATTATAACTAGAAAATCCATCCATTGAGGATATCATTCCACTCCTAGCAGTAAAATCAATGATCTGATCCATGTTGGGAAGAGGAAAATCATCTTTAGGGCATGCAACATTAATATCTCTAAAGTTTGTGCAAACCCTAACTTTGGTAGCTTCTTTCTTGGTTACTGGAACTACATTCGAGATCCATTCAGCATAATCAATGACTTGTATAAAAATAACCTTCAGGAGTTTTTCTAATTCCCCTTTGACTAGTAAGGCCACTTTAGGATGCATTTTTCTAAGTTTTTGTTTAACAGGTTTAGCATCCGGATGCACTACTAGGTGATGCATAACTACAAAAGGGTCTAAAACTGGCATATCCTCATATTTCCAAGCAAAAACAACTGCATATTCTTTAAGAAATGCAATGTATTTATCATATTTTTCTTGACTCAATTCTGATCCAATGTTGATTATGTGAGGGTTATCGTTGGTTCCAATAATTTTTATGACATTCTCTACTTTCATGTGTAGATATATCTCAAAATTAGGTGGGGCGAGTGAAACGCCCAATTCTTGTAATTCTTCTGAGGTTAGCTTAGATAATTTGTCTTGAGGAGTCGTGGCCTCAAGCTGGGCTATACTAGGTATAGAGCCATCAAAATAAAATATGTTATGTAATAATTCCTCAACAGAGACATCATGGAAGATATCTCCCTCCTACTCATCGTCGGATTCAGTGATCATCTGAAGGTAAGCTATGGATAGCATATTACATATAAATTGCTTATTCATTAAATGCAAAGCATCGTGTTCATCCAAATAATATTGGTAACATATGAATTGATCATCATCCTCAAATGGGAAGGGCTGACCCTTACTAGGAAATAGGCCCACACCACATCGGGAGGGCCATGGTTCTACCTCAAAAGGTTCTTTCATACCATTTTGGAAAGGTCCCAAACCTTTCCCTTTATATCTCAATTTAAGCATTATAGGCTTAGCTTTAATATACTCATTAGTAAAATAACATCGAGCATATTCATCATAATGTGTGTTGATGTTTCTAGGTATTCTTCCCTAGTCATATCCCTTATAAATAAAAGCATAGCTCCTAACCTGGTAAATACTTCCCATAGGATGTGGGAGGCCCAAGGTATGAGGAGAGGGTGGCAAATTATTTAAAATAAGGGAATCTTGCATAGAAACATTCATTTTATATGATATAATAATTTTAGATAAATTGGGTAAGAGCTCATCAGTAAGAGCGTAAGAGGTAGAAGGAACATTTCCTACATCTTTGGATGTGGATAATATGCCTCTGGTAGGTGTATATGTTGTAGAGATGTCGATGGATGGGTCTATAGGTATGGAAGTTATAGGAGTAAAACAATAAGCATTGGTTGTGGGTTTAGGATCTTTTTGAGGTCCTAATGTGGTTTGTTCGGAAGATGGTTGAACTATATGTAGAGGTAGAGTTGATGGAGAAAAAGTAGATGATGTTATGGGTGTGTGTTTCACACATTTAGACTGATGATTAGAATTAGGATGTGTGGATGACAGAGCAAGGAAAAATTAAACTCCAACAGGTTCTGCCAAAGCACACATATCAAAGGGTCTAGGATCACCATGAATGGTAACCAACTGATTCTTAAATTCAAATTTAACACACTAATGTAAAGTTGAGGGAACAACTCACATCGCATTGATCCAAGGGCAGCCCAAGAGTATATTGTACGATGTAGGGCAATGTACAATAAACACGATCGTATCCAAGGTTCTCGAACCAACCTACAATGGGATGGTAATAACTCCACACGTTTCTTGTGTTTCATCATTGAAACCTTTTATGATCATATCAGTTCTTTTCGTTTCGTCACTTCTAAACCCAAATCTTTGGTAGAAGTCAAAAGTGCAAATGTTTAAATATGAACCATTATCAATCAAGACTCGTTTAACTGCTACATCTCCAATTAGGGCGGTAATGTATAAGGGGTTATCCTTATGTAAACTATGTTGCAGTATATCTCTATATCAGAAGTCAATACAATCGACTTCTTGAGTTATGATAGTATTGGTCATGGCTTCAGGTTGAATATTTTGTTGTACCATCATTTGTCTTAATGTGAGCATTAATTCATCCCTATGTGTAGGAGAAGATATTAAAAGGTCCAAAAGAGAAATTCTAGCTGTAGTATTTGATAATTGTTCATTAATATTATAAGGAGGTTTAGGTGGAACATTAGGTGCATGATTCCCTTTATTAGGAACTTTCAAAACAAATGGAGTTGATCCATCGTTCTGAGTTTGATCTTGTTAATAATTTTGAGCCTATTGTCTAGTAACAGCTCTGATGGTACCTATAATATTATTTTACGGATGATGAATGGGTCTTAGTCTAGCATTTATGGCTTGTTCATTAGAAATGATTTGTGAGAAGATGGTCTAGTAGTGACTCTTCTTGGAAATGGTTCTTCCAAAACCATAGAATTTGTGATAGGTTGAATAGCATCCGATTCATCTTCAAAACTATTCGATTGATTTGATGTGATTTCCATGTCACTTTCAGTCTCGTATTATGTATCACTAAGATCAGGTGTCCAAATATTATATAGAGGTTTGGTCGTAACCATGGATAAATTTGTGTCAAATATTTGCAGATAATGAGCAAGTAAATGTCCACTAATAGTCCCTACATATAGGGTAGGAGGGGGAACATTATGATGCTCAATTTGATTAGCCATCTCTTTACCATGCTTTGGTAAAGGATGTTGAAATATGTCTAATGATTGATTGGCATTCTGATTCTAATTTTGGGGGATGTTATTTTGAGCATTATTAGGAGGATTTTGTTTAGGTTGAAAGGCTTGCACCTCCATCTCATTGTTATCAATTAGGTCTTGTATTTTATGTTTTAATATTTTACAAGAGTTGGTAGCGTGTCCAGGTCCTCTATGGAAATCATAGTGTAAATCAACTCTGTAGCCAGGTATAGTTGGATCAGGTTCCTGGATATTTGGTAATTGGATCAAACCTTGTTCTAATAATTATGGTAGAATGGTTGATAGAGGTTGATTTAACCTAGTAAATTCTCGAGGTGGTTTACTAGGAGGTTTTAGTATAAACTTCTTCGTTGTCTTCGTAGCATTAATAGTAGCAATATTTCTACTATCAGTGACTCCATCACCCACAACTTGTTTATTTTTATATTGATTTATGGATGTTTTCTCATCATCTTTCTTTTTAATTTGACCTCTCCTAATGAGATCATCTTCCACTCTTCGAGCTAAGTCTATAGCTTGATCGAAGGTGTTCAAGGTAGCATTTTATAACTCATAGGATAGTTGTTCTTGTAAATTATTGATAAATATATCCAGTATTTCCTGATAAGGTAACACAAAGTGCAATTTTCCTATCAACTGTCTCCATTGAGCTAGGAAATTAGCAAAACATTCATCTTTGTCTTGTTGTAAGTTGTACAAATCTTTAATGGTTACATCCCTTTGGATGTAGGCACTAAATTGATGAACAAAAGACTCGGATGTTTCTTCGAAATTCCTCAAAGAATGAGTGGGTAATTGATAATACCACTCTAATGCCATTCCTCCTAAACTTTTTGGGAACATTTTTAGTAATAACAAGTCATCATGTGATATATCATGACATGCTATTCTAAACATACGAAGATGATCTATAGGATCTTCAGTTCCTTTATATATAGGTAGGACATGCATAGGAAAGTGTTTAGGATAGGGTTGTGCTACAACTATAGGATCTAGAGGTTGACTACACATCTCTCGATAATTGTATGAGGGACGGTAGGGATCTATCTGGTCCATGTGGGAAACTAACTGTTTCACCATAGTTTCAAGATTACTAGTTTGTCCACCATATTGGTTTGGTGGTACATGAGTATGGGATTTGTGAGCATATGATGGTGTGATGTAAGGATTAGATGCTATATTTCTATTATGCAAATGGTTGGTAGGGAGAGTATTATGAAGAAGATTTGTAGTAGTATTATGTTGTATCCCAGATTATTGGAAATTGGTGTTTGGTTTTGTTTTCGAATTTTGTTGATTTGAGGTATGTTGATCAATAGCCTGGAGAAATAGATTAGGGAATGAAGGTTTCTTTTGTGTGGGAATAAATCTATGCTTGGTAACAAGCACTCTAGGTGGTTGGGTAACCTGTTATTGTTGCATGTTCTGGATTATAGCAGCCATATCCAAATTGGATGGTCCATGATCACTTTCTTGATCAATGAAGGACAAGGGATTAGTGTGTGTGTGATATATTTCTTCTAGGGTTGCTTGAGTGTCACTAATTTGATCCTTGTCCATATGGATTGCTCTATTAAGAGTGCCAATATTAGTATTGAGGAACTTCCAGAAATGTTCCATGTTCTCGAAAGTAACAGCTCCTCCCAAAGATATTTTAGGGGATGAGGATCCTTCCTCTCTAACAATTTCTCTTTGTTCATTTCCTTTAGAAAACTCTTCTTCTTGTTGGTCTAGGTTTCCTTCTTCCTGAATTGGGTCTTCAGGAAGGACATCTGGGTTATTTGATGGTTTTCCTAACCAATCTTCTTCTACTTCAGTCTATTTTCCATTCCTAAGTCTAGTCATTATGCTTAAACTTAGATTTTAGCATATATATATATATATATATATATATATATTTGTGACAAGTTTGGGAGGTATATATTTTAATTATATACCTACTATAATACTTAAAAGAAAATGTTTTGATTTTTGTTATATTTTTGTTTTTATGATAATATTATAAAGACAACAAACAACATACTAAATGCAAGAAATACTAATAATAAAATAATGACCTAGTTTTCTATAAATAGTTTATGGATATCATTAATAGGATCAAGTTCATCAGGAGTCATGAAATGCTCCTCTTCAAATTGGAAATGGTTTTTCAAGAATTTGACAAAGTGTGCTATGGTGATATTATCTATTTCAGACTCTGACTTGTAGAAATAAAGTTCATGGCAATACTCTTGATATAACACAACTCTAGGAACTCTATTCCATCTCTTTCTATTCGTAAGATCGACCTCTTGATCCTCTATACGAAATAGAAATTTATGTACTACAACTGCATTGTCAAGGTATTCCTCAAAGGTGTACAACTTGAAAGACACAAGTGCTCTTTTATCTGCTAACCACCTATGGCAAGCTCTCTGAAGCTCATGGTACAAAGTCATCTGATCAGGATCCAAGATTCTATCTAGGACGAACCTCTTAATTTGCCTAAGTTCTATTGACCTAGATGAAATAATACTCAATCTCCTATTAAGTTCATCCCATAAAGGTGGGACTCTATATGTTTGAGATACTCTAAGCAAAGAATTAATCTCTATGGTTGCTAATTGATTTTCAAAATTTATGGTGATAGCTCGTCTTTTATTATAATCTACCATCTAAATATGATATGCAATCTTAACAATTTCTCCTTTTTTTTTCAAAAGGTTTTTAGTTTTCACGTCGGGTTCACCAAAATGTACTACTCCAAATTTTTCGCATCCTTACCTTCAGGCTATAGGATCCACACTCGAAAGGGGGATGCGAGAAGGATGGGACAATACCTTGGACTGAGAGGCCCTTTGAAGGTCGCACCTCTCGGGGGAGGGGTATAAGGGTGAATTTTTGATGGATGGTGGGTTCACCAGGAAAATTTGAGTGGCAGTTTCCATGCCTAGGTTGAGAATGGGTTTGATGTGTTCATTTTTATATTCAATCATTCAATTCCTAGGTTTTGCCAAGATGAATCTAAGCTATTCTATATGCCGATGCTGATTTATATGGATACAAAAAGCATGAATAAGTGCTAAACATAGAAAGTGTGCTAAATAAGATAGGATGTACCTGATTTCGGATGTCTGATGAAAATTCTAAGGTTTGTAGAAGTCTAGATCATCTCCAATATTACATGATTGTTTGCAATTGCATAGAATCATCTTAGATCACAGTCGATCATCTGAGATCAGATGAGATCATCATCGACCTGACAAATTTATCAGACGAATTCGTCAGAAACCTGTAATCACAAAAACATAAATGCAACTACAAAAGCAAGGGGAAATGATAGTAAACTTGCCTAAATGATAAATCCATATAACAATTAAAGGAAATGCATAATTTATTTTAACTTTATCATGCATCTATGCTAAATGAGGTGAACTCCAGAATGCAGAAATAGAATCAACTAAGTTAATGCATAAGGAAATGAATAGAGAAGATAAAAAAATGCAAACTCTGAGCTCTGATTGCCCCCAATCTAGACTACAATCGTGATCACCTCCAATAATACGATATCATTGCCGATCTGCAACAAGATCATCCGAAATCGTCTACAATCGCCAGTGATAATCCGAGCTTGCTCCAACTGAGAAATAGTAAAATTCTTACAAGAAAAACTTGAAATACACAATGCAAACAATGGTGTGAAGGTGTTCTAATGCATGAGAAACTAAAGTTGCAGGGAAAATCAGCCAAGGGGAAGTCAAGAAAAATCCTAAGTTTATATAGGATTTAGGGAGAGGTTAGGAGGTTGGAGATCACCCCAATTTGGGAGATCTCCAATGGGGGAGACTCTAACCATGTAGATACACTTTCTGCCCAAGTTAGAGAAGCTGTTGAAATAGAAGCTAATTATGAAAATTCAGTTTTGCGATGAAATCATCTAGATGTTCTGTTCCAGACGAATTCGTCCGATCTAGGATGATTTCGTCTGATCGGTGATGATATCGTCCAACGGTGAAAACAATTCCTAAAAATGGCATGAAAAATGAAGTGAGCGGTTAATGGGCGGTTAACAAGCGGTTTCGGGGTTAAAATTCAAATTTTTATCTTTTTATTAAGGGTTTAACTACGCCAATTTTAGGGTGCTACAAGAAGCTTTGTGGGAAGACCATAATAGCTTTAGGATATTCTACATAAAACCTAGTGTATAGAAAGGAGGCTAAGCTACCTATATCTATAAATTTTCCTACACTTCCATTATTTCATCAGCTAAAATATTAGGAAAATTATGTTATGACTATAATAATAGAACTACTAAAACTTTAAGAATAGAGGAAAGGGACTAGAGAGTAGCTACCGAGGTATCAAGAAGTTGTTAAATTATCATTCAACAAGAAATCCATCCTTTAAAATTTTGATGTTGGTGATCTAGTACTTAAATAGGATGAGAATAGAAACAAACTATGTCATCACACCAAGTTTGATGCGATTTGGAGTGGCCCATATATTGTAGTTTCTTGTAATGGCCACAATTTACTTGAATTTGAAATAATAAAGTTGGATATTCTCTAAATACTAGTCAATTGAATTCATCTAAATAGTTATACTTGAGCTCTGTTACAAAGAAAAGGGAGGGGGAAGCAATCATATAAATATTCTATAATATCTTGGCATAGTTTATCTTGAAAAGAGAAGATATCAGAACCTACAATCATACAAAAGTTATAGAAAAATGAATGGTATGAGATAAGTCATGATAATTAAGAGGAGTATTATAAAAAACAAAGGAAAATATTGTATCAAATCCAATGATGCAAGTTGTTGGATCATGAGTCATGGAAGAGCACAAGTGAATCATAGTCACCCAGGTGAGTAGCTCTCCAAAGAAGGATGTGAATTACTTGGATGCATTCGGAAGGTCAAATCCTAGATATTGTTGTTGTACAACTAGAGATATTCTAATCAATGACAACATCAAAGTTACATAGATAAATTTAATGCAAAAATTAGCAATATCCATCCTTTTTCTCTACTTAAGCATAAAGAAGAAGAAATTTTGCATTATGTGAATCAAGTACTTGAGGAAAGAAGGATGAATTTCTTGCATCACCCTAATGAAAATAAAATAAATCCAAGTCAATGAAAAATATATTGAGTAGACAGGACATCAATTCACATGAGGGAAAATTAATGCAAGTAGGTGCCTCCATCATAATGGAAAATTTTATAAAAATAACTATCTTACATTCACTTTCTCACATATTAAAGCTATTGCATTTGTTGAATTGGTCATTTTTTCATCACTAGAGTTGTCTTTGAATGAATTTGTGCCCAATAGATAAGGCCTTAATTTATGGGTTTATTATCTTCTATAAGAATAATACCCTTGTGAGCTACCAAAGTTGTAGTGAAAGCTCACTAAAATATAGCTAATAAGGGGTAATCAATGATTTAGAGCTAGGTGCACAATGGAAAGCCCTCAATCTCTATTACCCATCAAGAAAATTGTGCTAAGAAATCACCAAGGATCCATTACCAAAAGATGAGAGTGGTTGTAAAACCCTTGGGGCTATGGGGCCATGCTAATTATTAAATCTTAATAATTAGAAACTTGCAATAATACCTCAGGGTATTTTCAATGATAACTAAATCAAACCCTGTCATTGGTAGTAGCCCATGAGCCATTTTGATAATAACTAAAATGACTCTACCATTGGTAGAGGTTAAACCTAGATAATGGTTATGGGTGATCATATAGACTAAGTTAGCTTCCACTTCTATTTGGTTATGGGTAAGGTTTGTGATCATATAGAAGCTTTCCCACTACCAAGTAATGAAATTTAACCATAACCCAATGATAGTCTCGATCAAATGACAACACCATTGGATGAATCACTAAATTTAACTGTTAGAAATTTGATTCGATAGTGGGTTTGACCCTTGTGTTGACCAAGCAAAAGCTAATTTTGAGCGACGACTTATACCATGATTTTTTGATACAATTTTTACGATGACTTTTGCGGTAATTTTTGCGATGACTTTTTGTAACAATTTTCTCAGTTCCAACTTTGAGGACAGTTTTTTTAATATGGGTAGCATGTTAGGATCCCACATCCTAAAATTTATTTATTATTATTAATAGTATAATTAATTATTATATTGAATCATCATATATGAACCGACATAGGGTTAGGGTTAGGATAGTTATAAATATGTGTACGAGCAATATTTGTAAGGATCAAGAAGAGAAAATATATAGTTCTAAAGTTAAAGGAGGAAGCCCCCTCAAAGTGGCCTATGATTCTAAGGAGGAAGCCCCCTCAAAGTGGCCTATGATTCTAAGGAGGAAGCCCCCTTGAAGTGGCCAATGATTATGAAACTATTGAATTCTTATTAAAATATCAGGGTTTTAACACTTGCTTCTAGCAAGATTTGTAAGATTTTTTATCTCATTTCTTGTGTGTATGTATGTTTATGCATACATGTAAGAGGTCATGACTATTTCATTTTTGTATTGATTATTATATATGCAATCTATACTTAACTATACTTGTTGAGAAGACAAATCATTCAATTTGAGATATTAATGTAGAAGACTCATGCATTCCTTTATCCCATTGTGATGTAGAAGAATCTAATGATATTGTAACATCACCCCCCATTAGCTTAGGACTTTTATTTTCCTCTATTTTATGTGGTTTTTCTTTCCCTTTTTCTACATGCACCCAAATATAAGTATTTTAGATTAGAATTTGGTCTTGTAAAAAACCACAAAAGTCATCCATTTGAGTTTCTTCCAATGCACTCAAAGTTTCCCTATTGTGTTGCTTTGTGTGAGGTATGAATGTCTATTCATATGATCTCCCACATCTAGTGGTTGTGATAATTGTAGAGGATACCACTACTAGTGTACACAAGAAACCTAAAGAGAAAAGGAATTGGATTTTTTGAAAACCTTTGTAAAACATAAATGAGGTTTTTAAAACCCTTTGAAAACTCAATCTTGGAACTAAGGCATACATTAGGTCAGAAATAAAAAGAAATAAAAGAGGATTGAGAGTTAATGAGAGGAACAAAAGGAACTTATTAGTGAATATTTCCCTTGTATTAAAACTATTGAATCTAGTGAGGTCTTGTAGGTGAAATTTTGAATGTGTTCATCCACTCATCATTTTTTTATAAACAAGATGATGGGTATTAAATAAATAAATATTTGGAACCAAGTCTATGAGCATCAGGTGGAGGATGTTGAGAATAAAACTTTGGTATCCGATGGAGCCATGGTGAAGCCTTCAGAAGGATGTGCAGGTTGTAATATAAGTGGAAAATATATGGTGGTAAAAATACTTACTATCGTGTCTGATTGGTATCTAAGAAGAAATAAAAAATTTATGTTGCAGCAAAAATAACTAAGTACCAAGTGTGGTGTAAAAATGGATCACTATGGGACATCGGGTAGATTCTGAAAAGGCAAATATTGATGAATGATAAAAATGAGAGGTAGTATTGACCTAGAAATTATTCCTAAATCTCTACCAATAAAAATATAAAATTCAGCTAAGTATTACAAGTAGAGAAGTGGGTACTCATGGACTTCAGGAGGATCCCAAAATACTGCCATAGTAGAAATAGGTAGAAAAATAGGACATAAATGGGCCCTGTCCAAGCTTCAAAACCTTGCTGCATAGTTGGACACAGAGGTTACTTAAGTATAGGACCTAGAAAAAATAGGTATCCATCATACCTCTGAAGGGAACCAAAATATTGCCAAGGCCAGAAGATTGTTGGGGATCCTGAAAGGTCACTCTGATGGAGAAATGTGTTGGGAAAATTTTTAGGGCTTCAACAGATAGTATATGAATCTCAAAATTTCACCAATGCTAAAATACTTGAGACATCAGAGAGCCTTAGAAATAAGAAAGCAATGGGTTCAATTACAAGGATTCATAGTGAATTATTGGAAATAAGGTGATCCAATTCCCATCTAACAAAAAATAGGTTAAGCCTTGGGTCCATGGAAGCAGTCACTTTAAGTCCGTTCATGCACTTAATAGTTTATTTCTTTTAGGTACATGCAGATAAAATTTATTGTTCATTAAAGTTGTTAGGTGAGTCATATCGATCAAGGGTTCAAATTCATGCAACACAACTTATCTTCTCCTAATAGTTGCCTTCAACCACATTTTGCAAAGGATCAGAAGATATTTGTAGCATGGCTTCTCTCTTGACATAGTCGCATTATCTGACCTACAATAATAAAAACCTATAACAAAATTTATTGTAAATGCTATATATACCAGAGTGCAAGTCATTCTAGGGGCCGAATATTTAGCTATTATAATCTACATGTAAAACTTGGTATATTTTAATATACAAGTGGATTATTGTTTGGACTCCAAAATTTCTTGTGTATGTATGAATATTTGATTGTTTATTTTTTCTAAAATTAGTTGGATGAATTTGCCTTAATTTTGCATTCTGGATTTCAAGCACTTCGTTCTTTAGTTCTAGAATTTGCAATCAAATTGTGCATGTTAATTTTTAGGGGAAAATTTTGGTTGGTCTATTAGATGGTTCATGAAGACTTTATGTAATGTTTTGAGTTTAGTTTTACATGTATTTTGATACGAATGAATTTGTGCCCCTATAAGTTCTAGATTAAGCTTTGTTTATTTTCATTTAGAACCCCTTTTTCTAGGCATAGTTAGCTAGGATTATAAAGGATCCAACCTTCTCCAAATATTAACCTGCATAGCCACCTGGATTTATGGTCATTCAAATTTGGTTGAGATTTTTGGGTGCACAAACCTTTTCGTTAGAAAAAAATTTAACCAATAGTTTTTGGCACACTAGAGTTTGGTGATACTCTGGTCCATTTCCATTCATCAAATCACCTGGCGACTCCCCTATAATAAAAAAATATACTTTGTGATTAGTTGCCTTTGATGTAATATTAGATCTCACTTTTCTCAAAGGGCTCAAGTTTTGATGAGTAGTCTTGATCTCATTGGCAAAGAAACTATGCTCATTTGGTGACTCCCATATGTAGGAAGGATCAAACTATTTTAAAGGATTAGTACCACAAGAAAACCAATGAATCAATGTTATTATCCTCTATGGAATGATGCAAGATATTTTAACATCCTAAATCTGCATAACATCCCCAAGGCAACTTTGAATATTTTACCAAGTTTTTATGGTAAAGAAAAAATTGTATTTGAGCATTGTCAAGATGTGGCTTCCCTAGCTACAATTCATAACATTGCATATGAAGATACGATGATTAGGTTTCTCACTCTTTATCTCAAAGGAAGGGCATTTCTATGGTACAAATATTTGTAAGATAGAAGTATCTGTACATGGACTGACCTAGAAAAGACACTAATTAACATATTTTATGATTATGGGGATTCCTTCTTGATGCTTAATCAATTATCCTTCATGAAACATGAACCTCATCAAAATATTGTTGACTTCAATATCCATTTCAAAAGGATGTGGAGAAGGATTCCCCATGAGTTCCAACCATCGTTGACTCAGGCATACTTATACTATACCTGAGCTTTCAACCATGGCATAAGCCTTATTATTTAGCAGTCTAGAGAAAAAATACTCGCACAAATTTTCAAGGAGGTCATACAAGCTAAAAACATACTAATCCAAGTGGGAAAGATACCTCCAAGTGAGGTTGTGTTTGTTTTTCTCCTTTGGAGGTGCATTTTATGCTCCCCCCTTAAGAAGTATGAGTCATACCCGTATTAAACAATGCAAGATGATGTCATAATAGATCCCCAAGTGGAGCAAGAAATGAAGTTGAGCATTCAAATTGTGGATAAAGAAGTTAGGAATATGGAAGTACAACTCTTAGAGAATAGGATAACAAACCTTAGTAGTTGGGGGCTATCTATGCAACAACCTCTACCACCCACCCCTCTTCATCAAATAGTAGAAGTAAAGATAAGCTTAGATAGGGTGGTGTGGCTAAATAATAATGGAGGAAGATAAGAAGACTTAGTACCAAGTCTAGAAAAGCTTCCCTTCTATGGTGGACTTTGAAAGGAAAGAGTTTGTAGTCATCATGAAGGAGAAAGGAGATACCTTGTGATGAAAAACATGATTGCCTACAACATAGTGCAAGAATATGTTCATAGGGAGAGCATGCATCTAGAATCATATCAACCAAAGAGATATTTGGATGAGAATACTCCTTCTTCACCAGTGCAAATTTTCAATGCAAGAATTCAAATACCTTTACAAAGTTCCCTTCCAAAAAGCCCATCACTATGCCAAAAGAGGTTGGAGGTATATAAGATGTTGTACTTCCCTACTATCAGTATTGAGTAGAGAGCAGAAGATACTGAGCAATATCACAATTTGTTCAAAAGCTCTATCTCTATGCTAGAAAGGTCAAGAAAGATTTTTTTGGCTTCTAGAAGGGTCGACATGATAGACATTTCCCTACGAGGAACATCGATGGTTAAGGATGCATGTGTGCACACCAAAATATCCCTCCTCAATTCTTCATAAGGCTATCCTCCCCCATTCTATCTATCTATCTCATTGGAAAAGTATCTATTACATAATTGTGTGGTGGATCTGGAGGTCAAGATCTCAATAATACCTATAGAAATTTTTAGAGGTTTCAAACTCGACTCAGGACCACAGAAGCCATAAAATTTTCTTTTTAGAGGCCAATATTTGAAGAAGGTAGGGACTCTATGTAGGGTCACTATGTTAATATGTGAACATCCAAACTTGGCTATCATCCAAGATATAGAAGTGGTGGATACCCCTCCCTTGTTTAGATTATGCTTAGATCCATATTTTCTCAATCGAATGGGAGGATGTATAACCTAGGAGCATGACCAGATACTAATTCCAATTGTTGGGAAAATTATTTTAGTACTTGAATCAAGGGTTACACCCTTTCTACATTGAAAGGTATGGTGAGCTAGACACAAGATCTATCTAGGGGGTCATGAGAAAATCAAGAATAAATTCAAATGATATGCAAGCAACATGGTCATCCTAGCTAGAATACTTAGATACTCCATGACCTATAAATTTGTATGGAACTATTGTTTGGATACTTCATGATAATCAAACAATTGGATTTTGAGTACAATGGGATCTAAAGGATGGTAGTGGAGGAGAATGAAATACGGGTTTCTGACAAAATGGATTTTAGGAAAGGTCATCATTGGCATCTATCTTCAAGGAAGTCAGCACTGAAAGGAAGCACTAACATGATGAGAATGGTGTAGAAGCCAATCACTTATGGCCAAAGTATGGGGACTCTAAGGTAAGTCAAAATATCTGACTAGAATACTAATGTAGCTAATGATGACTACGAACAGTGCCAAGTTAAACATGGAGAAAAACTCACATTTAGTACTATATGGTATGGACACTATAGGTTCACAAGATAATCTATAGAATATTTCCCATCCAAGGTATGCCAAGTGCATTGTAATTTTATGTAAATAGTTAGCAATTAAATAAAAAGTACGAAAAGCACATGGTTGTGCAGTAAGGTGACATCACCTTGTTCAAAGGTTGCAAGAGGATTATTTCTAGTAATTTATTACCAATAAGGAATGCAAGAGGATTTCTAGATGGCATCTTGTATTTGGATCACTTTCTTCTCATTTCCTTACTTTCTTCCTTTCTTGTTTTTTGTTTTTGTTTTTTTTTACGTTTTGCTATCGTGACTCGATAGCCTAATGGATAAAAGCAGCACAATACACAAAGCTTCAAATACTACCCTTGCAAATATACATCTACATGAGGCAATAATTTCAAGACCAGTGTAAGTAGGATAAAACTCCATCCCAATATGGATATTAAATCATAATATCAAAATGTTCCCAAAAGGAAGGATCCAAACTCACCCGCAATGAGGACTATTGGATGATTCACATCAAATCAAATATTTCAATAGTAGCACCCATTCCATGATCGGCTAGGATAATTTTTCTATATATGGTGCCCACATATGTAGTAGTGGTGATTCATTAGAGAAATATGAGTCCAAGAGTACAGTGGAGTGTTTCCATGAGGAATTTTTATAGGTAGAGTGAGTTCTTGTTGGGATGCATAAAAAAGAAATGCTATGACAAGATGGACAAATATCCTTGGAATTTTATCTGTTCTATAGCCTTGGGTTGTAGCAAAGTATGTTTATGTAAGTTTAGTCTATAGGGTTATCCTGTCGATCAAGCAATCCATCCTAATATTATGATGGAATAGCCCCAGGATTACCTTCCCTTTCATTTATTTGTTTTATTTTATCCTGTCTCCTTTTGTCTTCCCCTTGTCTATGTTATCAATAATTACTTTAGTTAGTGACACTTGTAGTCTTCCTACTAATTCATCCTTTTCTCTTTTCTTTTCTTCTATGTGTTCCTATTCTTGTTTCACTCCATTTCCTCTCCTTTTGTCCTTTTTTATCCCCTTGTGTTCTTCTTCCCTTCATTTTTTTCCATTTTGTCTTGAATTATTTTTTACGTAGTTTCCACCCCATCGCCCACCACTCTCCTTTGTATTGTAGCCCTCCCCAACTATTTTCTTCTCCAACTTATTTTCTATATCCTTCCCCTTCTATTACTCATTAGAAAATGCTTTTTTTAGAAGGCTGTATGATCCAAAAAAGGCTCACACCTATCGGTTCCTATTGCAAGAATTGAAAGATACACAAAATGCATACAAGAACAAAAAATTGACAATAAGAAATACACTTTATTCCATTATATTTGAAGCCAAAGTCAAATTACAAGTACATCCCTCTTAGGGATAATCACTTTGATACAATTGTTACAATAGGATGTAATGTTTCCCTCTCAAGGGTAGGTGTGATTTCCAAATGCCTTTTAGGATGACACAAACTACTCTAGGGTTTTGATGACCCTATTCTCCATGAATAGAGGCTTTTGTTGCCTTGCATCCCAAAACCCTATTAATATTGCATGCAATAAATAAAAATAAACTTTAAAAGCAAAGGAGTCATCTCTTGATGAGGCTTTTAAAGCGTACTTGCACAAAAGATAACATGATAATCAAGAAATCAAGAAAGTGATTCAATGCATGTAAATTGATCTAAATAATGATGATATACCATTAGAAACATGAAATAAACTAATATGAATCTATCTAAGCTCCTAATTACTCAATTGAATACATGGAAGCATAAAAAAGATTCGTTACACCTACACTACAATAATGAAGGAAAACTGTAATCAACTCCTAATATATCGGTCAAAAGTCTCTAGAATACTAAATTTAACCTACAGCATGATTAATATAACCTAATTAAATAGATTACAAAATATATAACAAGGAAATTAGGGATTACCCTCTGATCATGGGTCCTTCAAGCAGTGGGCACTGTTCACCGCGGCTAACAGCCACGGCTGAGCCTGAATTAAGTTTACCCTCCAAATTAGGGTTAATTTCTCTAGTTCTCCTTGCAAAATCTATGGTCAAGGGTTTCCTTTGTGTCCTATGATATATTTGGTAATTGAATTTCTCAATGAGTGTACGAATTACACGGATTAGTGTTTCTTGGCTCCCCTATCCTCCTAGGACCTCTATGGCAATGTGATCTCCAATTGGGTAGCAAAAGTATTCCTATCAATGCATGTGAATGAATATGCAATTTGATAGGGCTTTTTTGCTCAATTTATTATACTTCTCTCTCTCTTTTCCCCAATTCAAAAGGGGATTATATAGCAATTTCCAAGGGTTAGGGGTGGCTTCATGAGGAATCCTAGATCAATATTAGTGGTTGAGCTTGTTGGATGGAAGGATCTAGAATCTTCCTCACTCAAACCACTCCAATCCGTAACCAATTAGTCATTGCAACTAATTTTGGGTCAGATGAAGGCCAAATGACTCTAAGTCCTAACCACAGCTGACAAGTGCAGTCATCTCTGCTAACCTCGGGTGTTAAAAGTGGCTAGCACTGACTAGGCAAAGGTGCCCAAATTGAGTGGTAAAAACCACTTCTATACCTTGTAATCTATCCAAGGTCTTCCATATGGTCTTCTAGCATGTACCATATGAGTAGTCACCTCGAAATGCAATGTTTTAGGTGTCTACAAAGGCCATATGAGTTTCTGTTTCCACAAAGTGAGAAACCCCTATGAGACACCATGAGTGTGGATGAAATTTTAAATGTGTTCACGTACTCATCCATTTTTTATAAACAAGATTATTGGTATTAAATAAATAAAATTTTGGAGATAAGTCTATGAGCATCAGGTGGAGGATGTTAAGAATGAACCTTTGGTATTTGGTGAAGCCATGGTGAAACCTTCAAAATGATGTGTAGGTTGGAATGCAGGCGATGAATGTATGGTGGTAAAAGGACTTGCTACCCCACTTGATTGGTATTTAAGTAGAAATGAAAATTTGATGTTGTGATAAAAATATCTAATGACCAAGTGTGGTGGAAAAATGAGTCACTATGGGATATTGGGTAGATCCCAAAAATGCCACCATTGATGAGTTATGGAAAGGAGGGGTAGTATTGACCTAGCAATAATTCCCAAAACCCTACCAATAAAAAATACAAAATTTGGCTAAGTATCATAGCATTAGGATAAGTGTGCACTCATGGACATTAGGCGGCTCCCAAAATACCACCATAATAAAAAATAGGTGGGAAAATTGGATGTATGTGGGACTTGACCAAGCCTCAAAACCCCGTTGCATAGCATTATTAAAAGTTGCCTAAGTATAGGATCTAGAAAAAAAATGGGCATCCATCATATCTCTAAAGGGGCCCAAAATCCTACCAAGGCCAGAAGACTATTGCGGATCTCGAAAGCCTGCCCTAATGGAGAAATATGTCATGCAAAATTTTAGGGCTTTAGAAAATAACGATGGATCCCAAAAGTCCACCAAAGCTAAAATCCTTGAGACATCAGAGAGTCTCAAAAAGAGGAAAGCAATGGGCTCAATTACAATAATGCACGATGAATAATTGGTAAGAAGGTGGTCCAATACCCATCCTATGGGTAATAGGTTGAGCCTCAGGTCCATGGAAGTAGTCACTTTAGGAGGTCCACTCATGCACTTAATAGCTAATTTCTTTTAGGTACTCGCAGATAAAATTTATAATCCATCATAGTTTTCAGGCAAGTCAAATCGATCAAGGGTTTAGATTCACACAACATAGCCCATCTTCTCCTAATAGCTACATTCAAACACATTTTGTAGAGGATCATAATAGATTTGTAGCATGGTTAATCTCTTAATGTAGCCTCCTTCTTTGACCTACCATCATGAATGCATGTAACAACATTTATTGTAAAGGCTATATATACCAAAATACAAGTCATTCTAGGATTTGGCTCTTTAGCTATTACAATCTACATGTAAAACTTGGAACATTCTAAAATACAAGTGGATCATTGTTTTGCCTCCAAAATTTCTCATGTATGTATGAATATTTGATTGTTTATTTCTTCTAGAATTAGTTGGATGACTTTGTTTTAGTTTTACATTTTGGATTTTATGCACTTCGTTCTCTAGTTCTAGAATTTGCAATCAAATTGTGTGTTAATTATTAAGGGAAAATATTGATTGGTCTATTATATGGTTCATGAAGATTTTATGTAATGTTTTAAGTTTAGTTGTGCATGTATTTTTATGTGGCTGAATCCATACCCCTATAATTTCTAGCTTCAACTTTGTTTATTTTCTTTTAGCACTCCTTTTCCTAGGTATAGTTAGCTAGGATTCTCAAGGATTTGACCTTCTTCAAATATTGACCCATACAACCGCCTGTCTTTGTAGTGATTCAAAGTTGGTCAAGGTCTGTGGGCACACAAAAATTTCCGTTAGACAAAATTTTGACCAACAATTCCTCATGATCCAAGTCCACTTAGTAGTTTTATCAAAAAACCCTTCTTTAAGTCCTATCATCAAATTTTAAAAGCATATTCTTGGTTGCTCCAAAAAAAAATTTCTTTGAGAGAAGCTATAGAAGCCAAACTGCCACAAAAAATCAATAAAGCAACAAATATTCACACCCATTCAAATACCATGTTATAATTCATAGTAAATTCTATAAATAAATGGAATCAACACATTAACTATTATTGCTAAAAATAAAATACACAAAGAAATGCACATAATATATGGGGGTGTCCATGGGCACCAAATAATATCACTATCAGAGAATGGAATTACACTTCAACTAATAATGAAATGGTTGGTAAGATGGGGTATTTATACCCAAATACAAATTACCTTTAGTTCAAGGTTATGATATAGACTTTAAGGATTAAAATAATAAAATATTACAAAAATACCATTTTCAATGTTTATGAGGATCCAATAGGATTATATGAGCAATACAATACAAAATTTGGTCATTGCCTCAAGAGAAGCTTAACCACCACACTTTCAAATAAGAGGAACCTAAAACATAGTCTCCTAGTTATGGAGTTATATAGCCATATAATGATGGGGGAAATGGTAAGATTTTTTATACCGCCATTTGGGTAAGAAAATATAGTAAACCCACTAATACTATTTTTCATGAAAAATTAATAAAGGTATGTACACAAAAATCTGTTCATAATCTACATTTGACCATCTAACTAAAGATAATAAGAAGATGATATATTCAATTAATTATCACCAATAGTGAATAATTCCTTCCAAAATTTATGGGTAAAAACACACAATTACTAGCAATGGACTTGGGTATGCCATGCAATATGAAAATAGAATAAAAAACACCATGGTAACATTATTTCCAATGAAGGGATGTTGTAGGGTATAAAAATGAGCACAATCTAAAAGTTTATCCACTACTATAAATATCACCATTTTTCCTTGGATATGGAAAGACCCTCATTTAAATTCATGGAGATGTGCTACCATTGGCAATCAATAATAGGCAAAGGTTGTAGCAAGCCAAGATATTTAACAATTTTTCTCTTATTTCATTGACATATCTCAAATTTAGACATTAATATCTTAACATTTGATTTTAATCATTTGCAAGAAAAGTATTGCTTCACCTACTAGTAAGTTTTAAGAAATAAGAATATTCAACTATAGGGGATGCATGCAATTTCTATAGAATACTTGTCTTGATAATGGATGATCTATGAATATAAAGGAAATATTTCTTATGGAAAAATCCATCAACATATGAGAATAATGAAGGAGGTGAGGATATAGTCTCTACATCATGAAGGATGTAAGCAGTCTCCAATTTTTAATGATAGTCCTTTCAAAGCTATGAAAACCACTATGAAAGGGGATTAGAGATGGCATTGACACTAATGACATCCTCATGTTTGTGATACAAAGAATCAACCACTATATTCTCATTTCCCTTATTGTACTCAATGGAAAAATTATAACCCTATAACTTGGTCAACCATTTATTCTATTTAGTACAAGAGAGATATTATTCTAGGAAATGCTTAAGGTTGTTGTGGTTGTTCTTGATAATGAAGCATCATCCCAATAAATAATGCTTCTATTTTTCTACACCATGCAAAATAGATAACATTTCATTATCATAAGTGGATCAACACATATTCTTATTAGATATTCTCTTGCTTTCAAATGCTAGGGGGTGTTCATCTTATATAAAAAACTCCAATAAATGTGCATAAGATATTACTTTCAATGATAAATTTTTGGTTGAAATTAGGAGTAGCAAGAAGAAAAGCGGTACACATAGCCTCCATCAGGGGATTGAAGTCTTGGGAAGTTACTTTCAACCAACCAAAACCATAATTCTTATTGAGAGTGGTGAGTATAATTGCAATCTAACTATAGTTATGGATAATGTTTTGTAATACTAGGTTAGAACTAAAAATCTATGAAGTTGCTTAAGGGATATAGTCCTAGGAAAATCTTGTATGGATTTGATCTTGTTCGGATACACATTGACCCCTTCTTAAAATAATATATATCCCAAGTATTATATGTCAGGTACCTCAAGGGAACACTTCAACCTCTTGATAAAGGGTTGTTCCCTTTGCAAGAGGTGGATAAATTGGTCAACATGAACAAAATGAGCTCTCCAGTACTTGCTATAAACTAAAATATCAAAGGCTAGCATAAAATTACAAAGAAAATAATTAAATATAGAATTTGTGAGACTCTAGAAAGTAGAAGAAGCATTACTAAGATCATATGGCATGACTAAGAACTCATAATGACCCTCATGGATGCAAAAAGTAGGCTTGGGGATATCCTCTTTTCTAATTTTAATTTGACATAATCCAAAACATAAGTAAAAATTTATAAAGTATTTAGCACCATGCAGTTCATCCAACAAATCATCTATAATAGGGAGAAAACTTATTTATGGTGATCTTATTGAGAGGTCATAAATCAAGGCACATGTACCAAGAATTTTGTTGGCATTGCACCATGACCATTAAAGAGGAAAAATGATTAATGTTTAGAAAAATATTATTTTTTGCTAATATCTCATGAACCAAATTCTCAATCTTAGAATTTTAGATCAAGGGATAGCAATAAGGTCAAAAATTTGGAAGTTGACTTCCCAAAACTAAATGGATGGCATGAGCATGTATGCAATTAGGGGGAATACCCATGGGTTCACTGAAGAAGACCTCATGGTAATCAACAATAGTATACAAGTCTAAAGGTAGAGATTAATGGAGGGGATTAGAATACTGGACTTCTATGCAATTGAATTAGGAAAATAACCCATTATTTACTTTCTTTAATATCATTTTTGTGTTATGTTATTTGACCACCTTAGTGTAGAGGGAGGAAATAGCCCACTACATAAAATTCTCGGTAGATCTGTTGGAAGATAAGGTAACCATGAGGCTATTATTTCTCTACACTTAGGGGCTTGGGGATTGAAGGGTTCACCATGAGTGGTTTAAGGACTTACTTCAAATATGGGATGGAAAGTTTTATTTGTTTATTAAAAAAACCTATGTTTGGCCTTTTAAAATAAACTATTACAACAACTAAGGAAATATTATACACTAAATGCATTAAATACAGATGTAGACAAACAATGCTACCCTAAGAATGATTCTTTATTTTGAATGAAACTATTCCTAAGATAACATAAATGTAACTTTTTATTTTTAGGCAAGGGCTCAAGAAAATATGCACAAACAATCTAACCTATGATGCAACTACATGCACTTTTATTTAATACCTAAATGACACAGTTTTTTCTATTGTGATCTAAAGTGAATTTTTCAATTTTAATTAAGTGTCCTAAATGTGTTTTTATTTTAATTTTACTCTAATTATAAGAAAAAAAAAATAGATTTAAACATACAACAAACAACCTACTAGACTAATGGAGCACTTATTTTTGGATGTTTTTCCTTGCACTTGAACTTGCATCCCAAATCCTATAGCTACAACTTTGGATAAACATGTACATAGAAATAGAACTAAAATAAATATGATTAGTGTTTGGGGGTCTACTTAAGCCATTGTATGGATGAGCTTGTATGCATGATAGTCAAGCTCCCTTGGTCCCTTTAGTTGACCATAATAGAAAAATATTATTTGACCTTTTGGAATGGTGAGCATGCATGCAAGAAAAAGGTTAACAATATGCAAAGAAAAAATGTAGAGATACAAAGACATAAACATAACCAAGGAAGCAAAAATTTATAAGATAAGATGTAGATTTATAATGCAGTCAAGAATGAAAACTAAATGATTTAAACATAAAAAATACCCTAAATGCAAATGATCCTAAGTGCACTTAAAATGAAAGCAGTGATGCAAATGCAACTTAAGAAAATGCAATGACTCTAAAGAGCACAACAAGCAATAAAAAGATAAATATAGTAAAGTATACTTTATTGCTAAATGAATGCAAGAAAATGAAACTTTATTAAAACAATAATGATTAAATTAAATGAATGCAATAACAAATATTGAAATAAACTATGTTAAAATGGATGCACAAATGAAATGCAAAACCCTAAAAAAATCATGAATGCAATTAAATGATCTATGCTAAAATAGAAATAAAATAAAAACAACAATGATTCAACTAACAAAATGAATGTAATTAAAATGAGCTAAATTAAAATGAATGCAAAATTATTAAACTAATAAATAGTGAATGCAATTAAATGATCTATATTAAAATAGAAATAAAATAAAAACAACAATGATTCAACTAATAGAATGAATGTAATTAAAATGAGCTAAATTAAAATGAATGCAAAATGATTAAACTAATAAATAGTGAATGCAATTAAATGATCTATGCTAAAATAGAAATGAAAAGCAAAAAATGAGGGGTTGAAAGCAAACCCAAATGGTAAGCTTCTCTCCCCTTTTTGTGTCGATGGAGTTGAAGAATGCTCTTGGTATGCAATCCACCATCACTTGATTTCCACTAGTTCACAATTGTACAAGAGAGCATTGAAGAAGAACAAATTTGAGAATAAATTTTCCAATGGAAGAGAGAGAGGGAGCACTCAAAGATAGAAGATCATAAAAAAACATGGGACCAAATAAAAAATGAAGAATAGAACATAGTAGAAAAAGGGAGATCAACCCCTCTATTTATAGAGGGTTTAGAGGGCTTAGGCAGGAAAACAAAAATTAAAAGAAAAAAAATTAAGGCAAGGTTGGCCATGAGGGTTTTGGGACCTTGAACGGCCTAAAATTTTTGAAAATCATGTAAATCACGATAGCTAGATGCATGAGAAATTTTTTTATATTTTTGGGGACCAAGTGATTTTAAAATGGGATAAAATTATGCTCATTGAAAATCTCTTTTTGATCCTGATTCAATGGTAGTGGTTTTGGGAGGAATGAAGAAAAATTGATAGGATAAAAGTTGGATCAAATATGACCTTAATTTTTGAAGCAATAAATGCTCAATTTCAAGTCTTTAAAAAGTTTTTTTTGGTTTGGTTGGTTAGAGGGTTGATGTACAAGGATGAATTGATTAGAGTTATGAAAAGTGGATCAAATTTTAATGTCTACAATTAGTAGGAGTTTTTATTTCATGTAGATAAATGACCTCTTCATCTTCTACCGATTTGAAATATGACTATTATAGATTAAAAGTACTTTGAGCTACAAGACTCATTGCGCTCCCAAGATTACATTTGAACTACCTAGATTCATGGTGTGAATATGGCCAGAACAAGTATAACCTCTCATATATATTCTAACCCTAGCATATGATATACACATTGATTTTTATCCCCAATTATAATTAACACTTCGAATTTATCTTAGGTTGTAGTATACATCCCCCAAAATTTCATTGTTTTGTTATAAATAAAGTTATATATACTACATGAATCAATCAACATAATGATATATTGATATTTTATGAAGCATTGGATATTTATGGTATGTTGAGCTTAGATACCATTATGGAAAACATGTAGAGAGCCATGATATCAAATTCATGTTTAAAATCCATTACTTTAATTGATGACTCTTATTGTGAAAAATATTGATATTTATCCTCTGACACTATTTTTTTCCTCAACTTCCACTAGGAAGTTATGTTGCTCTTCATAATTTTGTGTTTGGGACTATATCTACTCCCTACATCCTAGGTGTTGTGAACCCCCATAATGCAGATCTTTTTTGGGTGCATCTAGTACCCTATGCCTCACTTGGGATGCCAATCTTATGAAGTCTAGGGAGCGTGGGATGTGGATCATTTGGGTGACCTCAAATACTTTTTATCGAGGATGGTTTCTTGTATGGGTGTAATCTTTGATGCTATTTCCCCTATACTAACCTAACCTATTAGGTTCTTTCCATGGAAAATGAAAAAGAGAGAAAATCAAAAAAAAAATCTAACTAGCCGAAGCTACAAGTGGTGAAGCACCAAAGATTACAATTCCTAGTTTTCACATCAATGAGATGAATGAACACATGAATCATATATCATAGCAAAATTGAACATTGTCCCAATAATGCATGTCAGCAAATCAAAATCATTCCTATGAAATCCAAGACAAATACTAGTCAAGCCCCCCATAGAAAGATAACATGAATACTCAAACTAGGACATAAATACTAGAATAGTCATAACTCATTGCATTCATGTTAAATAATATTATATACATACATAATTTAGAGAGGCTCAGTAGCCTATACATGCAGTTGGCCCAAGGATTGAGTGTAAACTAATATATAAAATAGAAAGAGGAGGAAAAATTACTCAAGGTTAGATATTAGACATGACAACAATTCAACCTCTGAGAATACTAGTACTTATAGATAAAATCAAGAACTTTTCCCTCTCAAAATTTAAAATTCCCACTTTTAAAATCCACATTGATGGTTTATAGTATTGAGGTCTCTAGATCTTAATTTATTCATGTCACCCATACTAGAAATATATTATGGAGATTTATTACCATTAATATTCTTACGTTTGTGGTCACTCCTCAATAGTTATCATGATGATGTTGTTAATGGTGTACTTTCCTACAAAAGGGAGATTTTACATCCTAGAAGAATGAACACCTCAACCTAATGTGTGGGGTTTGGGACTATGACCTTTATTGGGGGGTTTGGGAGACCAACATCCTTCCATGCAGGGTTTTAGGGGTGGTATCTCCCAAAGAAAAATTAGACCTCCTAATTTTTTGGATCATGGATGGAGGTATTATAAATGAAATTCAGTTTTCACCACTCTTTTATGTGTTATTTCCTTTTAATATTTATTGAAGTTGTAGTCTTCACCCTTTATGCATATTTTATCCATTTGATACATCTTGTAGCTAAATTTTCCCTTGCTATGATCTATGTTTTGGTTATCATAGCTAACCCATGGCTACCTGATATATCAAATTTTTGGGTGTACCTAGGTTCATCCTTCTTTATATCCTAATTGCTTTATATACCTCTACTTTGGGTCTTCACCTAGTCTTTGATTATACCTCCTTGTTGTGAATCCTAACCATGAGGGTTTGATTACCAAGAGTTTTGTACTTGTCCTTGCATGTACTTTTCTTTGGGGATTTGGTTCCTCTAGTTTTTCCTTGGCTCTCATTCAAACCTCAAATGTCTTGCTTACTATTAGGGCTACCTCACTCAAAATTGGTCCAAGGTTATACTCCTTCCAAATGTAGTGATCATTCACTATAGTTTGATCTTGTTTATGGTGAAAATAATATTTTTAATAGAGTTTGTAATGCTCATAATTATAGTTATTAAAGTAAAATCAATAAGGGTTAAAATAATACCATGGTTGGGTATAAGACATTTGGATCTTCTTTTATACTATCATAGTCACATGTTACATGCTTCCTCAAGGGTTATGGATCATGTATATTTACCTTCTCTTTGATGTCATCCTTAAGGCCATGGTAAAATTATGAGACTACCATTGTTGGATCCAAATGAAATATATAGGTAAGTAGTCCCATAAACTTTATGTAATAATCCTCAACCAATCCTATTTGTTTGGTTTATGTCAACTATATCATATATGAAGTACAAGACCCTATTGAGGTATATTACACTATTTGGTATATGCTAATGTACCCCCATGGTGCCTTCATGGTAAATTTATAAATATGTAATATATTAGGATTGATTTTATAATTAGAGTGTGATTTATATTTTTCCTTTTATGTAAGTTTCAATATGCAAGAAATGCACAAATGTCATGTAAGTTACAATGCAATAGTATATTGAGAGAATGTGCACAAGTGTCTTGTATGTAAGAGTGCAAATATGTAATGTAAGGATGTGCACAATTGTCCTATATTAGGAGTGCATGTAGAAGTATAAGATTCTAAATAACACAAGATTATACTGAGAGGGGGGTTGAACAGTATACGACCACTTTATACATTTCTTTCCAAATCAATATTATGTAATGTAAAGATAGAAATATAAATAGCAATATTCAAAGCAATGCACAAACAATCACACACAATAGAGACACCACAATTTACTTGGTTCAACCAATGTGGGCTACTCCACGGAGAAAATATTTCACTAAAATTTTCTCAATCAATCTCTTGGGAATCCTTTCCCTATTACAATGTTTATGGACCTCTGTCCAAATGAGATACCAATCCCCTTAATAAATTTTGTGGATATCTATCCATAGGAGAACTCCTTTCTCCTCTTACTCCAAATGGTGATTTTCTAGAAGAATTGTTGCCTCCACTACACTGGCTAATGGATCTCTATCCACTGAAGACTCTTTTCCTCACTCAGAAGACCTGTCCTCACTTCCTTGACTAATGGATCTCTATCCAGTAGATACTATCATACTCTATACTCTGTCACCTCCAAATCTTGCACTTATATTTGTCTCAAATATTTACTAAACACATTTCATCGGTCTAGCACAAATCTGTCCTCAATCTATGTTTCTGGTCTAACACACATTTGTCCTTAAATATGCACCAAACTCTATCCTCAAATATATACTAAACACAGTCCTTCGGTCTAGCACAAATTAGTCCTCAATCTCTGTCCTCAGGCCTTAAATCAAATCTTGACTCAATCTCAAATTAACTCTGCTGGATCTGCCCCAAACCTTAACTCAAGGTTTGAAAAAATCAATCAATCAACTCTACTCTCAAGCCTTATCAAAGACTTATCTCAAATATGCCTTGTAAGATTTCACAAAATCTCACACTAATCAGTATACAAGTTCTCTCTAGAACTTGTCCAATATGCTCAATAAGTCCTCTCAAGAAATTAACCAAATCTACTCAATAATTCCTCTCAATAACTTAACCAAATCTGGTCAATAAGTCCTCTCAAGAACTTAACCAAATATACTCTCAATATATAATGTAATCTTCCACAAAATCTTACTCAAATCTGTCCATAAGTCTTCTTAAAGACTTACCTCAAATCTGCTCAACAAGTCCACACTACAACTTGTCCAATCTTTTTCTTGATGATGAAGGAATCTCATAAATCTGCCAAAACCACAAACACATCTTTGACAAGCTATAATATTATAAGATGATAAACTCCCTCAAAAATACAATGTAAATATCAAGACACACATACGCCTTATCACTCCATCTTCAAGAAAACATTCTTCAACATTTACAAAAATAATTCACCACTTACACCTTATAATCTCCCAATTAAAATAATATTCAATGCACTCTTCTTTTCAAAATATCTCAATCCAAGAAGTTACCTTTATCCTTTTATAACTTCAACAAATCAATGTGACACAAACACTTTATTCAAAAATAAATCTAGCACCTTATTCATCCAATTTACCAAAAATAATTATCAAATAAAAATATTTTTAAGAAACCCTTTTAACTCCCTATGACCTCATGTCAAACTTTAGGTAAAACAAAATAATCATTAAAATTTACTACATTTTCGTTGGTGGATTTTGAACTCATGACGCAACCTCAACCAGCGCCCTAGCCATGACTCCAACCACCACGCAATCTAGGTGCTCGCTTAGGGAGTAAAGAGCACCACATTCTCTATGAAGCTCCCCTCTTTTTCTAGCAACACATGTGTCATTTCCTTTGGTACTTCCAAATTAAAAACAACCACAAAAACATGTTGCCACCATGTTTCGAATGCAGGTCACCTAGTGCCCAAACACTCTAACCACTTCCCTCTTGCGACTAGGCCATGCTGCCAAAATTGCTTTTGAATTTTGGTGCTTTTAGATTTGTCTCTATTCGTTGGTACATAAAACAAAAAAATTCACTTCTCTTTTTCTGCACGAGTTCTTCAACACAATTGCATGCATAAATGTTCGAGCAAAAGGATAATTTGAATACCTCTAATGCATGGGTTTTTATATTGATTTCCTCCTTTACACATACACGTTGGTGCTTCAAATTCTCTTCAAACTTTAGATGTCGGCACTATGATTTTCCTTTGAACTTATTAATTTAGAAATTATTTAAATTCTCTTGAATTAAAATTTTTAAATTAATTCTTTAAAACCCTTTGGTTTTATTAAGGCCTTCTCTCATTGAGCAACTTTGTATAAATAATATTTATTTATAAAAATTAAACTCAATTTGAATTTAAATATTTTATAAAATAAATATTAAACCTTCCTTTAGCTTTGTAATAAGCTTACTTGGGTTTTTATGAAAAACATTTTATTTTAAACCTTCAAACTTATGCTTCCACATAATATTAAAAATATTATGAAGCCCTTTTGCCTTTAACATTTGCATTGTTCCTCTTGACCTTTTGACATCATCAATATCTTATTAATGACAACTTCGTACGTTGACATCAATGATAAATTTGACTCAAAATATCCAACAATCTCCCCCTTTGTCATTGATGGCAACCAAAATTCTTTTTACAAAAAACCTAAACTTTCATTTGTTCTGTTCCCCCTGGCTCAATTCTCTCTCCTTTTTATTCCTTTTTACTCAAATACCAAATCTCTCCCCTTATAAAAATCTCTCCCCTTTGAAATCAATGGCAAAGGGTCACCTTTGGGGATCAAGGCTAAGAATAAGCCTCTTAGATTAGCCCCTCCCCCACCTCCTCTTGAGGTGGTTAATTCTAGGATGGGAGTATTTCTAATCCCAGAAAGCACTGTTATTTATCTTTATACTCTTTCCTTCTTATTTGATCCTTCTAATTCCTATGACTATTTATTTCCATGTCCATGTTCCTATCAATATCTACAATCTCGTCCCTATTCTTGTTCCTATTCTTATTCATATCCATGTTCTCGTTCCTGTTCATATCCATGTTCCTGTTCCTATTCTTGTTCATGTTCCTTCTTGATTCTAGAATGTCTCCTCTACACCACTTTATTGTGTGACCATCATTATTGCACTTATAACACTTAATGTTATTATTCCTTGGAGGTGAAAATGTCTTAGGATTTCTCCTAGTGAACCCATTTCTTCTATCATGAACCCTGCAATTCATTGCCTTGTGACCAAACTGATTAGATGAGTAGCAATACCCATGGAAAAGTTGTATGTTCTCATATTCATGTCTTTCATGTGTCTTGCACTATGAAGCCATGTGCCCAAACCTGTGACATGAAAAACATCTTCCATTGAATTTTCCTTGTCTTGACCTCATTTGTCTCTTAGTCTATCTTGACCTATTCTTATTTTTGTTCCATATGTATCTTCTTTATGCATTGTTCCTATTTTTGTTGAACTCTCTGTTTTCCAATTCATCCTCATATGTCTCACTTTCTCTTACACTGTCTTCTTCTGTAGTATCTTCATCTGAAGTTTCTTCTCCTCCAGAACTTGAGGTTGACTTTCCTTTCCATTTCTTCTATCCTTGTTCAAATCTAAGACCTGTTTTTCTTGATGTAGGATTTTGTATCTTGATGAACTTATCCAAGTTCTTTGAGATATTTTTGAACCCTTTTAGCTTGACTTTGGAGTCCCCTAAATCTTCCCTTAGTAGTACCACTTCTTGTGCTAACTTTTCACATTCTAATATCTTTGCTTCTAACTTATCCTTGAAATTATTTGTCTTATCCTTTGATTTTTCTAGATCCTCTATAAGCATCCTTCTCTCTTAATCACATTCTTGAAACTGAATTTCAAGTTTAGATTTTTACTTTCTTACCTTCTTCACTGTGTCAAGGGCATAGATAAGTTCTCCCTTGAGATCATATCCATATTTATCTGAATATTCCTCTATTTTTTTACCTTTGTTTATATCATCATTTTCTTTTGGCTTGTCTTCTATAGGGTCATTTTCTTCTTCTTATAGTTCCATTAGAATATTCTCTACTGGTCCTTCAAGTGCATCCTCATATTCATCATCATTGAAACTATAACCATTCCTTGTACAACTATCTTCAAGATGTCCAAAGTTACCACATCTAAAACACTTGAGAATTACTGGAGTCCTTTTCTTAACTTGTTCTTTTTCTTCAATCATAAATAGAACTTCATCTCTATCATTATCTGAAAAACTAGCATCACTATCACTTGAGTACTTACTTGCTTTATCCACATAGTAGCTCATCTTTTGCCTTTGAAAGAAATTATTTCCTTGTCTGCTTTGTCCACATTTACTTTTCTTTTGATACCTGTATATTTTTGATTCCCTGTTCCTATGATCATGTTTTTATTCATCATTGTTATTCTTAGCTTCTTGACAGTCAGTTGCATAATGACCATACTTTCCACAATTAAAACATTTAATAGATCTTGTATCTCTAGATATTCTTGAATCTTTATTCCTTTTTCCATAATTGTCTTCTTCATTACTGGATGACTCACTGCTTGATTCTAAATTCTTACCCTTTGTCTTCTTGATTGCTTTGAAGGTTGCTTCCTTTTGGGAAATAGGTTCTTTTGTTATTAACTCAAAAGCTATAAGAATACCAAGAAACATATTTCTTGTCAAAGAATCACCATCCTTTGACTCCTCTATAGCAGGAATCGTTTCACTAAATATTTTTGGAAGAGATATTAAGACCTCATCACAAACATCTGATTCATAAACCTTAATTCCAAGTCCTTGCATAGCATTAAAAACCTCATCAATTCGAACTAGGTAAGTACTAATTTTTTTCTCATCCTTCATTCTTAACTCTTAAAATTGTCCTTTGAGATTTCGTATCTTTGTTTTCTTGACACCTTTATCTCTTTCATATATATTTTGCAACTTATCCCACATTCCTTTTGCATTTTCACAATGCATAACTTTTATTGATTTTGTTCTATGCAAACCTCTCAAAAGTGCATTCATTGCTTTTGAATTGTAATTTTGTAGAATATTACCTTCCTTATCTATAGGTGGATCAACTCAGGGATAGTATCCATTTAAAACTGCTTCTCAAACTTCATTTCCAAGTGCCTTCAAGTAGATCTTCATTCTCAAACTCAAATATACATAATCACTTCCATAAAATACTGGTACTGAATTATCTGAAGGTCCATTCTTAGAATCCATTGTGTTCTTGTTAGCTTTTCCTTCAAACTTTTAAACTCTTCCGAAGTAACCCACTCTGATACCAATTGAAGAACATAAGCTTATACTGAGAGGGGGAGTGAACATTATAAGACCACTTTTTATTTTCTTTCCCAATAAATATTATGCAATGTAAAGATAGCAATATAAATAGCAGTATTCAAAGTAATGCATAAATCATCACACATAATAGAGACACCATAATTTACATGGTTCACCTAATGTGGGATACTCCACAGAGAATATATTTCACTAAAATTTTCTCAATCAATCTCTTGGGAATCATTTCCCTATTATAATGTTTAGTGACCTTTGTACAAAGGAGATACCAATCCCCTTAATCAAGTTTGTGGATCTCTATCCATAGGAGAACTTCTTTCTCCTCTTGCTTTGGTTGGTGATCTTCTAGAAGAACTGCTATCTCCACTACACTAGCTAATGGATCTCTATCGATTAAAGACTCTTTTCCTCACTTAGAAGACTTGTCCTCACTACCCTAGATAATGGATCTCTATCCACTAGAGACTATTGTCCTTTATACTCTGTCACCTCCAAAGATTGCACTCAACTTTGTCTCAAATATCTACTAAACATAGTCCATCGATCTAGCACAAATCTATTCTCAATATATGTTTATGGTCTGACAAAAATCTATCCTCAAATCTGCATCAAAATCTATCCTTGAATCTGTACTAAAAATAGTCCTTCATTCTAGCACAAATCATTCCTCAATCTCTGTCCTCAAGCCTTAAATCAAAGCTTGACTCAATATCAAATCAACTTTGTTGGATCTGCCCAAAACCTTAACTCAAGGTTTGAAAAAATCAATCAATCAACTCTACTCTCAAGCCTTATCAAAGACTTGTCTTAAATCTACCTTGTAAGCTTTCACAAAATCTCACACCAATCAGTCTACAAGTCCTCTCTAGAACTTGTCCAATCTGCTCAATAAGTCCTCTCAAGAACTTAACCAAATTTTCTCAATAAGTCCTCTCAAGAACTTAACCAAATCTGCTCAATAAGTCCTCTCAATAACTTAACCAAATTTGCTCTCAATATGTATTGTAAGATTCCACAAAAAATTACTCAAATTTGTCCACAAGTCTTCTCAAAGACTTACCTCAAATCTGCTCAACAAATCCACACTAGAACTTGTCCAATATTTTTCTTGATGATGAAGGAATCTCATAAATATGCCAAAACTACAAACACTTCTTTTCCAATCTCAAAGAAATTATAAGATGATAAAATCCCTCAAAAATACAATGTAAACATCAAGACATAAATACACCTTATCTCTCCATCTTTAACAAAACATTCATCAACATTTACAAAAATAAGTCACCACTTACACCTTATAATCTCCCAATTAAAATAATATTCAATTCACTCTTCTTTTCAAAATAACTCAATGCAAGAAGTTCCCTTTATCCTTTTATAACTTCAACAAATCAATGTGACACAAACACTTTATTCAAAAATAAATCTAGCACCTTATTCCTCCAATTTACCAAAAAATAATAATCAAATAAAAATATTTTTAAGCAACCCTTTTAACTCCTTAAGACATCATGTCAAAATTTAGGTAACACAAAATAATAATCAAAATTTATTACCTTTACCTTGGTGGGTTTTTAACTCATGATGCAGCCTCAAACAATGCCCTAGTTGTGGCTCCAACCATCACATGAGCTAGGCACTCGCTTGGGGAGTAAAGAGCACCACATGCTCTATGAAGCTCCCCTATTTACCTAGAAAAACATGCACAATTTCCTTTGGTGCTTCCAACACAAACACAATCACTAAAACACACTTCCATCACATTTAGAACGCAGGTCACCTAGTGTCCAAACACTCTAACCACTATCCTCTTACCACTAGTCCACGCTGCTAAAATGGCTTTGAATTTTGGCGCTTTTGGATTTGTCTCAATTCGCTGGCACATAAAATAAAAAATATATCTTCTCTTTTTCCACACGAGTTCTTCAACACAATTGCACGCATAAACGTTCGAGCAAAAGGATAATTTGAATGCCTCTAAGGCATGGATTTTTATATCGATTTCCTCCTTCACACATACACGTCAGTGCTTCAAATTCCCTTCAAAATTTAGACGTCGGCACAATGATTTTCATTTGAAATTATTAATTTATAAATTATTTAAATTCTCTTGAATTTAAATTTTATAAATTAATTCTTTAAAACCCTTTGGTTTTATTAAAGCCTTATCTCATTGAACAACTTTGTATAAATAATATTTATTTATAAAAATTAAATTCAATTTGAATTTAAATATTTTATAAAACAAATATCAAACCTTCCTTTAGCTTTGTAATAATCTTCCTTTGGGTTTTTATGAAAAAACCTTTTATTTTAAACCTTATAATTTATGCCTCCACATAAGATTAAAAATATTATGAAGCCCTTTTGCCTTTAACCTTTGCATTGTTCCTCTTGAAATTTTTACATCATCGGTAGCTTATTAATGACAACTTCATACCTTGACATCAATGACAACTTTGACTCAAAATGTCCAACAATATCCCTCTTTGTCATTGATGGCAACCCAAATTATTTTTACCGAAAACCTGAAATTTCCTTTGTTCTGCTCCCCCTGGGACATTGCTCCCCTGGCTCAAATTAGAGACTATTGTCCTTTATACTCTGTCACCTGAAATCTTGTTTACCCAAATACCAAATATCTCCCCTTACACAAATATCTTCCCCTTTGACATCAATGGCAAAGGGTCACCTTTGGGCCTCGGGGATAAGAATGAGCTTCTTAGCTTAGCCCTTCCCCTGCTTCCTCTTGAGGTGGTTAATTCTGATGTGGGAGTATTTCTACTCCCAAAAAGCATTTTTCTTTACCTTTATCCTCTTTCCTTCTTATCTGATCCTTCTGATTCATCTGATTGTTTATTTCCATTTCCATGTTTTTATCTATGTCTACATTCCTATCCCTATTCTTGTTCCTATTCTTGTTCATATCCATGTTCTTGTTCCTCTTCATATCTATATTCTTGTTTCTACTTGATTATGTAATTTTTGCTCTACACCACTTTGTTGTGTGACCATCATTATTGCACTTATAACACTTAATGTTATTATTCCTTGGAGGTGCAAATGTCTTAGGATTTTTCCTAGTGAAGCCATTTATTATGTCATGAACCCTACAATTCATTGCCTTGTGACCAAATTGATTACATGAGTAGCAATACCCATGGAAAAGTTACTTGTTCCCATATTCCTATCTTTCATGTGTCCTACACTGTGAAGCCATGTACCCAAACCTGTGACATGAAAAACATCTTCCATTGAAGTTTCCTTATCTTGACCTCATTGATCTCTTAGTCTCTCTTGACCTATTTTGATTGATGTTCCATATGTATCTTCTTTGTGCATTGTTTTTGTTTTTGTTGAACTCTCTATTGTCCAACCCATCCTCAGATGTCTCACTTTATCTTACACTATCTTCGTCTGTAGTATCTTCATCTGAAGTTTCTTCTCCTCCAAAACTTGTGGTTGACTTTCCTTCCTATTTCTTCTATCCTTGTTTAAATCCAAGATCTATTTTGCTTGATGTAGGTATTTGTATCTTGATGAACTTATCCAAGTTCTTTGAGATATTTTTGAACCCTTTTAGCTTGACTTTAGAGTCTTCTAAGTATTCCCTTAGTAGTGCCACTTCTTGTGCTAACTTTTCACATTCTAAGATCTTTGCTTCTAACTTATCCTTGAACTTCTTTATCTTAGCCTTTAATTTTTCTAGATCCTCTATAAGTATCCTTCTCTCTTCATCACATTCTTTAAATTGAATTTCAAGTTTAGAGTTTTGCTTTCTTACCTTCTTCATTGTGTCAAGGGCATAGATAAGTTCTCCCTTGAGATCATATCCATATTTATCTAAATATTCCTCTATTTTTTTTTACCTTTTTCCATATCATCATTTTCTTTTGGCTTGTCTTCTATAGGGTCATTTTCTTCTTCTTCTAGTGCCATTAGAATATTCTCTTCTAGTACTTCAAGTGCATCCTCATATTCATCATCACTAAAACTATAACCATTCCTTGTACAACTATCTTCAAGATGTCCAAAGTTACCACATCTAAAACACTTGAGAATTACTGAAATCCTTTTCTTAACTTGTTGTTTTTCTTCAATCATAAATAGGACTTCATATCTATCATTATCTAAAAAACTAGCATCACTATCACTTGAGTACTTACTTGCCTTATCCACATAGTAGCTCCTCTTTTGCCTTTGAAAGAACTTCTTTCCTTGTCTGCTTTATCCATCCTTGATTTCTTTTGATACCTATATCTTTCTGATTCACTGTTCCTGTGATCCTATTTTTCTTCATCATTGTTATTTTTGGCTTCTTGACAGTCAGTTGCATAATGACCATACTTTCCACAATTGAAACATTTAACAGATCTTGTATCTCTAGATCTTCTTGAATCCTTGTTCTTTTTGCCATAATTTGCTTCTTCATCACTGGATGACTCACTGCTTGATTCTGACTTCTTACCCTTTGTTTCTTGATTGCTTTGAATGCTACTTCCTTCTGGGGAATAGGTTCTTTTGTTATTAACTCAAAAGCTATAAGAATACCAAGAAATATATCTCTTGTCAAATAATCACCATCCTTTGACTCCTCTATAGCATAAATATTTTCACCGAATATTTTTGGAAGAGATCTTAAGACCTTATCATAAACATCTGATTCATCAACCTTCATTCCAAGTCCTTACATAGCATTAAAAATCTCATCAATTCAAAGTAGATAAGTACTAATATTTTCTTCATCCTTCATTCTTAACTCTTCAAATTGTCCTTTGAGATTTTGTATTTTTACTTTCTTGACACCTTTATCTCCTTACATATATATTTTGCAACTTATCCCAAATTCCTTTTGTATTTTCACAATGCATAACTTTTATTGATTATGTTCTATGTAAACCTCTCAAAAGTGCATTCATTGTTTTTGAATTATAATGTTGTATAATATTACCTTCCTTATCTATAGGTGGATCAACTAAGGGGTCGTATCCATTTTCATCTTCTTCCCAAACTTCATTGCCAAGTGCCTTCAAGTAGATCTTCATTCTCAAACTCCAATATACATAATCACTTCCATCAAATACTAGTATTGAATTATCTGAATTTCCATTTTCATAATCCATTATGTTCTTGTTAGCTTTTTATTCAAGCTATTAAACTCTTCCAAAGAAACCTGCTCTAATACCAATTGAAGAACACAAGCTTGTACTGAGAGGGGGGGTGGACAATATAATACCACTTTTTACTTTTCTTTCTTAATCAATATTGTGCAATGTAAATATAACAATATCAATAGTAGTATTTAAAGCAATGCACAAATCATCACACACAATAGGGACACCATAATTTATGTGGTTCACCCAATGTGGGCTACTCCATGGAGAAAATATTTCACTAAAATTTTCCCAATCAATCTCTTGGGAATATTTTTCCTATTACAATGTTTATGGAACTCTATCCAAAGGAGATACCAATCCCCTTAATCAATTTCATGGATCTCTATCCATATGAGAACTTCTTTCTCCTCTTGCTCTAGCTAGTGATTTTCTAGAAGAACTATTGCCTCCACTACACTGGCTAATGGATCTCTATCTACTAAAGACTCTTGTACTCATTCATAAGACCTATCCTCACTACCCTGGCTAATGGATCTCTATCCACTGGAGACTAGTGTTCTCTACATTATTTCACCTCCAAAGCTTACACTCATATCTATCTCAAATCTGTACTAAACATAGTCTGTAAATCTAGCACAAATCTATCCTCAATCTTTGTTTCTAGTCTAACACAAATTTATCCTCAAATATGCACCAAAATATATCCTCGAATCTATACTAAACACGTTACTTCAGTCTAGCACAAACCAATCCTCAATATCTATCCTCAAGCCTTAACTCAAAGATTGACTCAATCTCAAATCAACTTTGTTGGATCTGCCCCAAACCTTAACTAAAGGTTTGAAAAAAATCAATCAATCAACTCTACTCTCAAGCCTTCTCAAAGACTTATCTCAAATATACCTTGTAAGCTTTCACAAAATCTCACACCAATCAATCTACATGTCCTCTCTAGAACTTGTCCAATCTGCTCAAAAATTCATCTCAAGAACTTAACTAAATCTGCTCAATAATTCCTCTCAAGAACTTAACCAAATTTTCTCAATAAGTCCTCTCAAGAACTTAACCAAAAATACTCTCAATCTATAATTTAAGCTTCCAAAAAATATTACTCAAATCTTTCCACAAGTCTTCTCAAATACTTGCCTCAAATATGCTCAACAAGTCCACACTAGAACTTGTCCAGTATTTTTCTTGATGATGAAGGAATCTCATAAATCTACCAAAACAACAAACACTTCTTTGCCAAGCTCAAAGAAATTATAATATGATAAAGTACCTCAAAAATATAATGTAAATATCAAGACACACATACACCTTATCACTCAATCTTTAAGAAAACATTCATCAACATTTACAAAAGTAATTCACCACTTACACCTTATAATATCCTAATTAAAATAATATTCAACGCACTCTTCTTTTCAAAATAACTCAATTCAAGAAGCTTCCTTTATCCTTCTATAACTTCAACAAATCAATGTGACACAAATAATTTATTCAAAAATAAATCTAGCAACTTATTCCTCCAATTTACCAAAAAATAATAATCAAATAAAAATATTTTTAAGCAACCCTTTTAACTCCCTAAGACCTCATGTCAAACTTTAGGCAACACAAAATAATAATCAAAATTTATTACCTTTACCTTGGTGGATTTTGAACTCACAACACAGCATCAACCAACGCCCTAGCTGCGGCTCCAACCGCCATGCGAGCTAGGCGCTCGTTTGGGGAGTAAAGAGCACCACTTGCTCTATGAAGATCCCCTCTTTGCCTAGAAAAATGTGCATCATTTACTTTTGCACTTTAAACACAAACACAACCACCAAAAGGCACTGCCAAAACACTCTAACCACTATCCTCTTGCCACTAGGCCACGCTGCCCAGATGGCTTTCAAATTTTGGCACTTTTTGATTTGTCTGTATTCGTTGGCATATAAAACAAAAAAATCGCTTCTCTTTTTCGCACGATTTCTTCAACACAATTGCATGCATAAATGTTCGAGCAAAAGGATAATTTGAATGCCTCTAAGGCATGGGTTTTTATATCGATTTCCTCCCTCACACATACACGTCGATGCTTCAAATTCCCTTCAAACTTTAGATGTCGGCACTATGATTTTCCTTTGAACTTATTAATTTATAAATTATTTAGATTCTCTTGAATTTAAATTTTATAAATTAATTATTTAAAACCCTATTATTTTATTAAGGTCTTCTCTCATTGAATCAGATTTGTATAAATAATATTTATTTATAAAAATTAAATTCAATTTGAATTTAAATATTTTATAAAATAAATATTAAACCTTCCTTTATCTTTGTAATAATTTTCCTTGGGTTTTTATGAAAACCTTTTATTTTAAACCTTCTAACTTATGCTTCCACATAATATTTAAAATATTATGAAGCCCTTTTGCCTTTAACCTCTGCATTGTTCCTCTTGACCTTTTGACATCATCAGTAGCTTATTAATGACAACTTCATACCTTGACATCAATGACAACTTTGACTCAAAATGTCCAACAGATTCATGTAGATGTGTGCAAGTGTCTTAGATTCAAGTATCCATATAGTATGCAGGTGATAAGATGATAAAACAAGATTCATGGGACTTGTCATATGGAAAGAACTAGATAAGTACTTGAAGAGTAATATTACTATGGTTATATTATGGAGATAATACTCCATGAGAAAGCAATCCAAGAGAGGATATTTGAATGTAGTTACAAAGTTGTAACAAGAAGAAAAGAAATAAATCTTGTATACATTTTTAAGCAATTAATATTGTAAGTTTTCTTTATGCATAGTTCATGAATGATTTAGGTTATTTGCATTCATATTTGATTATATATGTGAATGTTTATTCAGTATTATATAGACCTTGGTATACGTATTAATTTTCTCATATAATATTCTACTCTTTATTATTGATATTTTGACCTTTAATATTGTGGATATTTTATATTGGGACCTATGATATTTTGTGGTAGTAAGGCTTTAAAATCTAATGGACCCTTTATCAAACTTATGGTGGAATAACGCTTTGAAATAGATACATAAAAAAAAGTTTTTATATTAGTGGATCTACGACAACAACCACTAATGAGCATGAGTTTTCAACTTAGTAGAAACCAATATGGCATGACCATTTTTTGGCACCTGGTATATATTGATGATGATATCTATCCTATATATCCAACCAGGTGGGTCCTTACCCATAAAGGTTAAATTTTTTATTCATGGAATAGGAATATCATAAGATAAAGCAACTAAATTAACAACACCTCCTACACAAGGATCAAGATAAGTATCAAACCTTTAGTTATTCCACCCACACTTGGAACAGTTTCCTTGGTAGCATAGGGACCCATGTGATTGAAATGGAAACTTGGAGGTTTATGCTTGAACTATAATTATTGGTATATATTGATGTCTTGATACTAGAAGATATTTAGATCTATTTCCTACAATGTACCCTATGTGTATGGCATAGAGAGTTTTTGGAACTCATGGTATAGGGAATGCTCAGAATGGGTAGGATCCAAATAGTGTTGGATTAAACCTAGGGTTGACTACATGCTTACATGGATGTCCTTGATGGAGGACAAAATTTTTAATAGATTGAAATGATTTTTTTTATAAGATAAAATATAGGTGTATAGATTCACATTAACTACATCGAGTAAAGTACTACCAATTGGAGGAGTGGGAGGGATGAGAGGAGAAGTAGCCATGACACCTAAAGAAGAAAGGACACATGGGTCAAAGTTCTTGATACCTATAGGGATATTATGATGCTTACCAATATTTTTAGGTTATTGTTGCTTTCTATTCAAGAATGCATCCTTAGGTAGATCAATATGATGTAAACACTTAATTGATTTATAACTAGTCAATAGAAGCAAAGGGTTTATTCATACATTAATAACAAAAGAAAAATTACGAATATACCCTTTTAGAAAAAGTGTTGCTAAAGGTACCCCTTATTTTTATTGGATCTACGAAATGATCACAATGATATAGATCTCTTGTAAGGTTCCCAATTCCTTTCATGCTCTTTTTTAATCAAGTTTAAGAAAAGAAAACAATGACTAAATTATTATTTATAGAAGAAAAATGCACAAAACGATGGAACCTAAATTTAACAAAAAATATCTAGACAAAACAAAGTGGATTTGGATGATGAGGTTCTAAGATGGTTTGCACACATTTATATTGATATTTTGCATCATTATAAGGCATTATGATCGAAGCTCTAATACCACTTATAATAAAACAATTTCCAAAAATATAGTAACAATAGTAGATATTTAATAATGCATAAAAGAACACATTCTCTAGAATAGTAAATCAAATTCAAAAGCAAGAAATCAAAAAATGAGTAATAGATTCCATATTCCAAATTAGTAAAAATCATATCCACTTGGAGAGGAAAATGTCTCATAGCCACTTAAAGAGGATAAAGTCTCATATGCACAATAGAGGTGACTTAAGATATGCTAATCTCTCAAAAGCAACATAACTCCTCTATTTATAGACTAACTCAAATAATAAATCTAACCCTAATGTTCAAGGGTCGGCTAACCTAATCATAGGACCCAAGCTAACAATCTATGTGGCTAATTAGAACCATTATATTCTCCTAGTTCTACACATAGGAGAAATCCAATTCCTAAATCTTGTCATATTAGTCTTATTCATCATACTTATTTTCCTAAATATTCACCTACAAATGTTATATCCAATTAGAGACCTAGATTTTAATCCAATTCATTTCCATGAGGTTTATACCAAATTTGAAAAGTGTATCTTCAATATTATAAAATGCCTATTCATAAATATATGATAACATGGTAAGAACCCTTATGAAAATAGATGCAATTCTTTTCAAAAATGGCATTTACCTTACATTATTCTTGATGTTAACACTTCAAAAAATTACATTGCATATACTTTTGATGATACTACTTTGGAGGCTTGTCCTTGTAATTATCTTAGTTTTCCATTCTATGCATAATCCCCTTGGGGGAATCTTCCCACTCTCCTAGCCTATAGGGGTCAATCTCCATATTGATACATTTCATAATATTTTATCATTATATTAGGTTTTAACCAATTTTAAAGGATTTTATAGAATAAATGATGGTTAAATATCATTTAATCATTATTAAATCATTTATATTCCCCTATTGTCATACAGGGTCTATCTATAAAATATTTTTCATATTAATAGCATTATTGGAAAATATTTTTGAGTTGTAATATGAATTCATGAAGTTTTTTCTTATTACAAAATAGATGAAATCAAAGTTTCATCTTATTTTTTAAGTAAAAACGAGTCAAAATCTAGCAAAATCTTGTCATGACAATATTGCATGTCATATTCAAGACTTATCTTTCAAAATATTTCTAACATATGATTTCTATTACCATGGGTTATATTTTTCCTACAAAAACGATGTGCAAAAATATTCTTAAAATGATAAGAGTGACTTCCTAAAGTGGTTATATGACCCCATACCTATTATAGAACTAGTACCAAGGTTTAACAATGTATCTCCACTTGGGGTTTTGTCCTTTTAGAAAAATATAATTATTACTAAAAAACAAAAATGCACTAGAAAATAAGAAATAGTCACATCAAGACATCTGTGCAAACAAAGAGCACATGAAAAACTATATGGCAAAAGGAAAAAGGGAGAAAACCCATTTGAGATACAACATATGAGTAGCTCTCCTTATATTTGGCATCATACTAGGATATTGTTATCATTTTAATATTTTTATGACATTCATTGTCTTGACTTCTCACACTATTTATTGATGATTAGATTAATTATTACATTATCTCAATTATAATATTCATCTTACATGATATTTAATCATGAGAGTCAAATAATGAGAGTTCATGCATTATATATTTACACTTATCCTACATGGATGAATAAGTTCGTGTATTATTATATTTTAAGCATCCTTTGTCAAATATTATTCAAGCATTTTTACGTAATGAGCATCCTTTATGGATCTAGATTTGAGCATTACATTTTGATTATCCTTTATGGATTAATATTTTAGCATTTCCTATTGAGCATCCTATATGTATTAAATGAGCATTCATTATCGAGTTCATTTATTATTTGGCTTACATCATGGCAAAGATGATAAATTTATTATACTCAAACAAGGTTCAAAATTTTTACAATCAAGGAGACTAAACTTGTGATTCCCAAACCCAAGTTCATTATCCTTTCAGACACTTTTTTTAATAGGTTGAAAAGCTAGGGGTACATCGGGGGCTACCCTCCTTGTGAACTGAACTTGGATCTCTGCTAGGAGAGCCAAATACCTTTTGTCATTGCAATGTCCCTATCAAGACTATAAAAACCATTGACATTTTTATTAGGATATAAGGGGTTTTAGGGTCCCCAAACCTGTACATCAAGTTGTGTAAGATAGTACAATATGCTACAACAACCTTACAAAATACTATCATCCACTTACTACTACAACTAAACCTTAGAATATTGCATATCGATAAAACAACTTCCAAAACATGACAAATTAGTAGACCACTTCCAAAATAAAAACTATAGCTACCACCCAATCATAACAAAAATAATAGTCCAGTATCATTGGATATGTTATGGAGTTTGTAGTCAATGGGTCTTTTATTTGTTTTTCTTCTGTAGCATAGATTCTTCCTCTTTCAGAGTGGCAAGATCTAAGAATGCATTTTTACACTTCAAGCTCTTGAGGTAATATCTTGGTATGATCTTGATTTTGAAAAATTGATTGTCACTAATTATTTCATAATTAGATTCAATAATATTATTTGAGGTGCTAATATTTTATGTGGAACTGATTGGATGGTATTTAGTAACCATTTATCTTTTATTAATGATTTGATTCAAATTCTCCTTTTGGGGTTGAGTCTTTAATTACTCATTTGATTCTTGTTGGACAATTAGTGCAATTGGAGGATGAGCTTCTTCCTTGTGAACTAGGATGTTTGAAGGTTTAGGATCATTTGTATGCAAGGCCTTCTCCTCCACCAAGGAGGAATCATAGCATGATCGGATGATCGAGCATCTCTTCTTCAAGTGACCATATTGCTAACAACCATAACATCTTAGGAAGAAGTTTTTATATTCAATATCTTAGATTCATTCTCCTTTTTTTGAGGAGATAGTAATGGATTGAGGCCAAGGAACTAAAATATCCTTCCAAAAAACCAATCTTGCTTTACTCACATTAATTTTACTAGACAAATTTTTCTCTATTTAGGCATCCATATATTGGAATGCACCAATGGTGTTACCAATTTTGATGAATATCTTCTCTCCCTAAAAATCTATAGGGAGAGAATATAGATTCAAATTGGGAATCCATCAACTTCTATAAGGGTGTTGAAACTGGGAGTCCAAGGTCGTATATAGACACCCCTTTGTCCAAAAAACTAATTGTATCTATAATAGATTACTCTATCTCTATGAAATAAATAAAATAAAGGAAACCAAAAAGAATTTTTGGGTAATAGAGTTACTTGAAATGTATTGGACCAACAAAGTTTAATGTATCCTTTGAGCTCCTCTAGGCCTGGTCTTTTGCCCTTGAGTTTGCAAAAAAAATTAGGCTTCATGATCAATCATATCCAACCCAAATTCATCCTCTAAAATTCTGATAGAGGGAAGAGGTTCATCAAAAAGCTCCACCTGCAAACCCAAATATCCCTAAGAGATATTTCTTCTGATTGAAGAGGCTTTCTCACAGATTGAAGAGCGACTAATATCCTCTTGAGTATAGTGAGTGGGCTACGAACAACCCTCTTTATACAATGCTTTATTACACCTAGGGTTTTCATCCCTTTCACTTTGTTCCATCCTTATGTCCTATTTAGAACATAAATCAAGTTACAAACAACCCTCTTCCTAAAAAACTTGACTACACCTAGGGTTTGTACCCCTTTTGCTCTATTCCATCCTCATATCCTTTTGAGTATAGCGAGTGGATTACGAACAACCCTCTTCTTGCAACACTTGTCTACACCTAGGGTTTTCACCCTTTTCTCCTTTTAGAAACTTTTATTATATTAATATTGATTTATTTCTATCCCTTGATAAACATTTAATATGTAATGATTTATAATTCTCTTTATTATTTTTATAAATAGCTTCACAAAGTCCTTTCTTATTCAATTTGCATACATAGTTTATATGACATACACTTGATTAATTTATTACATGATATGATCCTACTCATTGCATCTTGCAAGAAGGTTATACCATTTATAGTTCTTATATACCTAACATTGTCCCAAGTATTGAGTTAGAAAAAGAAAAAATAATATACATGCATTGAAAAATGAGATGCATAAGAAAAAAGATACTAAGTGTATGAAAATATAAAGAACATGATCCAAAAATAAAGAGGTATGTATATCAAAAGTGATATACTTAAGTTGAATGAGAATCACTTGTTAGAGTATATTAAATTATTTGGAATTATGTAATCATTAGGTGGATAATTATTAGTATTATTATTTATCATATGCAAATAATAATAGAAACATGAGAGACATATCTCCTGTGACATTGAATATAAAAATGGAAAGACAATTCAAGGTAAAATGCCAAGAGCTATAGATATCGAAGAGTCTCCCAATGTGAAGGGACTCTATGATGTATAAAATTATGACTGACTAGAGAGAAATGCAATGGAAAATATGTTTCAAATATTAATCAATATGAAGTGTAATATTATTGCAGAGCATATGTGCTTATACTATGTTGTGTCTTTATATTTAAGTTCTTATGAGAAATGGTATATGAAATAAATTATTCTTAACCTCCATTTCCAACTTTTGGTATAAGAGTAGGTGAATATTTTGAGTTTTGAGGTTGATTTTGAGGGGACAAACATGCCCTCAATTTGCTATTGGTGGAGGATTGAGAACAATCTAAAGCATTATGCCATAAGTTGAAGAGAATAATCTAAAGCATTACATAAAATATTGAGTACATTTTTTTCTCATAATTTATTTTCTTACACTTTCTTTCTCTACCTTATTCTACATTTATTTAAAAAAATTGTAGCACTTATTCCTTGAATCCACTTGTGTAATGTTAAATGCTTTCCCTTGGTATGAGTCCTTGGTCAATATAATTGCTAAGTTGAGCATAACATTAATATTTATGACCAAGTGCAACTCAAATGGCAAACCCCAAAGTAATTGTCCTATTATGTGAGCTAAAATCTTGCCTGAAAAGTCCCAAAGAAGCCTTATGTATCTTGCATTTTTCTTCTTCGTGTGTAAGACCAAATATATTATTTATTGTTTACTATATTGTCTTGTATATTCTTGCATTTTTTATGTGCTCTCCTAGAATTTGAAGAAATATCATGCCCTGTTCTTATGCCCTTCTTTATAAGGTTTAAAATATAAAAGAAAATACTTGTACATGTCAAAATCTTTATCTTATTCTATTCACAAAATTTGATTGGCATCCAAAGGAAAAGAGAGATGAATTATCTCTTTGTAGAATGAATTATTCTATTTATAATATGAAGCAAGATTTAATATCTTTGAATAATAGAAAAACACATAATAAGCTACAAATGTTGGACAATAAAAGCCTTGACTGGGGATAATGTTAATGCTCTTGAACCTTGTCGATGATATTATAGCGTCTAGAGGTCTTTTTTGTGGATGATTCTTTTAAAAGGACTAGAGAATAATATGCGATAAAATAAAAAATACAAGGTACATGCCTTTAAAATGTATTTACTTTCAAATTTATATCACAAATTGCATGGTGGAGACTTGGCTAGTGCAATTTAGTTTAAAATTGTATAAGTTCATGAGTTTGAATCTCATTGAGGTGTAATATTTGGGGCTCATTTTTTACTTAAAAAATTATGATATTTGAAAAGGAAATATTTGAGAAGAGGAAATTTTAAAAGAACATAAAAGAGAATTGGTGAACATACAAAAAATTGATAAATTTCATAAGAAATATTGAAAAGTAAGAAAAATACAAATATTATTGGGTCGATAAGAAATTTTTAAGTGGATAATTTTTGAAAATAAAAGTTAAGGAAAGACAAAATTAGAAGAGTTGAGATTAAAAAAAAATGAAAGTAAATATTAATATCTTAAAGGCCATGTCCCAACAAGGACACCACTAGAAAAAGACATTGGGATTTCCTATTTGAGACCCAAGTTCAATTCACGAGAAGGGTGGCCTTGATATGCCCCCAAATTTTCAACCTATTCGTATATATATATATATATATATATATATATATATATATATATATATATATATATATATATATATATATATATATATATAAAGAGAAAAACCCCTTTCTGGGTCGCCTTGGTCTGAGAGATCACGAACAGGGGGTTCTACACCATCAAAGTCACCCGGGAGTCGCCCACACCAACATTATCAATTGGATTTTGGATACCCAATTCAGATTTTTGGTAGGGTGGAAATTTGAACCTGGGACCTCCCTTGGAGGATTGCCCTCTCCTCTCCAACTCACCTACAACACCTGGGTCATATATATATATATATATATATATATATATATATATATATCTTAAAGACCACATTTTATTCAAGGGTTCCACATTTATTTGGAAAATTGGAAAACAATTGAAGGAAATAATTTTTTTAAATACAAGAAATCTCAACCATGTCAAATACAAAAATATTTCTCTCAAAATTTCAGTTACTTAAGGGACCAAATTTCACTCCTTGGAAAAATAAAATGAAATCAATACTTGTAGTTGAAAAACTTTGGGATATAGTCACTAGAGATGAAACATGTCCTGAATATGTCATGGGAAAATAGAAATGTAAAGAAGGAGATGCAAAAGCACTTATGTTAAGCATTTTTGGGGTGTTAGATGAAACAAAAGCACATATAAGATAGACCAAAACTTTTAAAGAATATTGGGATATACTTTATACCATATTTGAGGGGGGAAATGAGGCTACTATTTTTCACCTACAATCACAATTATACTCACTAAAATTCAGAGACAATGAAAATATAGAATACTTTATTAGAAGGATAGAAGACTTAAAATTAAAATTACACACCATGGGAGAAAATATTGAAGTTAGAATTATAGTTTTAGTTTCACTTAGAGCACTTCCTAAATCATTCAAAATATTGGTCACGTCTCTCTAAGTTTAAAAAGAAGTGTCATTTGAGGAATTAGTTAATATTCTCCAACAATATGAAGTAGAAAATCAATTAAGATATGATTTATCTAACAAGGCCCTTACATCAACAAAAAAAATCACAAAGTATTACAAAATGTCCTTCCATTTCATCTTCATCACAATATTAGCTAGAATGGAGACAAATGTATTGTTATATATGTGAAAAAGGACACATCACCAAATTTTGTAGATTTAATCAAAGACAATATTAACAAACACAAGGGTAATTGCAATATCAAGGGGAAAATAAAAAATGAAACATTGTTAAAGAGTAAAAAAAATTAGAAGAAGGATGTAAATTTGCACACAAGACTCTTATGGCAAGAGAAAATCAAAATTGTATATTATCAAATTATGAATAATTCATAAAACTAATATCATGTTTGTAATCAATCCTTAAAAAATCCAATGAAGGATACTTCAAAAAATGTGTCACAATACCTGAATATAATATAAGGAAAATGTATATGGCACTATTTACTCTAGAGATCCTAGAAGTACAATATCAAAAGCAAGTTGAATTTATCAAGAAATTGAATAAGAAGCCCAAGATGACATATAGTGACTTGAAACACATTATAGTAAATGCAAGTTGGAACACTAAGAGAAAAGATATAGCATGTAGCACAAGATATTTGAATATAGTTCATGATTATACAAAAAGTGCTTGTAAAAGTCATATTGCTAGAATTGATAGTGACAACAATAGGGATTCAAATGATGATAGGGATAGTGATAGTCTAAGTTGTGTTGAAATTGATCAATGTGATGATGAATTTGGTTATTTTGAAAGGCATACTAAAGGGATTGGTTCAAAATTGTTAAATAAAATGGGATACAAAGGTACAGGTTTGGGAAAACATGATCAAGGCATACAAAAAATCCCATTAAACCATAAACAAGGCCAAAATGTGAAGGCCTTGGATATACAATATAGGCTAATGAAATTCTAATAGGAACCAATAATACCAATTTTTTGATAGGTAACAATGAAGGTCAAATAGGTAATAGTGAATTAGGGAATAATAGAAGTAATTTTGTGACAAAAATTTGTGATAGGTAACAACAAATGTATAACAAGGAACAACAAAATCAAATGTGTGTTAGAAATCAGTCAAAAAAATTGTTAAAAATAAAATAAATAAAGGGAACAAAATTCATAGTGTGAATAGTTGTATGTGATAGAGAAATGTTGGGACCTCCATTATTGTGAAATTTATGAAGGAATTAATAATTCTCAAAAATCTTATCAATATAAAGAAAATAAAAATAACAAAATATTGTGGATGGACAAATGTGACATAGATAAAGGAAATGTTAACTTATTTTTATAAGAGAAAAAGAAATTTATTGAATGTGAAAGATAGTCTACCCATGAAAAGTATGGAAAACTTGAAATAATGATGAACCTGCATTGACAAGGATCTACAGATGAAACATTACATGGATGACTCCAAAATTATAGTTTAATGATGATTTCCTGGAGGTGATGACCTTATGGCTATTCCAAAGGTGAAGTAAGGGGATGATAGGCCCTCATGTTCATAAGCCTTAGATACCTTAGTTGCCTATACTTTTGACTCAATCAATTAGCTTAGGGCCACTATTAGATCATATTGAATGCCTTCTATGTCCATTAGGTAGTCATAGGATATGTCAATTTCACTCTAATTATTTAGTTTTGTATTTTTCACCATTATTGGTTAGAGTGCCACTATGTTAGTAAGAGTGTTTCTCAAGAATACTCCCACCATATTAAGAGTGTCTATGTATGCACTTTTAACCATTTTCATCACAAAACTCTAAATTGATCATGCAAATGCCTTCTATGGGCCCTATAAAGTCTTTCTATACAATATTTGGTCTCAATTTGCTATGGTACCTATTCTGGATGCCATAACACAATTAGCCCTGACCAGCAAGAGTGCTTACATTAATCAACACAATCATGATTAAATCATAAATATTAAATTAGTATAAATACCAAGCCTAAAATGATATTTCAACAACAACTCATGGTAAAATACCTCTAAATTACTAGTAGAATATGTCGAATTAGATGAAGCAATCCAAGGATACATATGAAAGCTTCTTCTCTTAACTCCATCTAGAACCCATGTGTCAGTTTAGTCTTCCAATCCTTCTTGTTAGTTTTGTTTTAAAGATTACTTTAGCATCCATATTACATCATTATACAAAAAAGAGAATGCTCTTCTTCCCCCTATATTACTAGATCTACTTCTCAAGGAGATTGTACCTCAAGGTTTGGTTGGGTTCTCATCAACCAAGAAAGGTGTCTATGATCAAGCCTCCTTACTGGAGCCTCCCAAGGGAGCAATCAAGGAAACAAGAATAAAAGACATTTAATCATCCAAGGATAAAGTGCATTGCCAAAGTAAGTGTCTTCACAAAGAACACTCATTTAAACAGGTGAGTGCCCTCCAAGGAAAGTACAATCTTTCTTTTTACATCATTACATATGTTGCTTGCTTCCAAGTACTCACTTTATAGTCACTTCCACTAGTTAGATTGTGTCTTCATTTTCTCTTCTATCACTATATGTATCTTCATACTTAGAACATTCCCCTAGGGTTACCCATATTATTGACTCCAACCTAACTTGTTCCATTTTTTACTTGCTTTAGACTAGTGCAAATGTTCCTCCTAAGTTCCTTCAAATTTAATTAAATTAAGATTCTATAATTTTAACCATTATATCATTTACTATCTTATCTTATAATTATTACTAATATACAATAAATTATTAATTAAATTTTAAACATCAAATTATCTAAATTAAAAAAAAAAATCTAAATTTATTTAAAAACTATCTGTGGTAAGTGTACTTCCTCTTTGCACATCTTTGCTTTTGAGAAGTCTAATATTATTTTCTCTTTGTATTTTCATATTATAGTTCAGGCCAATAAGGTGGCCATAGAGCTCACTCATCTTCAAGATCTTATTAAACATTGGGGGAATGGACCATGGGGGAATGCACCGTGCTCAGTAATTCAGGATAATCCTCATAGAAGATCCAGGTCCACACAATAGTGTCGCTCACTCTCAAACTGCTCTCCTATCCAGTTCAAGGTGCTTATAGAGATGGTTGTGGCTATGTGACGGTTCCTCTCTCCCTTAACTCTTCGACTTGATGTCTGGGACAACTTAAGAGTTTATGGCTAGGTTTATGTTTTTGACACTTCTAAACGGGGGAGGGACTCATTTTCAAATTCTCTAGGTGGGAATCAGGGGTGGCTGAAACTTATCAGTTTAGTATGTCTATCAATTATGTAAACTGTTATCAATTTTTTCTTCCCATCAGTTATGTAAACTGATATCAATTTATTTTGTCCATCAATTATATAAATTGTTATCAATTTATTATGTCCATCAGTTATGTAAAATTTAGATTATTCTTTGGGATTTCCACTCTATTTTAATAAAACAATTTTGTTTGGCTGATGGTGTTACCTACATGATGTGTTTATCTGCCTCTTTTTTTTTCATAAAAATGAATTTTGTTAATTATTTAATATAATGCTTTTATATATATATAAAAAAAAATTATTTAAATATTATAAATTTATAATTAAAAATTTAATATTAATATTAATGGACATTAAAACCATCTCCTTCATAATCAATCTATTTTTTCCCTTGTTTTATTTTTTGTTGTATAGGGAACCTTTATAACACCCCTGGTTCATTGAGTAAAAATTAAGTCAATGAATCCTCAACCCTTTAAATAATTGAACGAGGCAACCCAATAATAAGCATTTGGCTGCTACCAAGACCTATCCTGTTCGGGACAATCTATTTTTTTTTTCAATACACTAAAAAATCAGTAACACCATTAAACATTTCTATTATAAACCTTAACCTGCTGAGCTAAAAGAAGTTAATGAAACCATGGAACTAGGGTAACCAAAAGAAGTTAATGAAACCATGAAACTGGGGTAGCCAACCAAAGCAGCTAACCCATAAATACTTGACAGCTACCATCCAACTTATTCCCTAATATCACTGAATTTGGTTGAATGGATAAGAGGAAAAACAAAAAAGAACTTTTATTATAGAACCGAATAGACTTGATTTTTTATATAAATGATGGGATTTATACAATAATACACTTAATCCCATGACTTAGGGGTTTTGTTTTCTACATGCGTACATCCGGTTAGCCAGCTAGTATCTTCCCAGCCAGAATTATGGACAACACAAAAGACAAATGAATGTGAGGAATGAGATTATAATCTTATACAGTGTAATTAAACTAATTTATATTCCTCATCCTTCTGTGTTATTGTGTGGCATAGAAGTTAACGCTCTGTACTAAACATGTAGTCGAGCATGGATTTTTAAAAATTGATTATAGTTTTCAAAGAATAGTTTATATATATTGAAATAGAAGTATATATAAGATTAAATTATATACACGTTTAAAATATATAATTTTTAAAGTTTATTAAAGTTATGAGAAGATTTTTTGGTAGAAGATTTTATATATTTAATTATATACACTTTTAAAATATATAAAGGTATAAAGATATATAATTTTTAAAGTTATAAATTATATGAAAATATTTTTTTTAGAAGATTTTATATATTTAATATATATTTATTCAATCAAGTTTCAGTTGTTAAAGTGTAGTATATAACTCTATTTTTATTGGATTCAAACCTTGAACCTTTAATTTGGAGTTTCATAGTTTTACTGTTAGGCCATTCAAGTTGTCAAATGTATTTATTATAAAACACATGTATTTGTTAGTCAAAAAGTGACTAACTACAGAAAAATAGCTGATGCACCTTTTTGCATATTTTCCAAGAAGACCGAAGTGGCCCATATGCTAAAGATCAAAGAAAAAGAAAAATACAGCAAGGAGGCAAAAGTGTCGTGATATCGCGACATGTTGTATTTTCGCGGCTAAGAGCAACAAAAGGGAGCAAGGAAGCAAAAGTGTCGCGATATCTCGACATGTTGCATTTTCGTAGCTAAGAGCAACAAAAGGGAGCAAGGAGGTAAAAGTGTCATGATATCGCGACATGTTGCATTTTCGCGGCTAAGAGAAAAAAAGGGAACAAGGTGGTAAAAGTTTCGCGATATCGCGACATGTATTTTTGCGGCTAAGAGCAACAAAAGAGAACAAAGAGGTAAAAGTGTCACGATATAGCGACATGTTGCATTTTTGCGGTCCAAAGCGAAGAGAAAGAGTGAGGAGGAAAAAGTGTCGTGATATCACGACATGTTGCATTTTTGTGGTCAAGAGCAACAGAAGGGAGCAAGGAGGCAAAAGTGTCAAGATATCACGACATGTTGCATTTTCGTGACTGAAGGCGGCAAAAGAGTCCAAGAAGGAAAGAATGTCACGATATGTCTCATTTTCGTGGTTGGAAGCAGCAGAAAAGCAAAGCAAGGAAAGAATGTCATGATTTCGTGACATGTCTCATTTTTGTGGTTGAAAGCGATAGAAGAGAAAAGCAAGGAAAGAATGTCACAATTTCATGACATGTCTCATTTTTGCGGCTAGAGGCAGCAAAAGAGCAAAGCAAGGAAAGAATGTCGCAATTTCATGACATGTCTCATTTTCATGGTTGGAAGCGACAAAAAAGCAAAGCAAGGAAAGAATGTCATGATTTTGCGACATGTCTCATTTTTGCGGTTGAAAGTGGTAGAAAAGCAAAGCAAGGAAATAATATCATGATTTCGTGACATGCCAGCTATAAAGGAATAAAGTATATTTTTGGCAACTAGGGACATGCACTGACATCAGGTGCTAATTTCTGAAGAATGGTCTATTGATTATAACCTGGTAGGTCTGCTGGATGATTGTAGAATAAAGGGCTCATCTAAAATTATCCAGAAGGAAATCTATCCAATCTACAAGAAATCTGTTGTATATTATTAGAAACTGTAGATAATTACTTGTAATTGATTGAAGAAATTAAATGTACATAGTAGAAGATACTATTTTTAGGGTATAAGTAGGAGTGAGTCGACCATAAAAAAATGTCGGCTCTTGGACGTTTACAAGCTTGATGTACATGTACTGGATTACAAGCAATAAAAGATTTCTTCTTTTGGCTTTTGAAACTTCTGTGTGCAAGTGTATGTATCTGGTTGTTTTAACTTTTATTCACTCTAAGTTTTATAATGTATCTGCTTTGAAATCTGGACTGTGCACGTATAAATCTTATTTCTAGAGTTGAACATTAAAATATAGTTACATGCTTTTAGATGAACATCTAAAAGTCACACTCAGGAATTCATGTTTTCTATAAAGAAGATATAAAGAAAACTCTGAAAGTAGTAATCTGCATCATCAATGTTTGCTATTGTCTAATCTGTACCATGAGAAAAGTTTCTAACTTAGGCTATATTTCCCTTATCTCTTGTTCCCCTTTTCTCTAAAAAATGAAAGGAACCAACTTTCTTTGGAGACTAGACAGATGATCTCAAGAAAGATCTGTCTATTCAATGTTGGCAAAGTCTAAGGTGCAACACTATTAACCGAAGGCAAATTTTGTTCCAATAGTTTTTGGCACACCCGGTGGGACTAGTAATTCCACAATATTGTATAAGTTTTGGTGTTTTACCTTAAGAGCCTTTTTGTTTGAAAATATCAAGAAAAACCACCTGGCGACTCCATTGCAATTTAGACCATAAAAGAAAGACCTTTTCTAAAAATATTTTGGTTATATAGCCATATGATAACCATATCCCGAGCTATAAACTCTGAAGAACCTATCGAGTTCTTTGAACTACATCTTGGAAGCCTAAAAGAACACCCTATGCTAGTCGCACAATCAAATCCACCCGATACCATTAGCACCTCTTTAAAACCCATTGTAGGAGCATCTGCAAGCAATCCCATAGCAGTTGTAACTCCTTTAGCAATCATGGCAGCCACCCCTACCACAGTGCATCTTGTATGGAATCAAACTGGCCCTTTGAACTTGGGAACACACCACCAAATTCCACAAGCTGCATTAAAAGCATTACCGACCTTTGACAGAACAAGCAAAATAGTATATGAGCACTGTTTAGATGTATCAGCGCTAGCATCTATTTACAACATCACTCAGGAAGATGTAATGGTCAGATTGTTGATTATATATTTGAAATGAAAGATGCTCTATTGGTACAGAGTGCTTCTCGTTGGATCCATTACTTCTTGGGCAGTACTGGCCGACCGTCTAGTCGATGAATTCAATATACATATGGATCCTTTCACATTGCTAAATCAATTCACTGACATTGAGAGGCATCCATAGGAAGAAATCTAAGATTTCAACATTAGATTTACCAAAACTCGTGATAGAGTACCGCAAGGCCTAAAGCCCATGGAAGAACAAGTTATATGCTATTATTTAAGGGCTTTTGATTTAGATCTCAATATGATAATAAGGCAATCCTGTGTAACCACTTTTCCTGAGATCTATGTAGAGGCGGGGTGAAGCTGATCTCATCACTACAAAAAGATATCCATCAAAAATTCTATTGCCAATTTTACTAGAGCTTTTCCAAGCATCAATTCCTAAACTACTTGTACTCCCATCAATGAATGCCCTCCCAGCTATAGCTATACATCCTACATTCCTTGCATTACCAGCCACACCCCTTGCATCAGCTCCCCCCAATTATCAATACATGACCATAATTGATACAATGAAGACATTGTCAAATGAAATGATGTCCATGAAAAAGAGAGAGGCTAAATGGAATATCCAAGCAAGAATATTTCCACAGATATAAAAGGAAGGTGCTTCGACAAGCAATAGGGTACAAGAGAGACCGAGCACGATATATACAAATGAGACAGTGGAGGCCGAAGAGCATCCCACTGATTCTAAATTTTGGTGTACTACATGTAACGATCCACATGGGGAAAGTTCATGTATGATACACCAACATTATGTACAAAATATAGCAGTTGAAAAGAGTAAAGAAAGAATGAAAGGCCATGTAAATATAATTAGAGAGGACCACAACTTCATGATTCTTACAGTAGAATAGGTTTCAGTTTTGACAAGATCAGGTAAGAAACCACTGCAAGTAGACCCTAAATAGCTTCAGCCATTAAATGATTCCCCTGCTCCCAAGGAAGTTCCCAGAGAAACTCCTAAGGGAAGTCTCCCTCAAGAAAGAAAATATCAGTTTCCAGCCAAAAGTCAAGGGCAAGAAACACAAAGAATTTATTCCTCGAGGGGAAAATGAAACCCAAGAACAGGCTAGGGAAAGGTTGAGATTCCCCTCGTTGACAAAAAGGCAAAGAACTGAAGCTACCCAAGGATACAAAAATAAATATGAAACTTTTGCCAAAGAAAGAGAAAGAATAGTTGATTCACCTACATACAATATAGTAGATGAGATGAAAAAGACTCCTTCTAAGGCAAGTATGTATGATGCTCTTCAAATCCCAGGTCAAATCGATCTCCTACAAGAATCCCTAAGAACAATGGAAAATAGAGGTGGGACTGCATCATCTTCAAAAATGGTTCTAATGAACTTGATGTCTACCACTAGTAAGAATGGTCCACCACCCTTTTATTTGTCCCTTCAAATGGAAGGATGGGTTGTCCACAACTGCATGATAGATTCAGGCGCTACTACCACTGTGATACCCAAAGCAGTATGTGATATTATGGGAATGGAGTACACTAGGAGCAGCGCAGACATCCTACAGTTAGATGGTACTCCAGTAAAAATTGTAGGAGTGATAAAGGATATTCTCGTATGGCTGCATAAAATACCTTAGATGATAGTCATACAAGAGGTAGTAGTCGTAGACTTGGACCCCTATTTTGGTATGTGTCTATCTAGAGATTTCACAACAAATATGGGAGGATACTTATCCTTAGATTATTCTCATTTGGAGATACCTTTCAAATGTAGAAGGGTCAATATTTTTAATGAGAAACCATCTATGTTTCATGTAGAAAATATTGGTGAAACTGACCGTGTAAATATGATGACTGAAGAAGCAATAGAAGAAGATCTAATGGAAGAAACATTAAAAGAGCTCCAAGCTGAGGATGAGTTTTCTCTACAAAATTTTAATGCCATGATAGAAACATAAATAGGAAACTAATCTATTGAGAAACCAAAATGAAAATTGATACCCTCCCTAGAAAAGGATGGTTCTGTGAATCAATTGTGGAAGCTTTTCTTTGATGGGGCTAGGTTCAAGAATGGAGCTGGTGCCAGAATAGTTTTGATTTCTCCCACCGAAGAGGAAAAGGTTTTCTCTTACAGGTTGACTTGGAGTTGCTCTAATAATGCAGTAGAATATGAGGCCTTGTGCTTAGGGTTAAGAAGGGCTGAGAAATTGGGAATCAAATAGTTACTCATCTATGGAGATTCAAAACTTATTATGAATCAAGTCACCAAAAAATGTATAAGTAAACAACATTATTTGAACACTTACAGGAACAAAGTGTGGGATCTCTTAGAGGTCTTTGAATCCCTAAATATAAAGTTTATCCCTAGAGAATAGAATACCCACGCAGATTTTTTAGCTTCAGTGGGAGCTAATTTTTGTCCTGTAAGTAATGTTATTCAGAAGTCTAAAACTGTTAGACTTATATACAAGTCTTCAGTGCCTGATAAAAATATTTTTTGGAAAGTTTTTGAAAATGATGAACAGAATACTGGATTTCGTAATCCATGAAATGAATTGCTCAGCCAACCGGGATCTGTAGGATGAAGAGGAAAAGGACATTATTTAGTTAAAAAACAATCATATTCCTAAGGGTCTCATCACCCTTGAAATCCTATTTGATAACAATGATAGAGCAATTTGCCAGAAAATCAAGGTCAATAAACGAAGATACAAAGATGTAGAGTTGGAGCCAGGAAAAATGATTAAGGTTGGAATCATTTGTATAGAAGAGGAAGTGAACCAAATCAGAGAATTGTGTAAAAAATTCCCTGACATCATAGCTTGGGTGTATAGTGATCTAAAAGTGTACAATAAAGATGTTATTCAACATACCATAGAATTAGAATAAGGAGCTAAGCCTTTTAGGCAAAATCAAAGACCAGTGAATCTGAAGGTAGAATCTTTGATGAAACAAGAACTGCTAAAAATACTTCAAGCGAAAATAGTATACCCTATTAAAAACTCCACCTAGGTGGCAAACTTGGTACCAGTCAGGAAGAAAAATGGAGATATCAGATTGTGTGTAGATTTCAAAAATTTGAACAGAGCATCACTCAAAGATCATTACTCTCTACCTTAGATTGATCAAATTCTATACACAGTTGCAGGAGCAATGCAGCTATTACAGTTAGAAGAACAAAGAGAGCAATCATACAATCACAATCAAAAGCATATGGCAGATACTAAAATATGGTTCAACAAAAAGACAAATGCCAAAAAATTTAGAGAGGGAGACTTGGTTTTGAAATGGAATGTAAAGAAAGCCATATAACTGTTAGTCTTACAATGACACTGAGAGGGGGGTGAATCAGTGTAGCTCTTTAAACTTGAATTTACAGCTCTTAATACCGTAGCAATTAAAACTTATTACTAGATACAACAAGTATAACAAAAGAGCATCACACAACACAAGATTTAACGAGGTTCACCAATGTGGCTACTCCTCAAAAATTGACTGCTTGGACTACCATCCAAATCCAGCCTTTGCAAAGCACCAACTTTACAATCAATTTACCAGCACCCACTGGAAGGAGCACCAACCCTATTTATCTCACCAATACCAACAAAGGCACCAACCCTTAAGCACCAACTGGAAGGAGCACCAACCCCTAATTTACCAGCACCAACTGGAAGGAGCACCAACCCCTGATGCCAAGCTGCAACCTGGACTTCAATTTGAATCTATAAGTTTGACAGTAAGATACCTTTGCTTTTGCAAGACCCTGACTGGTCTTCTTCACCTTTGCGTTCTCTGCACACTCTGCTCTCTCTACGCAATCACTTCGCACACTCTGCTTCGTTACAATCGAACTTCACGATCATCTTCTCCCTTTTATGCACTCTGCTCTCTTTGCAAATTTTGCACTTAGCATGATTCGACATGACTTGCTCTCTGCACACAATGACCGTATTTCACACACTTCAACATCTCCTCAATTCTCCAAACAACCCTCCTTTTATAACAATATTTTTTATGATGAAAACCCTAATCTTAGTCGATTGTAAATCCTAATCTTAGTCGGCTTTCATAACAACTATAAACCCTAATTTTAGTCGGTTGTCATACTTCTCATTTCAGTCGGGTTCTCCTTCTTGACTTATGCATTTACAACCTATCATGAAATCATGACATTTCTACCTCTATAGCTTCTTTTGTTGCTGTTGCCATGAAAATACATGTCGCGATATCGCGACACTTTTTTCTCTCTCCTCTTTCTCTTTGCTTTGGCCGAAAATGCAACATGTCACGATATCGTGACACTTTTTCTCCTTGCTCTTTCTCTTTGCATAGGACCACAAAAATACATGTCACGATATCACGACACTTTTTCTCCTTGCTCTTTCTCTTTGCTTAGGCCCGCAAAAATACATGTCATGATATCGTGACACTTTCACCTCATATACTTCGTCTTTTCTTTTGTCATGATATCACGACACTTTTGCTTCCATAGACTTTGACTTTGCTTTTGTCATGATATCACGACACTTCTACCTCCGTAGTCTTCAACTTAGCTTTTGTCATGAAATCGTGACACTTACTTTCGTACTTAGCTTCTTTGCTTTTGTCGTGAAATCGTGACACTTCTACCTTCGAAGTCTTCTTCTCTACTTTTGTCATAAAAATCTTCTTTTGTCATGAAATCACACATTCCTCACTTTACTTCTTTGCTTTTGTCATAAATCGTGACACTTCGCCTTCAAGTCTTCTTCTCTACTTTTGTCATGAAATCGTGACACTTTTGCTTTCGTAATTCACTTCTTTGCTTTTGTCATGAAATCGTGACACTTTTCAAGTCTTGCTTTCTACTTTTGTCACAAAATCGTGACAGTTCTCTTCCATACGCTTCCTCTCTTTCTTTTGTCATGAAAATGCGACATGTCACGATATCATGACACTTTTCAAACTTACTTTCTCTCTCCTATTTTAGTCACGAAAATGCGACATGTCACGAAATCGTGACACTTTTCCAACTTACTTTCTCTCTCCTATTTTAGTCATGAAAATGCGACATGTCACGAAATCATGACACTTTTCTTACTTGTTCTCTTTCTTCGAACTTGTCACGAAATCGTGACACTTTTTCCTACTTTCTCTTTCTCTTCCAACATGTCGCGAAATCATGACAATTTTTCCACTTGCCTTTTTCTCTTCCAACATGTCACAAAATCATGATAGTTTTTCTTGCTTTTTCTCTCTCTTCCAACATGTCGCGAAATCGCGATAGTTTTTCCACTTTCTCTTTCTCTTCCAACATGTCACGAAATCGTGACAATTTTTCCTGCTTTTTCTCTCTCTTCCAACATGTCGCGAAATCGTGACAGTTTTTCTAGCTTTTTCTCTCTTCCAACATGTCATGAAATCGTGACAATTTTTCTTGCCTGTTGTATATGTCGCGATATCGCGACACTTTTCTTACTTGTCTTTTTCTTTGATCTTTTGCATATGGGCCACTTCGGTCTTCTTGGAAAATCACTGTACATACTCTGAATAACCTTTGAACTCCTGTCTTCTGCATCTGAATAGCTTTTGAACTTCCTATCCATTGCATCAACAGATCTATCTGACTGTGTTGACAACAATGACAATACTATTGTTGCACCTTGCTCAACAATCTCCCCCTTTGGAATTGTTGGCAACACATGTGCAATTTCCTGTAACTCTTCTCCCCCTTTGACAATAATACCAAAGGGCTACTGCAGACTCCCCCTGAGTCCATGCACAACATTCTCAGGCAAAATTTATTACACTTAGCAAAAATCATGAACATGAGCAAAAAGATAATCAAATACTTAAATGCTCCCCACGAGAATGTGATCCCTGTAGCTAGTCAATTCTTGGGAAGTGTGACCACTCCCAATTTATTGTGAAGGTACTCAAAAACTTCCTTGGGCAATGGTTTTGTGAAGATATCTGCTACTTGCTCTGTAGTTGGAACAAAATCCAACTTAACCTCACCTTTCGCAACTTTCTCCTTCAAAAAGTGATACCTGATAGCAATGTGTTTTGTGCGTGAATGCATAACCGGATTCTTGGAGATGTTAATGGCACTGGTGTTATCACACTTAACTGATATTGGCTCACTGAAGCTAATACCAAGATCTTTCAAGGTTTGTTTCATCCACAATACCTGCGTACAACATGTTGTCGTTGCAATATATTCTGCCTCTACTGTCGATAAAGAAACTGACTCTTGTTTCTTACTGTGCCACGTGACCAATCTATCTCCAAGATAGAATGCACCTCCACTGGTACTCTTTCTGTCATCTACACATCCTGCCCAATCTGCATCTGAATACGAAATAAGGGTGAAGTCTTTACCTTTCGGATACCATAACCCATACTCCATAGTACCCTTGAGGTACCGAAGAATCCTCTTCACTGTTGTCACATGAGTCTCCTTGGGATTAGCCTAAAATCGTGCTACCATGCATACTGCCTGCAAAATATCTGGTCTGGTAGTTGTCAGGTACAATAAGCTTCCAATCATAAATCTGTACATGGTTTGATCAACAGGTGGAGATTTGTCATCCTTGCTCAACTTGCAACCTGTCGTCATGGGAGTGCTAACTGGCTTACAATCCTCCATTGTGAACTTTTTTAACATCTCTTTCACATATTTAACTTGAGAAATAAATATGCCCTTCTTACTTTGATTAACTTGCAACCCGAGGAAATACGAAAGTTCACCAATCATTGACATTTCAAATTCTTTCTGCATCTTATTTGCTAAATCTTTACACGACTCATCTTTGTTGCTGCCAAATATGATATCATCTACGTATACAACAAGAACAATAAGATGCCCATTTTCTATTTTGACATACAAATTACTATCCACCATACCTTTCTTAAACCTTTGTTGAGTGAGATAGTTGTCTAGCCTTGCATACCATGCTCGGGGTGCCTGTTTTAAGCCATATAATGCTTTCTTCAACTTGCAAACCAAGTTGGGATCATCACCAAGTTGGAAACCATCTGGTTGCTCAATATAAACCTCTTCTTCAAGTTTCCCATTCAAAAACGCTGATTTCACATCCATTTGATAAACTTTGAAATTCTTGTAGATTGCTAAAGCCAGAAACATTCTAATTGCCTCTAGTCTAGCTACTTGGTGCAAAATGTTTCCTCAAAGTCAATGCCTTCAACTTGTGCATAACCCTTACATACCAATCTTGCTTTATTTCTGACTACCTGTCCGTCTTCATTCAATTTGTTTCGAAAAATCCATTTAGTCCCGATTATATTTTTATTTGCAGGTCTAGGTACTAACTCCCAAGTTTTGTTTTTCTCGATCTGATCTAATTCTTCATTTATTGCCTTCATCCAACTTTCATCTTTGCTTGCGTCAACAACATTTTTGGGCTCAATGCTGGATAATAGAGAGTAGTTACTTACTACTCTTCTTCTTGTCTGAACACCAACTTTGGGGTCTCCAATTATTTGCTCTCTAGGATGATTTTTCTACCAGCTGCTTGTTTTGAATTTCTTATTTTCTTCCACTTTTGAATCACAACTTAAATCATCTGAGTCAATTTTTTGTATCTTTTCCATTTCGTTTTCCTCATCTCCTTCAATAACCTCTTCATAAATTGGGTAGTTCGTTTCATAGCTAATTACTCGTTCTCTACCTTCATCAAATTTAACATCGACACTGTCCACAATTTTCTTTAGCCTCTTGTTGTAGCATTTGTAAGCTTTGCTTTTTGATGAATAACCAACAAAAATACCTTCATCCGCTCTATCTTCAAACTTACCAAGATTATCTTTAGTTCTTTTGATGTAGCACTTGCTGCCAAAAACTTTGAGGTATTTTGTTGTTGCCCTTTTACCGAACCACAACTCATAAGGAGTTTTGCTTTCATGTGTTCTCAGCATGTACCTATTTTGGATATACACCGTAGTATGGACTGCTTCTTTCCAAAATATATCTGCTACTCTACTTTCAGCCAACATAGTCCGTGCCATTTCTTGCACTGTCCTGTTCTTTCTTTCTACCACTCCATTCTGCTGAGGTGTCTTGGCTGCTGAAAACTGTCTCCTAATACCGTATTTTTCACAGTACTCTGTAAACTCCTCTGAAATGAATTCTCCTCCTCTATCTGATCTTAAACATTTGATCCTCTTTCCTGTTTCATTCTCAACATGGTTTTTGAAAATCTTGAACCTTTCAAAAGCTTCTGATTTATGCTTCAAGAAAAATATCCATGTCATTCTGGAATAGTCATCAATGCACAACATAAAATATTTGTCACCATTTATGCTTTGTGTTCTCATGGGTCCACATAAATCGGTGTGTATTAGTTCCAAAGGTTTGCTTGTGTAGTACTCTTTTGTTTTGAATGTGACTCTAGTTTGCTTCCCCTTTTGGCATGAAGCACAAATGTTGTTTGCAGGTTTGCTTGATGGTGGGAATATCTCTCACTGCCCTTTTTGAGTTGATTTTTACTAGATTATCAAAACTGATATGACCGAGTCTCTTGTGCCACAACCAATTTTCTTCTTCCTGTCCAATAAAACAAGCTCCTTCTGAAGTCTCTGAGAGCGTGTACAGGTTTCCAGATGTCCTTGATCCAGTTGCTATCAATTTTCCACTATTTGTTTTTCGACTTCACAACCCTGCTTCATAAAAACTACTTCATGACCTTTATCACAAATCTGACTTACGCTCAACAAGTTATGTTTCAAACCATCCACAAACAAGACTTCTTCTGACTTAATTTTTTCATCACTAATTTTAACTGAACCTTTGCCAACTATCTTAGCTCCATCATTATTTCCAAACTTTACTGAACCACCTTCATATTTCTGTAACTTCTCAAATTTTTGTTTGTCACCTGTCATATGACTGGAGCATCCACTATCAAGTATCCATGGTACATATTTATTCTGTGCTTTAAATGTTGTTTGTACGATTAAGGATTCCTTTTCTTCCTTAAGTCGCTCTTTTTCTTTCCACTCCGTTTTGATAGTAGTTTTGGGCTCTTGTTTTGCCTTTCCCTTATCAATAGCTTGTGCATGTTTTTCGGGAAGTTTTCTATTTTGTCTCATCCTATTTGGTTGAAATTTTCTTCCCTAAAACTGATTTGATGCAAATGTACTTCTACGATTTCTTGCAATGTGCCCAAAATTATGACAGTTATAACATTCTACTGTATAATTCATCGAGAGGAGAAAAAGCATTTCTATTGGTGAAATTCCTTGGTCTTACATTATATTTGCAGTCTGAGATTTTATGTCCATAGCCATTGCATTTAAAATAGAAACCAGAAAAGGGATAATTGAACCTGGGTGATGGTCTTTGCCATGTTGCCGTAGGAGCCATAGGTCTTCTTCTTCTTTGATGTGTGACATTGGTGAATCCATCATTGTCAATTCTCCTTTCGTGCCTGGCATTATTGCTTTCTTTTGCATGAGACATTTTTCCTTGATCAACCTTTTTCTTATCTTCATTCTTTATGGATTCTACATTTTTGGCCTTTGATCCATTTGATGATTCTCCTTCGATGAAACCCAAACCAAATTTGATGCCTGCGAGCCTTTGGTCATTTATAATCTTATCCAACTTCATAGAACTTTCTTCGCGTTTGTGATAGCAACTAATTTTGTGATTCATCTCTTCTATCTACGTCCGTAAACCAACATTCTCTTCTTCTAGTTTGCAGCAATAATCTATTTTCATGGTAATTTGTACTTCGAGATCTTCAGATATTTTCTTGTATTCTTTTGTCTATACTTTTAGACTGGTTATGATTTCGTTTGCATCCTCAAGCCTTTTTGAAATTTTCTTATTCTTTTTCCTCTCTATTTTCCACTCTTCAAGTGCAGAGATCAACTCACCTTCTAGATCTACTTCAGCCTCAGGGTTTTCACCACATACTTCAGAGTTCACTCCTTCTTCCTTTTCTGATTTTACTTCTTCAAATGCCATGAAAAGAGCTTCACCTGTTTCCTCTTTAGAATCCTCACCGGAGCTGTCTTCTGATGAACTGGCATTCCTGGAGATGAAACTTTTCTTCTTGAAGTTGCCTTTTCTGAAATTCGTTTTCTTCTTCCAGTCACTTCTTTCTTGGTGCGATCCTTCATCATTTTTGTTCTTCTCATTAAGTGGACATTTAGTCACAAAATGCCCAATGCCTCCACAGTTGAAACATTTAAACGGTAGCTTTCCTCTGTATTTTCCTTTTCCCCTTTTTAGTTTTCTAACAAAGTTTGCTTCCATTTCATCTGATGTCTCTTCTTCCTCGGACTCTTGTTTTGCATTTTTATTTTTAAGGGCTTTAAAAGCCGCTTCTCTGTCTGTGGGTTTAGATCTTCCTATCCTCATCTCATATGCAGTCAAAGAACCATACATCTCATCTATACTAAAATAATTTAGATTTTTAGCTTCTTCTATCGCTGAGACTTTAGAATCAAACCTTTGAGGAAGAGATCTTAATACCTTTTTCATGATGGTAGAGTCTTCGATATCCTCGTCGAGTCCTCTGATCGCATTAATGATTCCATTAACTCTCAGCATATATGCCTCAATGTTTTCATCGTCATTCATCTTTAATGCTTCGAACTGAGCTCGATGTGTCTGTAACTTGGCCTCCTTGATCTTATCATCTCCTTCATGAATACTCCTCAGTTTGTCCCATATCTCTTTTGCCATTTTATAGCTCATGATCTTTACTAGTTCACTATCTGCTAATCCGCACATGAGAGCATTCTTTGCTTTTGAGTTATTTTCAAATAGTTTCTTTTCGTCAGCCTCTTTTGGAGGAGTGATGGGTATTGTGTATCCACTAACTACTGAATCCCAGATGTCGTATCCCAAAGCATAGAGATATGTCTGCATCCTGATTCTCTAGAACGTGTAATTAGATCCGTCAAACAATGGTGCTTTGTTTGATGAGAAGCCTTCACCACCTGCCATTGTGTTACTTCCAAGATCACCCTAGCCAGTTAAGCTTGTACAGGAACTTAGCTACGATACCAATTGTTAGTCTTACAATGACACTGAGAGGGGGGGGTGAATCAGTGTAGCTCTTTAAACTTGAATTTATAGCTCTTAATACCACAACAATTAAAACTTATTACTAGATACAACAAGTATAACAAAAGAGCATCACACAACACAAGATTTAACGAGGTTCACCAATGTGGCTACTCCTCAAAAATTGACTGCTTGGACTACCATCCAAATCTAGCCTTTGCAAAGCACCAACTTTACAATCAATTTACCAACACCACTAGAAGGAGCACCAACCCTATTTATCCACCCCACCAACTAGAAGGAGCACCAACCCCTAATTTACCAACACCAACTAGAAGGAGCACCAACCCCTGATGCCAAGCTACAACCTGGACTTCAATTTGAATCTATAAGTTTGATAGTAAGATACCTTTGCTTTTGCAAGACCCTGATTGGTCTTCTTCACCTTTGCATTCTCTATGCACTCTGCTCTCTCTGTGCAATCACTTCGCACACTCTACTTCATTATAATCAAACTTCACGATCATCTTCTCCCTTTTGCACACTCTACTCTCTTTGCAAATTTTGCACTTAGCATGATTCGACATGACTTGCTCTCTATGCACAACGATCGTATTTCACACACATTCAACATCTCCTCAATTCTCCAAACAACCCTCCTTTTATAACAATATTTTTTATGATGAAAATCCTAATCTTAGTCGGCTGTAAATCCTAATCTTAGTCGACTTTCATAACAATTATAAACCCTAATTTTAGTCGATTGTCATCCTTCTCATTTCAATCGAGTTCTCCTTCTTGACTTGTGCATTTATGACCTATCATGAAATCATGACATTTCTGCCTCTATAGCTTCTTTTGTTGTTTTGCCGGAAAATAACATGTCATGATATCGTGACACTTTTTCTCTCTCTCTCTTTCTCTTTGCATTGGACCATAAAAATGCAACATGTCGCGATATCGTGACACTTTTTCTCCTTGCTCTTTCTCTTTGCATTGGCCTGCAAAAATACATGTGCGATATCACGACACTTTTTCTCCTTGCTCTTTCTCTTTGCTTTGGCCCATGAAAATACATGTCACGATATCATGACACTTTCACCTTCGTATACTTTATCTTTTCTTTTGTCATGATATCATGACACTTCTGCTTCCATAGACTTCAACTTTGCTTTTGTCATGATATCATGACACTTCTGCCTTCGTAGTCTTCAACTTAGCTTTTGTCATGAAATCATGACACTTTTGCTTTCATACTTAGCTTCTTTGCTTTTGTCATGAAATCGTGACACTTCTGCCTTCGAAGTCTTCTTCTCTACTTTTGTCATGAAATCGTGACACTTCTACTTTCGTACTTTACTTCTTTGCTTTTGTCACGAAATCATGACACTTCTACCTTTGAAGTCTTCTTCTCTGCTTTTGTCATGAAATCGTGACACTTCTGCTTTCGTACTTTACTTCTTTGCTTTTATCATGAAATCATGACACTTCTTTAAGTCTTGCTTTCTGCTTTTGTCATGAAATCGCGATAGTTTTCTTACGTACGCTTCCTCTCTTTCTTTTGTCATGAAAATACGACATGTCACGATATCGTGACACTTTTCAAACTTACTTTCTCTCTCCTATTTTAGTCACGAAAATGCGACATGTCACAAAATCGTGACACTTTTCAAACTTACTTTCTCTCTCCTATTTTAGTCGCGAAAATGCGACATGTCACGAAATCGTGACACTTTTCTTACTTGTTCTCTTTCTTCGAACTTGTCGTGAAATCGTGACACTTTTTCCTACTTTCTCTTTCTCTTCCAACATGTCATGAAATCATGACAGTTTTTCCACTTGCCTTTTTCTCTTCCAACATGTCACGAAATCGTGACAGTTTTTCCTGCTTTTCTCTCTCTTCCAACATGTCGCGAAATCGCGATAGTTTTTCCACTTGCCTTTTTCTCTTCCAACATGTCGCGAAATCGTGATAGTTTTTCCTGCTTTTTCTCTCTCTTCCAACATGTCATGAAATCGTGATAGTTTTTCTGCTTTTTCTCTCTCTTCCAACATGTCACGAAATCATGACAATTTTCCTCTTTTTCTCTCTCTTCCAACATGTCGCGAAATCATGATAGTTTTTCTTGCCTATCTGTATATGTCGCGATATCGTGACACTTTTCTTACTTGTCTTTTTCTTTGATCTTTTGCATATGGGCCACTTCGGTCTTCTTGGAAAATCACTGTACATACTCTGAATAACCTTTGAACTCCTGTCTTCTGCATCTGAATAGCTTTTGAACTTCCTGTCCACTGCATCAACAGATCTATCTGACTGTGTTGACAACAATGACAATACTGTTGCTGCACCTTGCTCAACAATAACCATGATAAATTCGATGCTTTCTAGGAGGGACCATTTGAAATTGTTTTAGAGAAACAGTTCAATGCTTTTGAGTTGAAAGATCAAGATGGATTGGTTTTTCCTATCACGATGAATGCATTTCAGCTAAAGTTATATTTATGGTGAGAAAACAGAAAAGGAATTATATGTACAGTATAATATAAGTATATTCAGACAATATTTGTAAATATTACCATTTTTTTGACCGTAATAAAAAATTTCAGTCGCAGCCAATCAGAAGTTGACATTTTTTTTTAATAGAGATACTAAGGTATAGAGGGAGTTTTGACGAGGTAATGTTCACTTTTTATCTAAGTGCATTTTCCTATTTTCTTTGTCTTTCTCTGAAAGATTTTTTTTTACAACTATGTTGTTGAATCCGTTTCCCAATGGATAAAGGCCTGGTTCAAAATTTTTGCAAGCAAAAAATTCCCCCGGAAGGCGCCAAGAATGTTAATCAAAAAGTGATTAACTATAGAAAAATAGCTAATGCACCTTTTTGCATATTTTCCAAGAAGACCGAAGTGGCCCATATTCTAAAGATCAAAGAAAAAGCAAAATACAGCAAGGAGGCAAAAGTGTCGCGATATCACGACATGTTGTATTTTCATTGCTAAGAGCAACAAAAGGGAGCAAGGAGGCAAAAGTGTCACAAATCGTGACATGTTGCATTTTTGTGGCTAAGAGCAACAAAAGGGAGCAAGGAGGCAAAAGTGTCGCGATATCGCGACATGTTGCATTTTCGTGGCTAAGAGCAACAAAAGGGAGCAAGGAGGCAAAAGTGTCGCGATATCACGACATGTTGCATTTTCGTGGCTAAGAGCAACAAAAGGGAGCAAGGTGGCAAAAGTGTCGCGATATCATGACATGTTGCATTTTCGCAGCTAAGAGCAACAAAAGAGAACAAAGAGGCAAAAGTGTCGCGATATCGCGACATGTTGCATTTTCACGATCCAAAGCGAAGAGAAAGAGCGAGGAGGAAAAAGTGTCGTGATATCGCAACATGTTGCATTTTTGCAGTCCAAAGCGAAGAGAAAGAGCGAGGAGGAAAATGTGTCACGATATCACATGTTGCATTTTTGCGATCAAGAGCAACAGAAGGGAGCAAGGAGGCAAAAGTGTCGCGATATCGCGACATGTTGCATTTTCACGGTTGAAGGTGGCAAAAGAGTCCAAGCAGGAAAGAATGTCGCAATTTCGTGACATGTCTCATTTTCACAGCTGGAAGCGACAGAAAAGCAAAGCAAGGAAAGAATGTCATGATTTCATGACATGTCTCATTTTCATGGTTGAAAGCGACAGAAGAGCAAAGCAAGGAAAGAATGTCACAATTTCGTGCCATGTCTCATTTTCTCGGTTGGAGGTGGCAAAAGATCAAAGAAAGGAAAGAATGTCACGATTTTGTGACATGTCTCATTTTTGTGGCTGGAAGCGGCAGAAAAGCAAAGCAAGGAAAGAATGTCACGATTTCATGACATGTCTCATTTTCACGGCCGAAAGTAGCAAAAAAAAAAGCAAGGAAATAATGTCACGATTTTGCGACATGCTAGCTGTAAAGGAATAAAGTATATTTTTGGCAACTAGGGACATGCACTGACATTAGGTGCTGATTTTTGAAGAACGTTCTGTTGATTATAACCTGGTAGGTCCGTTGAATGATTGCATAATAACAGGCTCATCTAAAATTAGCCAAAAGGAAATCTATCAAATCTGCAGGAAATCCATTGTATATTATTAGAAACTGCAGACAATTACTTGTAATTGATTGAATAAATTAAATGTACATAGTAGAAGATACTCTTTTTAGGGTATAAATAGGAGTGAGTTGACCATGAAAAAAGGTCAACTCTTGGAAGTTTACAAGCTTGATGTACATGTACTAGATTACAAGCAATAAAAGATTTCTTCTTTTGGCTTCCGAAACTTCTGTGTGCAAGTGTATGTATCTGGTTGTTTTAACTTTTATTCACTCTAAGTTTTATAATGTATCTATTCTGAAATTTGGATTGTGCATGTATAAATATTTTTTCTATATTTGAACATTAAAATATAGTTACATGCTTTTAGACAATCATCTAAAAGTCACACTCAGGAATTCATGTTTTCTATAAAGAAGATATAAAGAAAACTCTGAAAGTAGTAATCTGCATCGTCAATGTTTGCTGTTGTCAAATATGTACCGTGAGAAACGTTTCTAGCTTAGGCTATATTTCCCTTATCTCTTGTCCCCCTTTTCTCTAAAAAACTCAAAGGAACTAGTCTTCTCTGGAGACTAGATAGATGATCTCAAGCAAGATCTGTCTATTCAATATTGGCAAAGTCTAAGGTGCAACACTATTAACTGAAGGCATATTTTGTTCCAACAGTATTTTATAATGCTATATAGTTCATGGCTTTAGTAAAACATATAATGTTTTATGAGGACTCTCATAGAAGATTTTATTTATTTAATATATGTTTATTCAATCAAACTTTAGTTATCAAAGTATAATATACAACTCTATCCCCATTGGATTCAAACCTTGAACCCTCAATTCGAAGTTCCAAAGTCTTGTTGTTAGACCCACTCAAGTTTTCAAATGCATGTATTATAAAGCACACATGTATTTTATAATGCTATATGGTTAGTGGCTTTAAAAGCATAAAATAAACCACCTACAAGATGATATGCATGAATAGCATAGAATATTGTGAGTACTAATGAGGAACCTTCTCACCTAACAATAATGAATTTGAAGGTTTACTTTGTTTCTCTTTGTGCTTTATTTGTACTTTGTTTAAAATTCAATGTTAAAATAGATTTTATAAATAAATATTTGAGGGATTTGTTGGAATATATTATATTATTTGGTACATGCTAATATACCACCTTGGTTACATGTTTATATTAGGAAAGAGTATCCTAGTTTAGAAGTTGAGTATTTACTTTATGCAATGTAATAAATGCAAGTATTATTAAAGTGTACAAAATATTTTGGTATTGTAAATGTGCATAATAGTCCATGTGCACATGAGTCCATAGAATAGGAAGTTGAAGAGTCTCTAGAAGAGTGAAGGTCAAGAGTGCTCCATATGAAGGGTCACATCATATTATATATGTATCCTTGTATGTGTGGACAAGGAGAGGAGAGGAGATGACATAACATGAATTGTAGTATTTTCATGAGCATTTGTTAATGGTAATTCTATGAGTTATAATTGAAGTTATTTTTTAGTTTTATACTTTTAGAATATTGCCATTATCATATATATAGTATTGCAATTTTATTTTAAATCTTATGGTTATTTTATCTTAAGTATTTTAGCTTCAAAAGCTAACAGTGGTATCAGAGCCACAATAACATTTTGACTTGCACAGGTTTTAAAGTTACAAAGGAGATTTCCATTGATTAAGGAGAAACCAGTGAAGTTAAAGGAATTATCTCTAGAAAAGAAAACTAGGAAATTTTGAAGATTTACCTATTCTAAGAGCAAATTCGGAATAGGATATTGTAGGTCTTGAAAATATACCCTGACATTGAGGAGATTAAGAGATCCTAGAAGGAGTTCCTATTGTAGAATTTGAGAGATTGAAGAAGATTCAATATTGCAAGTTGGCTAGAGTCTTTCCACAAGGTTGAAGGAGAACTCGTGAAGGCTAGGACTCAACATAGAATTATTTCCACTAGTTTTGAGAATAGCTAGTGAAGTTTATTGCTTTTAGAATTTTGGAAATTTAAATGCATTTGGTATAATTTTTTTGTTGCAAAAAATTAGTTCTAAGAAGTTGAGAAGCTTCCTACAACATATAGAGAAGAATTTCACCTTCGATTGCTTGAAAGTCTATGTGTTTTCCTCATGCAGGGATTAGTTTGAGTTGTAGCAAAAGAATAGACATTGAAAATATCCAAGAAAAGACCCATTGGATGTTGAAGGAAGAACATTAGGAGGAAAAATAAGGAGGCCTCAATTGAAGACTAGAGATTAAATATTGTAGATTGGAGAAGTTGAAAGTACCTAAGAGGTCACATTGAAGAACTTTCGAATTTGGAAGATTGGAGATTGAAGATTGAAGGCTGAAAATTGGAGATATAGGACTAAGAAAGAGTCTTGTTGTAGAATTGAGAAGCAACAAATTTTGGAGACCCAATAAAATGATCTCATTGCAAAATTTTCTTAGTTGGAAGATTGAAGAGACCAAGGAAAGGTTTCATTGAAGTTTTGAGAAAAGGATTTGAGTAGTTGTTGAATTAGAAGACCTAAGAGAAGAGGTCTCAAGAGAATTTGGAGAAGGGGAAGAATGCTAGAGAAAGCCTCATTACATAATTGAAGGAGTGGTCATTGGAGGAATTATGAAGAAAACTAGAGCAAGGATATTGTAATCAAGGTAAAGTTTTTGATAAGAAGGATTTGGAATAATAATTTTCATTTAAAAAAGAAGAAGATTTTGACAAAGAAGATTGCAAAATTTTGGATAAGGTTATTAAAGATCTCAAGAATTCTTAAGGAAGAAGACAACAAAGGAGATCAAATTTAAAGTCAGAATTTGACATGAATATTAAAGGAGAAGGGATTATTGAAGAGACCATAGTTTGGAAAAACTTGAAGATAGCCACAAAGATTTTGAAGGCTGATTTGTAAAGGAGAAGGTTGTTTTGAGGAATAAATTGAATGGTTTTAGAATAGTAAAATGAAGGAAGTTTAGAGTTGTGATTTGGGAAATATTTGGGTAGTTTTTGAAGTTCCCTTGAATAGGATATTGAAGGATGTTATGACAATGAAAGAAGGTAGCATTTTGGAGATTTTTGTTTCAATTTTGGATAATGAAACAGAGGAATTAACTATGAAGTTGTAAACTTTTTTGATAGCTTTGGGTAGCAAAGCATAGGAGGATTTACCAATATTTGAAAAGGAATAATCATTGTAAATTTGGGCAGCAAGAAGGTAGCATTTGCGCAGAACTTATAGCTACAAATTTTAGAGTTTGGATAGATGATTTTGGAGGAGATTCAAAGCCACAAAATCAGATTTGTGGACAACATCAGTAGAAGAGAAAGAGCTACAATTTTGGAGAAATTTGGGGTAAATTTGAGATATTAGTTGAGCAGAAATTACAACTGCAAATTGATGATTTTGGAGCAGAAAAGACAAAGGAGTGAAGCTGCAAAAATACATAAATTTGGGACAACAAATTACCAAGAAGACTAGCTACAAAGGAGGCCATAAGAGGTGTGTAATATTGATGCTATAAAAGAGTTCTTATACAAGCATTAAAAATAGTTATTTCAAGTTTTTTGGAAGCATCATATTAGAACTATCAAAATATAGCAAAAGGAAGTTTGAGTTAAGTGTCTCCAAGCCAAGAAAGGAGACACCATTATCATTCTAAAATCTACAAAATATAACAAGTATTAGAGTTAAAAGTGCTAAAAGGAAGTGATAAGGAAAAGTATTATATGTTGTTTTTATAATAAAATAAGTGTAAATTTATTCTAAGTTCTATTGGGTCGAATAGTTCTCAAAGTTAAGGTATATTTGAGGTGTTTAAAAACACCAAGAGGAGCACCAAAGTTGAAGAAGACGTTGGTGAAGAAGAGCCACAAAAAGGGTGGTAGATCCACAAAATAAAGCACCATTGAATAGTAAAGTCTAAGCACCATAGAAGAGAAGCCAAGGTGACATTGAAGCAATAGAGGGGTAAGTGTTTGAATAACATCTAGAAGAGGAACCACTACCTATAGAAGAAGAGCAACCAGGATTAGAAAGATCCACCAACGCTCAAGGAAGAGCCACCACCAAAAACATAGAGCCAATCTATCAAAGGTGAATATTCAATGCCATAATTTCATCCAAGGAGCCCAAACGAATACATTTATATAAAATAAAATGGAAGAGCTACGTAGAAAATATATAAGGTTTAAAATTAGGACAAACTCCAAGTGCTAAGGATTGGAGGGCATGTTACATGCAAAAATGACAAGTGTGAACAAGATGAAGCACTGGAAAAGACAAGTCAAAGAGAAATTCGGGTATGAAAATTGCATCCAGGCCAAAGGAGATGTTATTATATTAATTTTAGGTGAAGACGTGTGTAAATTAATGCTTAGGAGTTTCATAACTTCACCATACTTTTCATATTTACGTTATAGGCGCTTGAGAAGAAAAAATGAGTGAATTTGGAGCACTAAAAGAGTTTGAGTGTAATGTGGAATGTGTGAAGTGGAAGTTCAAAATATTTGAAAGAGTTCAAACGTTCACAGCAACGAAGAGAACTAATTTCAAGGTTCCAAACTCAAAATAGTGTAAGTGAGATTCCAAAGAACACCAAAAATAGGAGTGTGTAAGAAAGTGTAAGAGCAAGTAAGGAAGAATACTCCATTTGGCACATGCAAGTGATTCATTCAAGCTACGTACAAGGAGTTGAAGAGTCAAACTGAAGATAAGGCTGCATTACTTCCATTATAGCAGCAGGGATAATATATTAAAGTGTTTTACAAGGTTAAAAGTCATTTTGACCAATCAAGGAGGAAAGAATAATCTTTCCAAGGTAGACCTATGTGCAGAATAGAAGGAGCGCCAAGTAGAAGTTGGTCATATACTATTGACCAAGATAATTACCACATTCTAGGTTAAAGGTAATTCATTCAATTTAAATTTATTTATATGCTCAAATATAGGAGACATAAGGTTACATAAAGATATTACTTTATAAGGTTAAAGTGAAAATATTTATTTTGGAGAGATAAGAATTAATATTTGAAACCTTAGAAATCAGATTAATGATATGAAGATTTGAAATTTGGTTTGAAGGATTGAAGGAACAAGTTTTGAATTTTTATTTACAAATTTTTTTTGAAATATTTGCAATTTGATTAGTTTGGAGTAATAAGATTTTCTACATCAAATTAAATTTATAAAATTTGCAAATATTCTTTTATGAAATTTCTAAATTTCTAAGTTTGGAGTTATAAGGAATTCAACACCAACATAGGATTGAGAAATTTAGAATTAAGAGACATTATATTTCTGAGACTAAGGAGCTAAAAGGATGTCTACTTCAAAGAGTTCATTGAATAATGAAATGGAAAAAAAAATCAGAAAAGGAAGAGTAAAAGTTATAAAGTATGGAATTAAAAATTTGGTTGAAAAGTCTAAAGGAAAATTAGACTTAGTTTCAAGTTCTAGTTATGAGGAAGAATTAGAAGAAAATTTTGAAATATTAGAATACTATTTGCATGCGAGAATTTTTGAAGCAATTGAAAATGACATAAATAGCATTATGATTCCTTTAAAAATTGCTAGTATAGTATATATGACATTGCTTACACTCAAACATTACAAAGAGAAGGACTTGAAACAAAAGGAGTTGATTGAATCCCTTAAGAAGAAAACAAAAGTGGATGAATCATTCTTAGAAAAATTATTTCATTCTTCATGTAATGTTAATGATTCAAGTTCATCAAATTCAGGATCTTATCATGATGCTATAAGTGAATGTTTAGAAGGTTTTGTACAAAAGAAGATTCATGATATGAAAGACAAAGGCAAAGAGAAAGTGTTTTTGTAGGAATCAACTAGCAATGCAACATCATATAAAGGCTTACAAATTGATGTTAATGATGAAGACAAGCAAGAAGAGAAAGACCCTGATCAAGAAGGCATACAATACAAAGCGAGTTAAGAGATGAAGATTCATATTGAATACTAAAGTCTTCAATAACACAATAATATAATACAGGGAGGTGTTGGAATATATTACATTATTTGGTACATGCTAATGTACCACCTTGGGTACATCTTTAGATTATGAAAGAGTTTCCTAGTTTAGAAGTTAAATTTTTACTTTATGCAATGCACTAAATGCACAAGTATTATTAAAGTGTGTAAATTATTTTGGTATTGTAAATATGCATAATAGTCCATGTGCACATGAGTCCATAGAATAGGAAGTTGAAGATTCTAAGGCAAAGAGTTCTCCATATGAAGGTTCACATCATATTATATATGTATCCTTGTATGTGTGGACAAGGAGAGGAGAGAAGATGACATAACATGATTTGTAGTATTTTTGTGAGCATTTGTTAATGGCAATTCTATGAGTTATAATTGAAGTTATTTTTGAGTTTTATACTTTTAAAATATTGCCATTATCATATATATTGTATTGCAACTTTATTTTAGATCTTGTGGTTATTTTATCTTAAGTATTTTAGATTCAAAATCTGATAGGATTATTGATGAAAAGCTAGAAGAAAACCCTCATCAAGTGGAATAAACTCAAGAAAATCCACTTCCACTTTAACAAAAACAAAAACTGCAATTGAAACCAAATAAAGTTAGAAAGATATTAATATTAATCAATATCAATTGAGTATACATGGATGATATTCTAATAAATTATAAAACCCACAATATACAAATACCTCTTATTAATTATTTGATGATTTATTATAATGTTTCTTGGTATTGAAATGCAATAAAAAAACATACATGAATAGATTTGTTAGATGATAGCATAGGAGTAATCATCTTGACTAACATGCCAAATCATATTTCCTTCAATCTTATTTGGTTTAGTCAAAGTAACAATCCATCACCATAGTTGTGTTTCTCATAAGGATAAGAGTTTAGGAGAGTAACTCAATACTAGATGTATACACTATATAAAAGTTTTTCTACTTATATAGGTATTGGGTTCATGGCAAAATAATTTCCTAATATATGGTCAATATTAAAACAACAATATATATGGCAAAAAAATCAAGATGCATAATAAATTTTAAGTAATTTTTATAATAAGAAGTGAAGCCTTGTTCATTTTTATATTTCATTAATGATTTTTTTCAAAAGAAATATTTCTATGCCACAATTTTAAAATGTATTATCATTCATTTTGTCCATGATTGAATTTATGATATTTTTTGTTATAAAATGCATGTCGGCCTATATTTACTTTTTAAAGTGATCTATATATTAAATAATAGACCAATAATATAGTAGTTGCAATGTACTTATGACCTAATAAATGTATTGTAAAGAAATATTTTTATTCAAAAATAAATGTATCTATCAAGCATTGTAGAGGGGGAAAACTACCCTATCATGTAGAATTCTCGATTGGATCTGCTGGGAGATGAGGTGACCATAGGGATGTGTTATATTCTCTACACTCTAGGATTTTGGGATCTAAGGGTTCACCAACAATGATTTAAGCACTCGCTCCAAGTCTAGGATGAAAATTTTTTATGTATATGTTAAGCACACACCTATGTTTGGATTTTTTTAAATATAATCTATGAAAATGAAAGAACAATGAAAGCTGTTAGGACCTTCCTCACATGTCCTAATTACTTATATTATTTATACATTATATTCTAGGGTCATAACCTTTCACTCTTATAACTATTAGACTAGGTATTTAAATGCAATCCACATATGATAATAAGGCATCATCGAACAAATATATAAATTAAGTCTATTGTGGGTTTTCTACCTTACAATAAAAAAGCGATTCAATATAAAAAATGATCCTGCTTCCCACACCATTTAGTTTCATACCATCTGGATCAGAGCTAGATCAAGGAGCAAATTCACCATTAAATTTTTTTCCCACCGCACATTTCAGCCAGTACACATTCGCAAGGACGCAAACAACATTCACGCTTCACGGATCCGTGTCAAAATCCTCATAGAAAATCAAACCTTCTCCTAAGGTACAAATTAATTTTTATTACACCCAAGTTGCTCGAACTTTCGTGTGGTGACCGATGGCTATTTTGAAAAAGCTAAAATCTTCATCGCAGCATCAAGGTTTTTGACATCCTAAACGCAAAGGAAAAAAATATAGGCAAACAAGGAATAACCCTAGAATGATTCTTGATTTTTGATGATGACTAAACCCTACCTTGCAACAAAATAAATCTTTTCTTTTCCATCAAGGGTTTAAGAGAATGCACAAGTAGAACTAACCCTAGAATGCAAACTATATGCTTTTATCTTTCAAATACCTAGAATTGTTTTTTATTGGTAAAATATTTCATTAAAAGTGGGTTCTTAAAGGGGTCCCAAAATATTGTTACAAAAGGTCAACAAACCATCCAAAAGGCCACAAGGCAGGCCTTTTTGAAAATCCCACCCAAGGTAGGAAAACTAGAAATGAGAAAATAATATTTTTTTAATTTATGATCTATGTTAGGTCCAAGGTGTAGACCAATTGGTTCAACCAAACCCCGTAAGGGGGTGGAGGTTTAAGGTTCAAATATCGGGCCTCACTAGACTGAATGCTTGTCCCTTTCTTAGTGCTTTCAGTGGCATAAAATTTTTAAAATGATTGTGGCATGGTGGTTATAGGGGTGGACTACATGAAGAATTGTGTGGCAACTTTTGGGGCAGACATTACAAAATACTGTGGTGGCCATAAAATCCAAACAACCTTCCCAAATTAGTGGTGGCTACCAATTCTACCATGTAAATTCAAAAGAAATATGATCTAGGTTTGGAATAGAAATGGGTAGAAAGCAAATAGAAAATAGCCTAAGAAATTATATTATGGCATTTAATAATTTGAAAATTGGCCTTAGATTTTAACTTGCATCCAAATGTATCCAAAAACTCTGAATCTTGCAAAACAACTTCATAAAATCCTAAAAAATTTGATCAATGTTTAAGAGCTTGCTTAGGCTACTATGTGACTAATCTTGGAGGTGTAACAGCCAAGCCCCCTTGGTCCTTTAAGTTGATTGTTCGAAAGTAAAAGCAATTGTTGACCTTTTTGGAAATGAATAAGCAAGGATGTAATAAAATGCAAACATCAATAATATGACCTAAATAAAGCATGTGAAAATAGATTGAGATTTTGGGAGTGAAATTTTGCCCCCAAACCTAATGAACTTGAAATTGCACCCCATAATGGGTGGTTTGCCAAAATTTTGCCCTATACAGATAGGGCATTATTTTGCAGTATAAGTGCAAGAATGTTTAATTACTGAGAAATGATAAAAATACATAATTAATGATCTTCTAATGATAAAATGCAAGAAGGAACCTGGTGGTAGTGAAAGAACAAACAAAAATATAAATACCTCCACAAAATGGTAGACTCCTCCTCAAGGCTTCAACACTTATCCACCAAGAATATAAAACTATTAGCAGAGTAGTAGAACACCAAAAGATACTTGATCTTGATCACTTAACACTTCTAAAAACCCTTGGAACTATCAAAGCACTTAAAAATTCTAGGAATCACTTCTTGAACTTCTTTTTAGAACTCCTCTCTAATGAAAAGAGGATCCAAATTCTCTATTTTTAAGAGGTTTAGAGGGCAAAAGGGTGGGAAAATAAAAAGGCAACCTAGGGGAGGATCGACGTCCTAAGGGTCGACCCAAAAAATAAAATTTTCTAATATAGAACCCTAAATTACCGAAATCGCATCCCATTTTGGGTAACCATGATTTTAGCGAATCTATAAAAAAAAATAGGGAAAAAGAGGCCCAAACTTGAGCTTGGACAAGTTTGAGGGCCTTCTCAAGGGTTATAGAAAAATGACTCACTTAGGTGGGTCAATTTTCCATGTCTATATTTTTCCCTCTATTTGATGTATTTATGGCCTAATAAATGCATCAAAGTGTAGACACCTAAAATGCGTCATGTCGAGGGTGACTACTCATATGGACATGCTACAATACCATATGGAATATATTGGACAAACTCCAAGATAGAGCAGTGGTTCTAACCACTCAATTTGGTCTCTCTAGCCTAACCAATATGAACCATAGCCCAGACCTACGGTTTATAGCTGAACCACGATTGAGACCTTCGGTTTATAGTCTAGATAGAGGCTGTGACCTGCGGTCTTAACTAGAGTTCATTTGGCCTTCAATCCGAGCCAAATCGGTTTGAATGACCATTTGATCTAGAAGAAGGTTAATGGAAGAAATATTCCAGAGGCTTCCATTCCAACTATCCTAACCAACTCTTCTTGATCTTGGCTTCTCCAGGAAGCCACCCCTATTCCTAGGGCATCCTATAAATACCCCCTCCAAATGGGGAAAATATATAGATGATTTGTATAGCGAAGTGTTGACAAATTATCGAGAGACAGTGAATTGATCAAGGGAGCATCCAATCCCTATCGAATTGCATACTAAATTCATGCATTCGAAGGACACTTTGGTATTCACCCAAAGATCAATTTGTCATGGATGTTCTAAAAGCCTATAAGGACCAAGAAACACAAATCCAAAAAAATGAAGGCCCATCACAGAGATTCAACAGCCAAAGATGACCCTTGAACATCAATTGGACAAGGAGGTCAAGCCCACTACCCTTGGAATTGAAGATAAGCCTATCAGAGTGCTAACCATGGCTTTCACCTATGATTTATAGTGTAGACCACTCACTAGAGCTGCGGTTTGCAGCAAAGGTATAGCAACCTTCCTATTTTTATTTATGTATGGTTAACTAGCTTAGATTAGTTGTTTTCACGGTTTAAATACATTTTAGCAGACTTTTGACCGTAGACTTAGGTTAGTTTAGCTTCTTTATGTTTATGCTTCAATTAGGACTTAAATGGTTTCTTTATGCATGTTTATGCTTCATTTTATACATTTGATCCATGCATAGTGTAGCTGCTACTTTTATTTACGCTATTATATGAATATTGATTCGATTTGCATAGCTTAGAAGCACTTTTCATGTTTTCTTGATTATGCATGTTTAATGGTGTCATAATGTAATTTACCTAAAATGGCCTCATCATGAGAGGTTGCCTATATTTTTGGAATTCTTGTGTTTTTTCTTGACCACAGGGAACAGTTTCAAAGGAGAACCAACTATCAAGTTCCTTCCCCATTGCGAAGAAGAGGGCACCTCCATCCTAGAGTAGTTCGTGTCATCTTGAAAGGCATTTGGAAATCACACCTACCCTTAAGAGGGAAAACATTGTGCACTCCTATTGTAATATTGTATCAAAACGATTATCCCTAAGAGGGATGTACTTGTAATTTGATGTTGACTTTGAATACAATGGAATAAACCATTTTTCTTCTTGATTCATTTGTTTTCAATTTCTTGTTCTTGTATGCATGTTATCCTTTTATCATTATTGCAATAGGATGCCATTGGGTATGAGCCTTTTTAGTGGTTATAGAATGTGATCATGGTGGAACCCCAAATTTATAGGATCTAACTGTGTTTTATTGGTTTTTACACTTGCAGGTACAGACTACAGCTATTAGATGTGGGCCAACAACTAAACTACAGGTACAAAGCATGGTTTATAGTCAAAACCGTAGGTCAAACCTGTGGTTTCTTACTGACAACATAGACAGTTAAATTCAAAATATCAGACAGTGAAATACTTGAGGTAGGTCCTATTTTCAAACCTCTATCACTTTTTTTCTCTCTATGTTTTTACAGTAGGTTTAATTCGAACGCAAATTAGGAAAATAATTAAGAAAATGGTAAAACAATTTTCCTAGTTTGCTTTCAATAGAAAGGCATTGCTGGGAACAATGGACCTCTTATTGTAGTTTTCCCTAGGCTACAACATGCTTGATAGAGATGTGTGGATGGTTTGCATGTGTGAGGCCCAATTAGTGGCCATTTAGCATTGTAATGTGCATAGTCTTAAAGAGCATCTAGAATAGCTTGCATTTTTTGAATTTGAAACATCTTTCACTTGCATAGCATTTAGAAAATGAGCATGTATGCTATATGATGCATTTATTTTATGTACATTAAAAGGAACCACACACACCACTTGGCACTTAAATGCTAGTGAGTTGGGCTTGACATCCAACCACTAGTAGGGTTCAATGACGATGGGTGTAACTTCCATCCGTTGGCCCAAATCCTATGAACCCTTGATATATAGACCAATACCAGATCCAAGAACCTTTCGTACCCTGGAAAATTTACATGTATTCTCTTCGGAGGGTATAACGTTGAATGGGGGAAAATGGGTGAGGATCTGGGAGGACCTGTGCTCCTTGTCCTGGTGTGGATTTCATTACCACACATGGGGGATTTACGCAACTTGGAGTTCATAGCCAAGTTGTCGAGATACGAGCGTACAAGTGAAATCTATTAAAATGAGAATAAAATCCAACAAGTTTTGCAAAACACGATAAGAGTTTCTACACTGATACAAAAAATCTTGAAAACACATCAAACAGTTTAGGACTCACTTTTAAAATTTAAAACAAGATAATCATTATTGTATACTTTGTTTGCTTAATAATAATACATTTAGACTCTAGGTACACAATGGTGGATACACATGATGGTCTACAAAGGTCCAAAGCCAACGTCGATTACCAACCCCTAACCAATTCACAACAGTATGTGTCAATTCCTCAACCACATGAGCAAATGGAGTATCATTCGACTAGCATTCAAGGAGATAACTCAACATGAGGGGATCCAGTAGAGCAAACCCCAAATAGAGGAGCTTCAGTACACTCCTCTAGGTATAAAATAGAATAGGAAACCTTCTAGCATGAGGGTGTTCTACTTGAGAGCCATTACTTGGATCGTAATGCACGTGTGTCCATCTGATCGACCAGGTTGGTGCCCCTACGTACTAAGTCCACTAGAGGATCTATGGCTCCACCTTTTAAGTATAGAAGGACTATAGACCTACCCATTCAAGGGTAGGCATACCGGTTCACTACAAAGCATAGGTCTAACCATACTCCCATGCGTGGTCCACCGTGCAATATCACCATTGATATATCAAAGGTGGGAGATAATGGCACACGACCACATGAGCAACAATGGTCTAGGTAGCTAGAGGGTCTAGGTAGTGTTCTAGGGTAGCTAGGCTACAACCCTTATACTCCACCCACTTGAGCCTTGAGTGAGCATAGCATGAGTGTCATCCGCATTACTAGAGAACATGGGGAGGCTTCTAAGCACCCTCATGTCACACACCCACTATCTGCGCATGGTGGTTCATAGTATAGGATATAGTAGGAGGCCAATGTCATCTTCACAAATAGAGGCAAAGGCACAACACATTAGTTCGATGGGTATAAAACCCACAAGGTCACTCCTACAAAGTAGGGATACCAGAGGCCTCCCACGGTCATCTAGATCGATATATCACATTGATTGGAATCAGAGCAGAAACACCAACTCCTCCAAAATCAATTGGAGGATGCTCGCCTAGAGAGGCAATGCATTGAAGATGAAAATCTTCAAGTGCAAAGGCTCATGCGACAGAGGTTATATGAGTAGTGCATGCACAAAGAGTGTATCCTTTCCCAGAAGGAATGCATGGATTAAGAGGATAGGTTAGCTAGGGCTGGCCTATATCCTCAAGACGAGCATAAAGAGCATACACATAGGAAGGTTTTTTCATAAGCCAATATGCATGAAGAGCATAGAGATGCTCGTACTCATGCTAGTATCGAATAGAGGGAGAGGCCACTGTCGCTCGATAATTAAAGGCAGAGACAACATGAAGAAGCAATGGGAGATGGATACAAGCAAGAATATCCTAAAATCTCCCGAGCTAAGGATGAGGAAGAGCAATGCCCTCCATCTCATACAAGGAAGACAATACCACCTAAGCCACCTACACATCAACTTAGAGAGTAGGAATTTCTATCTTCGGAGGCCTATAAGGCCTTAGTCGATAATATTAAGGCCATTGAGAGACAAGGCGTGGCTATTCAAAAGCTGACATTGAGGAAAATCCATAACGAGCCTTTGGATCCTTGTGTGCCTACTCCGTCTTACCCTGAGCATTCTGATATGCCTAGGTTGGACAATTTTAAGGGTAATGAAGATGCACAGGACCATGTCACGAGCTTTTTGGATGCTTGTTTTTATATCGCAAGCAATGATGCATTATTTTTGTGTACGTTCATCATGACACTTTCAGGGTTGACCCAAGAGTGGTTTAATCAGCTAAAGAAACATAGTATAACTAGTTTTGAGTAATTAGCTGATGGCTTTCTTGAATGTTATTCCTTTGGCATCAAGAAGCAGGCCAATATTTTTGATCTAGCTATGCTGGCTTAGCATGACAATGAGCCAATAGAGCAATATAGAAAGATATGGAGGAGACTAATGGCAAAGTTGTCATTCCCTATTCCTGCCACAAAGTTAACTCGAATGTTTACAAAGAGTTATGCCAAGCACATCTCGTTACTACTATAGCTACAACAGTATCCTACATTTGAAGAGGCTTTGGTGCAAGCCAAGGTGATCAAGGACATCAAGTTGCAGGAAGGAAACTTGAAGCTCAAAAATAGGAGAGAGGGATAAAAGAAGAGTGCCATAAAACAATAGGGCGAGCATGCCCATGTAAATCAAGTGGTATTGAATCTCCAACGGGAGGACAATGGGAAACAAAAATAGAATTATCAGGTCCAACCTCCCCTTGCATAGTATGACAAGTGCAACAACAATTACAATAGCAAGAAAAAATATCAATGCTTGCCTCGCCAGTTCACACCATTTACGAAATCGCTGATGTCAATTTTCCATCAGTTATGCGAGGTCAAGGCAATTAGATTACCCAAAGTCAAGATGATACACCCCAATCAACCCAAACCACAAGGTTTCCAAGACGATCTATTTTGCATCTTTCATCAAATGAAATACCATGACATCGAGGTGTGTTGGTCTTTCAAAAACCTGGTGCAAAATATGATCGACAAGGGTGAGCTTGTAGTGCCACACAACCCATATGCACCCTATAATAAAAATATGAGGATTTACAAAAACCCCTTACAAAATCATGAGGTGCCTCGAAATAACATTGGACAAGTTAATCAGGTGCGAGTCGAACCACCTACCTAGGGATTCGTAGGTATGGTCAATGTTGTCATTAGGAACGAGAGATACAAATAACAAAATCAACCTCATGCTCCCATTCAAATACAATTCATGCCAAATCAGTTGTCGACACAAAATATTCCAAGCCCATCGACAATATCAGTTGTGACCATAAGGAGTAGGTTGGTCCAAAACCTACAGATAACTCCTACGAAGTTGTCAATATACGAATTAATACAATAGTCCCCGAGACACAAGGAGACTCTTATGGAAATTCTAAGGTCCATTGAATTACAGGCCCAGGATGCGCATGCATTTACTAATTTCATGGGACATGTACAACAGTGTTAGGAATCAATGATCCAATTTTATGATCATGAGATAAGGATGGTTTCTACAACTATGGCCGACCCACCATTGCACATAATCACATGTCTGAATTACATGCCATTTAAAAGGGTCTTGATCGATACTGGCTCATCGATCAACATAATGACGACCAAGACGTTGAGTCATTTGAAGCTACGTAAATCACACATTGTGCCAACTAAATTTACATTGAGAGCATTTAACGATGCACTATGTTTGACTATTAGCACAATTATCCTACTCGTGCAGGTAGGTCTGAATACCATTTCAGTAATGTGTCATGTGATAGAAGGGGCCATGCAGTACAAAATTTTACTCGATAGGCCTTGGATTCATGAAATGTGTGTGTCCCCTCGATACTGCATCAGTGCATGAAATATATTCATGAGTGACTGGTTCACGTAGTGGCTTCATATGAGAAGCCATTTAATTTTGTAAACCTAGCAAATTTATCTAGAGGTTTCATACTCCTGTCAACATACAGTGATGTTTAGTATTCGTTGCCAACAAAGAAACAAGGAGGTAAACCAGCAGTGCATGCTCAACCAATGCCATCTATGTCACACAGATCGGAGCATACCACTGCCACTTCCTAAAAAATCATCAGCATCAGTCATGCATTGGGATGATAGGAAGTTGAAGGCGAATATGGGTGAGAAAGAGAAATAGCTTGAGCCCGAGCCAATCACCGAGGACATTCCTATTCCCATGGAAGTTGAGGAACCCCAAGACAAAGTCGAGGAGGCACCTCAGCCTGCTTCACCTACATCTTCAGTAGGGTCATCCACACCGTGGGTGATGGTACATCTTGCTAATACTGTATTAGGTGATAACCTTGTGTAAAATGTGACCTTCGAACCAATTCTAAAAAATGCACAAAAGATGGACCGACCACACACTCATCATTATCCAGTTGGATCGATGGTTCCATTGGGAGATCCGCCTAACCAAACTAACTTCATCTATGCAGAGCTAGATCAACTTCCAATGCAAGAGCCCATGGATGAATATGACGAGGAACCTTTCACGATAAACGTTTGTTATTTGTCTAATCTGGAGTATGCCATGCATATTTTTGATCTATATCATTGGCATGGATACGGCCTTGGTATCTTCGAACAAGGATGGAGAACTCTGCTGGAACCTCATTATCAATTAGTTAATGATAGATTCAGTCTAGGATTATAGATACAAGGGCAAGAAAATTTGCTCACAACATCCTTAGATCATCTGTACCTTAGTATGGTGGATGATTTGGATTTTAATCCATATCATCTGGATCCTTCCAAATTTTTGAGGAATCACCCTATGATATCTATCATCACCATTGAGCCACTTGAAGATCATCATGAAGAGCTCCTTGAGCATACTAATATAGATATGAACCCTAGATATCAACTAGGATACCAAACCAGTGTAGTTGATGACACAGATGAGCAAGGGTGTAACCCCATTACTACAAGTGATCTCGAGCTAGGAGATCTTTGCAATGAAGATGGAGCGGAGTCCACCTTCGATATGAGTGGACCAAGCTATGACACAAACATGGATTCCTCAAAAAACGATGAATTTGAGGATGAATTCGACAATGCTTATGTAAGGCCTTTATATGCACGTCATCTATTTCCTAGTCAGTTGGTATATGATACCAAAGAAATCATTCCCAATGTTGATCATGTAGGGGAAGGAATCGATCCAGTTTTCTCGATAGTGTCATACATGAGGTATAATTATCTAGTTTTTCTAGATAGCGATGACAACATGCAAGAAGTAAGATTCATGGGAGCTCATTTAGAGGAGCGCCTTCCAAGAGTGGGGGTGAATGAAGGATTCTATTATGATAGTGATGAATAAGATGATCTAGAGAGGGCCTACCTTGGTCCTCCTTATTTACGTTACTGTCACCAAACCATCGACAACAATGAGGTTTATAGGTAGCTACATGTTGGTTTGCATCTAAGAGCAAGACGTTTAAACTTGGATCAAATCCATTAGTTGGTTAATCCCCTTCCATCAACCTACATGCAACTCTATGAGCCAAATGGTCCTATTTTTCATTTAGTGCATAGGGAGGATCTAGTTATTTGCAGTCCTCATAGGGAAGACCATTTTGTGCCTATACCATTAGATCTAGATCGTGGGTGTGAGGACTATGAAGATTTTATAGAGGTCAGTACATGTGGTCTTGGATATCAATTCCATTCCATAAACATGGTCTCCATTGATTTGACCACTTCACTCCATAATCCAATAGATCCGTCTAAACTGTTGTATCTTAACAAAGATGTTATCGACTGAGATCGTGCTGATTCACCCATTGATCTTGAGGATTTCTTCCCCAATGAAGAAATGTTGCAACCTTTCCATTTTACACCAGGTTGTGCATACGATTTTTATCATGCCAAAAATACTTCCAACGCAGAACCAATCAACCCGATTGATGACATCCATTTGATTCCTACACCTCACTAGCTTCAGGAGGGATCACATATGTCGGTAGAGGAAACCTTTGAGGTGAACATCACTAATGATCCCACCAGCACAAAGGTTAAATTTGGAGAGAGTCTCACTCCAGATGAGTGGGCCACCCTCATCTCTCTACTGAAAGAGAGACCAAATTTATTTGCTTGGTCGTACAAGGATATGCCAGTTCTAGACCTAAAATTGGTTATGCATAACCTTTATCTAGATCTGACAAAGAATCTAGTCAAGAAAAAGCTTAGAAAAATACACCCAACGGTAGCCTTGATGGTGAAATATGAGCTACAAAAGCTGTTGGATGTGGAATTTGTGATTTCCATCAATTATCCAGAATGGGTGTCCAATATGGTACCCATGGGAAAACTCGATAGAAGAATCTGTATTTACACAAATTTTAGAGACCTAAATAAGGCAACATTCGAAGATTCATTTTCGTTGCCCAATATTGATGCTCTCGTAGATGCAACTATAGGTCATGAAATGCTCTCCTTAATGGATGGTTTTTCTAGTTACAATAAAATTTGGATTAAACCCAAAGACCAACATAAAATCAGGTTTATAACTCCATGGGGAACATTTTTCTATAAAGTTATGCCATTCGGCCTTAAAAATTCTAGTGCCACATATCAGCGGGCCATGATATACATTTTTCATCACTATATGCACAAATTTTTTGAATATTATATCGATGACTTGTTAACCAAGTCATTGCTATGAGAAGAGCATGCAAAAGTCTCAAGGAAAGTCTTTGATCACCTTATAGAGCATAATTTCAGGCTAAATCCTAAGAAGTGTGTATTTGGCATAACTTCTAGAAAATTACTAGGGTTCATCGTCTCCAAGAGAGGCATCAAAGTAGACCCAACGAAGGTCAAGATCATTTTTGAAATGCGTCCTCCCACCAATTTTAAGGAATTAAGTAGCCTTCATGGAAAGGTAGCCTCGATAAAGTTATTTATCACCCAATTATTGGATAAATATCAACCTATGAATCGACTGCTACATAAGGGATTCCCATTCAACTGGGATGAGAATTGCAAGGTAGCATTTGCTGAGATAAAGCAATACTTGGTGATGATGCCAATGCTAGCTCCACCAAGGCTAGAGGTACCTTTTCTACTATATATATTGGCGATTGAATTTGCATTGGGAACCATGTTAGCCCAAAATAACGTGCAAGGTAAAGAACAAACCATATATTATATTAGTAGAACTTTGGTGAGCTATGAGATCGGGTATGCATACATGGAAAAATTATGCTTAGCAGTAGTGTTTGCTATAAAGAAATTGCAACACTATATGTTAAGTCATATGACATATGTTATATCCAAACAAAATCCTTTGTAGTACATGATGAGTAAGACTTATCACAATATGCATACTACGAAGTGGATCATGCTTTTGACAAAATTTGATTTGGAATTCATAAGCCAAAAGTCCATTAAGGGACAGGTCATAGCAGATCAATTAGCTGAGGTGCCACTGTCAAACAATAGGCCTCTAACAATTGAGCTTCTAGATGATGTAGTCTTCATCATATCTGAAGCTCTCAAACCCAAAGAACCAGAGAACAATGCTGATATGACTATGTTATTCGATGGTTTGAAGTGCAAATAAGGGGATGGTGCCAGAATAGTGTTCTTCATGTTGCAAGGAGATCCAATGCCCATGTCATTCAAGTTGGATTTTTCATGCACCAACAACAAAACTATGTATGAAGACCTACTGCTAGGCCTCCTCATAGCTTTCACCATGAATATTAAGAGATTGAACATCTTTGGCAACTCCTTGCTCATAGTAAATCAAGTCAAGGGGCTTTTTTAGTGTTGGTATCCCATACTGAAAGCCTATAAAGATCTAGTTGACACATATTTGGCCAAACTTGAATGGTATGACATTGAGACAATCACTCGATCATCAAATAGGTTTGTAGATACCATGGCTTCTTTGGGATCTTTAATCCCTTAGAATATGTCTTCTAATTTCACTAAAATCAATGTCAAGACACTCTATCACCCAGTAGCAGAGTGTGTAGTCTATGATAATAGAGATTCGATCAACATGATCAATGTAGAACCATAAGCTGAATGGTTCTGCAAATCTGAAGACTTTCTTAAAAAGGCACCCTGGGGGTCATTAACCTCTCAGAGTCCCATGGGGAGTGGTACTACAATTCACCACAAGGTTGTTTCCAAGTCTACATTTGTAAAAGTAAATAAGCAGGGGGAGCAAGTCGTCTTGGCAATCGAAGTTGAGATTTATCAAAATTGGATGTCACAAATTAAAGACTTCCTAAAGCTTAGTATAATCCCAGAGGGATTGCTGCATGTCACAAAGCGCACATTTAAATAGAAAGTGACCAAATATGTCTTAATAGGAGACATTTTGTATAGAAGAATCTATGATGGAGTTCTCCTTCGTTGCTTAGAGCCCCAAGAGGCATCATGGGTGATTTTTTAGGCCCATGATGGTACGTGCGGTGGCCATTTTAGCGACATGGCCATCATCAAGCACATCCTTCAAATGGGTTACTTTTGGCCCACTATGGAGAAGGAGTGCAATGTGTATGTCAAGAAATGTGTTAAATGCCAACATCATGCTAATATTACACACTTGCCATCGCAGGCCTTACAACCCATCCAAGCGGCTTGGCCATTTTCTTAGTGGGGATTAGATCTTATAGGCAAGATCTCTTTTCCATAATCGGGTCGACATACATTTATAATAATGACTACTGAGTATTTTACAAAGTGGATGGAAGCAATACCTTTAACAATGACAACTGGAGCTCGTTTAGTAGAGTTTATACTGGAGCATATCATAAGTCATTTTGGGATTCCATCCAAAATAATATCGAATAATGGAACGTCTTTCAAGAATAAAACTGTGAGAGCTTTGACATCTAAATATAGAATCAAACATAGTTTTATGACTCCATACTATCCATAAGCAAACGGGCAAGCTGAAGCTTCAAATAATATAGTGGTGGCCATATTGAAAAAGATGGTACAATAAAACCACAAATACTAGCACATCTAGCTGCCCCTTGCGTTATGGGCTTACAGGACTAGTATTTGGATGCCCACTGGGGCAACACCATTCTCACTAGTATATGGTGCTGAGGCCATTATGCCCTTGGAATTAGAAATTCCAACACTGCATGTCACATTAAAATATTTCATCGATGATGATATTGCATGGCAAGCTTGACTGGATCAATTGACACTACTTGATGAACATCGCGTGAATACCCTGGAGCATCTCTGCATCTATCAGGAGCGACTAAAATAATCTTACAATGTCAAAGTCCACTAGAGAGACTTTGAATTTGGGGATCTTGTCTTGAAAGAAAATCAACAAAACCCTAATTTACCGCTAGATATGCAAGAAAAATTCACGGCTAATTGGCTAGGACCCTAAATCATATCTGAAAAGATTGGTCTAGGTACCTATCACCTAACATCACTAGGGGGTTTTGAAGAGCCTGAACCTCTCAACATCATCCATATTAAGGTGTTATATGCTTGAATAGCATAGTAAAAGGCTCCAAGAGTTGCTTATAGCTGCTCAGTCATCTTAAAAATCTCCAAACACTCTCATCAATGGTTTGGTTAATCAAAAAGCTCCAAAGGCATCTGTAAGCCCTTTGGTCAACCTCAAAAGCTTCGAGGATTTGGTCAAAACCGCTCGATCATCCCAAAAGGCTCCAAGGGTTCTTGAAACTGCTTGGTCATGTAATTTAAAAGCCCTAAGGATCTGATTATAATCACTCGATCATCCTAAAAAGCTCCAAAGGCATTTATTAGCCCTTTGATCAAATGCAAAAGGTACCAAGAGTTTTTGAAAACTTGCGTGGTCAACCTCGAAGGCTCCAAGGAATCTCAAAATCACTTGGTCATCCCAAAATGCCCCAAAGGTACACATAATCCCTTTGGTCAATCCTAAAAGCTCCAAGGATTCTTAAAAATTGCTTGGTCAATCTAAAGGCTCCAAAGGCATGTACTCATCGTTTGGTCAATTATGAGGCTCAAAACCCATAAAAATTATAAAATCAATAAAATCCAAAAAAATTGGTAAATCATAAAATCCAAAAACATTTGCATTTGCATTTGAATTTTGCATAGTCTTTTTGCATTTACACATGCATTCATTGCATTACTACGTTGCATATAGGCATTTGGCATCCGTTGCATTTCATAATAGAAGACATTGTGGTTGTCAATATTACAAACGATGCCATGTTTGTGTTTAAATCATGCATCTCTACATTTATCATAATCCATCATTCATGTGAGTAATTGTGTTTTTCAACACAACCTATAATGTTGCTATGGACATATACTAGTGTTTTTCAGTCACTCAGCCATACCTAGTGGTCTTAACAAGAGTTCGTAGAAAGCTTGCGTTGCTTTTATAGCTAAGGTTCAGTTAGTATAGCCCATAGCATATCAGAAGCCTATCACTAATCAATAAATTTAAACAATCCTCACAAGGACTAGGGTAATATTATATCCATGAAGCAAGACCGAGTATCCTGAAGCAAAAAGAGTTATTCTTGCTTATCCCTCTGTGCGGACGGTATGGGAAATTTTGGCAGTTGGTAAAAGGATAGGTTAGTTCCCTATTCAAAATCCCTTACTTACAATAAAATGAGCAATATCCCAAAGAGATATCACACATCAATCCTCATGATTGATACCCTATACTGATATCATAAGATCGATATTCTCAATCGATATACCAAAAACAATTTTTCCAAGTAAATCCCCCCAAAGGAAATTTCTTGAAGAAAATTATCAAATGTAAATGTCGTAAAGTGAATTTCAAGTGAAGATCAAAAAATAGGCTTAAATAAAAGTTCAAACTAAATTTCAAAAGTGAAGACCAAATGAAGATCATAAATCAAAAGTTTGAGCGAAGATCAAATGAAGATTCAAAATCCAGTTCGAAGAGAGATCAAATGAAGATCCAAAGATAGTTCATAAAGAAGATGGAATCGACTCCCTTGCTTCACTACATATGAGCAAGTATCCTGAAAATTGAAGGATAGAAAGGAATGAGCCTGAATCCCTAGAATTATCAACACTACTATACCTTACGCATGACGATATGTCTGACACATTAGCACTTTGCTTATGAACATGACCAATGTTTGAATGTGGAAGAGATAGCTTCAGGTGTCTTGCATTGCCTAGTGGATTAGTCCAACTAAAATCTAAACTTGAGATTAGATAAGACATTTGTGGAACCCCTATATTAGCAATGGGCTAAAAGAATCCCACCTGACATCGGGAATGCTCATGCCTTATCTTAAAATAATCATGTGCACACACAGGGATAATGAACAGTTAGGGTCTATCCTAGCAAAAACCTTTTATATCAGAAGTCTAGTGTGGTTAGTATGCAAATTTTTATAAGTCTATTAGGGTGTTTGAGTCTCATGGAAAACCTCAAAAATTTCTCCCATAGCAATAAAATTTCAAATATTGCAATGATATAAATCATCAAATTGTAAAATATTGAATCCATGATACATCTTTATATAAAGCACAATCAATATATAGGATAGATACTGGATGGATATTAGCAATAATATTTACATGACCACTGACTATATCGTGCACTTTTTTCAAAAATTGCAAAAGAAAATTGAACGACACATTATATCATTCGCACCATAAACATCGCGTACCATTGCATTTCATATATGGGTGATTAATTGATTAAATTCTTGTCTTAAGGATTTTTAATTACATTCATGATTTTTATATATTATGTGGCATCATCCATTAGATTGATAAACATATTTGCATTCATTCCTTATGTTTTAAGTGATTAAAGCATACAGGTTCATTTACATTAGATTTGCATCGTGTAAATAAATCATTACATACATTAATGCATACAAGAAAGCAATATAAAATATGTGTTAAGAGAACATTGCATCCATATGCATCCATCACAAAAATTACATCTAAGCATCTAGATTACTGCATATCATCATCATAAATTAAATAGCTAGCTTGTGCATGACATCATACATTACATCATATAGCATCAAAATAACATAAGCATTGCATCCATGTGCATCACATAAATATAAAATCAAAAATAAATGAGTACACAATAATGATCCATAAAATAATAATGATCAGTCGTATCATATATAAATATATGTCTCAGAGTACATCAGGAGTGCAAAAATGCCCGCAGGCTACAAATATGTAGGTCCTCGACCTTACACTAAAAATGATATGTATCAAAAATATATCCTACAATAGTAGAGCTCTAGCTTTGATCTGCTTCCCTTGTATCGGAGCTCTCACTGCCTCCCTTAGTACTATGCTCAGGAGCCTGCTCTGCCTACTACCCTACTGTCTGCTACGGATCTTGTTGAGAGCCCTGAGTACCAACTAGCTTGAAGAGGTCTAGCACTCGTCCAACTGCCACTTGTGCAATGGGTACCTTTGTGCGCTGGGACCTATGGTTGGATGTTGCAGTAGACTACCCTACCTTCTTAGTCTTGGTATGACTATTACTACCATGTGTACTAGAGGACCTATGTGTCCTCTCGCTTTGATGGGTGTGATGGCTCAAGCTAGTAGTAGACTATATGGTAGTCCTAGATCTAGTCCGTTGGGACTCTAAAGCATACGAATCCTTGGGAACCTCTACACCTAGCATCTATATATATCCAAATAGCTGGTCCACCTAAGCAACCTTAGATGTGTGCCTGTCATTAGCACTCATCAACAAACCCTACAAGCATTGGATCCCAGTCACCTGGTAGTGCTGCTACTAGTGCCACTGGAGGCCCCATAATCACCTAAGAGAATGGAGGATCCCCCCTCTATACCCTAAGTAGATCCCACTTTGCTACTATTACATCCCTTTGTGACAATACCAAGTCATGAGCATGGGTGAGCTCGCCAACCTGGGTCTCTGCTATTGTAGCCCATGTTGTCAGGCTAGCAATTTGCTACTCCACCTATGTCAGTCAGTGATCTCTATTAGTAAAATATACCTGTAGAGTAGCGATAGTATTGTCTCGTTCCCTCTACTATGTTTGGAATCACCCTAGCTAAGTCTACAGGTTAGCCATATGTGCCAAGAGTAGTCCCTCTACACTGTCAGGAGGGACCTCACCCTCCTTAGGAGCCTCCTCAGTAGGGTCAACCTCAGGAACCTCCTTAGCTGTAGCCTTTGTGCCCTAACCACCCTCGATCTACTGGCATACGTTGCACCTGTCAGGATCTACCTCTGCCACTACCTGATCTGTAGCTCAACCCAGAGGTTCTATCCCATACCAACGAAACATAGACCACCATACATCATAATCTAGAGTGATCGCAACTCTATCAACTCCAATATCCTTGAAGATATCTAGAGTATCACCTAGATCCGGAGGTTGTATCCATGATAGATCCCTCTCCAAATCCAAGCACATATATGAAAATGGGATCTCTGGGATGTCCTGCACCACGCTAAACTGATGCAAGATGCGAGAGAAAAACTTGTACTCTTTGATCTTGATCTTTAGATCGAGTAACCATCTGTCCCATAGAGACTATCAAAGTCGCTCGTCGGCCTTAGGCCAGTCAGGACACTCCATGTAGGGCCACCACTCGACATCATCTAGCATAAGTCCTGCAAACTGTGTAATATAATGCTAGACATCGCCAGCATGAGTCCTACTCTAAAAGCCCTCCTCCTCTCGAGGCTAGCAGACAATATAACACTGATGTGTATCATCGATCTCTGTAATGTGCAATGGCAGCTCCCTAGGACACTCTATCCTGATATACTGCCAGTACCAAATCTAAAGTAGTAGACTATAGCTGATCCCCTGATGGGTCCTATCAATAATTTGATAGAGCTCACGATACAACTAACAAAGTAGAGTGCTCCCCCGAGATAGGAACAGTGGTTGTCGAATAGATTTCTAAACAACTCTGTGCATAGTAGCTAAGAGGTTCCAAGGAATCCTCATGCCTGAGGAGTTTGGAAGTACAACTTGAACCACCAGATGCATGAAAATGACCTTTTTCATGAAGAAGACATTCTTCCCCTACCAACAGTCAATGTGGACCCCTCCGTGGTCAATGGCAGACTAAGCCTCCTTGCTTCGAGCATCGAATATGGCATCGAATATGGACTCCTTAGCACCAAAAGTTGAAGAGACGATGGCCTTGCCATAAATAGTGATTCTAAAAATACCGTATACATCCTCCAAGGTAACTATAATTTCACCTATAATTAGGTGAAATGTGTTGGTCCACGCATTCTAGCATTGGGCCAACGTAGTCAGATAGGCTTGATCTACCCGGATAGTGGGTAGATCTAGTACATAGTCGAAGCTGAAAACTCTGAACCACTCTCACTCACTAGTAGTGATCTCTCCATGGAGAGCCTTAAGAATTTCAGGCTCTCGAGCTCTAGAGGTCAATCTCTAAAATAGACATCATGATATAAGAAAAAATCTAACTAAAATAAGCAAAAATATTTAAAATGATCTAAAAATCATCAAAAATAGTTAAAATTTGATAAAATTGTAAAAACATGTCATCATGCAGGTCTAAAAATCAAAATTTTCAATCAGACAGATCAAAAATGCATTAAATGATATTAATTACCCTTTAAAAGCTTAGAAAAATTAAAAATTTTACAATTTTTTCTAAAGTTGGCGAACCGCGAGTCAACCCTGCAGTCCACATGCAGTCAAAAATTGACCATTGGGATTTTGAATGCTGATTACAGTTGGCAACTGTGGTCCCTAATTGACCAATTAGAAACTATAGCTAGCACCTGCGGTCTCCAATTGAAGTCTGATCGGGTGTGATACCGCGGCCAAAAATTAAAACCTAAGCTACCCTAGCCTAAGGTGAGGTTCATTGCCGACAATCTAGTGATATTGATTTACCAATTACTTAATTGGATTAATTTTATTGGTAATGGATATGAGGTATTAGTTTTTGAGTTACCTTGCCCTCGCATCATCCACCGTGACTAGAAAAAGCTTTCTCGTGCTCTGCCATCGTCTTGTGAGTAGGTGTGCGAGTAAATTTTGGTAGGTTTCAGGTGAGTTATCAGCTATCACTGTCAGAGATCTAGATTTGCAAGTCGTTGTCAGGGAATAATGAGAGATATTTAAAAATTAAGCTTTTTATAGATCTCTCATGTTTCGCACGGATCGTAGGCCCTAGCCGTGGTTCCCAAAATTGCAAATGGTAACCGCAGACCCTAGCTGTGGTTTACAACTTGTAGGAAATTTAGAAAAAATCCCACCATGGTAAGGGCCAAAAAGATAAATTAATGCCTCCCATTGGGCTAAAACTCAATAAAAGCAAATCAATTTGGAAATTTGGTGATAATCAAACATCTAGATCCATTTAAAATTCAAAAATTTGGTTGATATTATAAAGTACATTCAATCGAGGTCATCGCTATGACAATCCTTTCATGGAGCGATGCACCTCCCAACAAAATAACAAAAAATAAAATAAATTAAAACACCAAATGCACCTCGTATTCAGTAATTTACCCTATACACTTGGTGGTTGCAGCGACTTGTGATCCATGCAATCCGACAGGATGAGTAAATTAGCATAAAGAAATTTGGGGTAAAATTGTCATCTTTGATCTGATATGATTCTTTTCAATCCCTAAGAAGGCCTTCATGATCAGACTGCTCCATGGGAACGAGGCATTGAATATCATTTTTTTTATGACATCTTTTCAGCAAATCATCGATAACTTGATTCAACACAAATCTGATTGGATTTGTATCATTTTGATTTCGTAAGATGGCTATTGTAGCCCCACTGCTTCATGGGATATAAATGTGCAAGCACTATTAAAATTTGGAATCAAAAGTTGAACTAGGCCTAGCCAATGCATTAATTTACTCAAATATAAGTGTATTCAGATAATCCATGGTGGTCAAGCGACATCGTTGCTTTATTTATTGTCATTACCCTCATCGACTCATCACTTGAGGGGGTAATCATAATATCAAATCATAATCAAAATCAATAGAAGATCCTTGAAATCGTAGATCCCTTGATCTTGTAAAAATTGCATTCATCCTTACAAATCATTGTCAACAACTATTATAAGCTTGCCCCTTTGCTTGGGAAAAATAGCAAATATGATAATTTGTTTTTAACTCTCATCCTTTCGGTTATATATGCCTAACTCCTATTGTAGTGCCAAAGCTACTCGAATGTCTGATGACGAGTGCAAACTCTTTCAATTTTAAGCCTCCAAAGAGTTGGAAGCAATGATTCTAGGATGCACGTCCTTTTGTTGGACCTAGGGCATCTAATGTTGATCCGACTAATGATCATCATAGAACCTTCAACATCATTTTAGGAGGTCTATTTTTTCTCAGCATTGTTCGATATCACAATGCATCTCAAAATGGGCATCTGTAGACACATAAAATGCGTCATGTCGAGGGTGACTACTCATATGGACATGCTACAAGACCATATGGAAGTTCTTGGAAAGACTCCAAGATAGAGCAGTGGTTCTAACCACTCAATTTGGGCTCCTTGGCCTAACCAGTATGAACCATAGCCCAAACCTATAGTTTACAGCTAAACTATGGCTAAGACCTATGGTTTACAGTCTAGACCATAGTTGTGACCTGTGGTCTTAACTAGAGTTCAGTTGGTCTTAAATTCGAGCCAAATCGGTTTGAATGGTCATTTGATCTAGAAGAAGGTGATTAATGCATGAAAGATTCTAGAGGCTTCCATTCCAACTATCCTAACCACATCTTCTTGATCTTGGCTTCTCTAGGAATCCACACCCAGTCCTAGGGCATACTATAAATACTCCCTCCAAATGGGGAAAAGATATAGATGATTTGTATAGCAGAGCATTGACAAATTATCGAGAGATAGTAAATTTATCAAGCGAGCAGCGAAGCCCTATCGAATTGCATACTAAATTTATGCATTCGAATGCCACTTTGCTATTCACCTAAAGATCAATTTTCCATGAAATTTCTAGGAGCCTAGAAGGACCAAGAAACACAAATTCAAGCAAACAAAGTTCCATCACAGTGATTTAATTTCCAAACCTGTCAGAAGGACATCGAAGTTGACCTTTGAACATCAATTGGATAAGGAGGTCAAGCCCACTACCCTTGGAATTGAGGGTAAGCCTATCAGAGTGCTAACCATGGATTTCAGTCATGGTTTACAGTGTAGACCACTCACCAGAGCTACGGTTTGCAGCAAAGCTATAACCACCTTCCTATTTTCATTTTTGTATGGTTAGCTAGCTTAGATTAGTTGTTTTCACAGTTTAAATACATTTTAGCAGACTTTTGACCATAGACTTAGGCTAGTTTAGCTTCTTTATGTTTATGCTTCAAATAGGACTTTAATGGTTTCTTTATGCATGTTTATGCTTTATTTTATACATTTGATCCATGCATAGTGTAACTGCTACTTTTTTTTACACTATTATATGAATCCTGATTCGATTTGCATAGCTTAGAAGCAGTTTTCATGTTTTCTTGATTATGCATGTTTAATGGGGTCATAATGTAATTAACCTAAAATGGACTCATCATGAGAGTTTGCCTATATTTTTGGAATTCTTGTGTTGTTTCTTGACCACAGGGAACAATTTCAAAGGAGAACCAACTATCAAGTTCCTTCCCCATTACAAAGAAGAGGGAACCTCCACCCTAGAGCAGTTCGTGTCATCCTGAAATGCATTTAGAAATCACACATACCCTTAAGAGGGAAACAATTGTGCACTCCTATTGTAATATTGTATCAAAATGATTATCCCTAAGAGGGATGTACTTGTAATTTGATGTTGACTTCGAATACAATGGAATAAAGATTTTTTCTTCTTGATTCATTTGTTGTCAATTTCTTGTTCTTGTATGCATGTTATATTTTTATCATTGTTTCAATAGGACGCCATTGGGTGTGAGCATTTTTGGTGGTTACACAAAGAAATATGTAGACACTTATGGGCGAATAACAACAAACACTAAAAAGGGGTGGTTGGGCGAAGAATGAGGAACGCAAAAATGGTGTTATTATAAACACTTTAATATTTTACATATAAAACAAGGCATTAGGGACATTAATGCCTCTCAGTTCAGGGTGACCCCTTGAGTTTCAAAAGGAATTTCACATTCTAAAGGAAACTCAAAATGGCTAAAGCAAAAGGAAGCAGGGTGGTGAACAGTGAAAAGGTGCTAAAGAGGAGAGATAAAAAACAAAAAAGATGAAAAAAGGCAAAAGGTGTGAAAACCTTAATTCATTTTTACCATGCAAAGAAGAGAAAAACTCTAGAGAAAAAAACAAATGGTTCTACCCACACACCATTCAAAAATTGCAAGGGGTGAGGCTAGCACAACAGCGGAGCGAGCATGGGTAAGGACTAAATTCTTCCTCTAGACTGGTCTAGATTAGGTTTTTAGTGCATTTTAGCCATTTTTATAATTTTTTTAAGAATTCACCATGCGCAACCCTAGCATGATTTTTGGGGTCAACCATGATCTTGATTCGTTCACCATGGCAACCGAAGTTGCATCCCAAAACTATAGGGTGTGACTTCATGAAATCATGCCTAGCAAGCATGGGGTATGATTTTGAAAGAAGAGAGAAAATATGAAACTATACCCAAGGAGAACGGTGTGCAATTTCGACCAAGAGAAAAACAAAAAAGAAAGGAAACAAGTAGAGAAGAGGAAAATAAAGTCCAAGACAAGCAGACTTAGGTGTTGAAATGTTTCTTTGTGTTGTTTTTATTGTTTTATGTTATGTTTTTATGCAAAAATAATTAAAAAATTTGTTATGGTTTTGGTTGCAGCATGATGTACTAGAGAGCTGATAGTGGTGATCGAGTTTCTTGAAGGAGGAACTACAGGGGATCACATTAGTATATAGGGATACCCTAAGGGTAGTGGGGCTATAAAACCTGGTGATAATGCCCCAAGTGGAGGTGAACAGAGTGCTAATGATAACATTAGAAGGGATATGATATCTAGAGTCATTGATCTTTCAACTATCAATAGGGGAGATGATTGTCACACTAGAGAATGTGTGGTGCATCTTATGCATCACCATTAGGAGGAGGGTAGTTTACAAAGCATGAGGATAGCAGGCTACACTACAGAGATCATTAGGGTACTAGGTCCACTAGGTTTGAGAGAGTTAGACCCTTATTGATGAGTTGATGGGGTTATATGGTGTCGATGCTCTAACGACCATGCTCTGTGGGGTGGCGATGATATTTTTGGTATGCCATAATAGTAGGTTATACCTACCATGGGTTTTTGTGGGAGTATTGGTGGACATGCATGACCAGCAGGTGCAGTTCACATGGGGTTCATATGTGTTGGCTCAATTATATAATATATTGCATAATATTGTGTATAAAGGGTATACAGATCTAGTGTGTATGATGTTGCTCTAGGTGTGGTGCTAGGATAACATAGTATTCAAGAGACCATATGCACTACCAAGACCATTACCCAATCCAAAGAAGCCAATAGCATATAGATGGTCTAGGATATTCAAGTGATTCTAAAGGACTTACATCGAGAACCTTCCATTAAGGAGGTAGGTGATAAACAAGTTATAGGAGCATAGGATTAGTTGGCAGTGATGGCATCTACACCCTGGATGGGTGGAGGATGTGGATGAGTTGGCTTGAGTGAGGAGTATCAGGTGGGTCTTTATGAATAAGGGGGATCTAGAACTCTTTAGTTTTTACCAAGTTTAGCAACAATTTGGTATCTTTCAAGAGATGCCAAACTTGGGTGACTATTGGTACAGGCGGGTATGGAAGGACCTATTAGAAGTTAGAGGGGACTGATGTGAGGAGGTGGACAAAGGAGTACCTATAGGATACACTATATGTGGATCTTGGGGTGGATTATGTTGGGGTGGCTCTTGGGTATCAAAAATGGTACAGGGGTGTTATTCCCCTAAGTATATCCCCATTGATGCTAGTGTAGAGGTGCTAGGTTATGGGTTGATGGGTGCAGCTGACACTTCAAGAGGTATCTTGATGCACCATAAAACAATGACGATAGGTCTAGGAGATCCCATGATAGAAACAAATATAAGTCTAGGTAGAGGTGGTAGAAGTAGCCACCACCAGTATGAGGACTAGGAAGGGGGAAGCAGTAGAAGGTGCCCCTAAAATGGATAAAGATAGATCGAGTAGAGTGATCGAAGAGGCATCGACATCAATGGTAGCCAATCCAAGCAGAACCATGGATTAGGAAGACCTAATGAGGGAGACAAATGTGTTGTATGCTCGGATAATGACCATGTAGAGGGATATGGACCTACTTCGAGAGGATAGTTCCAAGAGGGTTGAGGTGCTATAGAGTTCCTTGATTATGGCACTCACAAAGTGATACATAACGTGGGCTAAGGTAGACTACCTCAAGGGAGATGTGAGTTACCTAGACCAAGAGAAACAGTGGGCTTGAGTAAATGTGATGGCTATCATGACCAATAGCTAATAGTACGAGGGGATTCACCTACTATAGATAGAGCTATAAAGGGTAGGGGAGATGTTAGAGGTGTTAGTATAGAAGAAGATCTTATACCAAATGTTGTACTTCTAGGTGACACCAACAAAGTAGAGGGTGCCTCCATCATCCTCCCTTCAAACACAAGGTCGATCACGGTCTAGATCATGGATTATTTCATTATACATAACCTCTAGTAGGTAGGGTAGAGGATATAGGTTCCTAGATCTAGGGACATGATCAATGTGACATGTCAATTTTGAGTGTGGCATGTATCCCTTGGGAGGTTCAAGTGTTTCAAGCTTGGACTATGGTACACCAATCAAACAAACCTATGTTCCTTTCATTTTATCTCAAGTAATATCATGTTGCTTTTATTAAATGTGTGCATTTATGTATGCGTTGTTATTTTTATGTGCTTTTATGTGTGACTATGCATGAATGCATAAAAAGAATTTAATGATAGATACAAAAATGAACAAACAAATGCAATGCATAATGAAATTAAGATAACTAAATGAATGAAATGTATGGATGGAAGAATGAATGAATGAAATAAAAATATGATGGAAGAAATAATAAAAGGAAAAATCTGCTTATTGTGGTGCAGTGGTAAATGCCTTGGGTGCTGGTAGAGGCCGACCCAGGTTCCATTCCCCTTGTCTCCATCCTGCAGATCTATGGTATATTTAGGAATGTCCTATGTGCTGGTAGAGGCTGAAAAGGCTCCATTCCTCCTATGCCCAACTTGTTGAAAGTGGCACCTCGAAAGGGGTGTTTTCCACTATAAATTAGTTTTGATTTGCTTGTTGTGGTGCAGTGGTAAATGCCCTAGGTTCTGGTAGAGGCCAACCCAGGTTCCATTCCCCTTGTCTCCATCCTGTAGATATATGGTATAGTTAGGAATGTCCTATGTGTCGGTAGAGGCCGACAAGGCTCCATTCCTCCTATGCCCAACCTGTTGAAAGTGGCACCTCGAAAGGGGTGTTTTCCACTATAAATTAAATTTTGGGTAGAACTATAACCAAAAATAGGGAAAACAAAACTCTTGAGGGAGTTACCATTGCTCATGGAGCTAGACCTATCCCTCATATTCAATTTGTGGATGACTCTACCATTTTAGGTAAAGCTACAGTTAAGGAAGCTTCTAATATTAAGCAAATCATTAGCTATTTTTCTAAGGCTACTAGGCAGTTGATCAATGAAGATAAATCTAAAGTTATTTTCTTTCACCGCTCCGCTAGACAGGAATCCATGGTCTTGGATAAATTAAGATATAAGAAGACCGATCTTCCAATCACTTATTTAGGTATTCCCATAAATATTAAAAGGCAGAAAAATAAAGATTGGAATTGGTTGTTGGACAAAGTCAAGAAGAAAATTGGAAAGTGGACCAACAAGTGACTTTCTTCTGGGGGTAGAATCACCTTGGTAAAATCAGTCCTTCAAGATATTCCTATTTATGTTTCTTCCGTTTTGAATATCCTAAAGGTTGTTCTTCGAGAATTGGATGAAATCAGTCATCGTTTCCTTTGGAGTGGTACTAAGGAGAAAATAAAATGGGCCTTGGTGAAATGGGATACTTTATGTCTTCCTAAGAGTGAAGGGGGGTTAGGATTCCGGTCTTCAATTAATAACAACAAAGCTTTAGTCGCTAAATTATATTGGAGGCTGTTGCATAACCCCAATGCTCTTTGGGCCAATAATCTCCGTGCTAAATATGTTGAGAACAAAAGTCCTGAAGACATTGTTCGCTATCAACTTCCTACCAAAGGTTATCCCATTTTAGCAGTTCTTAAGACTGGTGAGGATTTGATAAAGAAAAAATTATTTTGGATCATTCATAATGGTCAACATGCAAATTTTTGGACAGATTCTTGGGATGGTCACAAGCCTTTGATAACTCAGTTTCCCCATTGGAGGCCTTGGATGGAGGAGCTTCACCGAGCTAATTGGATAAAGGTGGCTAATTACTATTGGTACCATACTGGTAATTCAAAGGTTGGTAGACATTGGATCCCTATTGAGGACTGGCCTATTCAAATCCCGTAAAGGCAAAGACAAGATATCCAAGGCATCCTTCATATGAGATCCCTCTCTTGGTCCCATGAAAAATATTTTTTTGGATGGAACAACACTACTAAGGGTGAGTATTCAGTTGCTCAAGGTTATTTGACCTTATGCCATAATAATCCCAACCATTCTTCTGACATATTTTCTCAATTGTGGGCTCAAAATATCTGGCCTAAGGTGAGGTTATTTAGTTGGATTTTATTGCATCGTAGGGTTCTTACTGGTGAGCAACTTATGAAGCATGGTTTTCATGGCCCTTTTAGATGTGAAATGTGTGAAAAGAATGTAGAAAATATCAACCATATTTTTATTGAGTGTACTTTAGCCTCTGAGCTATGGAGGAGAATGGCAACTTTACTTGGCTTACAAGTGGTCCAATTTTTTCACTTTTGAATAGCTTTGGAGGGATTGGCCTAATCAAGAGGGTGTTGATCATTTTATTAGGCAGTTAGTTTGGATGGGTTCTACCATTCTTCTTTGGAATATTTGGAATGAAAGGAATAGCCAAATTTTTAATCAAGATAGGAAGGATATTCACTATATTTGGCAAAAGACCATAGCCAACTTAGTTGAATCAGTCCATCAACTCCTTAATCACCCCCAAACCTCCCACAAAATATGGGATCAAGTGATGCAAAGATTGAAGATTAAACCTTCTAAGGGCAACCAACTTAAAGGGAATGTGAGTATTAGTAAGATGGATAGGACTAGAAATTGGTAACCTCCTCCTAAGGATTTTGGAAAAGCCAATACTGATGGAGCCTCTAGAGGGAACCCCGGAAAAGCCAAGGTGTGGGAGGAATTGGTAGACTTTCAGATGGCTCCCTGGTTTTTACTTTTGCTAAGAATTTGGGTATTCTTTCCAATAACCTTGCTGAGGGGTATGGTATCCTTAGAGGCCTTCAGGAGGCTACTAATGTTGGATGGGAAAAGGTGTTAGTTGAGTCTGACTCTCAACTTATGATTAATCTCTTGAAGACTCCTAAGAATCATAAGGTGGATTGGAGAATAAAAAGAATTATTGAGAAGATTCAGTTAATCCAGATGGGATTTTTGAAAGTTGATTACAATCATGTGGTCAGAGATCAAAACAAGAGTGTTGATGCTTTAGCAAATTGGGCTTTGGACAAAGGTGATCTTACTTGTTATGGCCACCCTCCTATATGGTGGGATTCTTCTCAAATTAGGGAAGCTCTTCTTTCTATCATTTCTTTGGATGGCTCCAGTTCTGAAGGTACCTAGTTTCTTCTTGTTTTTTTTTTTTTTTTCTCTTTGGTTCATTCAGTTTTTTTAGTTCCCTAACTCATTCTATTCTTTATTTTGTTTCCTATGTTGATTCTTGCATTAATAGTCTTCTGGTCTAGATAGGTCATTGTTTTGTTCTTTTTTTCTTTTGTCTTCTTTGTTTAGTTTTTTAAGGTGGGTGGGTTCTTTTGTTTTGTTTTGTTTTTGTGTTCTTTGTGTTGTTTTTTGTTGTTCTTGTGTTTCTATTGTTTTGTTTTTTTTTATGTTTTTTGGTATTGTTGTGTTTTTTTTCGTTCTTGTTCTTGGGTTTCTCTTTGTTTGTGTTATTTCATTTTTTTTATGTGTGAGTGTTTTCTATGTTTTTTATTTTTGTTTATTGTCTGTTGTTGGTTGTTTTTATTTTTATTTTATTTTTTAGGTTTTTGTTGTGTTTATTTTTCATGTTTTTTTGGGTTATGTCTTTGTAGTGTGTCGTTGTTTTTGTCTTGTTTGTGTTTTGTTATGTGGTTCTTGTGTTTTTCTATGTGGTTTGTGTTGTGGTTTCTTTTATCTTATTGTGCGTGTTTGGTTGTGCTTTTGGTTTTGACACACTCAAGGAGCATGTTTTTTATTTTATTTTATTATTTTTGTTGTTATTTACTTTTTTTAATTTGGTTTTGTGTGTTTGTTTGCTCCTTGAGTATGTCAAAGGTGGTAGGCCAGGTCCGAGTCCTGGGCGTTTTTGGCGGAATGGATACCCCTGCCTCCTTGGGTCTTACCCGAAAGTGGCATCCCTTTTGGGATGTTTTCCACAAATAAAAAATAATAATAATAATAATAATAAAAGGAAAAGGAGAGAAAAACATGGATCTAGCCAATATCATGCCTCATAAAGATGAACCAAAACTTCGACATAGAGAAAACTCGCACTCCATATAGATAGGGCATGATTTTGTCAAGAAGGAAAGAGAAAATAAAATGTGAAGGAGAAGATAAAAAAGATCAAAAACAAAATAAAAAGGTTATTGGAATATGATATTTGAATCAACATAGATTGTGAAATATCAATGTGATCAAACAAACATAGACCAAGCAAAAATAAATAAAATAATGGAGTGAGACGCTATAGGGATGTATGCTTACAAATGATTTAATGGAGGCTTCCCCTCACTTGCAGCCATGAAGTTATCCTGTAAGGGTGTTGTGCTCATAAGGATGGTTAAGAGTGGAGCGATACCCACTATGGGTGTAGTGCCCGATGATGGCCAAATAGAAAGATATATCTATTAAAATGTATGCTCGCAAGTGGTCAATATGGATGCTACCCCTCATGTGTGGACAAGAATCTTATCCTATATGGGATGAAATATGAGATTGATTTTCCAAAACAAGTACTACCTGATAGGGGTGTGGTGTGTGCAAAATATGAATGATTAAAGCAAAACATAATAGAACAATGTGAGCTTGTATGTGGGTGTGAAAAGATGATAGAATAAATAAAGAAGAAAGAAGTAAAATAATATTGTATGTGTGTGTCCTTGTTGAAATATCAAGAGTTAAGAGGTGTGCATAATATAGTCAATGGTCATCTGAATACCATAAATTATACCCATGTGGTATCTATACTATCTTACAAGGATTTTTTAACAATCAAAATATCAATAAGGAAAAGTGTGAGTGAAAGCAAAGGCAAAAGAAGAAGCAAAGAGAATAAGGAACATACATCCTTTGTCTTAAGGAGGAGAAGAAATTATTAAAACTTTCAAAGGACAGATGACATATAAGATATGAAGAACAATATCCCTTGACTTGGAGAAATTAGAGATGATGAAAACTTTCAAATTCAATGAATATAAAAGAAGAGAAGAAAGATATGACCAAATGCAATTATGGAAATACATGGAAATGGGTCCTAGGTTGGGTATTTTCTAGGCATTATATCCCTAGTATGAGTGCAAATAATGTGAGCTAAGACCTAACTAGGTTTCATCACTTGCCATTCTCACAAAGTCATCAAAAATCTATATGATCAAGCAGTCACGCAATTATGGTCAAGTAGCTATGCAACGATATGACAAGCAAAATACAAATGGAACAAAATGTTAGCTAAATCATGCAAATGATGATAGTAAATCATGAAGTATGGACAAGAAAACCAAATGCAATATGAAACTATGCTAACTATAGTATGAAAATACAGAGTCATGCATAGTATCTTTTTAGATGCATTATGTTCATTGGTTAGCTCTTTACCATCTAAAGAAGCTAAATGATAGGTACCTAAGCCAAACTTGATCAATATGACAAAGGGACCTAACCAATTGAACTGGAACTTACCTTTAATATCTAAATGAGCATTAATGTTATTTTGGTTTTCCTTGAGGACAAGGTCCTCAACCTCAAAATAATAGTTACAAACTTTCTTGGAATAAGATCGCTTGAGCCTATTATAATAGGATCAAAGATTCTCTAAGGTATGAATACACTTTTCATCCACAACTCCAATTGGTTCAAACAATCTAGGTGATACTCATTATCGATCAAGGTATCTTGCAACAAGATGCACAAAAAAACTACCCCAATCCCATAGACCAAGACATACAAATAAGTTCCTATAGGAGTTCACACACTGGTATGATAGGCCCACAAGGTAGGATAAAGTTGGATATTCTAGTTATGATCGGTCTTACTAACCAACTTCTTGAGTATCTTGATCAAAGACTTGTTAGATGCTTCATATTGACCATTACCCTAGGGGTAATATGGAGTTGATCACCTGTAATCTTGTTCTTAGAACAAAGGTTATGAACATCCTTATTCTTGAAAGGAGTGCCATTATCAAAAATAATAATTGAAGGAATCCCAATCCTACAAAGGATTTGGTTGAATATGAACTCCAATCATCATGGCTAGGGGTATGGCTTCAACCCAATTATTAAAGTACTCAATAATCATTATGATAAGCTTGTGACCATCAAACAATGTTGGGTTAATCTTCCCTATAATGTCCATTCTCCACATGGAAAATGGCCAAGGAGAAGAAATAACCTAAAGGTTTTGAGAAGGATCATGAAAAATGTTGTCATGGCATTGACACTTGTTACAACATCAAACATGGTCACATGCGTCTTTCTCCATGGAAGACCAAGAGCATCCCATTTGAAGGAGCTTTTTGTAAATGGCATTACCGCTAAAATGGCCTCCACATGAGCCTTCATGAGCCTCACTAAGAGCTATTTGGGCTTCATCGGAGTTATGGCATCATATGAGGATGCCTTCAAAATAATGTCAATATAAATTATTACCAATTATAATAAATTGGTATGCTATTTTGCATAAAATCTTACATTGATTGCAGTCTAAACCATCAATAATCGAACCATCCTTGAGAAAATTAAAGATGTTGTTATACCATGTATCAGATGGGTAATATTTGATGGTTAAAACATATAACAAAACAAGACTAGAACTAATTGTTGTAGGCTCCCAAAGTTGTCTAATGATAATTGAAACTTGATCATATTCCAACTCCAAGGGAAACAAGGATGTAGTAGTGGCCATGGCATCTGCATGGTGATTGGAGGATCTAGGAACAAACTCTATGGTTACCCGATCGAATGCGGATAATAGTTTGGTGATAATATCTTTGTAAGGTTTTAGCTTATCATCTTAATCCTGATAAAAAACATTAATATGATTAACCATAAGTTGAGAGTCACCAAACACCAAAATAAATATAACCTGCAAGGCTAAGGTTGCTTTAGGACCAAGGATCAAGGATTCATACTCAATAGTACTATTTATGCAAGAGAAATGAAGCTTGAATGAAAGAGGGATGAGTTTTTTTGTGGGGTAACAAGAATAATTCCAACACCAATACCCTTTAAGCATTAGGTTCCATTAAAAAAAAAATATAAGACTTTGGCTCTTCATCTTCTACACTAAAGCACTTATCAGGAAACTTGATTACTAAGGGATGGGCAACTTATAAGTGAATGAAGGCTAGATGATCAACAATAACTTGATCTTTGAAAGCATTCTAACCTATAAAGGTGAGGTCAAACACACTCAAGGCTAAAACCCACTTAGTGGCTCAACTTGAAATATGGAGCTTAGACATTAAGTAGCGCAAAGGATCAAACTTCACAACAACCAATGTCTTATGGCTAAGCATGTAGTATCTTAATGTATGATAAAGGAACACTACATAAATATAAAACTTCTCTAAGGGAGTGTATCGAGTTTCATAGCTAACCAAGGTTCTACTGATATAGTAGATAGCTTGCTCTTTATTTTGATTATCATGTTAAGCCAACAAGGTTCCAAAATTGTGATTTATAATTTCTATGTAAAGCATCAAATTCTTATCTAGTCTAGGAGGAACTAAGATAGACAGGTAAGTGAGATACCATTTGAGTTCATCAAAATCATGTTAACACTCGAAATCCCACTAGAACATGGCACATTTCTTAAGAATCTTAAGAAAGGGCTGACACTTATCAGCTAACTTAGCTATGAACTGATAAATAGATTGAATTCTAACTTGTAAGCTATGTAACTAGGTTAGGGTATAAGGGAGAGATATTTAAATGATAATCATTATCTTAGCGGGGTCCACCTTAATACCTTACCTAGAAATTATGAAACCTTGCAACTTGCCAAATGTGACTCCAAAAACACTCTTGGAGGGCTTAAGACAAACCCTAAACTACTGAAGCCTTTCAAAGGTTCATCTTAAATCATGAATATTATCATTTCGATGTATGTAATAAACCAAAAATTCATCCACATAGTCCTCTATAATATCATGCATCATGTCATAAAAAATATAAGTCATGGCCCTTAGATATGTGGCACCAGCATTCTTCAAGCCAAAAGGTATGATTTTATAATAAAAGGTATCCCATGGTATGATGAAAGTTGTCTTGGTCTGGTCCTTAGAGGTAACCATGATCTGATTGTATATTGAGAAACAATCCATGACCGAAAGCATTCCATATTTGTTAATGAAATCTAAGATCATATCTATGTTATAAAGAGAAAAATTGTCCTTGGGACATGTTAAGTTATTGTCCCTAAAGTCGACACATATTCTGATTATTCCTACCTTCTTAGCCATAGGAACAATGTTGGAGATACAATCAGAATAGTCGATAGCTTTTATGAAACTGATGTTAAGGATTTTTTGGAGCTCTTCCTTGATTAAACAGATGATCTTAGGATGCATCTTCCTAAGTTTCTGCTTAACGAGCTTAGCACTAGGCTTATATACCAAATGATGAATAACAAGGAAGGGATCAAGCCTTGACATGCCAGCATATGACCAAGCAAAAATACCATGAAATTCCTTTAAAAAATTAGTCAATTTCTCCTGCTCATCCATGGACAAAGCTTTACCTAGCTTAAGGATTCTAGGGCTCTCCTTAAAACCTGTGTTAATATCTATGGTATCCTTAATGAGAATATGAGACTCATCCTCGAGAAGAGGTGAAGCAAAGATCACTCCTAGTTACCCAAGATCCTTGAGAGACATAGAATCAAAATCCTCTTGAGAACTAGAAGACTCGACATGCACAACACAAGGGACTGATCCATAAAAGAATAAGTTATTTCAAAGGATATCCTCATGATCCATGTCACATAGAGTATCCCCTTTAGCATACTCCTCTAGGGTCACAACTAACTCAGTATGCATCAAAGTTACCACATTGCAAAATAGAATGTCAATGGTATAAGGTAGTCCTTCATCCTCATCACTCCACACCAAGCCTTGATGATCCAAATATTCAGCATAAGTAATGAGGTGATCATCATCATCAAATGACAAAGTTGGTTTTTACTGGGTATGTAGCCTATTCCACATCTCCTAGGTAAAACCTCAACTTCTAAAGGCTCTTGAATACCTTTCTATTGTGGCCCTAAACCTTTACCTATGTATCCTATGCTAGATAGAATTTACTTGGAAAGTGGGTAATCATTGGATATGTAACAATGAGCAAAAGAATGCTCTACAAGAAGAGGTTTTCTACCACAAATCTTTTCTTTGATGGTTGTGCCTATAAAGATAAAGGTGCACATGCCAACATATACTACTTCACCATTATTATGAGGTAAAAAAATATTCCTTGGTGAAGGTGGTAACTTGGCTAAATCTAGAAGAAGTCCTTGAAGAAATGAATTGACTTGATCTTGTGATGAGACTTTGATTTGCAGTTCTTCACTCATATTTAGATTTTCAAGTTTCTTGGTGATGTAAGATGAAGAAACTAATGGATATAAATTGAGACTAGATTGATCTTGCTCAACCATTGAATAATATTAGAATGAATGAGGGTTATCCAAAATGGTGACAAGTTAACTTTTGAATGTGAACTTCATCACATGAATCCAAGGGCATCCAAGAAGGAGATTAAAAAATGTAGGGCAAGGTACCACATAAAACAAGGTATCTAAGATCTTAGGTACAATCCTAAGGGGGAGAAATATAACACCACATGCCTCTTGGGACTCGTTGAAAGCTTTGATGATGATATTGTATTTAGTTAAATCTTCCTCTTTTAACCTAATATTTGAAAAAATGATAAGTGCATAGATTGAGGGAAGAACCATTATCTATCAAGATTTGCTTGATAAATGTTTCCCCAATAAATATAGTGATGTAAAAGGAAAGAATCCCCCCGTAATTTTAAGTAAGGAATATCATCATCTGATAATGTGATACAATGTATCCCAAGGGAACCTATAACATCAGCTATAGCACTAGGATAAATGTCTTGAGGGACAGATTGTTGACTTGGAAGCTTTAACAAGGCTTCTCTATGAATAGAAGAAATTTACAAAATCTCTAAGAGGGAGATCTTAGCCGGGGTACTAGCTAACTATTGTTGAATGACAAAGGATACTTTAGGTTGTGGTTTCAACACTAAATGTGGGTTTTCTACTCTTGTTCTCCTTATTTGGGTATTATTTAAAACTAATGGTGGTTTCAAAGGTTGATTGTATATATAACTCATCTCTTGCTGAGATCATTAAGTCAGTTGTTTTTTAGCTTGTTGCCTTGTAATTTCTACTATCATATCAACCATATTGTTTTAGGGATATGGTAAACTATGATATGATACTTGATTAGTTGCCTATTGCCCATGATTATGTGTGGGTTTTGAAATATACCCATGTCTTGATTAGTTTTGGGTGCTTTTTGTGTAGGAGGTTGATTGTTTATTAGAAAATTAGGTTGAGGACCCTCTGTAACAAGGTAATCTACATCAAGTTATGATCCACATGTTTAAAAATCTTACATGAATTTGTCTTGTGCCCCTCCACTCTATGATACTCATAGTGTTAACCAGGCTTGTACCAATTAGTCGTGGTATCAGGTTGCTTTATGGGAGGTAACTCAATCACGTTAGCTTTCAAGAGCTACTTTAGGGCCACCATCATAGGCTTGTTGAGTCTTATAAAATTCCTTGGTGTGGTTTTTGAGGTTGGCTAAGTGCCATATTTTACAAGGTGTTAGCAACATTTTTGATAGGTCTACTATCCATTACCCCATCACCAACTACATTCTTATCCTTATACTGAGATTTTGTGGTCCTATCTTCTTCTTTATTTGGTTTAATTTGTCCTCTTTGAATAAGGGCTTGCTCTACCCTTCTTTCCATATCTATTGCTTGGTCAAAAGATGTAATAGTTATTGTTTCCAATTCATATGATATTTGCTCTTGTAAATTTCCAATAAGGATCTCTAACATGTCTCGAGGAGTTAAATTATATCTCAATTGTCCAACTAAACTTCTTAAACGAGATAATAATTCTAAAAAACTTTTATATTTACCTTGTTTCAACATATAAACATCTTTCATAGTCACATTTTTCTCAACATAAGCCTTGAATTGTTAAACAAAAAATTATGTTGTATCCTCAAAATTCCTCAAAGAATGATGAGGGAGTTGATAATTCCATTCCAACGCCATACCACCAAGGCTCTTAGGGAACGTCTTTAAACAACATGTCATCATTTATAATATAATGGCATGGTTTCTTAAACATCCTTAAATATTCAATCAGGCCCTTTGTTCCCTTATAAATGGGAAAAACTAGCATTAGAAAATGCTTAGGGTAGGGTCTAGAAGCAACAACAGGGTCTAAGGGCTAATTGCACATCTCCTTCGAGTTGTAGGTGAAACTTTGAGGTTGAATCATATCCACTATTGAAACCAATTGCTTCACCACACTTGTCAAGATTTGCATATCAGGATTGTTGTTGTGCAATACCCCTAGGTTACCTAGGAGAGGGGTATAGATAGGTTTTTTAAAGGGAACTTGGCCAATGTTGGAGGCATTAAAACTATTATGGTATGGGTTATGATATGTGATATCTTTTTGTGAAGGATAACTAACATTTGGTGGAATAGAAGCATGAATATTGAGATGAGCTAAATGAGCATGAAATTGAGCACAATTTTGGGATGCACTATTGGTTGGAGGAGCTTATGGAATTCCCTAAATTTTGGTGGTCATAGTAGTGGCATATGTTGGTTTATGATAAGGATTAATATGATGTGAAGATTTAAACAAAGGATTGGTGTAAAGATTCCTAGGAGAGATGGTTGGAGGAGGAGGCATCCCACCCATTTCATGTTAGGATTTCTCTTCCACGGTCTTAATTAATACCTCCTTATGGTGTTTACTAATATTGCATATATGATCAAATGATGAAAAAGTGAAGCCTCCATTGGGACCCTCCAAAGGATCAAAATAATTACCAATTTCTACATGGTCCTCCTTTTCTACATCTAGATTGGAATTCTCCCTATAAATCTAATCTTCTTGAAAATTTTGATAAGATTCTAAAATATTTCTCTTACGCCTAAGGTTGGGAGCCATTATGAGGAAGAGAAAGGATAGTGGATAATACTAGAAAAAGACACACAAGAAGACTTTTAAGATATTTTTAATATTTTCTAATTCTAAGCAAATAAATTTAGTGGTCTTGCTTAAAATTTTCAAAAAAAACATAAAAGAGGCTTCCCATATTGGTAATTAAGACGTGTTTTCATGTCGGGTTCATGTTGGCATTTTTGCCACATTGTGTTGATTGTTGATTATTCATGCATAAGATGTTGAAGTTCTCACTCCTTTACAGGTTTTGATGCAAAAAAGGCTAAGTCCGAAGACTGTCGCGATATCGCGACAAAAAGCAGCATGGAGAGCACAGTTTCAAAACCGTCGCGATATCGCGACATGTCGCGTTATCGCGGGTCTGTTGAGGAGAGAGAAGTCAAAAGCAAAGGTGTCGCGAAATCGTGACCTGTCACAGTTTCGCGGTGCAAAAGGCAAAAAAGGGCTAAGCAGCAAAGTTGTCACGATTTCATGACGTGTTCCAAAATCGTGGTCAAAATGGTCAACGGAGGTAGCGCAGCAAAATTGTCGTGATATCGTGACATGTCGCGTTTTCGTGACTTACAATGGCCATGGAGCAGAGTAAGAGAAAAGGTCGTGAAATCATGACATAACTAAGCAAAGGGTGATGACAATAAACTTTGTAGCGATATCACGACAGAATAATGAACAAGGCACAAAGGCGAAAGACGTCGCGAAATCGTGACGTGTTGCATGGTCACGGCAAAGTTGAAACAAAAGCATAAGGCATGAAAGGCATTGTGATTTCATGACATTTGTGGAGGTGCAGTCTAGAAACAAGAAACGTCACGATTTCATGACATATTGGAGCGGAAGGACCAAGTGCAGAAAATTGTAGCGATTTCATGACATGTCACGTTTTCACGAAGAGGAAGCAAGGAGGCAGCCAGATTGTACGAATGTCACGATTTCGTGACATGATGAATTTTCACGGTCAAGAGCAGTAAAGTCCAAGGAGATAGAACCTGTCATGATTTCGTGACATGATGGAGATTGAAGAACCACTTGAGGCAAGAGTGTCATGTTTTCATAGGTTAGAAGCAGGACCGTACAAGGTGGATGAAAATTGTCGCGAAATCGCAACATGTCTTATTTTCACGACATAGAAGAGAAGATTGAGCAGGGAGATAGTGTGATTTCGTGACTTGTTTGGTTTTCGCGACCCAGAGATAAAACAAAGATGTCGATGGAAGAACGTGGAAAGCGTGACTTGTCTTGTTTTCACGACGTATAAGGGAGACACACCAAAAGAGAGAAAGGTGTAGCGAAATCTGTGCCTTGTCTGATTTCGTGGTTCAAGAAGAAGAGAACAACATGGATGAAGAAGTCATGAAATCTGCCTTGTCACATTTTCATGGAAACAAAGTGGAGAAAGAGCATAATAGTATGGAACGTCACGATTTCGTGACGCGTCACGTTTTGCGAGCTAAGGTAGCGAAGGAGACAAAGGAGCCGAATACGTAGCGATTTCGTGACATGGTTGATTTTCGCGGTCCCAAAGTGACAAAAGTGTACGGAGCAGAGATACGTCGTGATTTCGTGACATGTCGCATTTTCGTGACCTGTTACAGTTTCATGCCAGAAAGCAGTTCAAACGGCTCGATGAAGTTTTGCGATTTCCAACGATTAAAAGCACTCCAGAATTAAATGTTTTGCTGCTTTCCAATGCGAGCAAGGTAGAAGAACGTGTCCAAGCCACCATAATTAAAGACTTCCATTATTCAAAGCTGTTGTTCATGTTTTTTTCTAACGGTTCAAGCATGTTTCAAGAACGACCATTTAATGAAGACGACCGACTCCTTGTTTCATTCAATTTTTGGTTTCTCCGAGGCTGGTTTAAGGGGATCATTTCCTTGTTTTTGTTGCACATTTTGTAGATCTCGAGGAAGTTCGTTGCATATTTTTAATGCTGTAAAGAAGCAAGACTTCTATATAAATCAATGTAGATCTCAGAAAGAGGGATCGAGAGAGAGACTTTTGCTGAAAGCTTTGAAGTTCTTTGCATGAATGAAAGATATTTGGCCTCTGGTTTTGCAAGCAACTGTCTGTGTGATTTTTCCTTCTGTCTTATACATTCCTAATATACGCTCATATTTCTTATCTGCTGCTTGATTTGAATTCTGCATCTGAGTTTAAATATTGCTAGTGAGGAAGTGAGTTCTGGAATGTGATCTTGGAGGTTTTCTACGCAAGGTTGTAAGTTAATTACGTTGATATCTTCTGTTATATGTTGTTACTGTACTTGAAGTTATCTACTGCTATTCTTTCCCGATCTGATAAATTCGGCCTATGGCTATATTTCCCATTTCTTTCTGCACATTTATAATTCCTTTCCTGCAACTCTAGTCTTCATCAAGCTTAGATTTAGTAAGGGAACCAGCCCTCTCTGGAGATTGGTCTGGGAGACATTTCTTTCTCCTAGCCTTTCAATGTTGGCTGGGTCTAGGGTGCATTTAGCGTAAAATCCTTTCCCTGTGGCAGATTCGTGACCAACAGCTTTTGGCACGCCCGGTGGGATAGATCGTTTTTGTCTCAGAAATATCCCATAGTATTGAGGGTTTAATGTTCGCCTTCATGCCGTATAGTTAGAACATTTGGTGACTCTGCAGTACCTAGAAATCTCTGAATGTGGATACAGTGAAAGTCGTACTTCATGATCACGAGATCAAAGTCCAAAAAAGTTGAAGATCTTGTTGAGTTTTTTGAACTTGATAGCACAAAAAGAGGTGAACACTCTAGGTTGGTTTCCCCATCGCTTGCATCATCTGCCATATCCACACAAATCCCCGGTATTGTTACTAGTTTTCCATCTTCTCAGTTACATACACTAGTCCCAATGGCCTAGTATCCTCCACCCCGATAGTTTTCAAGCATGGAAGCAGCTCAGGGGCCTTGAATTTGTAGGCTCAAAATCCAGCTCCCCAGGCTGCTTTGAAAGCCTTGCCAACCTATGATGGTACGGGAAAGACTGCATACGAACATATTCATGATGTAGCTTCTCTGGCAGCCATTCATGATATAACGGACAAAGATGTGATGGTGAAGTTATTAGTGTTATCCTTGAGAGGAAAATTGTTGTACTGGTATCGATCTCTTCAACCAGGCACTATTGCATCCTGGGATCAGCTAGGAGAATTGTTAGTGAAGAATTTTCATGAACAAAGCTGACCCATTTTCATTGTTGCATCGCTTTAACGCAATCCAGAGGCACCCGTAGGAGGCAATAGCAGATTTCAATGTTCGTTTCACCGTAAGCTGGCAGCGAGTGCCCGAAGGACTTCGCCCTACCCCCGAGCAAGCTACGTTCTACTACCTTCGAGCATTCAATACAGACATTGGCTTGGCGATCAGGCAGTCCAATGTGATGACCTTCCCAAAACTGTTCGAGCAAGCACAAAAGGTGGAGGCAGACTTGATTGCAATCGGTAGGCTTCCCCCAAAGGTAGCAATGCCCATTTTACCTGATATTCCACAGCATTTATATCCTAGTTCTTTTTCGCAATCTATGTCTTCTATGTACCCTGTCCCATCATGGAATTCCAGTGCACCTCAAATTGCACCTATCCTAGTTCCTCAGCTCTCTACTTCAACAAATCCCTAGTTGCCTGCACCCAACATTCTGCCATTCCTTGCTTCCACTTCATTCCCAGCATTACCGGCACCACCAACACCTTTGCCCTTACCAAGACCTCCTCGCACCGTAAATCCCGATCCTTATACGACACTCTTGCAAGAGGTAAAATCTGCCAATTCTGCAATAAGAGCAATGGGTAATAAGATCACGCTTATTGAAAGGAAGCAAGCTGAGCGAGATTTCCAGCCTAGGAGATTTCAACCCCCACCGATTACTAGAGAACAAGCTGCTTCAACAAGCAAAGCACCCGAGAAGAACCTGACTATTTTGGCAAATGAAGATGCAGTCCTTGCTGAAAGAACATATTGGTGTTCGACATGCAATGATCCACATGGAGAAGACACTTGCATGGTTCATTTGAATTATGTGCAGACATTGGCTGCTAGTTCTTCGGGAGGGCAAGTCAATATGATCTCTGAGGCAGGCCATAGCTTAATGGTTCCATCTGAAAGAGCAAGTTTCAGTTCTCACAAGGACTGGAAAGAAGCCTCTTATAGTAGATCCTGCTCAGCTAGAGCCGTTAAAAGTGCCAGCTGATTTGAAGAAACAAGTGAAAACTCCTGTGTCAGTTTCAAAGCTCGATGCGCCTATTTTACCGAAAGATCCTGTTCCACACAGAGTACAAGAAAAAGCCGCAACTGCACAAGCAAGATCAAAAGCAGAGGAGCAAGCTAGAGAAAAGCTGAAGTACCCTTCATTGACGAAGAGGCTAAGAGTAGAAGCCACTCAACAGTATCAGAGCAGATATGATCACCCCATTGAAAAGAAGGAATCTGCTGTGGTTGCATACAACATTGTCGAAGAACTGAAGAAGACCCCAACTAAGGTTAGTCTTTACGATGCATTGCAATTGCCTGGGCAGGTAGATTTATTGCAAGAATCTTTAAAATCTATGAAGGATAGTGAGAAAGGTCCTACCCAGACAATTTATGCTCAAGCTTTAACCACTTCTATCACTGGTAAAAATAGACCACCCCCGTTTTATCTATCACTGCAAATAGAGGGTTGGATCGTGCATAACTGCATGATCGACTCTGGAGCCGCTACAACTGTCATGCCAAAGGCAGTTTGCGAAGTTATGGGTATGGAATACACACGAAGTAGCCCTGGAGTCTTGCAGTTAGATGGCACTCCTATGAAAATGGTGGGTGTAATCAAGGATGTCCCGATTGTTTTACACACTATGCCTCAGATTACAGTCATTCAAGAGATAGTTGTGGTCGATCTAGAACCGTATTTCAGTATGTGCTTATCCAGAGAATTTACCGCAAAGTTGGGAGGTTACCTTGCATTGGATTATTCCCACTTGGAGATCCCTTTCAAAGGAAAGAGACTTCGGATTCATAATGAAAAACCTTCCTCTTTTCATATTGAAAGGTTGGATGAAGCAAGAAAGACCATGCAGTTTGTCAACATGCTAACCGAAGAGTTAGAGGGTTCTGATTTGATGAATGAGGTTTTAGATGAGCTTCAGTTGGAAGACGGGTTTTCCATGCTTGATTTCAATGCTATGCTGGAGACCAAAATCGGTTGTTATTCTATCACAAAGCCCGAGGATGGCGCAATGCAGGTATTCCCTAACCAAGATGATCAGAGCTCTATCACGGATCAACTATGGAAGTTATATTTTGATGGGGCAAGATGCAAAAATGGTGCAGGAGCAGGTATTGTTTTGATTTCTCCCTCTGGTTTACAAAGAACATATTCATACCGTCTTACTTGGAATTGTACTAACAATGCTGCCGAGTACGAAGCATTATGCCTAGGCTTGAAAAAGGCAAGAAAGTTGGGAATCGAACAGTTGCAGATTTTTGGTGATTCTGAGCTGATTGTAAACCAAGTAACAAACAGGTGTATTTCCAAGCAAGCATTATCTCAAAGCATACCGTAACCAAGTTTGGGACCTGTTTGAGTCTTTCAAAGCTCGAATATTCAAGCCATTTCCCGAGAGCCGAATAAGCATGCAGATCTTCTAGCATCTCTTGGAGCAAATTTTTCTCCCATTGAGCAGTAGTCAAGAAACCAAAGACAGTAAGGATGGTGTACAGGCCTAGTGTCCCAGACAAAGATACTTTCTGGCAAGTCTTCGAGAGTGATGAGCAAATTGTTAACTTTTTGATTCAAGAAGTTGCCACCATCAAAGGAAGAACCTTGGAGCACGAAGAAACTGATGGTCTGATTCAGTTGCGGAATAATCATATTCCGAAGGGTCTTATCACTCTAGAAAGTTTGTTTGATCAGCATGATCGGTCTAAGAAACATCGGATTGAGATCGACAAGAAAGAGTATATGGAGATGCAATTAGAACCCAATAAGGTCATTAAGATTGGGACTGATTCTACTCCTGATGAACTGCAAGAAATCAAGCAACCGTGTCAAGAATTTTTTGATATTGTGGCCCTGGAGTTATGAGGATCCGAAGGGATATGATAAACGGATTGTTCAACATACTATTGAGTTGGAAGAAGGAGTCAGACCCTTCAGGCAAAAGCAGCGACCAATGAATCCAAATATTGAGACTCTCATGAGGGCCGAACTTGTGAAAATGCTGCAAGCCAAGATTATATACCCGGTTAAGCACTCGACTTGGGTTGCTAATCTGGTTCCAGTTCGAAAGAAAAATGGAGACATACGACTGTGTGTAGATTTTCGAAATCTGAACCGTGCATCTCTCGAAAGATCACTATCCCTTGCCTCGCATTGATCAGATACTACATGTTGTTGTTGGGGCTCAGCGTTTTTCACTGCTAGACGGTTTCTCTGGATATAACCAGATTTGGGTTAGGGATGAGGACCAGTACAAGACAACATTTACAACTAAGTGGGGCACTTTTGCTTATCAGCGAATGCCTTTCGGATTATCAAATGTCGGGGCCACATTCCAGAGAGCCATGGACATTGCATTTGAGGAGCTTTTGAACAAGATTATTGTTATTTATCTTGATGATATGACTGTCTTTTCACATAAACGGGAAGATCACTGTTCTCATCTGAGGCAAATCTTTGGAAAATGTAGAGAGTTTGGTATTTCCATTAATCCAAAGAAGTCGGTTTTTGTAGTGAAGGAAGGTAAACTCTTGGGGCATGTCATTTCAGAAGATGGTTTGGCAATTGATCCATCTCGAGTCGAAGCATTGAAGAAACTATCGCTCCCTGCCAATAAGAAAGAGTTGCAGTCTTTCTTTGGGCAGATTAATTTTATCAGGAAGTTCATTTCTGATTTTGCCCAGGTTGTCAAGCCCATGACTGAGTTGTTGAAGAAGGATGCAGAATTTAAATGGACAACTCGGAGGAAGGAGGCATTCCAAGAAATTAAGGATAGAATAGTGCAGGCTCCTGTATTAATTAATCCAGATTATTCAAAATATTTCATTCTGTATGCAGTGGGGGAAGATGAAAGCTATGCCGCAAGTACTCACATAGAAAGGAGACGATGGGAATGAAAGGCCCATTGCTTTCCTTAGTCAGGTTATCTTACCTCATGAGGCAAAATATAATTTCATTGAAAAATAGGTGTATGTTGTCATGAAGTCTCTTAAAAAATTCAAGCACTTCATATCTCAGAGTAGGACAGTCGTCTATGTTATACATCCTGATGTAAGGAATTTCATCATTCAGGGAGAGATGGGTGATAAACGCGCTGGTTGGGTCACCAAAATTCAAGAATTTGATGTTGAGATTCATCCGACCAAGCTAGTGCGGGGTAAGGCCTTATGCCAACATTTAGCAAAGACTGCAACATCTGGAATAGTTGATTATCAAGTAGATGATTCTGCTAGAGATAACAATCTGATGAACCTCTTAGTTCAAGAACAAGATTGGGCAGATGACCTCATTAACTATTTCACAACTGGTAAATGCCCTTCACAGTTAAATGCCTCACAACGGAGAAGGTTTCGTCTGCAAGCTCTCAGGTATGTGTTGCTGCCCGAAGGATTGTTTTTCAAGAACATTGATGGCATTCTTTTAAGGTGTGTCAAGGAATCAGAGAAGGCTAGACTCCTGGAGGAGTTTCATTCTGGCATATCAGGAGGACACTATGCAGGTAGACCAATGGCTTTAAAAATTATTCGGGCTGGTTACTATTGGCCAACCTTGTTCACAGATGCTTTCAGGATTGCCCAAGCATGTGACAAATGTCAGAGGTATACAGGAAGGGTTAGAAATGCATCATTGCCCCTGCATCCAATTCAAGTTGAAGCACCTTTTCAGCAATGGGGATTGGACTTTATTGGGATTATTGATCCGAATTCTTCAGCTGGACACAAGTATATCTTGACCGCTACAGATTATTTTACGAGATGGTCTGAAGCTATTCCAACCAGGGTCGCAAATCAAGAGGTGGTGATTTCTTTCATTGAAGGGCTGATTACACGTTTTGGCATTCCTGATGCTATTATTACAGATAACGGGACTCCATTTATTGGAGCTGAGCTAGCTGAATTTGCAAACAAGTATGGTGTTTTCCTGAAGACATCCTCTAACTATTACCCTCAGGGAAATGGCTTGGCAGAGTCCACAAACAAGAATTTGCTACGGATTTTAAAGAGATCTTTGGGGGATAACAAGAGATCATGGCACCTTCTGTTGAATCAAGCTTTATGGGCAGATAGGATTTCAATCAAGAAGTCTATCAAGACTTCACCATATGCCCTGGTATATGGAAAAGAGGCAAGGTTGCCTGTTCATCTAGAATTGCCAGTATTGCAGCAATTGCAGGGATTTCAGGATGATGAAGCAGATGTAGATTCCATGGATATGCGGTTGGCTCAGTTGTTACAGTTGGAAGAGCAACGTTCTTTGGCCTATGAGGAGTTTGCTAAGCATACACAGGTTATTTCAAAGTGGTTCCATAAAAATTCCGTTGATCATCCGCTTAAGGTGGGTGATTTGGTCCTGAAATGGAATGAAAAGAAAGCTAAGCCAGGGATGCACAAGAAGTTTGATGCTCTATGGGAGGGTCCATTCCGCATTGTCAGTGCTGGTGCAGCAAATTCGTTTCATCTGGAAGATTTGGATGGCAGCCCACTTCCTATTTCGGTGAACGGCTTTCATCTGAAAGCCTATACTACATGAAGTGTGAGTCCAGTATTACCTTGTATATAGTAAAAAAAAAAAAAAAAAAAGAAAAAAAAAAAAAAGTATTGTTTTCCTCTATCAACTTCGGCTCTTTTTGCATGCGAGCCCGTAGGTACGTATTTCTTTCTTTTTTCTTCTTCCTTCCCAGTAGTTAGTGGCTTCCTCTCTATTTCTTCCCTTCCCCTCTTTATTCCCTTCTTCTCCTACTCCTTTTTCTTCTGCAAGTAATCAAGCCACTGTTGTTGTTTCTTTTTCCCTTTCTGCTATTCCCGTTTCTTCTTTTCCTTTTCTTCTAATTTCTTTGTCATTTTAGCATTTATCCATAGTTCATCCCGCATTTGTCATCTCTTCCACTTCCATTCCATTATTCCATTTCCCTTTCATAGCAGCTGGTAGCACAGAAGCACTCTGTTACTGTATCTACCGCATCACTCCCTCCACTCCACTATTCCATCATTTACCATTTCCATTCCATAGTCCTCACTCCACTTATTTCATTCATTTCCATTTTGCAACCCCTGGTGCTTTCATGGAGATTCTTTTACAGCACCTGGTCAGCTAAGCCAAATACAGATTCCTTGAGTTTTTAGTAATTCAGCAAGAGTTGTTGCAGCAGTCCATCGAGATGTACCCCATCAGCCAGCTTTCTGTTCTCAAATTTTCTTGACTCTGTTGCCCAATGGATTCATGCCTGGGATTCATGCATACAGCAGAACTGTATACCCCGCGAGCCGCCAAGAATGTTGGCATTTTTGCCACATTATTTTGATTGTTGATTATTCATGCATAAGATGTTGAAGTTCTCACTCCTATATAAGTTTTGATGCAAAAAAGGCTAAGTCCGAAGACTGTCGCGATATCATGACAAAAAGCAGCATGGAGAGCACAGTTTCAAAACCGTCGTGATATCGCGACATGTCGCGTTATCATGGGTCTGTTGAGGAGAGAGAAGTCAAAAGCAAAGGTGTCACGAAATCGTGACCTGTCAACGCTTTGCAATGCAAAAGGCGTAAAAGGGCTAAGCAACAAAGTTGTCACGATTTCATGACGTGTTCCAAAATCGTGGTCAAAATGGTCAACGGAGGTAGCGCAGCAAAATTGTCGTGATATCGTGACATGTCGCGTTTTCATGACTTACAATGGCCATGGAGCAGAGAAGAGAAAAGGTCACGAAATCATGACATAACTAAGGTGATGACAATAAACTCTATAGCGATATCACGATAGAATAATGAACAAGGCACAAAAGGTGAAAGACGTCGCGAAATCGTGACGTGTTGCGTGGTCGCGACAAAGTTGAAAAAAAGCATAAGGCATGAAAGGCATCGCGATTTCATGACATTTTGTGGAGATGGGGGCAAGCAAGGAAACGTCACGATTTCGTGACATATTGGGGCGGAAGGACCAAGTGCAGAGAATTGTAGCGATTTCGTGACATGTCACGTTCACGAGGAGGAAGCAAGGAGGCAAATTGTCGACAATGTCACGATTTCATGACATGACAAATTTTCGAGGTCAAGAGCAACAAAGTCCAAGGAGATAGAACCTGTCGCGATTTCACGACATGATGGAGATTGAAGAACCACTTGAGGCAAGAGTGTCATGTTTTCGCAGGTTAGAAGCAGGACCGTACAGGGTGGATGAAAATTGTCGCGAAATCGCAACATGTCGGATTTTCGTGACATAGAAGAGAAGATTGAGCAGGGAGATAGTGTAGCGATTTCGTGACTTGTTTGGTTTTACCCAAAAAAAAAAAAAATGACTGTGGAGGCAGAAGAACGTAGCGAAAGCGCGACTTGTCTTGTTTTCGCGACGTATAAGTGAGACACAACCAAAAGAGAGAAAGGTGTAGCGAAATCGTGCCTTGTCATGTTTTCGTGGTTCGAAGCAGCGAAGAGAACAACATGGATGAAGAACGTCGTGAAATCGTGCCTTGTCACATTTTCACGAAAACAGAGCGGAGAAAGAGCATAATAGTACGGAACGTCGCGATTTCGCGACGCGTCACGTTTTCGCGAGCTAAGGTGGCGAAGGAGACAAAGGAGCCGAATACGTAGCGATTTCATGACATGGTTGATTTTTGCGGTCCCAAAGTGACAAAAGTGTACGGAGTAGAGATACGTCGCGATTTCGTGACATGTCGCGTTTTCGCGACCTGTTACAGTTTCGCGCCAGAAAGCAGTTCAAACGGCCCGATGAAGTTTTGCGATTTCCAACGATTAAAAGCACTCCAAAATTAAATGTTTTGCTGCTTTCCAATGCGAGCAAGGTAGAAGAACGTGTCCAAGCCACCAGAATTAAAGACTTCCATTATTCAAAGCTGTTGTTCATGATTTTTCTAACGGTTCAAGCATGTTTCAAGAACGACCATTTAATGAAGACGACCGACTCCTTATTTCATTCAATTTCTGGTTTCTCCGAGGCTGGTTTAAGGGGATCATTTCCTTGTTTCTGTTGCACATTTTGTAGATCTCGAGGAAGTTCGTTGCATATTTTTAATGTTGTAAAGAAGCAAGACTTCTATATAAATCAATGTAGATCTCAGAAAGAGGGATCGAGAGAGAGACTTTTGTTGAAAGCTTTGAAGTTCTTTGCATGAATGAAAGATATTTGGCCTCTGGTTTTGCAAGCAACTGTCTGTGTGATTTTTCCTTCTGTCTTATACATTCCTAATATACGCTCGTATTTCTTATCTACTACTTAATTTGAATTCTGCATCTGAGTTTAAATATTGCTAGTGAGGAAGTGAGTTCTGGAATGTGATCTTGGAGGTTTTTTGTGCAAGGTTGTAAGTTAATTACGTTGATATCTTCTGTTATATGTTGTTACTGTACTTGAAGTTATCTGCTTGCTATTCTTTCTCGATCTGATAAATTCGGCCTACGGCTATATTTCCCATTTCTTTCTACACATTTATAATTCCTTTCCAGCAACTCTAGTCTTCATCAAGCTTAGATTTAGTAAGGGAACCAGCCCTCTCTAGAGATTGGTCTGGGAGACATTTCTTTCTCCCAGCCTTTCAATGTTGGCCGGGTCTAGGGTGCATTTAGCGTAAAATCCTTTCCTGTGGCAGATTCGTGACCAACAGCTTCACCAAATATGTAGAGGGGTAAAATTGCCCTACCATGTACAATTCTTAACTAGATCCAATGGGAGTCGAGGTGACCATAGGGGTGTGTTATATTCTCTACACTTGGGGGATCAGGGATTGAATGGTTCACAAGGAATGGTTTAAGGACTTGCTCCAAGTCTAAGGGGGAAATTTTTTATGTGTATATTAAGAAAACAACTATGCATGAATTTTAAAAAATCTAATCTATGAAAATAAAATAACAATGTAGGAAAACAAGGACTAACTCTAGAATGATTCTTTATTTTTTATGATGACTAAACCCTAACTTGCAACAGAATAAATATTTTCTTTTCTAGCAAGGGTTTAAGAGAACACACAAAAATAACTAACCCTAGAATGTAAGCTATATGCTTTTCTCTTTCAAATATTTAGAAATGAGAACATAATTTTTTTATTTATGATCTAGGTTTGGAATAAAAATGGGTAGAAAGTAAATAACAAATAGACTAAGAAATTAACTTAGGGAACTTATCTAATCTTACGGTTGGCCTTAGATTTTAACTTGCATCCAAATGTATCCAGCAACTTCGAATCCTACAAAAAAACTTCACAAAACCCTAAAAAATTTGATTAGTTTTTGGGGGCTTTCGTAGGCCACTATGTGACTGAGTGTGGAGGTGCAGTATTCAAGCCCCCTTATTCCTTTTAGCTAACCATTCAAAATTAAAAATTATTGTTGATATTTTTGGAAATGAATAAGCAATGATGCAATGAAATGAAACAATGAGAAAAACAGAATGCAAACAATAGTAATATGACCTAGATAAAGCATGTGAATGCAAATTGAGGGTTTCAGAGTGAAATTTTACCCCCAAACCTAATGAACCCAAAATCATGCCCTGTAAGGGGAAGTCATGATTTCAGATCTATCAAAGCCATGCCCTATATATATAGGGCACAATTTTTTAGCAGAAGTGCAAGAATATCTAATTAATGCAAAATGAGATACAAAATGCACAATTAATGATCTAAGAATGATAAAATGTAAGAAGGAACCTAATGGTAACAAAAGAATAGACAAAATAATGAAGACCTCCAAAAAATGGTAGACTCCTCCTCAAGGTTCCAATACTTATCCACCAAGAATAGCAAATCAACAATAGACCAACAAAAGAACACCAAAAGAGATTTGATCTTGATCACTTAGAACTTCTAAAATCCCTTGAAACTTGAAAAGAACTTAAAAATTCTATAAATCACTTCTTGAACTTATTTTTAGAACTCCTCTAAGGAAAAGAGGATTCAAATTCTCTATTTATAAAAATTTTGGAGGAAAAATGGTAAGAAAACAAAAATGCAACCTAGGGGAGGGCCAATGTTTTGAGGGTCGACCTAAAAATTAGGGTTTTCTAAGAAAAAACTCTAAATTATCTAAATCACACCTCGTACTGGGCAACCATGATTTTGGTGAAGCTAGAAAAAATGAGGAGGGGAAAAGAGGCCCAAACTTAGGCTTGGAAAAGTTTGAGGTCATTCTCAAGGGTTCTAGGAAAATGACTCACTTGTGTGGGTCAATTTTCCATGTCTATAAGCATATTATATTTCTTAATTTTTATTTAAATTAACAATGTTATGGATGGCATACCCATACATTATTTTCTCTCTCTTATATAAATTTGTGTAATATGTTGAATTCATTTTATCATCTCTATATTATGAATTTCCACATGGTATCAAAGATAAGGATTTACCATGAATTCTACATATTATCATAGCTAAGGCTATACCATGAGATTTTATATGGTATGGAAGCAAGAGTAAATCTCAATCACTTAATTGATGATTTTGGTATCTTTATTCCTTGCAATGTTGTTTTAGTTGGAGTTGTGTTCCAAAGGTTAAAATCACAAGATATCAAGTTAAAAAATTCCATATTAAAAAAAAATTGATAGTTTTGTTGCTCTTTTATGAGTGCTTTCAAAATTGTAACTATAAATTTAGGGATTTGGATCAACTTTCTATTGTTCTTTTAAAATCATTTGAGGATTTTGTGATTCTATTATAGTAGTGACTTCAACGATATGACTACCAAACTAGGGTTTGAATTGATATCTGAAAGGTGCATGGTTATCTTATGATACAACTTTTTGATTTTATGCGTATGAAAATAGGGATTAGGATAGACATTGCTAGGGTTTATGAAAATCCATTGACATTGCTAGGGTTTGTGGAACACCTAGTCAATTTATTTATTCTTCCATTTATTTATATATTCAAGATGTTTAGAGGAATAAAGGGTTTAGATTTTAAATATTTATGTTTTTTTTTAGATTTTAATGGATTGTTTTAATGCATTGAAAATATTCTAGATGGGAAATCATAGTACCATAAATTACTCCTAGGGTTGGGTTTAAAGTATGAGAGAAGTCAATTTTGAATCCCTTAAAATCCACTATGGCATTCAATTGTTTTAACCAAACAAGGAGAAATTAGTGATATCTAGGAGTATGATTATATAAGATGAACCATTGAAGATCTTGGAAAAATATATGCATGTTTAGAGTGTATGCAAATTTTGTGGAAGGTCTCAATTTATCACTATATATCATTCTCACATTTAGGTGATTAGAAAATTGGAAGGATAATTTATTTTTGGTGTCTAAATTCTACTCATAACAGAAAGTTTGTTAATGTCATATATTCTCCATAAATATTTTAATCCAATTTTTCTAAATAATACAAATCTTTTGGCTTTATATAATGGTTGAATTTGTAAGGTTTTATATTTTTGAACGAAAGACATATATGTATAAGAATATGATAAAACCTAATCATATTTATTTAGAGTATCAATTTAAAATTATCTTCACCAAAACCACATTGGATACCTCTTTCACTAGATTATGGCATTGTCTTGGTAGTGGAGACATGTCATTAAGGGAGAAAATAATAACATATTCTCTTTATGGTCCCTATTTATACTAAAGGGGAATTTAAAATATGTTATCATGATTATTAATAAAGACAAGTATGAAAGTTTTATTTATTCTTTCTATGATTGGACTATAAATTATCAATTTGTGAAAATTTGAATTCTTAGGTCTTAGAAGGTTTTTTCCTTTTGTATTAAAATTATTAAGCAAAGATAAATTCATTGTACAAATTTCACTCCATTAAAATTTCTCTAATTAGGACTGAAACATGCTCCACTCATATTACATCATGACCACATAGTGTTAATATAACAACATGGCTATTATGCATTAATCACTGAGCAACATTCAAACCTTGGTCTTCTCCTTTAAAGTTGAGGAATATAACCAATTGATCTAATTTAATTTTACTTTATTTCAACTTAATATGAGGTAAAATAAAGGTATTCAATTTACAATACATCACAACAATAACAAGTGCTTAAGTTCAAATGAAAATTTATTAGGACTCAAGAAACATAACAATTTTTTTAATAAGCTCTAATAGATGATGCACTAGTTGGTCTTCTAAATTGCAAAGTGCAAAGGATATAGTAAAAAATAATATTTAGGTTAAATAATTATTAATTTTTTAATAGGTTATACATGGCTTCTATTGGAAGCCACTCCGATCAAAATACCAAAATATTGCATTTGCTGAAGCATATCAATCACAAAATTTTCATTTTTTTTCTCTTAAATATATTCTTCAACTTCCTCGAAGTGCTATATGTTTCCACAATCAAATCCTTGACATCATTTTGATCAAGATATAAAATCTCATTTGGCCAGTTACCTTGTAAAATTTGAATATCATTGGGATGAATATCAACACCATAATTCGCTAATTTATCAACCACCCAATTTCCTTCTCTATAAATATGCTCATATTGCCAAAATATTACCTCTAGTAATAGATGATGAACATCAGCAATAACATTATTTTTTATCCATTTTACACATTTATTTTTGTTAATAGCATTGATGATAATTTGTGAGTCTCCCTCAATTGAAATATATTTCCATTCTTTTTCTGCTACAATTTTAATCCCTACAAGAAGTACCCTAGCCTCTGCATAGTTGTTAGTTGAAGTTACATATGATTTTGAATAAGTGAGGAGAATTTTAATTCACTATTTCTAAAAGAACCACCTCCACCAGCTTGTCCTAGATTTTATTTAGAAGCACCATCAAAATTAATTTTGATAAACCCAATTTCTAGACATTTTTATTTTACCATAGATCGAAGTAGATCCTTTATTTTAATTCTGTTATCGCAAATGACTCTTCCATGTATGTTAAAATCCTATAGCCAAGTTATTAACACCTCTTTTTCTTAAATTGAGACTTCCCATGATAAGCAATATATTTGTAAACATTCTGCAAGAGAGGCACTAATATGGTTCCAAAATTGGGCATGATTTTGATATTTATTTTTAAAAATTCTGTTATTTCTTTCTAGCCATAAATTTTAAAAAATAATGACAAGGCCAGTACTCCAAAGAATACATAATGCTTTAGCTTTAAAATAATTTATCCAACATTTTATCAACTCTTTCAATGTTGATGGAGCTACCCAATATAATTTCATATTTAAAAAAAAATAAACCCAAATGGTGTGAGAAAATGGACAATGAAGAAGTAAATGGTCTAACTTTTCTAAATCCTTCTCACACAAGACACATTTGAAGGGTCTACAATATCCTTTTCTTTGTAGACTCTCTCCCGTAAGAACCTTACTTTGAACAGCTAACCAGAGAAATGTTGAGACCTTAGGGTGAGCCTTTAATGATCAAATGTTCTTCCAAGAAAAATCTTTAGGAGAAGAAAATTTTGATTGTTCTAAATCCTCATATCCCAAATTGAATTAGTATCCACCATCATTTGATAAATTATAAAACAACTCATCATTTCATGTAAAAATTGGTAAATAAAACTCTCGAAGCATCTTTTGAAGTTCATCTGCAATTTGCTTGAGTTCCTTTCCTTCAACCATGTTACTAAAATAAATCCATGATCTAGAGTTTTTATTCATAATAATATAATATTTGACCTTTGAACCTTTACATGCTAGGCATGCTTGAGCCAATGGTTTCCATTTTGAGTCAAATATAAGAGGATAAGGCTTAAACCAAGCAACAGACCAAAAATTTGCATAACTCCCCTCATTGACTGACCATCTTATATGTTTATTTATCAATTGTAAACTCTCTGATCTGAAGCTCCATGTTGATGATACTTTGGGTAGATTTATTTTCTTAAATTATTTCAATGCATCAAGAGAACCTATTTTTTTGAAGTAATAGTTTTACCCAATTCTTTCCTTGATCTCTAAATAATCTCCACCCAAGTTTTGCTCCTAATGCCAAATTCATAAGTCTGCAATTCCATAAGCCTACTCCACCAATATTCTTTCCTTTGCAAACCCTATCCCATTTACAAAGAGAAAACCTAATTTTTTGCTCACAACCTTTCCATAGAAGGTCTCTTTGAATTTTATCAATTTCTGATGCAACACCTATTGGCAGTCTTGAAAGTGACATCATATAAATAGGAATGGATTGCAATGTAGTTTTTATGAGTTGTAACATTCTTGCCATGGTTAGGAACTTACCTTTACAACCTACCAATCAAGATTTCATTCTATCCAAAATAGATATCCAAGGCTCCTTTTTATTTCCTTTATAATACAAAGGAATACCCAAGTAGGTTGATGGAAATTTTTCAATTCTAAACCCTAAAATATTCACAATATTTGTTGTAAATCTAGGGCAATAATAATGAAAAAATCCTATATTTTGAATTATTTACCGTACAATAGCCTTCTCATGGCATGATAATATATATTTAAACTCCAAGGCCTTACTGATTGAGGGGTGTCCCAAAAGAAAAGTATCATCAACAAATTGGAGATGCGATTCAAAGGCACCATTTTTTTGCAACTTGAATACCCTTGATTTTTCCTTCCATTTTTTCCTTTGAAAAGGCTCTCCCTAATTCTTTCACCATAATAATGAATACATAAGGAGAAAGAGGATCACCTTGACGAATTCCACAAGATGACTTGAAGTACCCAACAGGAGAACCATTGATCAAAATATAAAATTTTACGGTGCTATAACAACATTTAATCCACTCACACCAACTATAATCAAAGCCAAACTTTTTGAGAATAACATGTAGAAAAATCCATGAAATCCTATCATATGCTTTGTTCATATCAAATTTCAAAAGCATACTTGGTTTTGTCATGGAATGAAAAGAATGTATGGCCTCTTGTGAAATAATTATACCATCAAGAATGTTTTTACCATGAACAAATCCACCTTGCTCCTCTAAGATAAGATACCCTAGAATGACCTTCAACTTGTTTACCATAATTTTTGAAATGATCTTATAAATCATAATATAAAGGCTTATTGGACAAAAATTATCAAAATATTTTATATCGCCTTTCTTGGGAACCAAGGTAATAAAAGTAGCATTGATCTCACTTATTATAGCCTTCATTTTTTGGGCCTCTTCAACTGCGTCTAACATATCACTCTTCAGTAAATCCTAATTTTTTTGAAATAAAATTGTAGGAAATCCATTATGGCCAGGGCCTTGTTAGGATGGAAAGAGAAAATTGCTTCATGGAGGTCTTGCATAGATATCTTCTTCATCAAGCCTTCATTTTATCTCTGAGTGATAATTGATGGAATATTTTACAAAAAAAATTCTTTTGCCTCCTTATCTTGCCTAGAATCTGATAAAATATTTTTGAAATAATTAATTGCTTCCTTCTTTATATCTTCTTCATCCTCAATATTTCTTCCATCTAGAGTTATAATATTTTTGATATGATGAAGAGAAAATTTTGTTTTTTTTGTAGCATGAAATTTTTTGTATTTCTATCTCGTTCCTTGAGCCATTTCTTTCTAGATGTTTGGAACCAATATGAATCCTTTTTCAATACATTATGATAATCATAAAGTAATTTTTTTTCTTTCACATAAGAATTATAATCCATTCCATTAGTTTCTACAATCTCTTGTAAATTTTTGAGCTTGGATCAATTTATTTCTTTTATTTAAAAATTTTACCAAAATATTTGGCATTCTATATCTTCATTTTCTCCTATAAATATTTTAAATTTGAATAGACTTGTACATACATGATCTTTAAAATTTTGATTCATCCCACCATAACATAACCATCTGGAAAAAATCAAGATCTTTGAGCCACATAGACTGGAATCGAAATGGATTTGGATGACCATTATATGGTAACTCACAAGTCAAAAGAATAGGTTTGTGATCTCATCTTGCTCACAATAAAATATTTGAAGAGATTGTATACTTTGTTTGCAACCATTTATTGGATAACAAGAATCTATCCAGTATTTCTACCACATAATTTTTTCCAATGCACCTATTATCCCATGTATATTGAAAGTTTGAGGGACTAACATCCCAAAGGTAATTTGAATTGAAAAAATAACCAAAATATTGCATTGATTTAGACCATTATGGAATGCCATTATTCTTTTTCAAATGAGATAGAAAAGTATTAAAATCACCCCCAAGAATCCATAGATTACAATGAATCATCACTGTATTTGACAAAAAAATACTAAGGTCCTTGATAAGGCCTAGAAATGCCTCCATCATAGAATTTTTTGAACAACTAAAACTTGTCTAAAACTCTGTGATTTACTTTATATACTAGTTAAGTAGATCTAATATGTTATGTATTAATTGTTTGCATGATTGATGTGTTTGGAATATTATATCCTAATTTTTACAAATTTTATGTAGTTTTATGTCACTTTGCCATGACCTGTTACATAAGGGATATGCTTAGGCTCATAGCAAAACTTTACTATTCTTATTTTTATGTTTCTCAAGAATTAATTTCTTTGAATTTAACAAATAGTGCAAATAACTGTTACTATGCATCAAAAACTAGTTTTCCTGTGTAAATTCCAGCCAACTACCAATGAATGGCAAGGCATTGAATTCACACATGAAGAGGAATGGAGGCTATTGCAATCTGATCCTGAGGACTAATCCACCTGAGAAATGAAGCTGGAATAAATTTAATATTACATAGTTGGTCATTCCGAAGATCTTCGGATTGAGAAATATAGTCTCTTCAGATTGAGCGAATATCTTCGGATTGAGCCACTTAGCTCCGGATTGAGAACAGAAAGCACTTTTTGACCTATTGACTAATTTTTGACAGTGTAAAAAGGGAAAGAAGGCTGAGGAGGTTAAAGGAAAATATCTCCCATTTGACTTTGTCGTCCTTTTCGTCCAAAGCCACAATTTATGGAAAAGATCCTCTTCTAGGATAAACCCATAGAATACTACAGAATAACAAGAATTGATTTGTAGAGTATATTTTCTATTGTAATTAGATTTTAGGCATCTATAAAATATAGATCCCATCTAGGTTGAGCTAATAATAATAATAGTAGAAATAGTAGTAGAGAAAATATAGATAGAGAATAAGCGAGAAAATTGAGACTATTACAGTTCTATAACAGGTTTTAGCAGCAAATTTGTAATCATGTTCTGAATCAATAAAGTACAAGTTTTTCTATTCATTCTATTATGTTTGAGTGTAAGTAAGATTTAGAGAGAGAGGAACTCAGACCTCATTCTAGAAAATGAGGCTGGCCACTTCCAAACCTAGGAGAAGGACTAATAGACATGTTTTGTTCTGATTTTGCTACAGTCGAATAAGCTGTGAAACTTGTCAATTTTATTCTTTTGTAGTAGTTAACATCCATTTTAGTCCTAATAATTTATTTTATGTTCAATATACTTTGTGATGTGATTAGCAATAGATCTTATTAGTCTTTTTACTTTCCACAAACTTTCTAATTTACTGCAATTTCCATTTCTAGCAATTTACAGTTTTTTGCAAATTTATAGTTTTTTGCAATTTTCCTACATTATTATTTTTGTTGTCAACCCCTGCATAGAATATTGACAACCTTATGTTACAAAGTATTGATAGGAATTAATTATAGTTTTCATTATTGCAAGAGTAAATAGACTTTCATTTTGCAATTGTAATTAGGTTTCTAATTCTGCAACTGTAACTAGGGTTTTAATTCTGTAATTTAATCAGATTTCATCCTTGCAACTGTGACTAAGGTTTCATTTCTGTAATCAACAATTAGTTTTCATTATTACAATTATATTAAAGTTCAATTTATACAATTTAGAGGTAGAAGAGACCTAAAAACCCCCACACAATCAGTTCCACCAATAAGACTTGCTGCTCCCAACTGACCTTAAATTATAACTCTGTTCACTCCTTTCGTAGATAGCCTTGTACACTGCCCTGGATTGACAAATTCATTGAGAATTAATGATGTTCTTAATGACAGCGCATAATTTTGGCATCATTGCTGAGGAGAGTGTTTTTAGAAGGTGTCAACAATTCAATAGCTGTTAATTAGACTAAGTTGTAAAAATTTAGGGTAAAATCTGAACATAACAGCTAGTTAAGTAACAATTATTGACTTATAATTTATGTCATTAAGGAGTAGGCATGAATGAGTAGGCCTAGGGATGAAGAAGGTAAAATTATCCAAAGATATCTCTGGCTTATTCCATTAAGAATATCTTCACGCCTAAGGGGTGAATCACCTGTGTTTTAACTACCAGAAAAACTAAAACAAAAACCACCATCTTCATCATCATCAAAATCTCCTAAACAAGAAAAATTACCAGACTCATTATCAACAGAAGGTTTTGGACCTCTTGAGAAAGAAATTTGGATAGGTTTAACTATTTCTGAAGAACAAGAAATTATGGTAGAAAGAGGCAATCCAAATGGTGATGACCAGCATGGCCATGTCCATAATGAAAATGATCAAGATGATCAATATGTGCTCCAACCTACTAAAAATTTTGAATATCCTATTCTTCTAAATCCCACATAGAACTCTCCCATGAAAACAATCTTACCTTCAGTGTTTCCAACCTTTTGGGGTGTTGCATCTAAAGATCCTGATCAGTTCCTATTTGAGTTCAAAGTAGTGTGTCCAACCTATGACTATATAAATGATAATCAAAAACTCAAGTTTTTTCCTTTAACACTCAAGGACTTAGCATTACGATGGTTCATGAGCTTACAGCCAGATTCCATCCAAACCTGGGATCAAATGGAGACCGTGTTTTTATAAAAGTATCAAGAGTATTATCGAGTAAGGAATAGGAAATATAAGTTGTTCAGAATTAAACAAGAAGATGATGAAACATTAGAAGATTACCTTGATAGATTTGTGTTTGTTCAAATAAGGTGTGGACTAGGAGTACCAGAATTGTGCAAAACTATTTTTCTAAGAGGATTACAAGATGAATCCAGAGAGGTATTAGATTTGATGGGAAATGGTGATGTAAGTACTCGTAATATGGATGATATTGTGGATCTTTGTAGAAATTACTCTTGCACTAAGTAGAAAAGAAAGAAAAAGAGTACAAATAGCACTGATGTGAAGGACCTAATAGAGGAACTTGCAAATTTTAAGACTGATATCCTGGTACAATTAAACACAGCTCTGGAAGAAATGTCTGCTAAAGCAAAAACCATAGAACCTTTAGCAATTTATTGCCCAAGATGGAGAAATAAACATGCCTTACAGGAATGTCCTCTAAAAAAAACATCCATTTCAGCCATTTGTAGTATTTGCTCAAAAGGACATTTGATTGACAAATGTCATCTGCTACCACAACTAAAAATTGTCCTAGAAAATCAAACAAAAGAACTCAATTATGTGGGACCAAGACAAGGGGAAACTTTCAAAAACATCAAAATAGACCTTGTTTTTCTACAAATTGGGGAAAAAACCATGGAAACATGTCTTAGGGACAGTCAGAACCACCCCAACGTCCTTGGAATTATTCTCAATGGACAAATTCTCAAGAATGGCCATAGACAGGTTGGAATAATCCATCCTGGAATCAAAACCAGAATAACCCATCATGGAATCAAAATAACCCACAATGGACTCAGAATCAAAGTAATCCATCTTGGATGTAAAATCAATAGCAGTGGGGTCAACAATACTAGTTCTATCCAAGGTAGCAAAGAAATCAAGGTCAAACTAAAAATTTTTTGCCTACACCAAATCAAAATTTTCAAGGAAAACCAAATCAACAAATGCAATAGGTGAAACAATCTCAATTACTAGCTCAAACTATAATAAATCCAAATAACATTAGGCGGGCAGATCCTGCCTATATGGCTAATTCTTAAGGAAATTTAGATATGCAAATTTTGGATTGTAGCAACATACAACTATGTTTAGGAAAATTTTTACCTGAACCTATTATAATTTAAGTGAAAGAAGATGAAATTCAAGAACCTATTGAACCAAGCAAAGTCAAACCAACAACGAAAAAAGAAGAAGAAAAAATAGAACAACAGGAAGAATAGTTAGCTTCATCAGGGATAATTCCATACCCTGAGAGACATAACACTACAGCAAAAAATTCTGAATCAGAGTTAGTGAAAGAACTCAAAAAATTAACCATATCACTGCCCTTATTGCAAGCCATTAAGGATATACCTGTGATTAAAATAATTGTTCGATATTTGTGCAATAAAAGAGCAGGAAGAAAAAATAAAGCATTTCCTAAAAATATTCATGTTGAAGGAAATATGGTTGATATCTTGTTAGGAAAAATAGTACCTCCAAAGTATAGTGACCTAGGAAGTCCAGTTATCACAGTGATCATAAGCTCAATACCAATATCAAACGTCTTAGTTGATCTAGGAGCTATAATAAATATCATGACCAAGGATACAATGGAACAATTACAGCTCAAACATCTCAGCCCCACATTCACAATTTTAGAAATGGCTGATAGGTCAGTTGCAAAACCTAAAGGTATCATTGAAGATGCCCCTATAGAAGTTTCTTCTTGGGAATACCCTACAGATTTTTTGGTTTTACAACCAAGAAAATTAGCACATGGCTATCCCATTATCCTAGGAAGACCTTGGCTTGCAACTATAGCAGCCTTTATAGATTGCAAATCTGGAAAAAATAACAATTTCAAATGGTATTGACCTAAAACATATTTCTCTATTTCCTCATGCAAGACCTTTAAGTAGTTTCATAGGTCAGTTATGGTTTCTTGACTCAGATGAAGAACCATAAGATGTTATTTCCACACTAGCCACCTTGGTAGTAAGGGAACACACAGAAGACCTCCATGACACAAAAATTTTAGAAAATGAAACAGTCTTAATGAATGTTCTGCATGAACAAGGGTTAGAAGAGGAAGCAACCAATACCAATCAATTGCTAGTGAGAGAAGAAGGTCAAATTTTTGAAGAAAGGCCATCTATACCATCATAGGAAACATTTGTTTCACTACCACATGGGTGCCACCATCACTTGATATTCACTTCTCATTGTTCCATATAGGATATGCTTCCATCAAAAATCAATGAGACAGAAACTTCTTATGTCCTCCCATCTCATGATTGTCCTCTTAATTCCCTAGTCAACAATTGTGAAGAAGTAAATTCAGTCCTTACAAATACAAAATAAATAGAAGTACATCCAAACAAATTTTTGAACATAAATAGCCAGCTTACTAGGGAAGAGGAATAAAAATTGGTAGTTGTTTTGTAGAAGCATATCCATGCTTTTGCTTGGGATTACAAAGATATGTCAGGGATTCACCCTGATGTATGTACTCATAGAATTTATACTGAAGATGTCAAGCCTGTAAGACAACCTTAGAGAAGACCGAATCCTGCCTTGAGGGATATTATGAAAGAAGAAATTGAAAAACTTTTGGAAGTAGGATTCATTTACCCAGTTTTTGATAGCCGGTGGGTCTCTCCATTGGTTATAGTTCCTAAGAAAAATGAAAAAATGAGAGTATGTATAAAATATAGAGAACTAAACAAAGTAACATACAAAGATCATTTTTCATTGCCATTCATAGATCAAGTGTTAGATACTCTTTTTGGAAAGAAATATTTTTGTTTTCTTGATGGATTTAGTGGATATAATCAAATTCAGGTTGCACCTGAAGATCAAGAGAAAACAACATTTACCTATCCATGGGGAAAATATGCCTATAGGGTCTTACCTTTTGGTTTGTGTAATGCCCCAAGAAAATTTCAGTGAGCAGTGTTAGCAATCTTTTCTAATCTGACTACCAACAGTGTTGAAATATACATGGATGATTTCACAGTCGGTGGACAGACTTTTAACTTTACATTGGAATACCTTGATAAAGTTTTAACTCATTGTAAAACCTACCAGTTATCCTTAAATCCAGACACATATTTTATAATGATGTAGAAAGGAATAGTTCTTGGTCATCACATCTCTCCTCAAGGGATCCAGGTTGATCCAAACAAGGTGGAAATTATCAAGAACCTTCTCTCTCCTAAAACTCATACTGATGTCAGAAGCTTCCTAGGACACATTGGTTATTACCACAGGTTTATCCTATCTTTAGCATAATAGGCCATCCCATGTTTGCCCTATTGACTAAATATTCTGAATTCTCTTGGACTGCAAAGTTTCAAGAATCATTTGAAGCTCTAAAAGAAAAATTAGTAACTCCACCTATGTTAAGAGGACCTAACTGGACATTACCATTCTACATACAGACTGATGCTTCCAATATTACAATTAGAGTAGCATTGGGACAAATCGACAATGGTGAACACTATGCTATCTACTTCATTAGCAAGAACTTGCAAGAGCTAAAAAAATTATACCACAACTGAGAAATAATTATTGGCAGTAATCTATGCCATCAATAAATTCAGGCATTACATCACAGGTTATCAAATATTCATTCACACAGATCACACAACCATTAAATATTTGATGAAGAAGACTATGGTGAGTGTAATAATTATCCATTGGTTACTGTTGCTATAGGAATTTGATATCACAATAATCAATAAACCAAGAAAATTTAATGTTGTAGCAAATTTTTTGTCCAAGTTGTAGAGCACAGAGGAATATGAATTAGTGGAGGAAACTTTTCCTAATGAAAAATTATTTGCTATATCTGTCCAATCACCTTGGTTTGCAGATATAGCCAACTATTTGGTCACAGGGAAAGTTCCCCCACATTTTACTTCCAAATAAAGAAAACAATTGATCAAACGGAGCTCTTCTTTTGAATGGATTTAAGGTATGCTTTTCGAGATTAGTATTGGCCATGTGTTACATAGGTGCATCCGAAAGAATGAGGTATATGATATCCTTAGGGCTTGTCATGATGAACCATCTAGTGGACACTATTCTGTAAAAAGCACAATTAGGAAAATTTTAGGAATAGGATATTATTGGCCATCTCTTCATAAGGATGCAAAAAAGTACATCATGCATTTTGATGCATGCCAAAGAATGGGGAAACCCACTCACACAAATGAAATACCACTACAGCCTCAAGTGGTTTTAGAACCATTTGAGAGGTGGGGGCTTGATTTTGTGGGACCTATTGATCCACCTTCTCAAGGAAAGGTGCATATTATGGTATGCACTGATTACCTGACAAAGTGGGTAGAGGTGCATGCTTTCAAAAATTCTCATGAAGAGAAGGTCACTGATTTCTTGTATAACCAAATTTTTTAAATATTTGGAGCTCCATGGTCTATCACCATAGACCAAGGACCCCAATTTGCATCTAAAGTTATTGAGGCTTTTATAGAGTTGTATGAAATCAAACATAGGAAATCATCACCTTACCACCCACAATAAAATGGCCAAGTTGAGGTAACAAACAGAGAATTGGAACGGATCTTGATGAAAACAGTAGCTGTTCATAGGAGAAACTGGCTAGATAAATTACCTGAAGTAGTTTGGGCTTACAATACTACTTGGAAGTCCACTACTAGATTCACACCTTATGAACTGGTTTTTGGTAAAAAACCCCTCCTACCTATTGAATTTGAGCTACTAACATTACGCATAGCATTGGAAATTGGAATTGAATTATCACAGGCATAGGCGGATAAGATTCTATAGCTAAATGCATTGGATGAATTTCAGTTAGATGCTCTGCACCAAACTAAAGTAATTCAAGAGCAGAGGAAGTTGTGGCATGATGGCCACCTGCAACAAAGAAAATTTCAGCAAGGATATTGGGATTTGTTGTTTGATTCTCGCTATGTGGACTTCCCTAGAAAACTAAAGACTAGATGGCTTGGACCGTACCAAATTGAATAAGTATTTGAAAACGAAGCAGCTCACCTCTCTCCCATTGATAATTCATAGAGAAAGTTGGTAGTGAATGGACATTGCCTTCGAGTGTACCATACACCTCTGACTAAGTAGGAGTTCTTGCAACAACTTGATAGCTTGGATGCACAACAGTTAGAAGAGATTCCCTCTTCCACCAAAATTGCCACAGATTGATCATAATCATGGATTTCAAGAAAATAGAAAAATACAAAAAAAAATAAGATAAATCAAAAAACAAAAAGATAAATAAATTCTGGTTGTGAATTCCTTCATGGGAATAATTAGAATCAAAAAAAAAAAAAATGAATAACTCAGCAAAGAAAACCTTTTTCTAAGGTACTACTGAGTTGGTATGCATGAAAACCAATTTTCTGGCATGCATAACCTTGAAAACTTTTGAGTCACCATGTACAAATTCACCAACTACATTTGTTTTTAAAGTATTGCAATAAGCCTCAGCAAAGCATCAACAAAAGCAGTCATCTTTCGAAAACATCCATTAACTTGTTTTAACCAGGTATATGTTTCTTGTACTTTTCTCATTGTAAATATTTGATATATAGTATATGACAATTAACCATTAGTATAAAAGTGTTCATAAGAGTTGACATAAGCAAAACATGTTTTAAAAGAAGAATGTTGGTTTCTGTTGTATCTTCGAAATGACTGTTGCATTGTATCTATGCAATGACTGTTGCATTGTATCTTTGGAATGAAGATTTATCTTCGGATTAAAAATTGTCTTCGGAATGACAATTCCAGCCTTGTCTTTGGATTGAAAATTGTCTTCGGAATGACAATTCCAGCCTTGTCTTCGTATTGAAAATTTTCTTCGAAATGACAAGTCCAACCTTGTCTTCGGTTTGAAAAATTTCTTCAGAATGACAAGTCATGCTTTGTCTTCGAAGTGAACCTTTGTCTTCGAAATGAAAATTATCTTCGAAATGAAATTTAATCTTTGGAACGAGCACTTAATGTTATGTTTCCACGTGGCATCCAAGGAGGGGTAAAATACATGATCAGCAAAATTTTTGAGTCCATGTGATCATTGACACATTTCAGCTAGTTCGCAATGAGATTTGTCTCATCTCGAGGAAGTATGAAATCACGAGAAAAATAACTAATAACGTGCCACCACTGTTCATTTTTGATAACCATGCATGTGGCAAAATCGTGCACATATCATATGAGCTAAGGAGATTTGATGGCAAGGACATCTGTCCAATGATTGATGGACATGTGTCCAAGTCAAAAACAAGGAAGTGTGCCACTCTTCATTTCAAATACGCAATCACTGATGCAAAATGATTACAAGAATTTATTTTTGAATAAGAATAGAACATTGCAAATCCAAAGAGAAAACCCTATAATTCTTTAGAAACCAGAAACTAGTGACCTAGCAGACAGTTGTAGCAGCAGAGGTGAGCAGTATTTTCAACATAGCAAGAACAAAAAAATGGGACGAAAGATAAAAATGGAACCAACAGATACTACCATCCTTCGAGATATTCTAGAAGTGTTGCAAATTTTTGAAGATGGAGGGTTTATGCAATTTTTAGACAAATTCGATGGAAGCTTTGAAGATTTGGCTGCCGAATTTGCCCACACATTCAGAAATAACAGGGTGCACATCAACGACATGAGAATTGAGGTAACCCCTGAAGTTCGTAGTCAAATTACTGAACTTCCATTAGAGGGTCTTCAAATTTCTAGAACTGGCAAGAATACACTAGCAAACATAGTTAGTCAATTTTTGGAAGAAGATGATAAAGAACCAGAATACTTGAAAATAACAACATGTGTAAGGGTGTAAAGAGGACCAGCTTGCAAAAACCCTGGGATGAAGTAGACACATGGGTAATCAATTTTTTAACCTGTGAAGGGCAGTATGTAGTTTTATTAAGGCATCATTTTAAAATTTTGAACCACCTTAGACATGGTAGGCATACCCATACCTTATTTTCTCTCTCTTATATAAATTTGTGTAATATGTTGAATTCATTTGATCATTTCTATATTATGAATTTCCACATGGTATCAAATATAAGGATTTACCATGAATTCTACATATTATCATAGCTAAGGCTATACCATGAGATTTTACATGGTATGGAAGCAAGAGTAAATCTTAATCACTTAATTGAGTATTTTGGTATCTTTCTTCCTTGCAATGTTATTTTAGTTGGAGTTGTGTTCCAAAGGTTACAATCATAAGATATCAAGTTAGAAAATTCCATATTAAAAAAAAATTGATAGATTTGTTGCTCTTTTATGAGTGCTTTCAAAATTGTAACTATAAATTTAGGGATTTAGATCAAATTTCTATTGTTCTTTTAAAATCATTTGAGGATTTTGTGATTCTATTATAGTAGTGACTTCAATGTTAAGACTACCAAACTAGTGTTTGAATTGATATTGAAAGGTGTATGGTTATCTTATGATACAAATTTTTGATTTTATGCATATGTAAATAGGGATTAGGATAGACATTGCTAGGGTTTATGAAAATCCATTGACATTGCTAGGGTTTGTGGAACACCTAGTCAATTTATTTATTCTTCCATTTATTTATATATTCAAGATGTTTAGAGGAATAGAGGGTTTATATTTTAAATATTTATGTTTTTTTTTAGATTTTAATGGATTGTTTTAATGCATTGAGAATATTCTAGATAGAAATCATAGTATCATAAATTACTCCTAATTTTGGGTTTAAAGTATAAGAGAATTCAATTTTGAATCCCTTAAAATCCACTACGACATTCAATTGTGTTAACCAAAGAAGGAGAAATTAGTGATATCTAGGAGTATGATTATATAAGATGAACCATTGAATATCTTGGAAAAATATATTCATGTTTAGAGTATATGAAAATTTTGTGGAGGGTCTCAATTTATCACTATATATCATTCTCACATTTAGGTGATTAGAAAATTGGAAAGATAATTTATTTTTGGTGTCTAAATTCTACTCATAATAGAAAGTTTGTTAATGTCATATATTCTCCATAAATATTTTAATCCAATTTTTCTAAATAATACAAATATTTGGGCTTTATATAATGGTTGAATTTGTAAGGTTTTATATTTTTGAAATAAAGACATATGTATCAGAATATGATAAAACCTGATCATATTTATTTAGAGTATCAATTTAAAATTATCTTCACCAAAACCACATTGGATACCTCTTTCACTAGATTATGGTATTGTCTTGGTAATGGAGAGATGTCATTAAGGGAGAAAATAATAGCATCTTCTCTTTATGGTCCCTATTTAGACTAAAGGGGAATTTAAAATATGTTATCATGATTATTAATAAAGACAAGTATGAAAGTTTTATTTATTCTTTCTATGATTGGACTATAAATTATCAATTTGTGAAAATTTGAATTCATGTCTTAGGTCTTAAAGGTTTTTTCCTTTTGTATTAAAACTTTTAGGAAAAGATAAATTCATTGTACAAATTTCACTCCATTAAAATTTCTCTAATTGGGACTGAAACATGCTCCAATCATATTACATCATGACCACATAGTGTTAATATAACAACATGGCTATTATGCATTAATCACTAAGCAACATTCAAACCTCGGTCTTCTCCTTTAAAGTTGAGGAATATAACAAATTGATCTAATTTAATTTCACTTTATTTCAACTTAATATGAGGTAAAATAAAGGTATTCAATTCACAATACATCACAACAATAACAAGTGCTTAAGTTCAATTGAAAATTTATTAGGATTCAAGAAACATAACAATTTTTTTAATAAGCTCTAATTGATGATGCACTAGTTGGTCTTCTAAATTTCAAAGTGCAAAGGATATAGTAAAAAATAATATTTAGGTTAAATAATTAATAATTTTTTAATAGGTTATATGTGGCTTCTATTGGGGGCCACTCCTATCAAAATACCAAAATATTGCATTTGCTGAAGCATATCAATCACAAAATTTTCATTTTTTTCCTCTTAAATATATTCTTCAAATTCCTCGAAGTGTTATATGTTTCCACAATCAAATCCTTGACATCATTTTAATCAAGATATAAAATCTCATTTGGCCAGTTGCCTTGTAAAATTTGAATATCATTGGGATGAAGATCAACACCATAATTTGCTAATTTATCAACCACCCAATTTCCTTCTCTATAAATATGCTCATATTGCCAGAATATTACCTCTAGTAATAGATGATGAACATCAAAAATAATATTATTTTTTTATCCAGTTTACACATCTATTTTTGTTAATAGCATTGATGATAATTTGTGAGTCTCCCTCAATTGAAATATATTTCCATTCTTTTTCTGCTACAATTTTAATCCTTGCAAGAAGTGCCCTAGCCTCTGCATAGTTGTTAGTTGAAGTTACATATGATTTTGAATAAGTGAGGAGAATTTTAATTCACTATTTCTAAAAGCACCACCTCCACCAACCTGTCCTGGATTTTATTTAGAAGCACCATCAAAATTAATTTTGATAAACCCAATTTCTAGACATTTTTATTTTACCATAGATCGAAGTAGATCATTTATTTTAATTCTATTATCCCAAATGACTATTCCATGTATGTTCAAATATTGTATCCAAGTTATTAACACCTCTTTTTCTTAAATTGAGACTTCCCATGATGAGCACCATATTTGTAAACATTCTGCAAGAGAGGCACTAATATGGTTCAAAACTTGGGCATGATTTTGATATTTATTTTTTAAAATTCTATTATTTCTTTCTAGTCATAAATTCCAAAAAATAATGACAAGGCCAGTCCTCCAAAGAATACATAATGCTTTAGCTTTAAAATAATTTATCCAACATTTTATCAACTCTTTCAATGTTGATGGAGCTACCCAATATAATTTCATATTTAAAAAAAAAATAAACCCAAATTGTGTGATAAAATGGACAATGAAGAAGTAAATGGTCTAACTTTTCTAAATCCTTCTCACACAAGACACATTTGAAGGAACTATAATATCCTTTTCTTTGTAGACTCTCTCCCGTAAGAACCTTACTTTGAACAGCTAACCAAAGAAATGTTGAGACCTTAGGGTGAGCCTTTAATGATCAAACGTTTTTCTAAGAAAAATATTTAGGAGAAGAAAATTTTGATTGTTCTAAATCCTCATATCCCAAATTGAATTAGTATCCACCATCATTTGATAAATTCCAAAACAACTCATCATTTCATGTAAAAATTGGTAAATAAAACTCTCAAAGCATCTTTTGAAGTTCATCTGCAATTTGCTTGAGTTCCTTTCCTTCAACCACGTTACTAAAAGAAATCCATGATCTAGAGTTTTTACTCATAATAGTATAATATTTGACCTTTGTACCTTTACATGCTAGGCATGCTTGTGATAACGGTTTCCATTTTGAGTCAAAGATAAGAGGATAGGCTTCAACCAAGAAACAGACCAAAAATTTGCATAACTCCCCTCATTGACTGACCATCTAATATGTTTATTTATCAATTGCAAACTCTCTGATCTGAAGCTCCATGTTGATGATCCTTTGGGTAGATTTATTTTCCTAAATTATTTCAATGCATCAAGAGAACCTATTTTTTTGAAGTAATAGTTTTACCCAATTCTTTCCTTGATCTCTAAATAATCTCCACCCAAGTTTTTCTCCTAATGCCAAATTCATAAGTCTGCAATTCTGCAAGCCTACTCCACCAATATTCTTTCCTTTACAAACCCTATCCCATTTACAAAGAGAAAACCTAATTTTTTCCTCACAACCTTTCCATAGGTCTCTTTGAATTTTTTCAATTTTTGATGCAATACCTATTGGCGGTCTTGAAAGTGACATCATATAAATAGGAATGGATTGCAATGTAGTTTTTATGAGTTGTAAAATTTTTGCCATGGTTCGTAACTTACCTTTACAACCTACCAATCAAGATTTCATTCTATCCAAAAAAGAGATCCAAAGCTCCTTTTTATTTCCTTTATCATACAAATGAATACCCAAATAGGTTGATGGAAATTTTTCAATTCTAAACCCTAAAATATTCACAATAATTTATTGTAAATCTAGGGCAATAATAATGAAAAAATCCTATATTTTGAAGTATTTACCGTACAATAGCCTTCTCATAGCATGATAATATTTATTTAAACTCCAAGGCCTTACTGATTGAGGGGTGTCCCAAAATAAAAGTATCATCAACAAATTGGAGATGCGATTCAAAGGCACAATTTTTTTGCAACTTGAATACCCTTGATTTTTCCTTCCATTTTGTCCTTTGAAAAGTCTCTCCCTAATGCTTTCACAATAATAATGAATACATAAGGAGAAAGAGGATCACCTTGAAGAATTCCACAAGATGACTTAAAGTACCCAGTAGGAGAACCATTGATCAAAATAGAAAATTTTGCGATGCTATAACAACATTTAATCCACTCACACCTCTAAACTTTTTGAGAATAGCATGTAGAAAAATCCATGAAATCCTATTATATGCTTTGTTCATATCAAATTTCAAAAGCATACCTGGTTTTGTCATTGAATGAAAAGAATGTATGGCCTCTTGTGAAATAATTATACCATCAAGAATTTTTTTACCATGAACAAATCCACCTTGCTCCTCTAAGATAAGACACCCTAGAATGCCCTTCAACTTGTTTACCATAATTTTTGAAATGATCTTATAAATAATATTATAAAGGCTTATTGGACGAAAATTATCAAAATATTTTATATCGCCTTTCTTGGGTACCAAGGTAATAAAAGTAGCATTGATCTCACTTATTATAGCCTTCCTTTTTTGGGCCTCTTCAATTGCATCTAACATATCACTCTTCAATAAATACTAAATTTTTTGAAATAAAATTGTAGGAAATCCATTATGGGCAGGTGCCTTGTTAGGATGGAAAGATAAAATTGCTTCATGGAGGTCTTGCATAGATATCTTCTTCATCAAGATTTAATTTTATCTCTGAGTGATAATTGATGGAATATTTTACAAAAAAAATTCTTCTGCCTCCTTATCTTGCCTAGAATCTGATAAAATATTTTTGAAATAATTAATTGCTTCCTTCTTTATATCTTCTTCATCCTCAATATTTCTTCCATCTAGAGTTATAATATTTTTGATATGATGAAGAGAAAATTTTGTTTTTTTTGTAGCATGAAATTTTTTGTATTTCTATCTCGTTCCTTGAGCCATTTCTTTCTAGATGTTTGGAACCAATATGAATCCTTTTTCAATACATTATGATAATCATAAAGTAATTTTTTTTCTTTCACATAAGAATCATAATCCATTCCATTAATTTCTACAATCTCTTGTAAATTTTTGAGCTTGGATCAATTTATTTCTTTTATTTAAAAATTTTACCAAAATATTTGGCATTCTATATCTTCATTTTCTCCTATAAATATTTTAAATTTGAATAGACTTGTACATACATGATCTTTAAAATTTTGATTCATCCCACCATAACATAACCATCTGGAAAAAATCAAGATCTTTGAGCCACATAGACTGGAATCGAAATGGATTTGGATGACCATTATATGGTAACTCACAAGTCAAAAGAATAGGTTTGTGATCTGATCTTTCTCACAATAAAATATTTGAAGAGATTGTATACTTTGTTTGCAACCATTTATTGGATAACAAGAATCTATCCAATATTTCTACCACATAATTTTTTCCAATGCGCCTATTATCCCATGTATATTGAAAGTTTGAGGGACTAACATCCCAAAGGTAATTTGAATTGAAAAAATAACCAAAATATTGCATTGATTTAGACCATTATGGAATGCCATTCTTCTTTTTCAAAGGAGATAGAAAAGTATTAAAATCACCCCCAAGAATCCATAGATTACAATGAATCATCACTGTATTTGACAAAAAAATACTAAGGTCCTTGATAAGGCCTAGAAATGCCTCCATCATAGAATTTTTTGAACAACTAAAACTTGTCTAAAACTCTATGATTTACTTTATATACTAGTTAAGTAGATCTAATATGTTATGTATTAATTTTTTGCATGATTGATGTGTTTGGAATATTATATGCTGATTTTTACAATTTTTGTATAGTTTTATGTCACTTTGCCATGACCTGTTACATAAGGGATATGCTTAGGCTGATAGCAACACTTTACTATTCTTTTTTTTTTTATAATTATGTGTTTGTATTTATAGCGGGTTTTAACAAGGATCCCAAAACCTGATTACATAAGCAATGGGCCTAGGGCATCAATCCCTTGAAACTGAACACCAAAACAGAAATCCCGCCCAACGGTAACAGTAAGCATGAAACAATCCCTCTCGGCGGGAAACAAACAAATAAGAAAAAAAGTAGTTTTGGAGATCCCGCTCAGAGGGGAGTAGCCAAAAACCACCATCGAGAAGATCCCGCCTAGCAGGAAGCAAAGAAAAATCATTACAATAAAATCTCGCCTCGCGGGAAGCAGTCAAAACCACCACAAACAGTCCCGCCTAGCGGGAAGCAACAGGGAAATCCCGCCATCCGGGAAACCAGCAGAAAAGAAAGGATCCCGCCTCGCGAGAAAACCGACGGATTTGGCGGATCCCACCCTATGGAGAAACCATCCCGCCCACCGGGAAAACATTCAGTTCAACGAGAGCCATCCTGTAGGAAGCCGACAGCCAGCACAGAGAGGATCCAGTCCATCAGGAAGTGACCAGAGAGTTGCACCACAAGGAACCCGCCCCGGGAAAACAGAAGAGGATCCCAGCAGCAGGGACCAAGAATCCCGTCCAAGCACAGAGCCTATCGAGGATTCACAAGAAAAATGGGGAAGCTGTCCAAACCCTAAACCATCACCTCCACCGCACTGAGAAACGCAGGGGACCAGATCCCCAACCAAACAGGGATCCCTGGGAAGCACCAGTCTGAAAAAACAACCAAGGAAACCCTAGCCGACCGAGAGGGGCACAGATAGTGGAGAAGGATCTCCTCCCAGGAGATCATCTGCAAACAACCACTCCCCGGGAGGGATGACCTGGGTTGAGCCAGGGACTGGGCAGAAACCAGGAGCCATGGGAGGGGGAGCAGGGGAGGGACCAGAGCCCTCCCCTCTCAACCCTCCTAACACTTTACTATTCTTATTTTGATGTTTCTAAAGCATTAATTTCTTTGAATTTAACAAATAGTGCAAAGAATTGTTACTGTGCAGCAGAAACTAGTTTTCCTGTGTAAATTCCAGCCAACTACCAATGAATGGCAAGGCATGGAATTCACACATGAAGAGAAATGAAGGCTATTGCAATCTGATCCTGGGGACTAATCCACCTGAGAAATTAAGCTAAAATAAATTTAAGAGTACATAGTTGGTCATTTTGAAGATCTTTGGATTGAGAAATACAGTCTCTTTGAATTGAGCGAATATCTTCGGATTGAGCCACTTAGCTCCGAATTGAGAACATAAAGAACTTTTTGACCTGTTGACTAATTTCTGATGGTGGAAAAAAGGAAATAAGGTTGAGGAGGTTAAAGGAAAATATCTCCCATCTAACTTTACCATCCTTGTTGTCCAAAGCCATAATTTATGGAAAATATCCTCTTCTAGGATAAACCCAGGGAATACTATAGAATAATAGGAATTGATTTGCAGAGTATATTTTTTGTTGTAATTATATTTTAGGCATCTATAAAAGATAGCTCTCATCCAGGTTGAGCTAATAATAATAAAATTAGAAATAGTAGTATCAAAAAAATAGATAGAGAATAAGCAAGAAAAATGAGACTGTTACAGTTCTGTAACAGGTTTTAGCAGCAAATTTGTAATCATGTTCTGAATTAATAAAGTATAATTTTTTCTATTCATTCTATTATGTTTGAGTGTGATTAATATTTAGAGGGAGAGGAACTCATACCTTCTTCTGAAAAAGGAGGCTGGCCACTTCCAGACCTAGGGGGAGGACTAACAGAGAGGTTTTGTTCTGATTTTGTTGTAGCAAATAAGCTGTGAAACTTGTCAATTTCATTCTTTTGTAGTAGTTAACATCCATTTCAGTCCTAATAATTTATTTTCTATTCAATATAATTTTATGATGTGATTAGCGGTAGATCTGATTAGTCTTTTTTCTTTCCAACAACTTTCTAATTTACTATAATTTCCATTTCCAGCAATTTACAGTTTTTTGCAATTTTCTTGCATTATTGTTTTTGTTGTCAACCCCTGCATAGAAGATTGACAACCTTCTATTATAGAGTATTGAAAAGACTTAATTTTAGTTTTTATTATTATAAGAGTAAATAGAATTTCATTTTGCAACTGTAATTAGGTTTCTAATTCAGCAACTGTAACTAGGGTTTTAATTCTACAATTTAATCAGATTTCATTCTTACAACTATAACTAAGGTTTCATTTCTGTAATCAAAAATTAGTTTTTATTCTTGCAATTATATTAAAGTTCAATTTAAGTAATTTATATGTAGAAGAGACCTAAAAACCCCCACACAATTAGTTCCACCAATAAGACTTGTTGCTCCCAATTGACCTTAAATTATAGCCCTGTTCACTCCTTTCGTAGATAGCCTTGTACACTGCCCTGGATTGAAAAATTCATTGAGAATTAATGATTTTCTTAACAACAACACATCAGTCCTTCCAACATCTTCCATGAGGAGTAACTATAGTTGGAGCATATACATTTATAAATCCAACTTTGATTTTTTTCTCTTTCCTCCAAAATAATCCCACAACCCAATTATTTTTTGCTTCTAATAGTTGTCCATCCCATTTACCTTTGTCCCATATTATTACAATACCACCTAAAGCTACTATAGAAGAAACTTCTAAACAATCACATGTCATCCAAATCTTCTTAAAAGCATCCTTACATTCCTCACTACTTAATTTATTTCTTGTATTAAAATAAACTCATGGCTATAAGAACCTATTAATTCCTTAATAACTCTTTTTTAGGGGTTTTATTCATACTTCTAATATTCCATGATATCATTTTCATCATCAACACTTTTTATTTTTATTAGTGGACTTAGACCCACTTCTTGTTAACACATGTGATATTTTTATTTTGCTTCCTAGATCAATATCTTTTGAGTTTCTTTTTTTCATTGTTCCTTCTTTGATGGCCTTCATCTCCTTCTTCCATTCCCATCAACACTCTCATCTTCATCAATTTCTTCTATTTTTCATATAATTCAAAATGAGATTTATCTTCTAAAGATTTATGTTTCCCTAAAAAGTCAAAAGTGCAAGGAATATCCTCATTAGCATTTTCTTCTTTATGTTGCCTCTGACTAAATTGCGTAGATGATCCTACATAGTCATCACTTTCTTATGTTGTCTTGAAAACCTAAAATTTCCTTGGATATCCTCCATAATATTTTCTTTACTATATTGCTCTTGAAATTCTAAAGTGCAAGGAATACGCTCTATACTACTTTAATTTTTATTCTAAGGAGAATATTTTAAGCTACTTGAGGATAATAAAGGTGATTTACCTGGATTAAGCTTGACCTCCTTCACCTCATTTGCTTTAAAATTTATCTCTCCATATTCATTTTTTTTTAAATTTGCCTTCCCCTCTTCATTCCCACCTTTAGCTCCTATATTTGAACTTGCACATTATACTTCCTCATATCCCATATCATTTATTATTCTAATAACTGATTCGAGTGAACTGTAATGGCCTTTACCATCTAATGATGTAGGGGAATTTTTCTAGCCACTTTATTAGGAGTGGAAAATACTTGATTTAACCTAGCTTCTCCTATGATATGGCCTCCTTGTTTCAAATTGAAGCTACCATCATGCCCAAAAGGTTTCATCTCTTCCTCCATATTCACTTTACAATATTTTGCCATGTAATCAATTTCATGATATTTACGACATCAAAATGTAATGTTTTCATAATCCACTTGCTAATCCCATTCTCTTGATTCAGATTTATTCTTAATTGGCTATGGTAAAGGTTTAGAAATATCCATGACAACACATATTCGAGTGTATACAACATGCCTTCTCCCCTTAGTAGTTGGTCCCTCTTGGATGAATTCACATAGAGTATTTCCAATATTCTTCAAAACCTCCTTATTAATGAGTTGATAACGAAGTCTAAAAAGCCTAATCCATATCAAAAGCCTTTTAATAGTTTTTGTGTCCATAGAAAATTTTTCACTCCAAGGTCTTAAATATAATGCATCTTTACCCCTAAACCATGGGCCTCCATCCATTATTTTATCCCTTATTTCTAAACTAGAGAAAATAATGAGGAAAAATCCTTTTGAAATAAAAATCATGGAGTAATTTGAATTCAATCCCCACTTCCACTTGATCCAATTTTGAATCTCAAAGTGAAACTTACATTTTAACCCTCTGATTTTAAGAATCATTATATCATGATCAATCATCTCATCCTTTATAATCACTTCTGGTTTATAATTTGCTACTTGGATTGGGTTTACCATAGATTTTGTCTTCCTCTTATTTCTATTTAGGGCATCCAAACTTCCAACTTGGCCATTCATACTTTCTGTAATGACTTTCACAAATGACTTTCTTTCAATGTTACCTAAAATTTCTTTAAATGAATCATTTAAATTTTTCTAAGATCTGGAACAAGAAATGGCAATTGTTACTTGATCACATTTTGCTTTCTACTTTTTGCTTTCTTGCTCACACTTTCTCCTCACTCCCAGCTCGCACTCGCACTCGAACTTGCTTTTGGCTGCACTCACTTTCGACTCATGCTTGCATTTCCTTTTTATTGCAATCACTTTCAACTTGTGCTTGTGCTCGCTTCCAATTGCACACACTTTTGGCTCAAACTCGCACTGTCTTTCTACTATGCTCACTTACTCCCGGTTGCACTCACACTCGTACTTTCTTCTAGCTACATTCACTCTCAATTCGTGTAAGTCTAGTATACATATATGTTAGTTAAATAATTATATTTTACTTTATAATATTATTATATTTTTTGTTTTATGATATATATTATTAGAAATAAATATTATTTACTTGGTTTGATTTTTATCTAAATATACCCATAAATTAATTATTTATAAAAATAAATGAAAATAAAACTTAAAACATAAGATTAAATTTTTGTATCATCAATAATGAAATAAATATTTAAACTTTGAGTATAAATAATCAAATATTACAATCTTATGATGGTAATATCTTTCTTGCCCATCAATATCAACAAAATCAATAGAGATTAGAGGTTTCCTCAAGTAGTAGAATACTTTTTTTTTTCTTTTATAACTATTCTACTTTCAAAATTTCTTTGAAAATGTTTAAGCATGATATGCATATTTAGTTTTCTAGTATAAATTATATTCTTAATTGGTGCAATTGTCATATATATGGTATAAAGATATGTTTCAAGGATGTTCTCTTAGAGTGGACCCCTCTTTATGGATGATTTATAATCTAGGTAATTATCTAAAGTTTTATATTAATTTATATGGTTTAGTCATTGGAATTACTTTAATATGTATTTGTAAACTTGTAAATACTTTTCCTCTCATATTTTTTATTTTATTTATTTAAATTTTCACAAGACCATAGGTTATATGAGGTGAATATTTTTTTATACATAGCGAAATCGATAACTACCTTTCTTTTTTGAATAACTTGTCACAGGGTCAAGTAGCATTGCCTTCAATTGTAGTATCAAATCATGGTGCTACCACTATAACCCCTATATCGTCTTGATAAACACAACCCGGAGTGAAGGAGACCCCCTGTAGATTGGGGTTGGTACCGCCATCATCAAGCTGATGCACACTCAATAGGCTCAAGTCAGACTACTACCTTTACCCTAGATTGGGCATGCTCGCAAGTTTTGAACCTAGGTCTCCTCCTGGTAAGTGCTCAACTTATTACCAATATACATTTTATACAATATATGTTTATCCAACTAAACTCGTTACCGTGGAGTACAACTCTATATTTTATTAAATTTGAATCTTGAATCTTCTATTTAAAATTTCAAAGTCCATTTGAATTGTAATAATCAAATATGAAAAATTCAAATTGAGATTTATCTTTTATAGTGTGCCATGGAGTTTATAAGACCTAAAATAGATGTATCCTCATCTTCTCCATTATATGAGAGATTTATAATAAATTCTTTTATTATTCTTATTGTAAGTAGCAATAACACTTTAGCACATAATTATGCATGATGTTGTTAAATGTATTACTTTTACTAACACATTATAACAAAATTCTTGTGTGGTGCCTACAAAAAAGGAAAAGCATCTCTAACATTTATCTAGAAAAACATCTAAAAAATAATAACTACGAAGTTATATGATAGTTAAGTAGTGCACGAAATTGGGTTCCGAAAATGGATCTTAAGTAGATGACAAATCCTTGGAAAATACAATGCACTTGGAAGAATATTTTTTTTGAATGAAAAAGTATTATATTAAATACAAAGCCTAAACATATAAAATGGGTGGACTAACACATCACACCCCAAGCACAAGCCAAACCATTTAAAAATATAGCCAGGACAAAGTTCAACTGCCACATCACACCTCCAACAAACGACAAACTGGCTGAGAAGACAACCAGGACAAAGCTCAAAATATCATCGCCTAAAAACTACAAGAAAGTGGGATCAACAAAAAAACTAAAAATAGATCACTACAACCATTAAGTGTTCCATCCTGACCTTGGCATCTCAGGAGCAAGCTACTGAGTAGGACACGTGGGAGCCCCAAAGGGCATGTTCCAAGCTAAATCACCAGCAGTGCATGTGCTCCATCCAGTACTCATGTCCCCTTCACCACCCTTCAGAGAACCGACACCGATAGAATGTGGAGGAGTTCCCCATCCTTGGTGAGATCCCCAACCATCCATAGTGTACAAAGGATCAGGATGAGAGTGATCATCCCAAGAAAAAACCTATTGTGCAAAGCTTGAGAGCAACAATATTTGCACTTGTTCTCTAGATGACTAAGAGCAAGCCTTAGAAGTTGTCTTGTCCCTATAATATGATGGTGGACGTCGATGATGTCTAGATCTATATCGGATATGTTGTTCATTTTTTAGGGGGACTCTGCTCATAGCACATGGTGCATTACCCCAATAGTCAATCAACTCCTGCAAATGAGCAAGCTCCATTGTAACTTTATTAGCTTGCACCTGAATCTATAACCAGACATCATGAAATACCATTAGTTTATCTGAAAGGGAAAAATTAATAGAGGAAGTTTTATCTGCAAAAACTATATCATTTTTGTCTTTCCATGTATGAAATAGAATGCTAATTCTAAAAATGTTCCAGAATTCTAACAAATATTGAGAAAATTATGGTGTATCCCCCAACAGATTGTGAAGCCAAGTTGAAGGAGCATGCAAAAATGACCAAAAAAAAAGAATCCATCCACTCCTAGGCCATCTTTGCTCTGCCACAGTTTTAAAAAATATGCAAGGTTAATTCTGCTTCCCCATGGAAAGGGTAAGTGGGAGTGGCAATTCCCAAGTGCTTAAGCCTGTGGCCAAGCGGAAGCCCCTAATACAACATACTCCAAGAAAAAGATGTTTGCTTAGGTTCAATATAAGGTTCCCAAGTGATCTAAAAGTGGGCTCTCCATATAGATTTGGAAGAGAACAAATCCCAATGCCCATTGAGTTTTGGTACCATGGGTAAATTGGGCGAAAGCCAGCTGTAACCCTGCTTAGTCATGTAATTAAGCAGAGGGACATGTTTATACCATTCTCACTCTTTCCACCAAGGTTTCTGAATAACCTGATCAATCTTAGGCTAAATGGAGAAGGGGGTACAATTAATAACCACATCATACATGGCTTTATCTGTGGGATTTAACACATACTGCTATTGAAAATGCTCCCAAGGGATCCAATCCCTATTCTACCTACAATAAAAATCTGAAAGGGACACAATACCCTTTTTAAAAAACTAGTTAGCATGAATCCATTGAACTTGAGTGAGTAGTTGACCCTGATACTGAACCACAGGGGACCACCAAAAATTGAAATAAAAATAACTGCCCCCTGGTGGCGACCAAATCCTTTCCAATGGAGCCAAGGCTTGATTGACTCCCAAGCTCGCCAAATACTTTGAGTCAAAAAGGACCCAACAATTTTAAAAGAAATAGGAGCTACAAAAATGGAAGGTAAATCCAATCCCTTCCAACATTTCTTGTGATTGGGTAGCCCTAATGCTACATAGTTCCTAAGCAGAACTTTCCATGCAATATCCCCTTTAAGAGTTCTGATAATCTATTTAGCGCTGAGAGCCAGACCTTGATAGAAGCAATTAAACAGCCCCAACCCTCTTGACTTTTTATGAAGGCAACAAGAATCCCAAGCTACTCTATGGAAACCATGTTTTTGAGAAGAATTAGCCCATAAAAAATCCCTCAGAGGCTTTTTCAGCTTCTTATAACAAGTTTGATAAGGAACCCAATACGAGGAGTAATAAATATGAGTACTGGAAAGAATTTTAGAGAAGATTTAGAATTTACCTGCAAAGGATAACTTCTTGGTGATCCATTAAGTGAACTTGATCTCCACTCTTTGCACTACATACTCCCGAATTTGAGATAGGGTGCTTTGAAAAGCAAAGGGAATGCCCAAAAATTTGAACATCCTCCCAGGTTGAATCCACCTCCATTGGTATTGCTCAATCCAAGGTGAAAGGGGAAGAGAGGACTGTCTATAGCAAGCAATATTTCTCCACTGAATACTAGAATCGGAGGCTTTGCAAAACACATCCAGGCTAGAAATATCTTGTTTGATAGACACTTCATCTTCAATGAGCGTTAAAAAAGAATCATCTGCAAAGTGACCATTAATGAGTTTCCCTTGCCCTCTTGGTAGGAAAATACCTTTAACCAGTTCTTGTGATGATTTGCGGGCAAGAACGTACCCAAAATCTTTAGTTGCAAGCACATAGAGGGAGGGGGAAAGAGGACACCCTTGGAAAATAGATCTAAACAGACCAATACACTCTGTTTGCACACCATTCAATGTGAGAAGCGCTGAAGCATTTGTAAACAACATCTTCACAAATTGGACAAATCCAGGATCAAATATAAGTGTTGTAAGCATTGATAGAATAAAGTGCCATTCTATTCTATCATATGCTTTTTCAAAGTCAATTTTAATAAACATCATCGGTTGTTGAGACTGTCATGCCCATTCCATACCTTCCCAAAATACTAGCACATTATCTAGAATATAACGATTACGAATAAAGATTTTTTGTTCATGTCTCACAATAAGAGGAAGTAGAGGCCAAAGTCTAAGAGTAAGGGATTTAGAAATAATTTTATAGCTGACATTCAGCAGAGTGATAGGCCTCCAGTTGGTGATCACCTCAAGATCACCAGGGTTAGGAATTAATTTGATGGTGCCTCTATTGATAAGTGATATTGCTTCCTCTCGAGTGGCACGATGATTCGTCTTCGCTAATCGCAGGGATCCGCCCATCGAGGCGGCTAATCTCTACCTCTAGCTCCAACTGATGTCACACCAATTCCATCTCCCTCTGGTGATACATAGCTAGATTATAGTTGCACTATGCCAGCTGTGTCCGTAGGAGATCCCTCTCCTATGCAGCATTTGTATCCCCCTCCCGTCAGTGATACGTAGCAAATGCATTTTCTCGCTCTACTAGCTATGTTTGTAGGAGATCCCTCTCCCACAACACATCCCTGAGCTCCTCATACCACCTATAGAGTAACCCCACCAATCACACATTCTCAACATGCAACCCTACCTTCATGTCCTCCGAGACTTCCTGAGGCATTGACATCTCTAGAACAACAGCCTGCTCTGGTTCCCACTGCTCTGGGATGTCTTGCATCTTCGGTTGATCTGGAACCCCAAAATCCTCATCCACATCATCCACCTCCACCATGTCTGCATCCTCCAATGAAGCTCCCCAATAATCTCCTGGTTCCTATCCACCCTCCCCACCTGCTGCTGCTGCCTCTATGCCTCCCAATGGTCCCTCTCCCCATCATTGTCGTAGTGTCCACCACTGCTCATACTCAGCCATCACCTCGACGTCGTCCACATCAAGCACGTCAATAATTGTATCTACCTCCTCCCCTAGCGGCTCGATGATCGGCCAGGCCAAGGTCCTCTCGTCCCCCTGACGTCGATAGATCAAGGGCTCACCAGGCAACCCCTGGTGCACCCTAAACTGTCGTATCACCCGGACGTACGGGAAGTACTCCTACTTAGTCCTGTGCCACCCGATTAGCCATCTCCCCCTACGGACCCACTGAAGCCACTCTCCAGCCTTAGGACAGGCTGGAAAGTCCCAGTATGGGCACCAAAATACCTCCCATGGAGTAAGCCGAGCAAAGGCATCGACATAGTACCCTACAACACCTGCCCACCACTGACTCTGCCCTTGCTCCTCAAACCATCGCCACAGAGCTGCATATCCTATATCTTTGTCCACCATCTCTGACCAAGTAGTCCACGACAACCCCACTGACCTCTCCATCGCTATGCACTGCCAAGCCCAGCTATGCAATAGATAGCTGCAACCAATCCCCTTCTGCCTTCGACAGTGGACCTCATACATCTCATCATAGAACTGTGCCAACAATATTTGCCCCAACCTCATAATCAAGGGCTCATGCGTTGGACACTCCACCAGTTGAAAGACCACCTCCAACAGGTTCCATGGGAACCTCACACCCGAAGAGTTGGGTAGCAGCATGTTGGAAATGAGGCCCATCAGCACTGCATGCCTCACTCCCAATACGCCCCTCTCTAGCCACCACCATACAAGAATGCTACCAATATGGCAGTCACCCTCTGCCCTCTCCACTGGGCTATCCACACCCATCTCCTCCCCATACCAAAATCAGTGTGTCAGCATTGCTGTCTGCTAATCCTACGACGTCATCCTGATCGACAGTTCGTCTATCAAAATTCGTAGAATCCGATAAAAGTCCTCCAAGGTCACTGTCATATCCCCTATTGGGAGATGGAAAGTGTTGGTCTGGGGATCCCACAAGTTGATTAGGGCCATCAGATAAGCTCGATCCCTAACCACAGGCTCTAGTTAAGTCACCTTCTTGAGCCCAAGGGCATCAAGCCACTCTCAGTCAGCCAAAGTCAGCGCCTCCCATGCTTCTGAGAAAACTGTAGGCACACGATACCGGCTCTTCACAATATGCAAAATAAAACAAGACAAAAACATTAAAAAACATGATAAACTGTACAACAAACATGAATATACAACAATGCATAAACAATGTACAACTAAAAATAGACAAAAAACAAACAACAAAATTCAAAACATTCAAAAAAATCAAAAACAGTTTGTCAGTATCTAGGGTTTCTAACTCTACGTTTAAACTGATAAACACAATTCAAAAAATTCAAAAACAAATTTTTCAGTTAACCTAGGGTTGTTTATCCTAGTCTATTTGACAAAAACAAAATTTTATTACAGCATAAAATAAAAAAAGCAGTTAACCTAGGGTTGTTTATCCTAGTCTACCTGACAAAAACAAAAATTTTTACAACATAAAAAAAAAAAAACAGTTAACCTAGGGTTGTTTATCCTAGGCTACCTAACAAAAACAATTGTTTTTTACAGCATAAAATGAAAAAAAATTTAACCTAGGGTTTATAATCCTAGTCTAAACTGATAAAAAATTATAAACAAAACAAAATTAAAATGACAGTTTTTTTTTAAAAACCTAGGGTTTTTTTAGCTAAGTTTTAAAATTGACAAAATTAACCTAAAACTCTAAGCTAGGGTTTTGCATTTATCCTAGGGTTTTAATTTAACAAAAACATAAAAAAAAATAGCAAATTTTTCTTTTTACCTAGGGTTTACCTTAGTTTAAAACATAAAAACAAATTGTGATTTTAAAATTGTAAAATCAAACAATTTCCAAATAATTGCGAGCTAATTAAAAGAGGAAGTGCACTCATCGGTCTCGCTTCGGCTTCGCCACTTGATGACCCGATCCATGAACTCATGGTGTTCAAAAATTCTACAGTGCTTCACTTCGCAGAATCGACCTCCTCCTCCTCAGAGCTCCAAATCACCAGAAAAAAAAGAATGCAAATGAGCCCAAACCCTAGTTTTGGCCCTTAAATAGGCTTTTTAGCCTATAATCATTCCACCCTAGGACGAGCTCTCTAGATAGTGCTCGTATCACCTTGGTAAGATTACTAAACTGGTATTCGTCCCACCCAGGGATGATTACAAAGCAAAAATTTCAAAAACAACAAAAAAATACACCAAAATGCACAAAAACAAGCCATAAAACTGTCCAATGAGAGTGCTTTTGCACCTGATATTTCGGGCATTCAAAATCGACGTCGGGGTCACAAATCCTCACCATCCTAATCCCTAATAAGGCTACCATATCTGGACCACTCCACGGGAGGACGGATTACCAAGAATTTCATCCCCAAGCAACGTCCCAAAAGAGTCAAAATCCACCCAAAAATAATAATAAAATTGCCGAACAAAGGCGCCTTTGCGCCTGCAATTCACTGGCATACAAAACCGACGTTGGGGTCAAAAATTATCACTATCCTATTCCCTAATAAGGCTACCATAGCCGGACCACTCCACGGTAAGATGGATTTTTGACAATTTTAGCTCCAAAAAGCGTCACAAAAAGGGTTAACACCCACCAAAAACAGGTCTAAATATCAAAAAACTGCACACACATTCAAAGATAAACATCTTAAGGCACCCTTACACAAGTCATCTTGTGTCAAGCGACTCGTCGCTTTTCTCATGTAGGTCATTCCCTCATCGATTCGTCGCTTGAGGGGGTAGTCACACTTAGTCACCAATCAACAAATACACACCCAATCATGGAAATGGCATGCATTCAAAGAATCATTGACAAAGACAATCATACCCCTGCTAGGGGTAGAAAACAAGCAATAATCACAAGCTGATCAGACACTTGGCATTCGTGAATCATGAAATCAAGGTTCCCACAGACAAAAGGTTGCGCCCTTTGCCTATTCATGACTGATCAATGTCCAAGCTCAAGTAACACCTCATCGAAAAAGGTTAACACTTGAATTGAGTTCCTTCGCTCGTTAGAAGCAAGGATTCAATAATGCATGCCCTTTCCATACTTGGGGCATCAAAATTTTGTTAGGTTACTGAGAAACCCTAATCATTAGTGCTTTGGTTATCTATTTTTGCTCAGCACTGCAACATGCACAACATATCCCAAAAAGGGGCATCTGTAGACACCAAAACAACACCAATCGATTATGTGACTACAAACATTGATCGCATTGACACACACAGTCCCTAGGGTAGCCTCCAGAGGTTAAACAATGGTCCTAACCACTCATAGCAATTTTAGAAGGTCAAAGGTCAATTTGGCACCTTTCAGGCACTCTGCTCCATACTTGTTCCACCCAGGGACGATTACAAACTAGTATTTGTTCCACCTAGGGACGATTAGCAATATTCGCTCCAGGGTGGGGCGAATAGCAGGTTTGACAGGAAAAAAGTCAAATCTTGACAAATGGCAGCTCAGATCCACCACTTAACTCTTCCTTCATTGCATGGGAGTGTGAGTGAGCATTTTTGAGTGTTAGAGGCAGTTACAGGGGGTAGTCATGGAGCCTTTAATCAGGGAGGAATCTTCTCCCACATGGGAAGGTATGATTTCCAAGTGGTGCCTCTGCATGCTCAATCACAAGAGACCTCCAGGTCTATAAATTGGTGAGTTTTCTCACCAGAAAATATACAGAGAAGGAGCATTTTACACAATGAAGTGCTACCGTTTTACATCCACACACACCTTTCAATTTGTGCCTTTCACATCCTTGATCTCTTTTGGAAGGGAGGTCATAGGGTGGTTATTGGAAGCACAAATCTAAAACAAAAATATGACATTTGGCCACAACATCCTACCAAATTTGCCAATAACACCCCACAAGAGGTTTTGGACCCATCCCAAGTGGATTGGTTTCAAAATCGGGCCCCAAACGACGGGCGTCCTGCCCCTAGGCACCCCCCACAATGCTGTAGTTCTAATCGCTCCACCCCAGAGTGATTAGAAATCTATGGTAGATTTCCTTTCTATTATATTTGCATCTGATTCTATGCTACTTAGATAGGTTGTCATTCAAATTTCACATCGTTTTGAGCATTTTTGATCATGTTTCTATCATTTCATGCCTTTACTAACATGCAGGTAGCATCATCAAATTCCTAGTGATAGAGGCCAAATTGGAAAAATCTGACCTTCTGGGTCTTCCCAAAATACCCCCATTTAGCTAACCCCTAGCTTTGTAGGTGATTTGGAGCTTCCCAGATGTGACATTTGGGACAGTGCTTTTTGACGTTTTGATGTAGGTCTATTCGTCCCACCCCGGAGTGAATACGAATTTGTGGTGAATTTTTTGACTGTTCCTTTTGTAGTACCTTCTCGTTGATGTTTTGATTCCCCTGTCAAGTTTTTAGTTCATTTGGATCTATTTTAGTTATCGTTTTATTTATATTTTGCATGCACTAATTGAAGGCATGGGGATTGCATGTTTTGTTTTATCTACAGGTGCTACTGACTATTTCTTGTTTCCTTGAATGTAGGGTCTTAAAATCAGAGGAGCAGCAAGGATTCAAGACTCATCAACGCAAGTGGTGGTGATTTTTGGTCCGCCCACTTTACATGTGGGCACGCGGAAGAAGGAATGACATCCATTGATGTGATAAGAACACATTTTAATGCTCCTAGCCCCTAAAATGGAGGAGGAAAATTTTAACCGAGTTCTAAAGCATATTAATAAAAAGGGTTTTCTTTCATATTGGCTTTCTATTTGGTTTCGATTCGTTTATGCTTCTCTCCTTTCATGCATTTTCAATTCATAGGATTTAGCGTTATCTTTTATTTTGTTTGCATCGCATCTTGGCTTTTCCTTTTTGTTTCTGTATCCTCGTGCTTTCAATTTCCTAGGTCATCTCATGTTTGGTATCAATAGGCTTTCCTGGGTCATCTCATGTTTGATGTCGATAAGCTCTCCTTAGTCATATTGTATCTGGTGTCGTTAGGCTCTATTGAGTCATCTCATGTCTAATATTGATAGGCTCTCATGGATCATATTGTACTTGGTGTTGATAGTATCTCCTAGGTCATATTGTGCTTGGTGTCGATAGGATTTCATTAGTCATATCGTACCTGGTGTCTATGGGCTCTCTTTAGTCATCTTGTGCCTGGTGTTTATAGATTCTTCTATGTCATCTCCTATCGGTAGTCTCTCATTAGGCATCTTAAAATATGGTACTAGTAGTCTACCGTCTATCATCACACATTCATTGTTTGCCATCGGTAGTATTTTATTGTTCATTTAAAATTTTTGATGAATTCGCCAACTTTTTATACTTTCTTATGAAAAAAAATGGTAATTCTCTATCTTCTACATTAATTTGAACCCTATTTTCTTTGGTTTCAAAATTGATTCATTCCATTATTATATATATTTTTGAACCTAACCCTTATGCATAACCCTAATCAAATTTCTTTAACCTTGTCGGGTTTATTGGATCGATCGAAAGGAAGATCCACCATCCCAACCATGTTACCAACCTTAAGAGTTAGAAAACTATCTCAATATTAGTTATACTTTTGACAAAAGGAATTACCTTACCCACATGGGCATCGGGTCCATACCATATGAGGAGTAATGGTGGTTTATAGGCCATACAGATACCCAATTTCTAGGTCAATCTTGTTTATCATAAATTTATTTTAACCTTAAAAAATTCAATGCAAGGTCTTGAATAAATTAACTCTTATGTTATTAGTGGAGTCCAAAATGATTTATTCATATATTAAGTGTTTAAGTTTTAAATATTGTTAACCACAAGCACATTTTTTAAATGTACATAAAACATAAATATGTTGTGAAAATTCATAAGATATGTTGTAATTGTATAAGAATGTTTGGAAAATTAGTAGGATTATTGGCATTAAAATTTTAACTTCAAATATATTATATTAAAATATTTATAAAATATATTTATATAATTTATATGTTAGTCTTCTAAATATATTGTTATTTGACTTAACTATGATTTCTTACCTAGTCATGCTTAGATACAACCAACATACAAGATCTCAAACCAAATTTAAAATATCCTATGGAATAACTTGCACTTTAAATTTTGAAAGCTCATCTAATTCCACTTTGAATTGAAGTGAATTTGGAAAAACATTAGAAAAAGAGTCAAAAGTATATCTACTTATAAATGTAGATTTGTTATGAATTTGGATCAAGCAATCACCAAAGAGATTATTGGCTATTCAATGCTATTAATCCAATGAAAGGAAAATTATTGATCATATTTGGTGATTTCTTATTCAAATATAACATATAAAAAGCATATGCCTTTGAAAATAATATGTGAAATAGATTTGGAGTGATTAAATTTATATTCAGTAGAACAGTAAATATTATTTTATGAGGAAATAACATTTTCAAGTTTTCTTCTCTCCCTCAAATTTTAAACTTTTTAATTGAATTGATTTTTGAGAAAATTTGAAGTCCATTTGTACAAGAGAGGGGAGAAGATTCCATCCTCAAAGAACATGAAATTATAAACAACTATTGGCTTGGTGCCCTCATTTTTTTTTTAAAGCGAAAAACCCCTTGCGGGGCCGCCTTGGTCTGAGAGACCACGAAAAGGGGTTCTACACCGTCAAAGTCACCCGGAGTCGCACCCGACCCTGTCCGTACCAACATTATCAATTGGATTTTGGATACCCAATTAAGCTTTTTGGTAGGGTGGAGATTTGAACCCGGGACCTCCCTTGGAGGATTGCCCTCTCCTCTTCAACTCACTTACAACACCTGGGTTGCCCTCATTATTTTAAAAGTAAATAAATGTCTATGAATAAAAACATTTTTCTCATTATAGTGAATGCCAACATTCTAAGAATTAGAAGTAATCACATCTGAAGATAGCTTAAAAAATGCATTATTAGTTTTTATGTTCTTAGCTTGTGTTTTTTGTAGTTACTTTGAAACATATGCTCAAGTATGTGTATAATATACTTTGAAGATTAAAGATAGGAAGCATACTTTTTGAAACATTTTAGATTTAAGACCTATGCCAATGAAGCTATTCATTACCTTTCTTGTCCAATTTATTTCAATAAAGTAAGTTAATTAACAATTATAGATTTAATATAAAGAAATTCATAGTCCATCCTCATTTAAAATAAAATAAATCCATGATAATAAAGAAAAACATATCTAAAAAGATAAAAAATCCTTTTTGTTTGGCCATATTATCTCCAAAAACTAATAAACATAAAACATAATACATTTCACATAAATTAACATTGAATCATCAAAAATTAATAATCTAAAAGTTAAAAAATATTGCATTATACAAGTTTAAAAAGATCAAAGACTATAAGTTGCAAGCTTACTGGAGTTGTAAGGGCTTTGGCCTTTCTTTGGAAGGTTCAAGGTTCAAATCCCACTTAGTATGAGGGACTGGGACCCCTCATAAAAACTTGTGTAAACTCATTGAAAAATAAGAGCAAAAATTGTAATCAAGTAAAAATTAATAAGCATAAACATGGCAAACAAAAACAACTTCTACTAAAAAATTTATGAATATGTTGTAATTGTATAATAATGTTTGGAAAAATATGTTGTAATTGTATAAGAAAATTTGGAAAAATATTAGGATTATTGGTAGAATAGAATGTGAGTGTAGCCAAGTGCGAGTGCAAGCTGGGAGTGAGTGTAATCGGATGTGAGTGCAAGCGCAAGTTGGGAGTGAGTACAACTAGAAGTGAGTGCGAGCACAATCCGAGAGTGAGTGTAGCCATAAGCGAGTGTGAGTGCATGTCAGGAGTGAGTGCAGCCAAAAGCGAGTGCAAGCATGAGCTATGAGTGAGGAGGAAGCATGAATATGAAAGCAAAAAGCAGAAAGCAAAGTGTGATCAAGGAACAAGTGCCACTTCTTGTTCCAGATCTTAGGAAAATTTAAAAGATTCATTTGAAGAAAATATAGGTAACATGAAAATAAAATCATTTGGAAAGTCCTCATTGAAAGTATGAATGGCAAGTTGGAAGTATGGATGCTCTAGCTAGCAATAAGAGGAAGAGCAAATCTATGGTAAACCCAATCCAAGTAACAGATTCTACACCAAAAGTGATTATCAAGGATGAGATGATTGAGCATGATATAGTGGTTCTTAAAACCAAAGGGTTAATATGTAAGTTTTATGGATATTGGCTAGGTTTTTTTGAGATTCAAAATTGGATCAAGTGGAAGTGGAGATTGAATTCAAATTATTCCATGATTTTTCTTCCAAAAGGATTTTTCCTCATTATTTTCTCTAGTTCAAAATAAGGGATAAAATAATGGATGGAGGCCCGTGGTTTAGGGGCAAAGATGCATTATATTTAAGACCTTGGAGTGAGAATTTTTTTGTGGACACAAAAACTATTAAAAGACTTATAGTATGAATTATACTTTTATACTTCCTTATCAACTCATCAATAAGGGGGGTTTGAAGAATATTAGTAATACTGTAGGTGAATTCATCTAGGAGGGACCAGCTACTAAGGAGAGAAGGCATGATGTTTATACTCGAATATGTGTTTCCATGGATATTTCTAAACCTTTACCATAGTCGATTAGGATTAAATTTGAATCAAGAGAATGGGATCAACAAGTAGATTATGAATACCTTACATTCTACTATTGCAAATATCATGAAACTGGGTGCATGGCAAGAGACTGCTAAGTAAAAATTGAGGAAGAGATGGAATTTTTTAGGTGTGAGGATAACTTCAGTTTGAAACAAGGAGACCATATCATAGGAAAGCTAGATCAAATCAAGGATTTTCCACTTCTAACAAAGTGGCTAGAAAAATCCCTTTACATCATCAAATAAAAAGGCCATTACAGTTACTCAAATTAGCCATTAGAAGAAAAAAATGATATGGGGGATGAATAAGTACAATGTGCAAGTTCAAATATAGAAGGAGCTAAAGATGCAAATGAAGAGGGAAAGGAAAATGTTAAAACAAAGGAAGATGGAGAGATGAATTTTAAAGCAAATGAGGTGAAGGAGGTCAACCTTAATCTAGGTAAATCACCTTTATTATCCTCAAATACCTTAAAATATTCTCCTTACAATAAAAAATAAAGTAGTACAAAGTGTATTCCTTGCACTTTAGGATTTCAAGAGTAGTATAGTAAAGAAAATATTATGGAGGATATCCAAGGAATTTAAGGTTTTCAAACCCACATAAGAAAGTGATGATTATGGACATCTATGCAGTGTAGAGTTTTAGGGCAACATAAAGAAGAAATGCTAATGAGGCTATTCCTTGTACTTTTGACTCTTTAGGGCAACATAAATCTTTAGAAGATAAGTCTCATTTTGAACAATATGAAAAAATAGAAGATATTAATGAATATGAGAGTGCTGGTGGAAATGGAATAAGGAGAGGAAGGCCATCAAAGCAGAAACAAAGACAAAAAAAAACTCAAAAGGATATTGATTTGACAAACAAAAATAACTTCTACTAAAAAATTATATATTGTTTTATATATACACAATGATTCCAATAATACATGTAATGATGATTATATATAATCAATTACCCAAGATCTTCATATAAAAAGCTTTTTTAAGTTCAAAACTTTAAACCGTGATTAAATTTTAAAAAAATCTATTGATTTTATAGAGTAGGACTATTAATTCAACGCGTGATCAGAAGTGGAAAAGTTTCTATTAAAGAATACCAAAAAAAATTAAAAAATTCTAATTCTTATGTAGATATTAACTTGTGAGTCTTTAGTTCTAATTTAGATTGGTTCTTTATCAATTTCAAGATTTCATAAATAAACTTTGATTTGTAAACATGTAAATTTTCTTCGTCTATAGCATACACTGTGGTATAATATTGAACCATAGAGGATGATAAATGATAAAACTTGATTCAAAAGGGATACAAGCTTTTAAAAAATAAAATAATACATCTAATGATTCACTATAAATTCCAAAATAATAATGTTTTTCCCCAAACCTTAAGACTAATAACAGGGAACTAACGTATGAATATGAAAAGAAAAAATAAAACGTACATATGTTTTAAATAAAATACATGTGCTGGTTTAAATCGTCAAGCCTACCAAAACATATCCATGGTATATAGCATATGTACCTTTAAATATATTCATTTTATTAGCATATGTACCTTTAAATATATTCATGTTATTAATAAAATGTGCATTATGGTTTAAATCGTCGAGCATTGCATCAAGCCTGCCAAAACATATCCATGGTATACAGCATATGTACCTTTAAATATATTCTTGTAAGCCTATGCATCAACATGTTTTTTTTTTTTTTTTATTGCGAGGGATATTTTTTATGGACAAGGAGGGTTTATTCAAACCGGTGGTTGATGGATTGATAGATGGATATAGGTTTGATATCACAAGAAAGTTTAATAACCAAGGGGGTTGAATCAAATCATTTAGGCAATATGATTCTTCAATCCTCAAGGCTTCTTGCATTTAGAATCTAAAAACCAAGTGGGTTATCATCATTGTTAAAAATATACCATGCTTTTTAATTGAAGAGCAAAAATTATTAAAATAAATAAAATGTTGATACTAGGCATTATAACTTTACCATACTGTAACAATTCACAAAATAAAATACTTTTCAATGGGATGCATAGCTATTTTCCCATATAAATTGATGAGAAAATATATAGAAATCTATAGTAAATATATAGAAATCTATAGTAGAAAATGACGGTGGGCATGAGATAGAACTAGAAAAAGGAGACCAAATTATTAAGTCATTTTTACCAAAATTATAAGACTATATTATGATTTTTCCTTTGATTTAATGATATAGTTTGTGTTTGAAGGCTCTATTTTCTTTTTTCAAGTTATAAGGATGTACCATGCTTTTTCACTTATTTTAATTATAAATAAACCTGTGGTTTTTTAAATTTTTGTACACATATATTATAGTCAAAAGATTCTTTTGTATATATTAGGTATCCTTTTCCATATCTTTTATTAGTATTGTTTTTATATTTATCACTTGTAAAGTTAGATCTTATGTAAACTTGTGAGAGAAAATATAATAATGTAACTTACATGTTTTGTGAATAGAGAGTCTTTTTAGTTTAACCATGAACAAAATTATTTAGAAAGTTTGTCAACTAGTTGGATAGATCATTGCATAGATCCTTCAACATGTTATATGAATGTGATGATCATTGTATAGATCCTTCAAAATATCAAAAATGAAAACTAACTCATGAAGGAATCAAATTCCATTTAGAAATCCAAGTCTTCCATAAGCCTTAGACTTATACTTCAAATCCATCTTCAATAAGGAGAATGTATAGACTCTAAAGTTGGAGTGTGTGCAAAATTTTATGATTTAAAAGTATAACATGTAAATACCTAGTAAGATAACACAAAGGGTAAGCGGGCAATTGAGTTAGTGTGAGGCGGTTAGTTGAGGTTTGTGATTCGTACCATGGGTCCTTCAACTCCAGTTCAAATCACATTGGCTATCATAAGACCTTTTAAACAACTAGTACTAAACATAAAATAAATCACTCACAATAGAGAAACCCTAGCTCCTTTAGGGAGATAAACCCTAGCTCCTCGAGGGAGAAAGAAGCGAGGAGTTCTAAACCCTGATATTTGTTGGTTGCTAGATGTGGATGTTGGGATGTTCTTCTTTTGTGCACTGGTACATAGATTAATTGATAGTGGGATGTGGTTTCACTTTTTTGACTTGGTGGATAGGTGTTAGCCCTAATGCTAAATCATTTTTGTTAGGGGGCCCTGCCTCTTTCCTCTTACTCTATTTTGGGGGTTTGTTCTCATTTCTTGGATGGATCTTAGATTTTGAATCTATTTTTGTTGGAAGCTTGCTCTATTGGGGCACACTTTATTTCTAGATCCTTTTTGGAGAAGTTATGGGTAATCTTAGGTATCATACATTTGTCTGTATTTCTTCGCATGGCCTTGGCAAATTTTTCCTTATGATTTTTGGCCTTTTTGATGGTCTGTTGGGTCTTTTCCTTTTCAAGAGGGAAAGCTTTTTCTAGTTTCAAATCTAGACAAGAAGTGGTTGTTTCCTGTTTATTCTATTTACAATTTTTTTTTTCCATTTGGACTAGGAGGGAGTTTCCAACTTTTAAATCTAATGTTCAACAAGAATGTGTCCTATTTGCCTTGAGATGTGGGTCTTCTGGGTCTTTCAAATGTCCAATATCTTGGTATGTTTTAGGTTTGGGGAACCTTCCAAAACTCTATGGTCCTATTCTAGAGGTTTGATATATTTATAGAATGTTCTAGGAGCCTTGATTTTTCATTTCACTTTTAGTATTTGAGCGAGAATTTAATTTTTGAATCATTTTAGTGCTCTTGGTTTTTTTTGGATGAGAAATAACTATTATTTCCATCCTTGTATTTATTTAGGTTTCGTGAACCTATCAAAACCCAATGGTCCTCTACTTGAGGCCTGATCCACTTGTACAAGGTTGTGAGAGCCTTTCAAAACCTTGTTTGTAAAGATTTTGGGACCCTACCAAACCCCCCTTCTGAGGTTCAAAGAGCCTTCCAAAATATTGTGGTCCTTTGCTTGAGGCTTGACCTTTTTATAAGTTTTTGGGAGCCTTTCAAAACTCTACTTAATGAGTTTTAGGGATCCTTTCAAAAACCCCTTGTTTAAGGTTTGGGGATCCTTTCAAAACCCATTTGTTTAAGATTTGGAGAGCCTTTCAAAACCTTATCTTTGATCAAGATTCCAATTTGTTGTTGTTAGAGTATTTACTGAAAGTGGTGGGTACCTGCTAGCAAAGACTTGACTTTCTATAATTAGGATTCCTGTCCTTGGTGGGAAGACCTAATGTTTTTATTTTGGTTTTTTTGAGCGCTCCTGATGTCTCGGTAATTTTTTTCCAAATTGAATGCACTGTTTAAATTTCAAAATTAAATTATCATCAAATGACATGGATGGCTATCCCATTTTCTAGATTTTCTTATCCTATGGTGGCTTGGATGAGAAGTTTATTTTCAAATATGATTTTATTTTTAAGTTTAGGCAGGAATGCTATCTATTTTGAATCCGCGAGATCTGTCTATCTCGGATGTTGGATCAATATTTTTTGGATGTTGAATCAGTTTTCTCTTAGGGTGGCAGTCCCATTTGTGATATTCTTTGGTGCGTTTTAAATATATTTGTGGTTTTGTAAAGGTTGGGGGACCCTCCCAAAAACCCTATGTAAAAGGTTTGGGGACCCTTCCAAAACCCCTTCTTATACCAAATAAAAAAATATAATACATATCTAGATGTATTTTAAAAAAAGTTAATTATACATCACCTTTAGACATCAAGAGCACAATGCCTCTAATGTGACAACTCTCATGATTTTGTTATAAATTGTAGAAAAATATTATAGGTTTCCATATGTATTAGGATGAAAACTAAGTAATATTACAAGTGGCCATGCTCACATCTAGACATAAAATTTATATGGAATTAGTTCCTTAAATGAAATGGCTTTTGGATGAATACCTAAAAAAGTTATGAAATTAATTTATAGAGGAATCTAGAGCTAATTACATGAGAGATATTATGGATATTAGTGCAAGGGGTTCAAAAAATATATACTTATTAAAAATATATCATAGTTAAGCAACCAAAGTCTTATAATTATATTAAAAATATAAAACCTTGTAAATAGAAATTTTGTAACAATGTTTCTCCCACATACTCAATATTTAATGTAAGGTATAATTATAGGGGAGATCTATATTATCAATGTTGATAATACAATATGTATAGGTAAATTATTATGGAATGTATATAGCTTGGAGGTTAGTAAATACTCTCTATAGAAGCATTAGAATAGGATGGTCACGTCCAAGTTCACAAAGGATATATCAACTAGCTAAATCATACCAACCAAGGAAGAAGTATACATAAAATCACCTTTAGATATGAAAGACACATGTAACTACTTCCATGATATAATTTAATATTTGTAATTATACCATTTGAAGAGTTTGATTCTTAGATATAATCACCACATGGTTTACCTAGCAACTCTATCAAATTAATGTTGTATTCATTTCATATTGATATATACAATGCATGCATCTAACTAAAATAAGAATTATATATATATATATATATATATATATATATATATATATATATATATATATATATATTAGATAAAAAATGAAGTTTTGAAAGGGACCCCATTCTTTTTACAAAATAAAGTTGCCAGAGAAAAGGAAACCTTTGAATCTCTGGAAACAACCATAGATCTGAAGATCAAACACCACAAAGGGGCAACACAACCAACACATTGAAGAAAATAGAAACAAGACTAAGATCAGACCCCAAACCCAGAGCCAAACAAAGAACTTTATGAAAACATTAAAAAACCTATGACACTAAGGGTACTCCCCATCATGCTACTTAATCACCAAACCGTAAATATCATGGATAAAGAAAATAGCCACCTCAAGAGAGCCCAACAGGGACTGATGTTTCAAGTCCAAATTATCCAAGAAATGAATAGAGGTCGGAGGTTCAAGATCTATTGTTGGGGGAGCTCCATCACCAATAGTTGTAGTCTCAGAATATTTTAGTGTTTTCTTTTCTGAGCCAGAATCCTCTAAGTTCGAGAACTCAATCAAGACCTGTGATAACTTAGATTTTCCACGCTTCAATGAAAGTCATTTGGAGAACCAAGTGCTACCACCCAACCCTATGTTGGGAGAAGCAAAATCCCCCCATGAGGATTGACATAATAAATTAGTGCTGAGTTCCTCGAGCTCTCAAATATCGACATAGAAACATCACCAAACACCTCCAATGAAGTAACATTGGTGTCTAGAATTGGCAAAATTTTGATAACCTCTATTTTATCTAGTGCCTCCTCCACCTCCACCCCTTTTGCCTTCACCACATGCTCAAACATTAGTAAGATAAGTCCTTGATGGATAGGATTGAGACCTCTCCCACCCCTTACATATCTGAGGGATTTCACCAGTGAGTGAAAAAGAAATAAGGGGACATTCATCATCATTTTACTTTGAAGTTGATTTAAAAATATCAGATGTAAACTATGAAGCACATCTCTTTTCACATCTAGGGTAAAGTAGTGATGACCATAATTACATAGTTTCAGGGATCCTTGAGGGCTTTAATATCATAACCGTTTTCACGCTTCAGAAGGTCCTTCCATTTACCCCTGAAATAATCCATTTCTCATTTGAGAGAATGCTTCTTCTGATTGTGGGTCATTCCAATAATAGGTAATATTGGTACTTCACCAATGAGTTTAGCCAAGATTTGAAACTCAATGTCATCCACCTTAACCCAATCTCTCCTCCATGAGTGAGCCAGCGCTTGTGGACATAGCTCTATGGTATTCGTAGGAAACAACTCAACAATCCTCATTTTTACAAAATTCTCCTCACCTCATCATCAACCTCTAGATAACTGGGCTCAATTAGAATCTTACCAATTTTTTGGGTAGATATCTGACCCGTATTGGAGAACTAAAACTCCAAGAAACTAGGCATAAATCGAATCACAACCATAGTAAACACAATAGATAACCATATCCTTGAAGGGTAAATAAAGTGACTCAGGCCCCTAACAAACGTCTTCAATGAGAGTGAATAGTTTGCAAGGGGAATTGAAACCACAAGAAAAAGACATCCATCGAGTAAAATAAAGCATATGCAAATCTCTCATGCAGACACTCTTGAAAATGAGCAACACGAGATTGAAAACAAAGAGCAGAGTATCAATCAAAAAACATGAGTGTCTCAAGAAAGGATGGCCAGATCCATTCACATCGAAATGTGCTAGGAGAAAAACATAAAATCCATCGAAAAACCAACCACAAGAGGCATTACCACACAAACCAAGAATAAAATTTGTAATGCCATAAGAGCTGAGGTGGCATAAGGCAGACCAAAAAAATATAAGATCCAAGGAATAAGAATTTCCAACAAGGGAAGGTGGGGCCCAGTATAGAAAATAATAAAGTCCAGTCAGACGAACAGAGGGGCACCCAAACATAATGTTAAGGAAAAGGGTTTGAAAATTATAAAATCCTAGCATCCAAACCCTCGAATCCACAACCCAAGAATTCAACCAAAGACTCAATAAGAGCATAACCACTATATAAGCAACCCCATCTGTGCAATGACCAGCTCCCAAATTGTGCTGAAATAGTCTAAGGTTAACCATTATCATCATAAACCAATCTTTGGATATTGAGGGGGAAATCTACGACCCAAATCTTCAAGTTTTATTTATGAATGTCAGGGTTAGCCATCCAGTCTACCATAAAACTACCTTCATGGAAAATATGTTGAGTTCACACCTCTCTAGAAGCAAGAATTATTTTTTCTCTAGAGATAAAATTATCTATTGACTAGCTCGAAGAAGAGGCAGAATCCAGCAATAAAATTATGTTTAATGAATCCCTTTCAACAACCACTTTTTGAAAGCCCATTCTCTCAACCAGAATTAGTCCTTGTAATATGGCTTTAGCTTCAAATTATGAATTTTGAGATAATGGATTCTCTGCATATGCTTCTACAAGAATCCCCCTCTCATTTCTAACACCAAAACTTGTCGGACCTAGATTCCATTTCAAGGCCCCACCAATATTGAGTTTGACACATTCTAGTGGGGGTATGGATCATTTAACAGAGGCTATATACCTCCTCTGAGTGACTTCCCCAAACACCTGTAGATTAGGGAAACCAAACTCGAGTTCTAGTTTAGCCTCACTATCCCTACCTACCTCTAAGCCCAAAATGCCATAGATAATATTCTCAATCATGCTAGCAACAATTCTTGAACACACTAATTTTGGATCTCTCTTCATATTACTAAAGATATTCTAATTTTGTTCCCACCAAATGCCCTAGAAGGTATGAGAGAGTAAAATTTTCCAAAGCCAAGTTAGTCTAGAGGACCTAAATTGGGAAACCCATTGTGAAAAAATGTTCAGAATAGACTAAGGAAAAACCCATTGAATGCCCATTTCATGAGAAATTAGATACAACACTGACCTAAAAAATTAATATTGAGCAAACAAGTGTGCTACTGGTTACTCAACCACACCACAAAGATAATATATGCTCATCAGGATCAAATCTCTCTTTCATAAATTTTCTATGGTAAGGTATTTGTTTTGAATAGCCAACAAAAAAAAAATGTTTACCTTTGGTGTTAAATACTTGAGCCAAACCTTGAAGGGAGGAAGCCAGAGAGGAGAGTGGGCATCAAGGAGGTTGTACGTCAAATTTACCAAAAAATACTCGTTGCTCTCATTTTTCTAAATGATGTGATCCCCCACATCTTCTTAAGATTTTAAAACCTGTAGTCTCATCAAATTTTGGATTGCACCCCAAGCCACCAATTCATCTCTGCTAAGGCTGACTGTCAGGATTTGCTCTGAGGATCTTTACCCCTGACCCGCATGGATGAAATTTGCCACTGAGGACCATCTCATCCTCCTAGAATATTTTCAACTAGAGAAAGGCGACAACTATGTTGTAAAGGATATTCAAGGAGCCACAAATCCCTTCAAAAGCTAATATATCTTTCATTACCCAATAAAAATATATTTAAAGTTATGTAAAGAGAGGAATTCTAAATAACTAGTAATTATAGTATAAATATAGAGTTTCTTTGTTTTGGTGGATCACCCATAACGATAAACTTATATCATGCTTGAATTAGGCATAATTGTTAATGATGATGGTTTACGATTGGGTTAAGTGTGAAAAAAATGATGGATCTTAATAATTTTAAATACATCACCTTTAACCACCAAAGATATAGTGCCTTAAATGTGAAAGCTTCCATGATTTTCTTAGCAATTTCAACATAATAAACATTATAGATATCCATAATCATCATAATAAAAATTCAAGACATGAATGCTAACCGGTTACTTCTAGGTTGAATATAAACAAGTTATGATTTGATTTACTATAGAATAAATATTACTGAGCTTATATGTAGGAATACAAATTAAGATCACTTTATTGAGATTCCCCATGAGCACAACTGTAAGAAGCAATTTAAAACCATTTGAAGAGTAATATTCTCCATGCTTACCAACTAAAAAAGAAAAAAATTAAAATATATTTGAAGGATTATATGTGACTACAAGATTTTCCAATATAGTTCCTTGTCACAACCTATTCTTCGTTAACTTCAAACACAAAATATCATATCTCAATTACAATGGATCCCATGATTTGTTTATCTAGTAAAGTAACCTTGTGTAAATTTTCCATGTTCACCATGATAATAACTTTAGGATGAATAGTAATAATCTTCTTTCTAAGAGGAGTATCAACCAGCTTCTCTAGATGGAAGGAATAATTAAAATCCATTTGAATAGTATATTTTTCATGACTACCAACTATAGGGAATAATTGAAATTCATATTATGATATACAAAAAAAACCACCTTAACCTTTATTTTTCTCCTCCTAATAATAATAATAATATTTTTATCCCCAGGGGCTAGGTGGATCGGTAAGTTCAACTTACAAAGATGAGACCTAGATTTAGGTGGATCGGTAAGTTCAACTTACAAATATGAGACCTAGATTCAAACCATGGGGGAATGCCTGTTTGCAAAGGTAGTATTATGACCTAAATCCGTTGATTGTGCACCAACTTGACAATGATAATACCAATCCAGAGTGATCGATGGTCCCCTCATGTCAGGTCAACAATAACGAGGTGGAATAAGGGTTACAAGGAGCAGCCCTAAGATTTGAACCCTGCTTGGTAGTAGAAAAGGACCATGGATGTAACTGGTTCTCCTATGTATAAAAAATAATAATAATATTATTGTGATATTACTTAAAAAGAAATCATGTGACATCATAAATAATATCTATTATGCCTAAAATTCAACATCATGCTATATAAATGCATACAATTCATTATTAACAAAAGATGTGTGAATTCAATAAAATATATACATATAATTCATGGTAAAGCAAAACACATGATTTTTTTATCTTAAAAATTTACATACGTGAATTCTGTCCTTTAAAAAAGGTATATACATAGAGAATTGGAAAATCAAAGCTAGCCTAAAACTTACATTTTTAGGATTTCAAACAACATACAAAAATATTTACAATATTTTTATCTTTTGTTAATTTCTTTAATATGTTTTAAATTATAATTAAAAACTATCAATTTTCTTTTATTATTGTCTACTTTCTAATGATATTATTTGTTTTATATCTATTTTTTTAATATATTTTATAAATTTAATCCAAATAGTCTCTACATTCAACAAAGACATATATAATATCTAATGATAAACTTTAAACATATTTAATAGGTCAAAATAAGGTATAACCCATTTTGTACTTTGTTGGCTATGCATTGGAAAACAATTTTCATATTTTTTTGCCCTCCTTAATGTGGTTGAACACTTGATATTTTATCTTATGTATCTTTATTTACTTAGTAAAAGTATGGTTTATTGTTCTAACACACTTTAGCAACAACTAGGTTTATTATTAACAAGTTATTGGTATGAATTTGAAGGCTTTAAAGCAAGATCCATTCATTTAATTTTGTAATAAAAATTTATGGGATGATAATTATTGAAAATAAATTTTAAATATATAAGTTTTGTTTACATTTATTATAATTACATATTTATATCAATTTTTGTACTAATGTGACCGTTAAAACAAGTTTGAAGGCCTCGTATATGTCAGATCTATAATTTTAAAATGAAATTTATGTAGAGATAAGTATTGGAATGTAGATTCTAAGCGTATAAAATTTGTTTAGGTTTATTATAGTTATATATCTTTATTTTATTGATTATTAAAGGTATGTTTTTATTTTATTGATTATTAAAGGTATGTTTGAAAGCACAAGTAAACTCTTATCTTTAAGCAAGTGTAAATTTTTTAAAAACATTTAAAAAATTATAGATCATATCCTTACATTAGATATATTTGTCTAGCTCCATATGAGATTTTTGAAAGTTGATTAAAGTCATGTGGTCAGAGATCAAAACAAGAGTGTTGATGCTTTAGCTAATTGGGCTTTGGATAAAGGTGATCTTACTTGTTATGGCCACCCTCCTATATGGTGGGCTTCTCAAATTATGGAAGCTCTTCTTTCTATCATTTTTTTGGATGACTCTAGTTCTAAAGGTACCTAGTTTCTTCTTATTTTATTTTTTTTTGTTTCTCTTTGGTTCATTCAGTTTTTTTTAGTTCCCTAGCTCATTCTATTCTTTAATTTGTTTCCTCTGTTGATTCTTGCCTTAATAGTCTTCTGGTCTAGATAGGTCATTGTTATGTTCAATTTTTTTTCTTTTTTATTTTTTATGTTTTTTGTTTAGTTTTTTAAGGTGGGTGGGTTCTTTTGTTTTGTTTTTGTGTTCTTTGTGTTGTTTTTTGTTGTTCATGTGTTTTTGTTGTTTTGTTTTGTTTTTTTTTTTTTATGTTTTTTGTTATTGTTCTTGTGTTTTTTTCATTCTTGTTCTTGGGTTTTTCTTTGTTTGTGTTATTTCGTGTTTTTATGTGTGAGTGTTTTCTATGTTTTTTGTTTTTGTTTATTGTTTGTTGTTGGTTGTTTTTTATTTTTATTTTTTTAATTTTTTAAGTTTTGGTTGTGTTTATTTTTCATGTTTTTTTTGGGTTATGTCTTTGTAGTGTTCTGTTTTTTTTGTCTTGTTTGTATTTTTTTATGTGGTTCTTGTGTTTATCTATGTGGTTTGTGTTGTGGTTTATTTTATCTTATTGTGCGTGTTTGGTTGTACTTTTGTTTTTGATACACTCAAGGAGCATGTTTTTTATTTTATTTTATTATTTTTGTTGTTATTTACTTATTTTTAAATTGGTTTTGTGTTTTTGTTTGCTCCTTGAGTATGTCAAATGTGGTAGGCCAGGTCCGAGTCCTAGGCATTTTTGGCGGAATGGATACCCCTGCATCCTTGGGTCTTACCCGAAAGTGGCATCCCTTTTGGGATGTTTTCCACAAAAAAAGATATATTTGTCTAGCTATAAAAAATGTAAAATATTTTTGATGTTTGGTGTTGTAGTGGCTTCATACTTCTAATTTGTACTTAAGGAAAAGTCCCAACCACAGGCAATCAATTTTTTTATAAAACTATTATCCAAGGAGATAATATTTTCTTAAGACGTGCCAAGATAAGTTCTAAAAGGTTGTGCAAAACTCGTTAAGTGAAGGAAAGAAAAGTCCTGACAAATATGATAATAAGGTAGATAGTGGGAGTATTTCCTAACAAAGGTAACTTCGATATCAGAGATTTTATGAAGTCTAATAAAGCACCAATAGCAAAAGTCCTGACCATCCTATGGGTAAGCTTTAGATTTTGAAAGGACAAGGAGCATACCAAAGTTTGGAGCTACCACTAATGCCTCAATCATGTCAAAGCATGAAAAACTTTGTTAGAAGTACGTACATTGAGTTTATGTATTCCCTCCTAGAAGGATGAAGACCACCTACCAATTGACATTTGAACTAAATATCTCAGACATTCAATTAATATAAGCATGGTGCTGGCAATCCTAGATCTGATATCCGTTTTGACCCGAATATACCTCATTTAATGTTCAAGATCCCTAGAAGAGGTAGCTAGAGTTGTTAGATTCACCTATAGATAATTTTGGAGGGAAATATTCCTTGATGTAATATATAAATATTAGTAGCATGGACCGTAAGTGAGATTGACAAATTTATAATTGTATTCTCTTGTAGGATCTCCCTTCATTTTCTTTTGTATAGTAGTTAGTTCCAGAGCGGTTTGTGGGAAAATCAAACCCCCACTCTCAACACAATATTTGTAATTGTACTATTTGCACACACACACACACACATATATATATATATATATATATATATATATATATATATATATATATATATATATATATATATATATATGTATATATATGGAGGCTTGCATCAATTTTTGGATTAGTCATTTATGACTTCCTACGAACCTCTTTCTATATGTGTGTGGTTGTAGTCTTTACCTGTTTTGGGTTTCATTGATGTATGTATGTATGACGGGCCTTGGTAAATTTTTGGATCAACCATCTATAGCTTCTTGACCCACCTTCTCTATGCATACCTACATCGATGAATCTCATCTATGCTTAACTGTTTTAGGGAGTGGAAGAGTTCACCACTGGCCAATAACATTCATATACATTTTGTAGAGGTATCTTAGCAGATATTTTGGCACATCATCACCTTTTTTATTTTGTTGAGTTATTTACTTTCCTTTTATTGCATCCCTTTTCTCTTTTGAGTCCAAGTGCACCACAAATATCACATCTTAACAAGGATCCAACCTTGTAAAAACTCTCAAAGATCCCTAATTAAGCCAAACCCCACTCTTGGCTATAGTATTATTGTGTCACTCCTCATAAGGTGCAATTTTTTTGACAAGGACAATCAAAGATAAAAATAGTTTAGTGGTATTTCTAGTGGGACCCTCATGACACATCATTGGTATTGTAATCACAACAATAACTTAGGTTGGACTTAGTGAGAGTTTGAACCTACCCTTACTTGTTGAAGCGCCTCTCACTCATCTGGTGACTCTAATTTAGAATGAACACTAGAAAAAGCTACTACTTGATCAAGGATGTGAAGGCCTTGATCCATCCACTTTTAGAGCACAAGATTTATTCACCTGGTGACTCCAAGTTGATCAAAGAAGCCCAAAAGTATGTAAGCTAATCCATCATAAACATATTTGTTAAAATCTCTATTATACCAAACTCATAGACATGGTCATCACCTCAATCAACATACCCCTAAAAAGGGTAATTTATTCCTGCTATACCCCCAAAGCCACCTAATATATGGAGAAAACTCCTAGAGTTATCCTCGCCCTATTTTGGGGTAGTATGACCCTTAGTCCAAAATAATTCGAGGTCCCCAAGGCAACACCTTTCAAGTATTCATATCTAGGGAGGCCATCCAAAAAATTCTCTAGGTTTCAAAGGGTTCCAAGATAAACTTAGAAGTTGTTAAATTACATTATCTAAAGATAAGATACAAATTGAGTTGCCTAAACCAAGAGCTTGTTAGAACCAAAAATACCATGTCAATGTTTCCTTTGGAAATTGATATATTTATGAAAGAGATCAAAGATATTCTAAGTATGACAACTTTCATCTTTGGAGACCCTAATGATACCGAAATAGCATAAGAGATGTTGGGCATTGTGCATATGCTAAGAAGCAATGTAAGGAGAAAGCCACTCATTTTTTACTTCAATGATTTCATTTCTCAGTAGATTTAGGGATGATAAACTTTAGGTGGAGTCAAGAAATTAGGTATTAATAATTTTTAGTACATCTTATTCTATATCAAAATAATTAAAATTTTGAGCATTTCAATCTAAGAAGGAAAAATGAACAAGGTGAGGTAATCCTCATAATATAATGAAAGGATATTCTGTATCAACATTCCCCTTATCATGCATTTGTGAATAAGTTCTTGGTCCCTATAGTAGCAACATTTAAGGGAGAGGAGCCTAAAAAAATATCGGGAGAAACCATGAAAATTTTAAAGATAAAAATAAAAGGAGATTAGTATTTTCTAGAGGAAGGAACTATAATTCATATTTTTGGTTTTAGAGGGGCAATATTTATTTTTCTAGCATATTTAACCAATAGAGTGGCATGTATAGAGATATTAAGGTAAGTGAATTTGATAGATTCTACCTATGCAAGTGGGAAAAACAAGTTGGTATTTAAAAAAACCCTATTCTATTTGGGAATAATAACCCAAGATAAAAGAAAGGTAGTTGAAGGTTTAGAAGCCAAGCTGAAATAGTTGGAGCTAGAGGCTTTGAAAGATACATGAAGCTTCGACCCTGATGCTAAATTCATAGTTTGGTTAAAAAATGCTCACATCTCTAGGAAATATGAGCATGAACCAAGATGTGATTTGGAAAAATACAAAAGCAAACAAGGAAATGTCTTTTCCCACGTAGAAAGGATATTTTTCTACAATGAGAACCTCAAAATAAAATATTTGAAAGTTTCAATGGAAAGATAAAAGACTTCAACCCTGCAAATATAATTGAGTCATCTATACAAAAAATGCTTAAGAAGTTGAGATGGAGCGATAATAATATTACAATATGGTGGAAGTTCTAACAAGAGATTAATCAAACAAAATTTCCCTATGGAAGCTTGGACCTAGATGAAGACAAAGTGTTTAGTATGATCTATGACCAAGAACACCCAAAGGAGGTGTTAACAAAAATCAAGAAGAATGAGGCTATAAAAGTTAATCCTAGTCAAGATAAGACCACAAGGGTTTCATTAGGATATTTGGACATAGATAAAGAGCAAGGAAATATAGGGGATAAACCCCTACCAAAGAGTTACAAATTGGTAATTGAGTAGGAATATCATCACCAAAAGAAGAAATACATGAAGCCCAAATCCAAAAAGGTGCTCATCACACTCAAAGGTAGGAAGTAGAGCCTTATATACATGTAAAAGAAGAGCAAACATTAATGGAGAAAAATGTTGTAGAAACATTGGTGACCATTTTAGATAAAACAACAAGCTCAATTGGAGTAAGAGAAGAGGGAGGAATTGGGCCTCTAGTAACCCTATAGACCTCTCTATGGAGCATCCAACATCTCTAGAGAGGAAAATATAGCAAACAGGATCCCAGATGTGGTCATTTTAGCAATCAATGACCTTGAAGGCCCCCATCACAACTCAGATGACCAAGCTCAAAAAAATTCACAACCCTCCAATGTCACTTCCTCTTTTATATCTAAGCCCTCTTCTAGCAAACTACATGTATAACCACAAGAATTATAGAACCTCCATCAAAAAAATAGAATAAATGAACCAACAAAAGCAAGCACTATTCAAAATATTGTGAGCTTCTTCCTAAATGGATTTCCACTTCATTCCTCAAAATAAAACTTCAAAGATCTTCAGAAAGGATCCCCTAGTGGTAAAACATGAAGACCAGATGATAGAACAAGATTGAAAAATAGTATTGAAAAGTATGGATCTAAAAGATATGCAAACCTAAGATAGGATATAATTCAAGGAGACCAAAAAAATAGTGGCACACAATTGTGAAACTCTAGAGTTCAAATTAAAAGAGAGAGTAGAAGAGCTAAAAATGGTAAAAGGAACTTTAAATACTTTTGAAGTAAAACCAAAGACACTCTGACAACAGGTGGATGGATTAGTTAAATGCCTAGAAGGCCAATCTATAGACCCTCTCATAAAGTCTAAAGAGGAGCAAATTGAAGAAATCTCAAGATGATCAATCAAACAAGATATATAGTTATGTATGGAGACGCAACACATACAAAAGGAAAGAGAAAAAACTGAACAAAAAATAAAATGGAGCAGCAATAAAAAATTCAAGGTCCAACTAAGAAAATTACTATCTTCTATTGGAACCGAATAATCAATATGGCTTATCCACTCTACTAGACATTCAAGTTTATCAAGAAAACTATTTAGCTGGAAGCATAGGTTAGATTGGACATAGAATCCAACATGGTCAAGATTTCTATAAAATTAATGGAGGCCAAGCTATATAAAGAAAGGTTGGTTTTGGTAACCAAATATGAACTGGAGACCATGGGGTTTTTCGATACAAAAGTAATGATGTAGAATATAATGGCCCTAGTTCACAAGGGATGAATTGCAGGTGTATGTGAAACCCAAGTTCTATCATTAAACAATACCATAACATAGTTCAAGTTTAAAATTGATATATTACTACAAGAGGGGCTCTCTTCTCCTCATAATGCAATGGATGAAATGATGATAGAACAATAATATATAAATCTTCTCAACCATTGCAAGGAAATTAGTTTACCTTTGTAAGAAAGATCAAAATTACTAGAACTAGAAGACTTCATACAAGCAACTGAACCAGTTCTTGATCTCAAGGCTCAAATATATCGAGTCACTACAAAAATTGGAAGTTTTCCAATAAGGAATAATATCGAAGTAGAATATGCATACAATCATTTCCATATGATTTAAAGCCCATTAGTTGAAGAATGGGTAGGGATCATGCAAGCACTAGAGAGGCTTGTCATCTTGTGATATCATTTTGCTAACTCTTATTTTAGTTTTTTGTGTTTTATTTTATAGGGATTTCAAAATTTTGACTTTGAACCCAAGGATAAAGGTAATTTTGAGTTCTCTTTCAAACAGTCTAGAAGACCCCTATGAGCCACCAAAACTATAGTGGATTCATAATACTAATTTATGCTTAAGATAAAGTGGCCACATGCAATCAAAAATTTTATATTACTATCAACCAAGGAGATAGTATTTTCTTGAGACATGCCAAGATACGTTCTGATAGTCGAAGGTTGTGCAAATCCCATTAAGTGAAGGAAATAAAAGTCCCAATATATATGACAATGAGGTAAAAAAGTAGGAGCCTTTCTTGATAAAGGCAACTCTGATATCAAATGTTTTGTGATGTTTGATCAAGTGTCAATAGAAAAAATATAGACCAACCTATGGGTAGGCTTTAGATTTTGAAAGAATCAAGGAGCATACCAAAGTTTAGAGCTACCACTAATGTCTCAATAAATTCAAAGTGCAAAGAACTATGGTATAAGTAGGTAGGTTGAGTTAATGTATTCCTACTTGAAAGGTTCAAGGTCACCTACCAAATGACATTTGAACTAAATGACTCAAATATTTAATTAAAAGAGGTATGGTACTGGCAATATTAAACCTAACATTTATTTTGATCTAAATGTACTAACTAATGTTTAGGATCCCTAAAAGAGGTAGTTGGAGTTGTTAGATTCACTTGTAGACTATTTTGGAGGTAAATCTTCCTTGATGTAATCTATAAATAGCACTAGAATATACTGTAAATGATATCAATGAGTATGCAATTATATTCTCTTGTAGGCTCTCCCTTCATTTCATTTTGTATAACACTCAGTTCTTGAATGGATTAAATCAAACCCTCACTCTCAACACAATATTTGTAATTACACTATTTGCATATATATAGAGGTCCGTGCCAATTTTTGGATCAACATCTATGACTTCTTGCAGACCTATTTCTATATGTGTGTGTGTACTTGTAGTCTTTATCTACTTTGGATTTCGTTGATGTATGTATGTGTGAGGGGCTTGTGTCAATTTTTAGATCAACCATCTATGGCTTCCTTGGGACCCACCTTCTTTATGCATGCCTTCATTGGTGAATATCATTTGTGCTTAACTATGTTGGGGAGTGGAATAGTTCACCACTAGCACATAGCATTTAGGCCTATTATGCAAAGAGATATTAGAAAATCGATTGGCACATCACCACCTTTTTTATTTTATTGAGTTTTTTAATTTCCTTTTCTTGCATCCCTTTTCCTTTTTGAGTCCAAGTGTACCACAAATATCATATCTTAATAGGTATTTGTCCTTGTAAAAACTCTCAGAGGCCCTCGATTGAGCTGAACCTCGTGCTCTTAGTTGTAACCCTACTATGTTACTCCTCATAAGGTATGATTTTTCTGACATAGAAAATTGGATATGACAATAGATGCCACAACATATCTACTCATAATTTATCAAATATATTATACTCCTTATGTTGAGAATAAATACGAATTAATATATTGATGGTGAGACTATGAAAACTACATCGTCACATAGATCTATTTGTGTAGAAGACATATTCATTACTTACTCATGATCTAACTATCTTGATAAAAATTTAAAAAGAAGAAAAAAATCTACTAAATTATATAATTTAATTTATCCATATGTTCACTTTTTAAAAGCAAAAATTATATTCTTATTCTATACTTTATTTATAAAGTTTTGTCAATTTATACCTTCGTTTAATTCTTAACCAAGTAGCACTTATTTCTTGATGAACTTAATCATCCTTTCTTTTTAAAAAAACTAGTGTCATAGAATATGCTAGATTGTGTCAAAATACCATGCTTTTACTAAAACGTAAAATAGATCAATGAATATTTAAAAAATATGCACATATCACTATAAGATATCATTTCTTATATAAAAAATAGTATCTCAAAATTTCTCAATTTGATAGGACAAACATATATCTTATTATTTTATTGAAAAGAAGATATATTGTTATTTGTAATTCATCAAATGGCCTACTTATCCTAACAAAACTATCAAAATATTATGTCTAGACAATAAACTAAATTTCATATGATTCATCATATTAGATTATCTCCAAATTTGAAGTCTAAGTGACTTAAATTATTCTTTCAAGTGCATTACATTTTCAAGGAGTTATCATCTACTTAAGATCTAGTTTTGAGACCCAATTTATTGCACCTACTTAGCTATCATATAACTTGGTAATTATTTTTTATTTGATGTTTTGTCTAGACAAATGTTGGATATGCTTTTTTCTTTTTTTTAGGAACCACACTAGCAACTTGTTATAATGTAATAATAAAACTAATATATTTAACAACTCCATACACAATTATGCCCTCCTAAAGTGCTACTGCTACTTATAATAGGAATAATAAATGAATATATTATCTTTATATTATAAAATGTTTAGTCTATTCTAAACTTTTTAAATATTGGAGAAGATGAGGATATGTTTATTTTAGGCCTTATAAACTCCATGGGTCCATTGTAAAAGGTAAATCATAATTAGAATTTCCTAGATATTATTATTACGACTTGAGTGGGACTAACAATAAGAGTTTGGAACTCTAAATAGGTGGTTCAAGGTTCAAATCCAATGGAAGTAGAGTTGTAATCCATACTTCGGTAACTAGAGTTCTCTAAATAAGAGGTTCAAGGTTTGAATCCAATGGAGGATAGAGTTGTACTCCATGCTTCAATAACTTGATTTTAGTTGGATAACTATATATTGTATAAATAACATCCTTTGAAGGTCATCTCATATATCCTGCAATGTTGTGGAGATTAAAAACTACTTTACCTTTTGCCTTTGTAAATTAAAAAAAATCTAAGAAGAGGGGTATTTACAAGTTAACAAATACACATTAAAGTAATCCCAGTGACTAGACAATATAAATTAATATAAAACTTTATATAATTACCTAAAAAATAAATTATCTGTAAAGAGTGGTCCACTCTAATAGAACCTCCTTGAAACATATATTTATACTATATATATGACAATTAAGCCCATTAAGAAAATATTCTAGAAAACTAAATATATCATGTTTAAATATTTTCATAGAAGTTTTGAAAGTAGAATACTTATAAAATAAAAAAGAGTATTTTACCACTTGAGCAAACCTCTAATCTCCATACTTGGTTGATACTAGTGGATCTTGAAGGGAAACAAAGATATTACAATCATAAGATTGTAATATTTGATTATTTATACTCAAAGTTCAATTTTTATATTATTAAATATTGATGGTCAATAAGGATCTATTATACATGCAAGATAGATAATACATATTGTATCCTAGTATTTGTTGCACATTTTTATATTACATATTTGCAAAGAAAAAAAATACCAAGTATTTCAAAACACTATGGTACAAAAATGCAATCATACAATCTTAAGTTTTTTTTAATGTAAAAAGCATTATATTAAAGAAAAAAATATATTTTTACAAACAAAAAGAAAGAGGTGGATAAAAATGCCATGTGGCTAGTGCCATCAGCCAAAAAAAATCCTCGTCAATAGAGTAGGAATCCAATTATTCAACACCCCCTTACAGAATGAAACCCTAAAAGGGTGAATACATAGCAAAATAAACTAGAAACCCTAAACTATAGAACTATAACTCTAGGCCTTACGTCTGCTGAAACTTTTGGGCCAGATTGATGTCTTCCCAACACAAAATTATTGAAACTTTTGGTCCAAAAGGGTGAAATCATTTTTCAAGTAAAGTATCTTCATCTTTTTTCCTTGTCGAGGACTACGAGAATGTCGAAACTACACAAAAGGGGAGGGAAGTTTAGATTTTACTTCCTTTGGAGGAATTTTCAATTCTGTCAATGATGGCTCTACATCCAATGATATATCCTCACCACCATTAAGATACTCCAACACATTGTAATTGTTGCCCAACTGAACATTGGTCATCTGAAGTTACTTATTTGGAGCACTATTTTCTTTTGCAAATCCCCTTATTGGGCTGCGGGAGCCTCTGGTGTTAGCTGGAGAAAATGTACAAGAGGACTCTAAAGCAAGCACTACTACATCCCTCTATTGAGACTGAGGAGCCTTAGTTGTAGGATCAACTTTTTTCTTTTCATATCCTTTTTACCTGCTGTGAGACGTGCTGAATTAGATTGTGTACCTTTAGAAGCAGCCAAACGTGCATTTTTACACCCTCCCATAGTCGTCCAACCATCCTCTTGATGTTGAGAAGTGGATGCACTCGGTGTGGTGGGGCTCTGCTTGTCCCTGTTATGTGGCATCAAGGGATAATATTTGATCTTGTGTGCTAAGGATTGGCACAGAAAATAAATGTTGGGCAAGATGTAGAGGACCCGTTGGGATAACACAATGTCACCAACTTGTATGTCAATAGACTCCTTGAGCTCTTGAGAAACATCAATCTCAACACAAACACATTTTTGAGGGCGTGCATGGAAAAATTTGTCCGCCTCCACCAAAATGACACACCCAAGAGGGGCTACTATGCGACTGAGAAAGGGCCACAAAGGTAGAGGGAGTCCTGGGAATTCCACCCACATAGGGACTTTGGTAGATATTTCCTCATAAATAGAAAAGTCATGGGTCCAAGGAGAAAAAACAAGCAAAGAGCTTCTCATGTACCAGGGGCCATATTTGTAAATCACCTTAGCATGGGTTATTTTCGCAAAGCAAAATAGAATAAATCCCTTTGTAAGGTTTTGAACCATTGTTAGTCTGACTCCATGAGGATTCCAAGCTGTGTTAACCGAGGCCCTAAGGGAAGACTCATTAGGGATGAATACAAAAAAATTCTTGATAAGGGTGAGTGATTATTAATTGTGACATGCAGAATCAATTTTAGGCAATGAAATAATTACATCAAGAGAATAAGGGTTACCTTGTGAACCATTCTCAGTACAAACCTGCATAGTTGAATGGGAGGAGTCATTATTGCATGCAATATCTTCTATGGTTCCAATGTTGTCCATTGGTCCACCAAATTTGGAGACCATAAAGAAAATCAAAAGCCTAGCATCTACTGCAAGCACGCAATAACCTGCAGCCTTCAGTCCTCGCATAGTATTGAATTCAAGATTTTTAGAGGTACTATCTTTCGCTTCATTGTCATGCTCACAAGAAGAAGTACTATCTTTTGCTCTACTGCAATAGTCATAGAGGATCAACATGAGTAACTCCTACTCCATCTGGCTTGTCACCCTAACCGTGGTATTTTTTAATTTCATTCCCATTATTGTTATAAATAATTAATTCTAGGGATATAGTTAGATACAAAAAAAATCAATTATTTAAGCAAATAATATTTTCAATAGAACATAAATTACAAAACAAAAAAGTGAATATATTATAAAGTAATATATTTATTTAATATGATATTATTGTTTAAAGGCACAATTGTATCCTTTGCACTTTTCACACTCTAATCTAGAAGACCAACTAGTCAATCATCAATTGGAGCTTTGTAAACAAAATATTATATTCCTCGAGTCCTAATAAATTTTCATTTAAACTTAATCACTTGTTATTGTTGTGATGTGATTTGAATTGAAAACCATTATTTTAACTCATCCTAAGTTGAAATTAAATAGAATTAGATCAATTGGTTATATTCCTCAACTTTCAAAAAAGAGATCTAGGTTTGAATGTTTCTAAATGGTACATGCATAATTGTCAAGTTGTATTAATACTATGTGGTCATGATGTAATACGGGTGGGACATGTTTCAATCCCATATAACCAACTAAAGAAATTAAAATGGAGTAAAAAATTTGGGTTTGGGTCTACCGTGATTCATAAATTTGGTTGCTTTGGTTTTGGATATGGATATTACCTCCAATTAGGTAGTTGCACTCCTTTTTATGGCTTCACAGTCTATAGATGTAACAATTGTTACAAATAGTGGAACTCATGGTGTTGAAGTGAGCTTGAAATTTTATTTTAAAAGTGGTGGACAAGGTAATGATTCTTCTCCAAATTTTGTGCTCTCTCTTGATGTTGTTTATCTAGTTGTAAATTGTATGAGATTATGTTTTATAGATTATTTTATTGGTTGAATCCCATCGAAATATTATTGTCAAAATTGGTTGAAACTTCACTGGAAAGCTTATGGTGTTGTGGTTGCGGTTATTTTGCAATCTTACTAAATGTTTTTTTCTTTCCTTTAAAGAGCCCTCATAATTGCAAATCGTGGTTGCTAAGTCCAATTGTGGTTTCTTTGCAATACTTTGATGGTCCTTTCTCCTTGGACTCCTTTTTTCTAAGTTTCAAAGCAAGTTGCCTTGAAAGTGTCGGTTTGGCTTGAACTCCTTGGTCTTTTGTTGCCCTTATGGCCATTTATTGATGATATTGTTAAACCCATTGGTCGGGTGATCTATCGAGAAGAAGAGTGGTTCTTCTCAACACAACCTAATAAAAGAGTTTGTGTTGAGGTTGACCTTGCATAGGATCTTAGAGAATTTGTGGACATTCAAGTTGGTACAGAGCATTTTATGCAAAAAATTGTTTACTTTAATTTACCTAATACTTGTTTTCGGTGCCAATCCACCACACATCATATCAAGGATTATCTATTGGTTTCTCAAAAACCTCTAGTGGTTGCCCTTGCTCCTTATACCATGCTTGCACCTCCCAAATCCTATGTTGAGGGTGATTTGATCATAGTTTCTTATAAGAAGGGGGTGACCAACCCTAAGTTGACGCTTTCTAATAGAGATAAGGTTGTGAAGCCACCATCTCAATTTTTTGTTGTTATTGTTCATCTTGTTTTGGCTCCTCAGGCTTCACTTGCTAAGAAACCTCCTAAGCATAAATCAAACTTAGAAGAAGGGAATTCACTACCAATACCTCCACCCTCTAGGTGTTTGAGTAGTCCATATCGAGATGGCTCACCATTTTTGAGGGTAAGCTAGGAGGTTAAGCATTGTCCTTCCACTGTTGGTGACTTATTTTAACCTTCTCAGACCTATTTATTTAATAGGTTTTCGATGTTGGTCGATAGTGTGGGAAGTCCCTCGATTGTTGGTGAATTATTTCAACCTTCTCAAACCTTTGCATTTAATAATTCTTTGATGTTGGCTGATAGTGGGGGCAATCCTATGGGATATGGCTCCATGGATATTCCTTTTTCATGAATTTATTTTCATGGAATGTTTGAGGACTCATAGAGTCCTCAAGAAAATGTTTTGTTTGATCTTCTCTACAAAGTATTGGCCATGTTGATGTTATTTGTTTACAAGAAGTTAAGATCTATGGTTTTTTGTTAGATGTTTCTATCAACTGTATTGCAAGCTCTTTTATGCATTTCACTACTCACATGAAGATGGTTGGGGTGGTGCTTCTATTTCTATCTCCTCCAAGCTTAAGGATTGTTTGCTTGGATTTGGTGAGGATCCTTCTCATCATGTGGTCTATATTTTTTTGAATATTAATGGGAACACCCTGGGCATTTCCAAAATTTATATGCCTAATGATGGGCCTAATCACTCTACCCTTTGGTGGTACTTGGCTAATCACTTATCGGTGGCATATTAACTTTTTTGTGGTGATTTTAATATGGTTGAGCATGCTAAAGATAAAGTTGACCACCTCCCAATGCGTTGGTGTGCTAGAGAGTGTGAGGATTGTTTTTTCTTAAACACATATGGGATATTTTTTATTCTATTTTTTACCAACGTAATTGCACGCCTCCACCCTGGTTCACGTGGTCCATTTTTTGTGTGGGTAATGATAGAGTCTACAAGCGCTTTGATCAAGTTATGATGTCAGAACAATATTGTTTTTATTCTCATCCATAAATAATAAGATTGTGATGGTCTGGGACCAATTCTTGCTGTTAGATTATTTTATGATTTCCTTTCAGATTTAGTGGAGTGTTTACCAATTTAATTTTTTTTGCAATTAATTTTATTTAAATACTTCTTTATTGGAACACCTTAGCATGATTGATGTGATTTATAAAATCTAGAATTTATCACTATGGCCTCCTCACTTTGTTAGTTGGATTTCTTGGTGGAATGAGGCGATTGTTTGTACTACCTCTTTCATGTGGTATTTTGGAAAACAGGTGGCACATGTCAGAAGCATACTCATTTACCTGTTACAAAGGAGTATCACAAAAATTTACAATTACTGGAAAATGATCCGTATGATTGACAGTTGCAAGCCAGGATTGCTAGTCTTCACCACCAGTTTATAGTCCATGAACGACATGAAGCCATCGGAGCTCAGATTCAGTCTCGTCTACACTGGCTGAGGGTTGGTGATCGCTCGTCCAAAGATTTTTTCAAGTCTCTTCATTCCAGGCAGGCCAAGATCCATATTAAGGCTATTCAAGTCTCTCATGATAGGCTAACTTCTCTTCTTGATATTGCATCAACCTTTGTGTATCATTATAAGCTTGTATTTCAAGTGCAACAGGATTCTCTAGAACATAAAATGGCACTTCAACAATATCTTTATGGCGCTCCAACATTTATTGAACTCCATGGACCCCTTGTCTAGCCCCATCAAAAAAATCCTAGGTCCATGATTTATCAATATTTGGAGGGATGATTTATCTATATACCTTTGTTGTCGTTGAAACCTTATAGTTTTTTGGACTTCCAATGATTTGGGAGGAGACCTGCCAAGTAGGCTTCTCTTGATCCTGAAAAATTATTGCATTCCTAGTTAACCATACTCCCAAATACATAAACAATGGGAGAGCTATAAAACCTTTGTAAGACCTATTTTCAAATCAAGATTTTAGCACTCTCCTAAGGAATCTTCTTGCCATCGTATAGGAAGCTTTATGTTTTGCTTTATTATCATGGATTTATTTTATTTTAAGTGAGGATAGACTATGATTGTTTTTTATTAAATCTATAATTGTTTTTTAATTGGTTAAATGAGATTGAAACATGTCCCACTTGTATTACATCATCACCACATAGTGGTATTAAAACAAAGCTTCGATATTATCCATATATCACTTGACAAGCTTTAAACTTGGGTCTCCTCCTTTTAATGTTGAGGAATCTAACTAGTTGAGCTAATGCCACTTGCTATTAAATTTATAATTGTTAATTAAATTACTTTTATTGAAATAAATTAATTAACAAAATGAATAGCTTCCTTGGCATAAGTCTTTAACATGTTTCGAAAATTATGCTTTCTATCTTTAATCTCCAAAGTATATTATACACATACTTGAGAACATTTTTTTTAACTATGAAAAACACAAGCTAAAAACATAAGAACTAATAATACATTTTTTAAGCTACCTTTAGATGTGAATACTTCTAATTCTTAGAATGTTAACATTCACTCTAATGAGGAAAGTATTTTTCTTTACAGATACTTGTTTATTTTTTAAATAATAAGGGAACCAAGCCAATAGTTGTTGATAATTTAATGCTCTTTGAGGATGGAATCTCCACCCCTCTCTTGCACAAATGGACTTTAAATCTTCTTAAAAATTAATTTAATTAAAATTTTTAAAACTGGAGAGATAAGAAAACTTGACAAGGTTGTTTCCTCTTAAAACAAACCTTCCTCTTCCACTAAATACAAATTTAATCACTCCAAATCTATTTCACATATTATTTTTTTATATGATATATTTGAATATAAAATCACTAAATGGGATCAATAGTTTTCCCTTCATTTAATTAAGCATTGGATAACCAATAATCTTGTTTACAATTGCTAGTTGATTGAAATTCGAAATAAATCTCCATTTATAAGTAAGTATACTTTTGAATCTTTTTTTTCTCCCAAATTCACTCTAAAGCCAAATTAGATGAGTTTTCAAAATTTAAAGTGCAAGCTATTCCATGTATATTTTTTATTTGGTTTAAGATCTTTATTGAGATTGATTTTTTGTTAGTTATATCTAGGTAAGAATACCTTAGTTAAGTCAACGTAACAATATACTTAAAAGGCTATCATATAAAAACTATGTTATATCATCTTATATAAATTTTTTTTACAAATATTTTAATATAATATATTTGAAAATTAAATTTTTATGCCAATAATCCTTTTCTAAACATTCTTATGCAATTACAACATATCTTATGAATTTTCACAATATTTTAATGTTTCATGCACATTTTAAAATATGCTCGAAGTTAACAATATGTGATAAAACATACTAATACTTACACAATTATGATATGTTTGTTGGTTTTCACTAAACATCACTAGGTAAGAAAACCCTAGTTAAGTCAATATTACAATATACTTAGAAGACATTCATATAAAAACTAACACTTGGGAGGCTTATGCTTGGTGGGCAAGTTTTGATAATGAAAGGAATTATAATTAAACCTAGGATGAAATGGAGCATGCAAACTTGAGTTAGTGGGACCTATATAAAAAGATAGATAGTTTGAAGATCACAATCAAAGGATATGAAGAAGAAATAAAAAGGCTTTAGAGGGAACTGAAATAAATGAATATAATAAAAGGAAAAAATATAGATGACAATGTGCAAGTTCATTGTTGTATTCAAAAGGAAAAGCTTAAGAAGCAATGATCCAAGGAGAAGCAAGAAGAAGTTATGGCAAGGGAACAAGTCGAAGAACCAATAAAAAAATCAAAAGATGAATTTACAATAGTAGCAACATTACAATCCATGGAAGAACCAATAACAAAGTCCACTGAAGCCCTGTCTGAAGTGCACAAGGACACACAAAAAGAAGGGTATAAGAGAGAAGATTGTGAAGAAGAATTTAAAATAAAGAAACAAATTGTTGAAGAATCAAAAGAAAGAGAATGTCAAGATGAGGTTGCAACATATCGGTATCCACACCACCCTAAATGACCATAATATTGGAGGTATGGCTTAAGGCATCAATATTATATATCTACATGGAGTTAGAAAGACATCAAGTATGGTAGTGCTTGGAAGAAAAAACATTTCATAGGGGTGCAACAACGTCACAAAACAATAGGACCACCCATTTGAAATATCAGAGCAGAGCAATAGAATCATGGAGCCAATAGGATCAATTATGGATATTCAAGTGGCACAATGATAGCGTGGCATCATTGAAGACCACCACTAATCAATATTTCACTTAGATGGATGGATGAACAAGATTGAAAATTGTCAAAAAGAAGGATGTTGATTATTTATATTTTCAAAGAAAATTGAAGAAGACCAAAGAAATGGATATCAAGAATTCAAACTATTTTTTAAAAAATGTGTAGGTGTTTAGCTATAACATCTCAATTGAGATGAGAATTGAATATGTTTGTAAAATATCAAATATCTAAGGAGATAGTTATGATTTATCAAGGGTGGGGGATCCAGGTACAATCTTTTTTTCTCAAGCAAAAAAAATATCCCTTTCCAAGTGCACTCCATTTTCACTTCACTTCATGAAAAAATTGGCACCTTATCGAGCAATAAGTAAATTTGGAAAAGCATCAAATCTAAATTCAATTTCCAAAAGAAAAATAAAGTATACTTTCTAACCCTTTCTTGGTTGGTGGGTTTCGAAGAAAGGGTATGATAGATCTTCATGTTCATAAGCCTTAGATACCTTAGTTGCCTATCCTTTTGACTCAATCAATTAGCTTAGGGCCACCATAGATCATCTTGAATGCTTTCTCGGTCCACTAGATAGTTCTAGGATAGGTAAATTTCACTCTAACTATTTAGTTTTGTATTTTTCACCATTATTGGTGAGAGTGCCACTTTGTTAGTAAGAACATTGCTCAAGAATACTCCTACCATATCAAGAGTGCCTACGTAGACACTTTTACCATTTCCATCACAAAAATCTAAATTGATAATGCAAATGGTTTCTATGGGTCCCATAAAGTCTTTCTATACAATATTTGATCTCAATTTGCTACGGTACCTATTTTGGATACCACAACACAATTAGCCCTGACTAATGAGAGTGCCTACATTAATAAACACTTTTCATAATTAACTCATAAACATTAACTTATAATAAATACCAAGCCTAAAATGATATTTCAATAATAATTCATGGTCAAATATCTTTTATTTACTAGTAGAATATGCAAAATTAGATGAAGCAATCCAAGGATACATATGAAAGCTTCTTCTCTTAGCTCCATCTAGAACCCATGTATCAGGTTAGTCTTCTAAGCCTTCTTGTTATTTATGTTCTAAGCATTGCTTTAGCATCCATATTACATCATTATACAAAGAAGAGAATGCTCTTCTTCCCCCTATATTACTAGATCTACTTCTCAAGGAGTTTGTACCTCAAGGTTTGGTTGGGTTCTCATAAACCAAGAAAGGTGCCTTTGATCAAGCCTCCTTAAAATAGGTGAGTGCCCTCCAAGGTTAGTACAATTTTCCTTTTTATATCATTGCATCTTACCTATATTGTTCATTGCATTGGTTAATTGCTTCCAAGTACTCACTTCATAGTCATTTCCACTAGTTAGATTGTGGATTCATTATGTCTCTTCTATCATTATATGTATCTTTATATTTAGAACATTCCCCTAGGGTTACCCATGTTATTGACTCCAACCTAACTCTTTCCACTTTCACATCAATATTTAGGGGTTTTACTTGCTTTTGACTAGTGTTAGTGTTGCATTCGCCCAAGGGTATAATGTCCTCCTAAGATCATTAAAATTTATGTAAAGATCCCATAGTTTTAACCAATTAAATTTATATCATTTAATATCTTATCTTATAATTATTACGTTAAATATATTTAAATATTATAATTTTATGATTAAAAAATTAGTATTAATATTAATTGTTATTAGTCCAAGGAACAACACAACTATTCGAGCTTTGGATCTTCTTTAGGAGATCCAAGGTTCAAATCATGGTGTGTGTGGGTGTGTGTTAATCCCTTATTGATAAGCTTAGCTCTTGACCTTACGAGGGGTCATGTTTGGGATGGGAATGCTCAACGCTAGGAGTTGGTCATACACGTTTCTCACACTATCCAAATCCAAAAAGAAATATTGATCATTATTAGAACCATCTCCTTCAGAAACAATATATTTCTTTTGTTACAAAAGAAATCTCTATAATCCCTAACCCATTGAATAAAGACAAAGTCAATGAGACCCTAACCCTCCAAAAAATTGAACTAAGGCAACACACCAATGACAAGCACTCATGCACTCTATTTCTTTTGTTGATAACGCAATTTCCTTGCGGTGTGAAATCCCTTCATATGTAATATCACAACATAAATGCATCCCCGTTAAATTTGAACCAAATTGAAAAAAAAATTAAACTTGCAAGGATACCCCAATGGCATGTTGTGTTTAATCTCAATGACCTGAGTTCAAATCATGGGAATAAAGACCCCCTTTTCCTATGACCCCCTTTGACCTGGGATGGAATCATAAAAATGAAAACCCCTTTTGCTATGCCCACACCCATTATATTTCACATTTTTATATATATATATATATATATATATATATATATATATATATATATATATATAATTGAATTTATTATTGAACGAAATAGACTTCTTTTTATTTATTCATTATTGAAACGATGAGGTTTGTACAATAATAGACTCAATGCCATGGCATTGGCTTTTGGTTTCTACTCGCGTACGTCCAATTAGCCAGCTAGGTATCTTCCCAGCCAGAATTATAGACAACGCAAAAGACAAATGAATTTGAGGAATAAGATTATGATCTTATACGGTGCAATCAAAACAAATTTATATTCCTCCTTATTCTTCTATGTTATTGTGTAGCATAAAAGTTAACGCTTTACACTAAACAAACCAGTAGTCTAGTAGAATATGACTTTTTTTAAATTGATTATATTCTTCAAAGAATGGTTTATATAGTATATATCTATATATATATATAAAAGATTAAATTATATATGAGATGTATTAAGTTTAAAATATATAAAGGTAAATAGTAAAATAGTTTTTAATATTTATTAAGATTATAAGTTATGTGAGAGAATTTTGATAGAAGATTTTATTTATTTAATATATGTTTATTTAACCTAGTTTAGTTTAGTTTCAGATACTAAATTATGATATACAACTCTATTTTTATTGGATTTGAACCTTAAACCTTCAATTTAGAGTTTCAAAGTTTTACTGTTAGGCTCACTCTATTTAACACATCACTCTAGTTGTTAAATGTATGTATTATAAAACGTATATGTATTTTATAATGTTATATAATTTATGGTTTTAATAAAACACATAATGCTCTACGAGGACTCTCATAGAATATTTTATTTACTTATATGCTTATCCAATCAAACTCTAGTTATCAAAGTATAATATACAACTCTATCCTCATTGGATTTAAACCTTGAACCCACACTTCAAAGTTTAAAGTCTTGTTGTTAGGCCCACTCAAGTTGTTAAATGTATGTATTATAAAATACATGTATTTTATAATGCTATATGGTTCATGGCTTTAAAAGCATAAAATAAACCACCTACAACATGATATGCATGAATATGATAGAATATTGTGAGTACTTATGAGGAACCTTATCACCTAACAAAATGAATTTGAAGGTTTACTTTGTTTCTCTTCTATGCTTTATTTTCATTTTGTTTGAATCAAATGAATCCACATTCTCAAAAAAAAAAAATAATAATGTTTAAATGGATTTTATAATTGAAGATTTGAAAAGGATTAATGATGAAAAGCTAGAAGAAAACCTTCATCAAGTAGAATAAACTCAAGAAAATCCACATCCAATCTAAGAAAAACAAAACCTATAATTAGCACCAAATAAAGTTAGAAAGACTTATTAAGATTGATAAATGTCAATTGAGTATACATGGATGATATTTGATTACCTTATAAAACCCACAAATTACAAACACCTCTTATTAATTATTTGATGATCTATTATAATGTGTCTCTTGGTATTGAAATGTAATAAAAATATACATGAAAAACTTTATTAGATGATAGCATAGGAAGAATCATCTTGACTAACATGCCAAATCTTATGCACACTAGTGCAAGGGGTTCAATAAATGTAATTATTGATGTTATATCATAGTTAAACAACCAAAGTCCTAAAATTATATTAAAAATATGAAAGCTTGTAAATAGGAAATTTGCAACAGTGTTTCTTCCATATACTCAATGTATAATATTAGATATAGTTATAGGAGAGAAATATATATTATCAATGTTGACAATACAACATGTACAATCAAATTATAATGGAATGTACATTGCTTGGAGGTTAGTATATACTTTCTTTGTAGAAGCATTATATTATAGGATGGTCACATCCAAGTTCATAAAGGATATATATCAATTGGCTAAATCATTCCAATCAAGGAAGCATTATACATGAAATCACCTTTAGATAACAAAGACACATGAAACTACTTCCATGCTAGAATATAATCTTTGTATTCATGTAATTTGAAGAGTTCGATTCTTATATAAAATCACCACATGATTTAGTTAGCAATTCTATCAAATTAACGTTGTAAGTATCCATTTCATATTAATATATGCAATACATGTGTCTAGCTAAAATAAGAATATATTTAAAGTTATTTGAAGTGTGGAATTCTCTATAAAAAATCAATTATAGTATAAATATAGAGTATTTTTTATGGATCATCCATCATGACAAACTTAGATCATGCTTGAAATTAAGCATAATCATTAATAATTATGGTTTACTATTGGGTTGAGTGTGAAAAAATATGATGGTTCTTAATAATTTTAAATACATCACCTTTAATCACCAAAGATACAATGCCTAAATAGTGAAGGCAACCATGATTTCCTTAGCAATTTCAACATTATAAAACTATAGATGCCCATGTTCATTATATTAAAAATTCAAGACATGAATTCTAGCAAGTTGGTTTTAGGTTGAATATAAAGAAGTTGAGTTGATTTACTTTAAAATAAATATTATTGAACCTATATCTAGAAGGAAAAATTAAAATCGCTTGAAGATTGAGATTCTCAATGAGCACAACTATAAGGAGCAATTAAAAACCATTCAAAGAGTAATATTTTGAAGCTTACCAACTAAAAAAGAAAAAACTAAAATATAGTTGAAGACTTGTATCCTCGAATGTGACTACCATAATTGCCAATATCTTTCCTTGTTGCAACCTATTTTCTATCAACTTCAAACACAAAATATATAGTGGCTCCTATCTAAGCAATTGTCTAGGATATTTTTTAACTCAATATTTTATCAAACCATTGCATAAGGGATTGAGACCCTTTCCTACGTCTTACCCTAAAATTTTAGTGTTTGTTTTTTTATTGGTAGTAGAAGGAGTTTTAAAAGGGTCCCTAAACCTATTACAAGTAGAGTTTTGAAAGGCATCCTCAAACCTTAGATCTAACAATAATACATCAAGAAATACTGAGCTGGATTCCATGAATCAAACACAAAAATACAATGAAACAACCTCCTAGCAAATAAGACGCAGATTTTTATCAAGCAAATACAAAAGATTGTCTCATGGTCAAACCATCATGTGCTCTGAATCTAAAGCAATGAAGAAAAACAATAAAATAATGAAAATGCTATCAGTTAAAAATAAATTTACAAATAAAAACCATGAAAGGAGAACAAAGGAATCATGTCATCACAATCAACAAATATATCCAACAAAGCACATAATAGGAGAACACCTCATGAGAATAGTTGGTTTAAGAAAATAACACTAGAAATAGCGACCAACAAAATCCACAGAATAAAAACCATTAACAGATCTACATAGGAAATTCCATGAAACTTGCAAATCTCGCTAGAGCCAACCAAAAAAGTTTCAATAACAAGCTCTCAGGTACAAGAAAAATGAGATAACAACATTCCACACCGCACCTAAGAGGGAGAAGGGTAGATCCCAAAAAAATAAGTCTTAGAACCCTAGGATCAAACACACCACCACTACTAGAACTGGAGAAAGAGATCTTTGGAGACCGTCGAAGCTAGAAAACCCACTAGAGACATGGGGTAAAAGTTGAAAAAACCACCACAACATAACAACCCACTTTCACCCTAACTAGGGTATTTGGCCCTGTCTCACCGAAACAGCCAAATACAACAAAAAATTACTTAGTGCTTGTTGGTGGAGCTGTCTTGATTCAATTTCATAGAGGATCAAGCTTATTAACTTCATATTTGCATAACGAACTAGAGATTATAGAGGTTTCCACACACACAAAAAATAAATTATTTTTGAATGAGTATCAACCAACTAAATAGAAGGAATAATTAAAATCCATTTAAATGTAGATTTTTTATAACTACTAACTATAAAAAAGAATTGAATTGTAAATTTTTCATAACTATCAACTATAAAAAATAATTAAAATTCACATTATGATCTATAAGGAACCACTTTAACCTTTATTTCATTCCTAATAATAATAATAAATTTTTGATATTATTTTAAAAGGAAATATGGGACATCATAAGTAATATAGATTATGCCATAAATTCAACCTCATGCTATATAAATGCATCCAATTCATTATTAACAAACGATAATAATATATATGCATATTATATGGATATAATATGAATGCAATTCATGGTGAAAAATACATGCATATTTTATCTTAAAAGTTATATTCTATTCCTTTCTCAAATAATAATAATAAATAAATATAATATTAGAATATTAAAGCTAACCCAATTTTTTTTTAAGCAACTAACCCAATATATGTATATATATAATATTGGGTAAACAAAGCTAGACTAAAACCTACATTTCTATGCTTCTGAACAACATAAAAAACATATTTACAATATTTTTTATCTTTCGTTTTTTTTTTTAATATATTTTTAATTATAATAAAATGTTGTCCACTTTCTGATGATATAATTTGCTTTAAATCTGATTTTGTTCAGTGTATTTAATAAATTCAATCCAACTTGTATCTACATTCAATAAAAACACATATATAGTATTTTATGAATAACTTTTAAAAAAATTAATGGATCAAAATAAGGTATAAGCCCATTCCATACTTTATTGACTATGTATTGGAAAAATATTTTCCACGTTTTTTTAATGCCCCTTAAGATGGTTGAACACTTATATTTTATATTTTGCACTTCCATTTACTTAGTAAAAGTATGGTGTTCTAACATACTTGGGCAACAACCTGAGTTATTATTAATAAGTCATTGGTATGAATTTGAAGAGCTTATTAATTCATATTATTTGTAATCAAAAGTTATGGAGTGATAGATATTAAAAAGTATATATATATAAAATAATTTTTTAATAATTTTTTTGAATTGATTTTATGGGATTAGAGGTTCTATTGTATTATATCATCACTACATAGCGGTATTACAACAAAGCTTGGATATTATCCATGTATAGCTTGGTAAGATTTGAACCTTGGTCTCCTCTTTAAATATTGATGAATCTAACCGGTTGATGAATCTAATCGGTTGAGCTAATGTCACTTGATTTTTACAATTATTATAATTACATATTTATATTTATATCAACTTTTGTAATGATAAGATCATTAGGACAATTATGAAGGCCTTAGATAGATAGGTTTAATTATATTATTTTACAATGAAATTTGTGTGTATTGGAATGTAGATTTTTCGCATATAAAATCAGTTTAGGTTTATTATAGTTACATATCTTCATTTTATTTATTTATTTATTTGGTCACATAGGAGAGTTGGTCACAACCACATTATTTTAGTAATTGACAAGTGTAGGGTTCAAACCATAGGGGCTTCTCCCACAAAATCTATTTTGCCTCGTTATTGTTGACCCAATGTGAAGGGGACCATTGGTCACTCGGGACTCGTACCATCATCATCGATCTAGCATGCACTTAGAGGATTCAGATTAGACTACTACCTTTGCAAATAGGTTGCCCTTGAGGTTTGAACCTAGGTGTCTTCTTGGTAAATGCCTGGTCAAAAAATCACTTACCAATCCACCTAACCCTCGGGGTCATCTTCATTTTATTTATTAATAAAGGCATATTTGAAAGCATATGTAAATTGTTATCTTTAGGCTAGTGTAAAATTTATATATAAAAAAAACAATATAAAAAATAGAGATCATATTCTTGCACTAGATCTATTTGTCTATTTATAAAAAAATATAAATTCCTTTTGATGTTTGGTGCCTCAACATATCCACTCACAAAAATTTATCAAAAATTTTATACTCCTTATGTTGAAAATAAATACGAACTAATATATATATATATATATATATATATATATATATATATATATATATATATATTTTATCCATAGGGGAGTTGGTTACATCCATAGTCCTTTTCTACTATCAAGCAGGGTTCAAATCCTGGGGTTGCCCCCAACAACACCTATTCCACCTCATTGTTATTTAACTTGGCATGAGGAGGAGCACTAGAGGCTCAAGATTGGTACCATCATTGTTGGGTTGGCATGCACTCAATGGATGCAAGTCATACTACTACCTTTGCACAAATAGGCATGCCCTCAAGGTTTGAACCTAGGTCTCTTTTTGATAAGCACCAAAACTTACCAATCCACCTAGTCCTTAAGGACATAAGAATTAAATTATTGATAACAAGATTATGAAAACTATATCTTCACCTAGTTATATGTGTGGAAGACATATCCATTACAAAATTATTTATCTATCTTGAATAAGGACAATATATATATATATATATATATATATATATATATATATATATTCACTTTTTAAAGACATACATTATATTCTTATTCTATACTTTATTTACAAAGTTTTATCAATTTACACCTTCCACTGATTCTTAACCAAAAGTAGCAATTATTCCTCGATAAAGTTAAGCATCCTTTATTTTTTAATAAACTAATATCATAAAATAGGATAAAATTGTGTTAAAATACCATTCTTTTACTAAAACTTAAAAGAAATCAATTAATATTTTAAAAATATGCACATTCTTAGCCTGTATAAGTTGGCCAGACTCCTTAGGGATTTTATTTGGGTCAAAGGGAAAAAAATGCATGGTTTTCATCGAGTTGCTTGGGATATTTGTTGCACGCCTACTGATAAGGGCGTGATGGACATCATTGATATTTACAAGCAAAACTTTTTTTTGTGTGCTAAGTGGGTGGTTAAAGCTATTGAAGGCCCTGAAGCTTGGAAGATTTTGATTTGCCATTGTATTTCTTTAGGGCTACCTTATGGGCACAGAGCTTGGGCTAATATTGGCCTTCATACTCTCATCATTACTTCTGCTCCAATTAAGATTCAGGGTTCCTTTGTTGTTAAAAGTATTTAACGAGATTTTGAGGCGGTGAAACCTCATCTTCACTGGATTGGTGATGGTTTTCGTAATGGTCTTTCATTTAATTCTTAGAATATCTGGTGGTCTCCTATTTTATCTTACTCTTTAGTTCTTCTTGTTGATATGCCAAGGTTAAAGCTTTGAGGCTGTTTCATAAGGGCATCTGCTTTATTTTAGATTTAGTGCACTCTCGAGATTGGATTCCTTGACCTGATCTCAAATGTAAATTTAATCTTCCTTCTATTCTTAAGATTCAAGAGCTTATGCCTGATGTCATACTTCAAAAGCTTGACATTCAACCCCGAGTTCTTGGTGGAGGGATTGACGTTGGAATATGGATACTTCTTTCAAGAACTGCTCTTCTTCCTTACTTTATCAACTTCTTAGTCTTGTTTCCCTTGGTGTTGACAAACTTAATGAGATATGGTAGACTCACTCTACCTCCTATACTTGGATTGCTCGTCTGAACCATATCTAGTAGTTTAACCTTGAACCCAAGATTATTTTTTTCTCTAGTATCTTATTTATCAAGGGATTCTAATGGGAGGGAGACTTAGTAGAGTTGGTCTTCCTAATCCTAAGTATCTGACTTGTGGTAGCTTTGAGACTTTTAAATATTTTTTTTGGTTCTGCGCTCGTGCTCAGTTTGCTTGGTCTTGGATTCACTCATTATTCAAACTCTTTCATCATGAATTCTTCAAATGGTAGATGATAATTTTTGGATATAATAGTTGTTGGCCTACTTATATTGCTCCGTGGAATTTATTTCATGCTATTATTTTGTTTCAACTTTGGAAAGCTAGGAATGCTACTATCTATTTTAGAGATTCAAATTTTAGTCAGTTTTCTATACAAGAAAATATTATAGTGTTTTATGTTGTTCCTATTCATATCCATTCACAAGCTTCCAAGTTGATTCATGAGTTGATGCATTTGATAAATCTTATCAGGTACTGGCTTGAGGCTCTGTGCACTTTTAGTAGGGTTTTGCCTAACCTCCCTCTGCCTCAAGGTCTCTCTGTTTCGAGTAGCAAGTTGAGGGGGAAAATTTTTTCAACCTCAAGTCGTTCTATCAGTACCCACAGAAAGGCTAAACCCTTTGCCTAGTTATGTTGTTTATTCATCCTTTTAAGGACTGGTTTTATTTTTGGTTTCGAGCCTCATATTTATAGTGTTGATCGTTTGGATGACCTTGCATCCTGAGTTGTAATTTTTCCAACTCCCTTTTTATTGTAATATCTCTTATTTTTATTATATAATTATTGATTCCAATTAAAAAATATGCAGGTAACATTAAGATATAATTTCTTATATACAAAATAATATCTAAAAAAAAATCAATTTAATAGAACAAACATATTTTTATTTTTATTAACATTTGTGAATTACAAATGGTCTACTTATCCTAACAAAACTATCAACAATATTATGTCTAGAAATTAAACTAAATTTTATATTATTCATCATCTTAGATTATTTCCAAAATTTGAAGTCTAAGTGACTTAAATTATTACGACATCATATGCTTAGGGTTTGGTGTAGGGTTTGGTCGGTAAAATGCGCTAAGCTCCACGTTGTTAGGCCTCCACCACCTTGGTGGTTGGTTTTCATTTAAGATGGTCGTTGGGAATTCAATGACTTCGTCTCCTATAGAAGCTATTGGACTTAGCTATGGCATGCAACAAGCAACTGAGGAAGTTCATCCTGAAGGTCTTTCACGAGGTATGGCTCTAGTGCTTGATGTTTCTATTCCATTATATGATTTCAATCAGTCATGTAGCTGGTTAGAGAATAATACACTTATTGGAAATTTCTTAGGTTGAATCCCCAATGAGTCGCTAATCCATAGCTGGATTTAGCATTATTGGACTCCTCATGGCATTGAGGTTGATGGAATTCAAAATCTAACTGAGGATTTTTTTCTATTTTGTTTCTCTGCTCCTAAGCATGTGCATGTAGTTTCTGACCATGGCCCCTCGTATGTGTGTAATTCTATGTTAGTTTTCCAACCATGGACCCAATAATTTTCTATTGAAGAGGGTGCATCCCTTGAGGTACCAGTGTGGGTTGAGCTCCCTGGCCTGCCACCAACTCTTTGGCCTTTCCTAGAAACCCTAGTTTCCTCGTTAGGCCATTTTGTGTGCATTGAGAATCCACAATTTTTTGGTGCTCGTCCCTTTCAAAGGGTCTGTGTGAAAATTGATCTCTCTAAGGATATCAAGGGTCATCTCACCATTAGGGTTGGGGATGTATCCTTTGTTCAGAAGTTGGTTTATATTAACTTGTCGAACACTTGTTTTCACTGTCAATCAGTAGCACATATGATTAAATATTGCCCGCTCATGGAGGGGTATTTCAAGCAGAATAAAGTCACAACCATCCCTCCAAGCTTTGTGCTTGCACAACCATATTAGGTTGCTCAAGATGAGCAAAGACCCATGCGTAATGGTTCACAGGACTCCTAGACTACTGTCACCAAAATAAATCGTCCCATCAAACCCTTTATTAAACCCACTAGGCATAGGATGGCTCCTTGGGTACATGCACCCACAAATAAGATGGCCATACATGTTGCTACACTAGAGCCCCTCCACAGGCCATCCGCTGTGGTGGAGAATGAGGGTTATCAAGTTAATTTACAAGCTGCCCTTGAGAAGGTGCAGGCGAGAAGGTCTCGCAGTCCCAACAGTGACAAACGACCTTATACATTGTTCTTGGAAGGAAACCATGATCGATTCCTATCAAACACTTACTCCTTGCTTGTGGATGTAGGTGCTTATGAGGTTATTGAAGGTGATATGTAGCTTGATAGTTCCTCATGATATTTTTGTCTTTGAATGTCAGAGTTTTGATGGACCCAGTTCGTAAATACTTGGTCCATAGTGAGATTGATAAGCTCTATCGTCAGCATGGTAGGTTTGATTTTCTTTGTTTGTAAGAAGTTAAGATCTCTTATTGTAACTTACATTGCGCATGTTCCTTTATTTGTCTTGGCAACCAATTTTATTCTACTAATCATGTTGTATGTCGAGGTGGAGCTGTCACTTTTGTGGCTCCCACCTAGAAATCCCATCTGGTTACTTGGGGGTGGACCCTTCTAATCAAGCTGTGTGGACCCTTTTTGAAGTTGATGGGCATTATTTTGTAATTGTAAATGTGTATGCATCCAATCATGCCCCTGACCTCTATGCTCTTTGGCGATGGTTCGATTTGTCCTTACCCTCCACTGTCTGGTTGCTCTATGGTGATTTTAATATGATTGATACAACTTCTGATAAAGTGGGTCGCATCCCTATGCGATGGTGTGCTGAGGAGTGAGAAACGTGGTTTTAAAAAAAAAAAAATTAGGGCATTTTGACCCCAATGCTTGTTCTTCCTCCAAAGACTTCCCACACTCACTTTGGTTTTCTTTGTCCAATTTTCAAAGTGAGGATGATCAAATTTTAAAGCGACTTGATAGAGAAATGCTAATGGATCACTTTGGGTTTAGTTTTTAGACCATTGTGCCATCCACTCCTCCGATGGTGGCTCTTGCTAGTTCTACGATGTCGAATCATGTGCCCATTATTTTTAACATCTCTTTGAGCACATTGCCAGCCAAGACATTTTCTTCTTAGTTTTTCCTAAATATCTCTTTCCTTCAACATCCTGCTTCTATTGCTCATATTATTAGGGTTTGGAACTTGGTTCCTCTACCATCCGGGAATATGGGTTGGATTGCTTGGTGGAATGATGCCATTGCTCGCACAACCACCTTGCTTTGCGCTCTTGGGGTCAAGCTTGCCCAACTGCATAAGCAATCAAATATGTCCCTGAAGCGAGAGTTTGCCAAAGTATATGTTAGGCTTGATGCTTCCCATCTAAGTGTCAATCTGCAATAGTATGTTATAAGCCTTCAGCATGAGCTTAAGAATGCTAAGTTATATGAGGCCAGAGGTGCATAGATCCGTGCCAGAATGCATTGGCTCAAAGTTGAAGATAGGATCTCCAAGGAGTTCTTTTAGAGACTCATACCGCCTAGGCAAGCGGTTTATTTCAAAGCCATTATGGATAATGACAAAAGACTATCAGAGTTGCCTAGTATTTCTAAGGTATTTGTTAACCACTATCAACAGGTCTTTTCTGCCCAACATCTCTTGATTGAGAGACAACAAGCACTAGAGGATTGTTGCTCGGTGGTTCCCAATAAGCTTTCGCACTCCTAGCATGAAGCTTGTGATAAACCTATTTTATTAGATGATCTTGCTGAGGCTTTATTTCACATGGCTAATGGCGAAGTTCTAAGCCTTGACGGTTTTCCCTATGAATTTTATAAAGCTTTGTAGGATATGGTTGGCCCCGATCTTCTACGGGTTTATCAGGAAACCATGTCCACTAGTTCCTTAGGTAGTCAGCATCCTCTTAGCGTTGGCAACTGGATGAGGGGGGCTCTAGTAGGCATGATGCGGGGGCTAGTAGCAACCGCCCTGAGGGGTCCCATAGGACCCACACCACGGGGGGTAGTTCCCGTCGCACCGATCCTGCGTGATCATGGTGGCCGATGCCCTAGGCTTGGGGGTTTTTGAGCTTTTGGATTTTTGCGAGGTCAGAGGACCGGTTATTGTAGCCTATGGGAATTTTTGATGATATATATACAGATGACGTTCTTTTTGATTAAACACTTGTCATGATTTATTTTTTTTGTTTATGCACATTTATTTATGATGGTGTATGCATGTGTTATTATGAATGCGAATGTTTCTAATTTTTATGATATGCAAATGGAATGGATGAATTGAATTTGTGATTTTTGGCGGTGGCACCATAGACTATTTAGAACTTATGGCTTTTTGTCCTAGGCGATTGTTGTGGTAAATGACTTTTTTATGTATACATGTTATTTTTTTGTATTTTTTGATGGCGATGCAAGGATGAAAGATATCACAGTTGGTTTAGAATGTAGTTAAGGTTTTCTGAGACTCAAATGTTTTAACTAACTAGCCATGACTGTACTTTTATCTTACAAGACTTTTGAACAAGGTATGAATTGGACTTGTCTTTGACCAAGTTATTTCACATCCTTGTGTGTGCAATTGAGTTTGTTTATGTGGTATTTGTCAGGATACCGCCAGTGCCAGATAGGCTGTCAACCAAACCTATACTGAGGATCACCTAATTAGCTCCACTAACTCCTTTGTTGTATTTAGTCAGATTAATCTGCGGTGCTATCTAGGATACCATAAGCTAGCTCATCCACATGCAAACATTGATCTATACACAAGTTAATGTGATAGATATATCGTCATGCGGGAGGTTTACCACCAGTGACCGATAGGCTATCCACCAAACCGGTACTGAGGTTTACTTCATGACCTTCTGAATGCTGAGAGTTCCAGGGATTCAAGTTCGACTCCCTTCTTTTCTTCAATTGTTATTGGGATACTTGCTCTTTTGTAGTGATAAAAATCACTGTTTATTTTTGTTTTCTCTTTTGAGCAAGGGATTTGAATATTGAGTGATGAGAATCACTATTGTATGTGCCTTTTGATGTATGCACTTTGGTGGTGATGTCAAATTTTTGGAGTTTTGACTTTTGCAAATTTGTGATGTTTTGCAACTTTTTGAGAACTTGGGATTCTTGGGGAATTGGGTAGGGAAGATGCTTGTCCTTTTGCCAACTCTCAACATTCTTGGGGTCATTCGCACAGGGGGATGAGCAAGATAACCATTTCGCTTATGGTGACCTGGATTACTTTATAGATTTCATCCTTCGTTCACACAACTTGGGAATTATTTTATGTGTTTTAATTTGTGTTGGGATGCTACGTAACAAGGTGTGATCCAAGTAGAACTCTACCTTTGTAAAATCTATCTGACTTTGTACAGTACGTGGCTAGAAAGCTAATGACAGCTGAATGACGAAAACTCTTGATACATTAGAAGACAACCGACTATGATATGGCAAAAATGATGTGCATGGCGTTTATTTTTGATGGACTGTTTATAGAATGGAGAAATGTGGAGAATGATGAATTTGCCGAGTAATTACAGTCTATGGTGCCTTTGACCTATATGACCACAAATATGTAATGTATGGATGTGATGCTTAATGCAGCTATTATTTTTGTGTTTTTGATGGATTTATTTTTGTGAGTATGAAGATGAGATGCAAAAAGAGCTCTTTATTGTTGTGATGATTTTGAGCATGCATGGAAATGAGATGCAAATTTTTGTTATTTTTGATGATTTTATTGTTTTTGAATTTTCTTATTTTTGACCAAGCGATTGTGGGAACCCTTGGAGCTTTTTGGTTTGACCAAAGGGATTATGGGTACCTTTGGGGCATTTAGGGATTGACCAAGCGATTATGGGAATCCTTGGAGCTTTTGGTTTGACCAAGTGATTATGAGAATCCTTGGAGCTTTTGGTTTGACCAAGCGATTATGAGAATCCTTGGAGCTTTTGGTTTGGGCTATGGCTCTTTTAAATATGGAATGGCTTCAAATGACTGATGTTCAAGGGTTCTAGTTCCTTGATTCCATCAAGAGAGGCTAGCCGGTATGTTCCAGGTCCTATTTTACTATCGATGACATAAGGACCTAACCAGTTTGCCATGAACTTGTCCCTTAGATGGGGTGGCAAGTTAGAATTTTGTTGGTTCTCTTTTAAGACTAAGTCACCAACCTGAAAGTCCCTCAGGTGAACCTTCATGTTGTATGCCTTCTTAAGTCGCTCTTGATAGATACATAAATGCTCGAGAGCATTAACGCGTCATTCATCGAGCAATGTAAGCTGGTCTAACCGGGCCTGCCGTGCAGTGTCATCATCGATGAACTCTTGCATTGATATGCGTAGGGAAGGAATTTCCAACTCGAGAGGCATGATAGCCTCGGAGCCATACACGAGCAAAAATGGAGTTGCCCTAGTGGGCGTCCGAATGCTAGTGCGATAAGCCCACAAGGCAAGTGGGATCTGAATGTGCCAATCCTTATGACTATCTGTGACTATCTTTTTGAGGATGGCAACTAGCATTTTGTTTGACGCCTCTGCTTGCCCATTTGCCTACGGATAATAGGGTGTCAAAAAACTGTGCTGAATTTTGTACTTTGTGGTCAAAGCACGCACGTCTTTGTTCTTGAATGACGTCCCATTATCCGAGATTATCTTGGATGGAATACCAAAATGACATATGATATTATGTAAAATGAACTCCGAAATGCGGGTTCCAGTCGTAGAGGTAAGCGAAATTGCTTCCACCCATTTGGTGAAGTACTCTGTGGCCATTATGATAAACGTGTGATGGCCTGACGACGTAGGGGAGATCTTTCTGATTAGATCTAAGCCCCACTATGAAAATGGCCAAGCCGATTGGATCGGCTGCAAGGCCTGAGAAGGTACGTGTGTCAAATTGGCATGGTGTTGACACTTCACGCACTTCCTTACATATGCGCAACAATCTCGCTCTAAATATGGCCAATAATAGCCCATGTGGAGAATGCGCTTTGCGATGGCCATACCACTGAAGTGGCCACCGCATGTACCATCGTGCGCTTGGGTGATCGCCCAAGTGGACTCTTGTTGGTCCAAGCAATGAAGGAGGATTCCTTCGTAGCTTCGATGGTACAAAATGTCTCCTAACAAGACATGCTTTGCCACTTTCTATTTGAATGATCATTTTGTGGCATGCATCAATCTAAGTGGGAGGTTACCTAACTTGAGGTAGTCCCTTATGGGTGTATACCAATCCTGCTGATCGAAAACCTCGATAGTATGAACAGCCAATCCCTCTTGAAGTTCATCCCTAGAAAAAGTTGAGCGGGAAAGAACTTGTAAGAATAGCGTTGTGTTGCTATTAAGGGGAGTAGGGGAGAACAAGGACCCCTAGTTGGCATGATTCAGACAATCATGGATTCGAGAGAACTTGTCCGGGGATGGTTCAATCTGGATCAAGTGGATTCCTGGCGTTAAGTCAAAGCTTGCACGCTCCATCACTGATTGCGATAGTGTTTTGACTTGAATGGTTGTCATATCACCAGAAATGTCTTGCGGGATTAGTGACCCCAAGGAGGCCATAGTGTCCGCAAAATGATTCGATGACCGAGGGAGTGCCTCGATGTCGTACCATTCAAGATTTGCCAAGAATTTGTCCACAAGGGCTTTGTAGGCCTACAGAACTGGGCATTTACATTGGAATACCCCTTTGACTTGGTTGACAATTAACAGCGAATCACCAAAGATGTTCAATCATTTGATGTTCATGGTGATTGTTGTCTAAAGACCTATGAGCAAGGCTTCGTATTCTGCATTGTTGTTGGTGCACGGGAAATCTAATTTAAATGACAGAGGCATTGGAGCCCCTTGCGGTGTGAAGAATACAATTCCCATGCCACCCCCTTGCTCACATTTAGAACCATCAAAAAATAGGGTTATGTCGGCTTGTGACTTAGGCTCATCAGAATCTGGCGATTTTGAGACATGGAAGACCCCATCATCGGGTAGTTCTATGATCAGAGGCTGATCATCTTCGAGAGGAGCCTCTGCTAGTTGATCGGCTATGACTTGACCTTTGATGGATTTTTGTCCAATAAACTCTATGTCAAACTCCATCAACAACATGATCCATTTCACCATGCGGCTACTATGATAAGTACGACTCATCATGTACCGCAATGGATTCTCCTTAGACACAACATACGTCTTGTTGCTCAACATGTAATGGCATAGCTTTTTGGTAGCAAACACCACTGCCAAGCGAGCTTCTCGACGTATGCATAGTTAAGTTCATAACTGACCAGGGTGTGGCTAAGATAGTAAGTAGCCTGTTCTTTGTGTAGTTCATTTTTTTGGGCTAGCATGGCGCCCGAGTGCCACCTCGATAGCTGAGATGTATAAGTAGAATGACACTCCTGGTCTAGGTGGTGCCAATACTGGCGATGAAGCCAAGTATTGTTTAATGTCATCAAAGGCTGACTGGCACTCGTCATCCCAGTGAAATGCGACCCCCTTGTGCAATAATTTATTCATGGGTCGGCACTTGTCAGATAGCTGTGCTATGAAGTGCTTGATTGACGTGACCTTTCCCTGCAGGCTTTTGAGCTGCTTGATGGTAGTTGGGGGAAGCATTTCAAGGATTGCCTTGACTTTGTTTGGGTCCACCTCGATGCCTCATTTTGAGACTATGAAACCCAAGAGTTTTCCAGATGTGATGCCAAATACGCACTTCTTGGGATTCAGTCTGACTTTATGTTCCATGAGGCGATCGAGGATCTTGCTTAAGTCATCGAGATGATCTGGGCGCAAAAGAGATTTGGCCAACAAATCATCCATGTAATCTTCCAAAGTTTTATGCATGTGATCATGGAAGATGTACGTCATGGCACGTTGGTAGGTGGCACCAGCATTTTTAAGGCCAAAGGGCATGACCTTATAGCAAAATGTCCCCCAAGGCATTGTGAACGCCATTTTTAGTTGGTCCTCGGGATTGATACGAATCTGATTGTATCTCGAGAAACCATCCATGAGGGAAAGCATTTTGTGGCCCATTGTAGCATCTACCAATGCATCGATGCTCGACAAGGGGAAATCATCCTTAGGACTCGCTTTGTTTAGATCTCAAAAATTAGTGCATATGCGAATCCTCCCGTCAGGCTTTTTGATGGGCACCATGTTGGACAACCATGGTGGGTAATCCATGTAGATGACAAACTGTGCATCCAACAACTTTTGTAATTCATCTTTGACCATTAAGGCCACTGTTGGGTGCATCTTACATAGTTTTTGCTTAACTGGCTTGACTGTCGGATCAAGCGTTAGATTATGCGTGACTAGCTATGGATCTAGCCCCGACATGTCTTTGTAGGACCATGCAAAAACCTCCTTCTTCTCTTTGAGAAGGGCAATGTAGTCGGCTTGCTCTTCGGGGGATAGACTTACCCCCAACTTGATAATCTATGGATTCATTGGATCCGAGCCGATGTCTACGTCAGTCGTCTCCTCGATCGACATGTGGGATCCGTCCTCCAACTGGTGTGGAGTTGGGATCAAGTGGATATCATTTGCTGAGTTTAGATCATCGTTAGGAACCTCGGGTCCCTCTTTAGCATGGAAGATATCCTGAGTTGGCCCTGGGGTGAAATGAAGCATCTCACCGAAAGGCCAGTACTTTGATGGGGATGGTGGTGAATTGACGCGATCCCAGTCTATGGCATCTATGTCTAGATACAATGACTATGTTGGATCGGTCGGATTGTGGATGGGGGCGGTTAAGTCAATGGAGATCATGTTGATGAAATGATTTTGGTCTCCATTACCATGGGTGTGATGACTCGAACATTCTGGATGATCTTTGTGCTCCGGATCTGGCTCTGGAGGTATTGGCATGAATGGATCGGCCCTATGTGTGGATAGGAGGACAGGGTCTGCCCTCGACACTGATATCTCTATAGGGTCTCTGGGTGGTAGGTGCTCTCCGTATGCCCAAAGTGGTGGATTCAACACTTGGTCCCACTGCACTGGGTTTATGTGCCACTCATGCCCTGGCACTATGTTTAGTTGCTCAAACATGTCATCAATATCCAGGGGGTATTGTTGTTGCATCTATCGCATGTGATTGAGATATGCCATCTCAGTTTCATCTTCATAATCATTGTCAGAGATCCAAAGGCCTTCGTTGGTTCCAACAACTGTTTGCGACATTAGAGGCTCATCTTGCTCGAGCAAATTGATCTGGCCCCATTGGGGTTGTTTCGCTCTCTACGGGGGGACCTGATTTTCTTGAGGTGGCACTTGCTCGATTGGAGCATCCAAAGGGAACATTGCCAAGAGGCTTTCTTGATAATCATCCATGGGGGTCACTTGTGAGTGATTGCTATCCGATTCGAAGGGGTCCCATGGTGCTACCTCATATTCTGACTCATCTTCGAAAGATCCTTCCTGACCTTGTCTATACCTCTCTTGTAGGTGAGTTCTCAAACTTTCTCCTCTCTCGAGCGAAGGGAAAGGGTTGTTGAGGTCAACAAGGTTGGTCGTCAACAATGGGAGATAATCCCCTAGTGTATATGTCGTGTTAGGGTTGGCATATGGATCTAATGCCAATCCCCCCTTGTTGCCTATCCCTAGGCCTTGCATGTTCTCTACCAAGATGTCCAAGGGTAGGGGGTGGTTGAACCCTACTCCTGACTTGTCGTATGGCATTTGGTATCTTGGTTGGCAAAGAACACGCACTCCTTGCTCATATCTGCCTAACCCATATCCATGCCAATTGCATTGGCCAAGGTATCTCAAAGCGAAATCTGGGTTGGACAAATAATTGACATCTTCAGTAAAAGGCTCTTCATCTTCGTCCTCTTGCATGTATGGTTCAATACCATGATCAAGGCCCCCATACACAAAGTTTGTCTGGTTCGGCGGGTAGCCTAGAGGAACAATAGTGCCTATGGGGAGGCGAGGTCTCCCCATGTCCTGCATGGACTCAAGTGTGGGCGTTGCTACAATGTTCCACACCAGGTACTCCCCCAGGCCCGTATTGGCCATTTCAACGGTGATTGTTGGTGATTGAGGGGGAGGGAACGGAAGTTCTTCCTGAGTCCACTCCATGTCGGGTGAACTAGGAGCCTCGACTTCCATTCTGCTAGGCATCTCCTCAGTAGATATGGTTGATACTGATGGCGGTACCTCTTCTAGGGGTTTCTTCCCTTTGTCCTTCTATGTGGCCACCATAGGTGGCATCGTTGGTGAAGGACCAGACGATGAAGATGGACCCGACTGGGGTTTTGATGGACTTGTCAATGGGGATGCCTATGAAATCGGACCCTGTTTAGATGGATTCAACTAAAAATCCAAATGCATTGATGGAAGGGTTGATTGCGGCATCAACTGCACTGCATTGCAATACTTGAAGGGTTCCAAGTCCATCGGGACTACATGCACCTGCCCTTCGAATGTATACTTTAAGCATTGATGAGCTATCGAAGGGACACACTTCATGTCCCTGATCCATGGCCGACCCAACAAGATGTTATAGGCCATCTCACCCTCCAAGATGTGGCACAATGTAGGTATAGTCTTTTGTCCCACTTGGATGGGTAGGACAATTGTGCCAACTGTCGAGCATATTGCATCATTGAATGCTCACGTAGTGTATAGGTGGAGGCCACTATGTGAGATGCGGGCAACTTGAGGTGCTTCAAGGCCATTGTTGTAATGATATTATTGGATGAGCTAGTGTCCACCAATACCCTTTTGTATGGAATCCCGTTGACCCACGTGATGACGTGCAGGGGTGGATCCGCCATGTCACCAGCCACTGATTTCAATTCATCCTCTCGAAAGGTGATGACTAGCTCAGTGCATCGTTTGACATGTCCCATGAAGTTGTTGAAGGAGTTTGCTTCATGGGGCTGCAACTCGATGGCTTTTAGTATCTCCATTAGAGCCTCCCGATGGGGCGTTGATTGTTGTATGAGCTCGTAGATGGAGAGCCTAGCCGACGTGGTCCTCAAACTCTGGGTGAGTTTGGTCTGAATTGTGGCCACTGGTCTAGGCGGAGGAGGTGGTGCAAGGTGTTGTTGTGGTTGTGACATTGTTGGCACCTCTCCTATAGCTACCGCGGGGGCAGCTATGCTCGGGTACCTCTTGTTTCGAGTCACTATACTGATCATCCCTACATACCCCTGCATGGGGCAGTTCTGTGTGACCTCATTGACTTGTAGGGTCTTTGCCTATGCATCATGGGCAGGCAAGGGGTCTTTAAAGACCTCCATTTGTTGATTGCTTGGTGCCATGGGATTATCCACCGCTAATGTCTTGTTATCTATTAGGTCTTGCACCAAGCCTTTAAACTTCCAACATGCATTAAGGTCATGTCCCTTCCATCTGTGGAACCTGCAGTACAAGTCTTCCCTGTAGCCCTTAGGTTTTGGTGCATTGGGGTCTATGGGTTGAATCTCGGGCAGGTTGATCAAGTTTGCCACTGACAAGCGGTCAAACAGGGAGTCTCTGGACTCTGTGTAAGGTGTGAATTGTCGCCTAGGGCGATGCTGCTGATTTTGTTCTTGCCTCTAATTTTCTCTGTCATAACTATTAAGAGGCACTGCCTGATAGTTAGCCTTTTGGGGCTGTGTTGCTTGTGTAGGCTTAGGGATGTTTATAGCAACCTGATTGACCGCAGTGGGTTTCTATTGCGTGGTCCCTATTTTGGTGTTCTTAGACCATTCTTTCTTCTTTGGCTTGGCTATCTCGCCATCCTAAATCTTGATCTCCTCAATGATTCTGGCTTGCGCTAGAGCTTCCTCTAAAGTGGCATATTGCTACAGCTGCAATAGCACAGAGATCGATCTCAAACAGCTCTTTGAGAACATTTGGGTGAGGTCGGACATAGGAGGGAGGTAGGGTAGCTTGGAAAGCAAAGTCCTCCACCGGTTCCCATAGGCCGCCATGGTTTCTTCCTCATACTGCCTGAGGCTGGCTAGGTCGCTTAGTGATGCCTTCTTCTTGGTGTTGAAGGTGAAGCATTCGAGGAACGCATCCACTAGCTGATCTAAGTTACTAATGTTGTGCTTTGGCAATTGAGTGAACCAATCCGAGGTAGGGCCTACGAACGTGGTGATGAATGTTCTTAACAACAAAGCATCATTGTCCTGAATGCCAAAGCATTGGCTCAGGAATCTAGTCACATGCTCTTGGGCATCTTCCTCCCCTCTAAATATTGCCAACTGAGGCAGTTTAAAGTGTTCAGGGTAAGGGGGTGTCGGCACTGACGGATGCACAGGATGACTACGGAGTTGGCGTAAAGTGGGCTTTTGGGGCCCAGAAGTCTTGGTCTCCACAGACTCCAAGTGCTCTAACAGTGCTTTATATGCATCGAAAGATTTAATTTCTTCCTCCTTAGTTTGCTCCCATTGTGGGTTGTGGGAAACTTGAGGCCTATGGAGGGGTGGCCGGATAGCAGCCCCTTCGCCTTGGTAGGGCATTTTGGCCCGCTCTTCTTCTTGCTCATACTCCTCATAGGCTTCTTGAGGAGTTTTTGGATGAGACCTATAACCATGGGTGGGTCCCCACGGGGGGTGCCCATCGTTGTTCCTGGGAGTGGCCTCCCGCTCAGGTCTAGGAGGTCTCGAAGGTAGCACTTGGTAAGGTCATGGAGACCTATCTCGTACCAAGGGGTTGCGCCTCTCGTATGGTTCTGCTCTTTGGGTGTGAGGGGTTGGAACCCTCTCAGGCACAGTGTTATGGAGTAGCTCATCTATTTGGCATCGAATGCGCTCTTTGCTAAGGCGATATAGATGCTCTAGCTGTTGTTGGTCTTGCTCAAGCTGCGTGATCTATGCTTGGTGGGTGGCATGTCTGGCGACTGCTAGGTCAATTTGTTCTACCATATTGAGTCTAGGAGGCCTAGATGCCTCTCCTACGCATTTATCTTGATCATGATGATCCGAGATCTCTATAGGTCACTTCCCTCTATCGAGGTTGGTGGCATTCACTCAAGGCTCTGGCCTCAGTAGGTGATTTTGGTAGATAGTAGGTGTGGAGGTGCATTGCTCCCACACTATGTATTACTCTTGAGGAATGTAATGGTCTTCCTCATGCTCCCTTTCATATATGTGAAAGGGGCGGGCAGAGTTGGCTCGCCCTATTTGAAGAGCCTTGTGCTCTGGATTTGGCTTATTATTCCTAACAGTGTGCCCCCTTATACACTCTCCGCAGCTCCTGCCCGTGATTGGGCTTGGCTACGGGTGTACACCATGGTGGTGTTTTCCTACAAGATGCGTAGATTTTTATTTCTTTTTATGATTTTTATGCTACACTAAATAGAAAATATCACACACACAAAGCAATGATTATCTCGTTTAAAGATTAAAAGTGTGCCCTAAATCTGGTTTAGTGTGTTTTTATTTTTGTTTTGAAAGCTTTTGTAAAGAACGTTTAAATGCAATATGATGGCTCTTATGACTCCCAAAAATGGTCGCCCCTTCGATATACCATTGCCAGGCCGATATACCAACCTCTCTATATACCCGCCCTTACGTGAGGGAAACTATTGGTACGTGAGAGCAGATGGTACGTGGAACGTAGGCGGTACGGAAGGGGAATCACCCTATTTTTGACACCTACCATAGAAGACTTATCCTCATGCATTGGGAATCACCCCAGCTACACTTGGTCAGCTTTCGTCAGGATTTACATCTAGCAACAATAGCGATCGGGGTTATGGATGCAAAAATTCAAGCCAAGGTGGTGATGAAATCCACCGTTGGTCTTGATCAAGGGCTGGGGTTTTACGACCAGCTCCTTGGTGTTTATATTGCCACGTGATGTGTGGGGTTCTTTTTATTTTGCATGAAAGAAAGTAAACATGCAGTAAAACTTTCCCTAAGCAAGCAAGTAACCAGAAAATAGAAAACAGAAAGCAGAAAATGACAAAAGGTGTTTAGGACCCCTACCTCTTCTCTGCCCAAATCTGTTGGTTCTGAGTTTCTATCCTAAAACTACATAGAGAGATATTCGTCCCTGGGTGGGATGAATAACAGAACTGTATTCATCATAGGGTGGGATGAATGCCCATTCGTCCCTGGGTAAGATGAATTCCAGCTCTGTATTCGTCACAGACTGGAACGAACAGCAGTCCAGCGTTTGAAAACTTGGTACCTGCAAGCAAAAACAATCAAGTTTTGATCAGATTTCTGATATCAAAAATAGAGGACAAGGTCCCACCATGATCGCCACTGAAAGCACGAGGATACAGAAACAAAAAGGAAAAGCCAAGATGCGATGCAAACGAAACAAAAGATAACGCTAAATCCTATGAATTGAAAGTGCATGAAAGGAGAGAAGCATAAACGAATCAAAACCAAATAGAAAGCCAATATGGAAGACAACCCTTTTTATTAATATGCTTCAGAACTCGGTTACAATTTGCCTCCTCCCTTTTTAGGGGCTAGGAGCGTTAAAAATGTGTTCTTGTCACATCAATGGATGCCATTCCTTCTTCCGCGTGCCCACATGTAAAGTGGGTGGACCAAACATTGTCGCCACTTGCATTGATGAGTCTTGACTCCTTGCTTCTCCTCTAATGTTAAGACCCTACATTCAAGGAAATAGGAAACAGTCAGTAGCACCTGTAGATAAAATGAAACATGCAATCCCCACGCCTTCAATTAGTGCATGCAAAATATAAATAAAATGATAACTAAAATAGATCCAAATGAACTAAAAACTTGACAAGGGCATCAAAACATCACCAGGAAGGCACTGCAAATGGAACAGTCAAAAAATTCACCACATATTCGTATTCGCTCCGGGGTGGGACGAATAGACCTACAACAAAGTGTCAAAAAGCACTATCCCAAATGTCACATCTGGGAAGCTCCAAATCACCTAAAAAGTTTGGGGTTAGCTAAATGGGGGTATTTTGGGAAGACCCAGAAGGTCATATTTTCCCAATTTGGCCTCTATCACCAGGAATTTGATGATGCTACCTGCATGTTAGTAAAGGCGGGAAATGATAGAAACATGATAAAAAATGCTCAAAACGATGTGAAATTTGAATGAAAACCTATCTAAGAAGCATAGAATCAGATGCAAAAATAATAGAAAGGAAATCTACCATAGATTTCTAATCGCTCCGAGGCGGGGCGATTAGAACTACAGTAGTGTGGGGGGCGCCCGGGGGCAGGACGCCCATCGTTTGGGGCCCGATTTCGGCACCAATCCACTTGGGATGGGTCCAAAACCTCTTGTGGGGTGTTTTTAGAAAATTTGGTAGGATTTTGTGGCCAAATTTCAGGTTTTGGTTTCGGATTTGCGCTTCCAATAACCACCCTATGACCTCCCTTCCAAAAGAGATCAAGGATGTGAAAGGCACAAATCAAAAGGTGTGTGTGGAAGTAAAATGGCAGCACTTCATTGCTCAAAATGCTCCTTCTCTGTATATTTTGTGGTGAGAAAACTCACCAATTTATAGACCTGGAGGTCTCTTGTGATTGAGCATGCAGAGGCGCCACTTGGCAATCATGCCTTCCCAGGGGGGAGAAGATTCCTCCCTGATTAGGGGCTCCATGACTGCCCCTGTAACTGCCTCTAATGCTCAAAAATGCTCACTCACACTCCCATGCAATGAAGGAAGAGTTAAGTGGTGGATCTGAGCTGCCATTTGTCAAGATTTGACTTTTTGCCCGTCAAACCTGCTATTCGCCCCACCCTGGAGCGAATACTGCTAATCGTCCCTGGGTGGGGTGAATACCAGTTTGTAATCATCCCTGGGTGGAACGAGTATGGAGCAGAGTGCTTGAAGGTGCCAAATTGACCTCTGACCTTCCAAAACTATTGTGAGAGTGGTTAGGACCACTGTTTAACCTCTGGGGGCTGCCCTAGGGGCTGTGTGTGTCAATGCGATCAGTGTTTGTAGTCACATAATCGGATTGGTGTTGTTTTGGTGTCTACAGAAAGCCTATCGGTACTAGGTACGAGATGATTCAGGAAAAACTATCAGCACCAAGCACAAGATGACTCAAGAAAGCCTATCGACACCAACTACGAGATGACTTAGGAAATCTTATCGACACCAGGTATGAGATGACTCAGGAAATCCTATCGACACCAGGTACAAGATGACTTAGGAAAGCCTATCAATTCCAGTCATGATATGACTTAGGAGAGCCTAAAAACACCAAACATGATATGACTAAGGAGAGACTACTGACATAAACCTCGAGATGCCTCGCGAAGGACTACCAACACCATGTGACAAGTTATAATATGAGAGCCTAAGGACATCTGGTTGCATGGTATACTATGCTCAAATGCATACCACGTTTTGGTCCCACGATTAACGATACCACATGTCAACATATCATTTCACACTATGCATGCAAACACCTATATAAAGCCATGAACAATCATTTTTCTTTTTTTGCATAGCCAAAAAACCTCCAAAAACCTTCAAAAATCCTTTGAAACCATTCCAAGCCTTTTGAAACCCTTTGAAACCCTTCCAAGGCTTGCAACAATGGCTGCAACATCATCCATTCAACAAAAAATTACTTTCAAAAACCTTGTTTGCCCGCTCATCTCTAAAATTCTCAATGCTCCCAATTATGATTCAACATGGATGAAAAAATATGGGCTTTTGGGGCTAGCACTAATGCCCCAATTTGACATGAACATTTATTTGTTGAATACAATTGTTCAGTCCTATGACAATGATGGGTCGGTCATTACAATGATGATCGACAACAAAACCCTATCCTTCTCTGTGAAATCATCTAACGTCCATTGATTGACAACCCTTCCCTATAAAGTTGTGAACCTATCTCATCAAAATTCACTCTGACTAAACAAGAAAAAATATATCTAGAGACTCACTACAATGTCTCATCGGTTGTGTTACAAGGTAAGTATGAAATTGTAAGTTTCCTCTTCCTTGTTTTTAATTGAAAATATAAATTTTAATTGTGTTTTAATCTTTTTGTAGTGCAATCAAATCCATCCAAAAGGGGCCTTAGTTTTTCATCTATTACCCATGGCTTCCTTTGTGTGGTCATTGAGTTCTTCCAAGCACATATTATTTTGTAGGGGAGAACAACAAATATTCCTTTCTAGGCTTTGGCATATATTGTGCATTGTCTTGGAAAGAACAAATACGATTGGTCATCATATATTTCTAGTAGAATCACAAATGATCTTCACCACGCATGCACAAATATTGTTGCCTCTCCTACCATTGTTGCTACTACCAATTATTTGATTGCTTTCTTTTATGAAGCATATTTTAATGTAAACAATGCCCCCGTCCCCACCTCACTCCATGCAAAATTGAAGTCAGTTGGCTTAACCACTGAAGAGGTGCAGGTAATTTTTTTTTTACATTCAAATTTGCAATAAATTTATTTTTGTTATATTATAGTGTTTATGTTTTTAATTTTTAAATTCACTTGAATGCAGAAAAGAGCGACCTCATCTTCTAACAGAAGAGAGGCTGCAATTAGAGGAATGCTCCCAGAGGCTAGTGGAGATTCTGAAATAGAGTCACCACAACCTCCACTAACAAGATCTTTGAAACACATTAGGTCTTCTGCATCTCCTCTTTTCGTGTAGCTGCCTCTTCTGTTGCACATCAAGAGCTCATCGATGTTGAGGAAGTTAGCCAACCCATTACAGGTAAAGTTTATTTTTCTGGAATTGGGTTCTGTAATTTATTTCTCTTTAATTAATTTTAGTTGCCATTAACTAATATTTTTTAAATGTACTCAAGGCAACATCCCAAACATACTTCACAACCAACCCAATCCGAAGAGGACACAACAACATCTGGTATGGGTAATTATAGTTAATTATTCATTTGATAATAAATATTATTATAATATTTTTTATAAAAAATGTTATTATAATTTTTTGTAGGGTCAACTCAATCTCATCGTAGACAGCGAATGATGCCACCTCCACCGCCACCACCTCTACATCAGCCACAATGCATAAAACCTTCTGAACAACCGATCGAATCAGGCCAAGAGACCGGATCAACATACAATATGTGTAATTAAAGTTATCTTTCCCAATATTTTTATTACAATATTTTTTAAAAATATTTATTTTATTTTTTTAATGGTGCCTTAGGTCTATCACAATGGTCGGTGCAACATACGATGCCACCACCGCCTCCACAATGATGACAGTTGATGAGGGGTGCACAAATGCATGGAAAACAATTATATGTTGCAAGGAGTTCAGCAAGCCAAACTCAAAGTATTTCAAAGTTTTCACCTTTTTCAGTGGGGAATGTTTCCAGTGTTTTGCATGAGTTTCCTGAGTTGGATAATCCTCCCCTAGATCAGGATTATCTTTTACAAGGTTTATTTCCTAAAAGTTTTAAATCTTCTGATGTGCTTCAAACTGAAGCATTACAAACTGGAGGAACAACAACCACTGCTCACACTTCCTCTCCCTCCCATCAAACTAGTCAACATGCTCCTCTTATCGAGGATGAAAAATTAAAATTTTTAGAATCAATTTTATTATCAGATAATATGGAAGCCACAATAAAGGATAGTGTGCTTTATGATCTTAAAGAACTCAAAGATTGGGAGTATCGGGCAAAAGTTCTAATCAAAGAAATTAATGCCCGATACAAATTTTTTTCAAAAAGATAGAATATGTTTTCTTTGGTTCAGCAACACCCTAAAAAGCTTGATGCTTTATTACATCAAGCAACTTCAGGAAATGTAAAGGCCACTAATGTTTATGATGATGATATTTTAGATCTCCTTTTGAATAGGCTGGAGAATCTTAATGTTGAAGCTCAAGCGTATTTCAACAAATGGACAATTGATAGAAAAAAGTTAAAGTGGCAAAGGCTGCCCAAGTAGTTGCAGAGGTAAGTCATCAATATTTTTTAATTAATTTATTTTTTTAACACATTTAGACCTTTATTGACTAACATATTTTAAATTTTTTGCTTTGTAGTCCAATTTTGAGAATGTCAAGAATCAGGTGGAAAGCATGAAGGTGTTTTTGGCCATGACAAAGCAAAGTCTACTAAATGCTATCGAATTCAAAGAAAGATTTTATAACACCATCAGAGAGAATAATGCCCTCAGAAGAATAATCATTAAACATAATATGGATCCGAACATTTTTCTCAAGGAACATGAGAAAGAAATACCTCCGAAAGAAGATCCAGCTAAAGAGGAGAGGGCATTGATAGATAGTTTGAATACTGGTGAAGCGAACCTGAGGAGAGTTGGCATCCTACAAGGAGAAACTTCTGGAATAGGGGGCCATGAAGAAAGTATACCTCAAGCTACATTAGAGGCACCATCTGGGCAAGGTCATGAGGAAAAGCAGCCAGATCCTTCCATTGGGCGAACACCTGAATCGGGCCCTAGAAACGAATAGTATGAAAGTGGACGAACAATTCACTTGTTTTGTAATGAAAATTTATTCGAAATAAATTAAAATTATTTTTTCTAAATATGTGTCATATTTTTGTATCATTGTTTTGTTTTATTAAATATTTGTAGAGATTTACAATTTCTTGCTATTGCAACTATGGAAATAGGTGTTGAGATTTAAATTGTTCATTTGCTTGTTGTTTTCTAAAAAGGTGTTGAAATTGAATTACCTCTAAATTGGAGAATATACCATGGATAGTTGGGAATATTTTAATGTGATAGATGCCAAGAAAGACAAAGTGGTGAATCCCATTTTTCTTTAAAAAGTATAATTTTTTTAAAACACATTATAAAGAACCCCTTTTTCAAGAGAATTTTTACTCAATTAAAGATAATTAAGCAAAGGAATTTCGTTTACTTGGTCTATCTTTTAGAAAGGTAGTGCTAGATTTTATGCTAAATTAGTTAGATTTATGGAAAATAAGGGTCTATTTGAATTTCAATCTCAAGAAGATGAAATTTTTGTCTACATGCTACCCTTTACTTTATTCTATCATCATCCTATAATAACAACTTTGAATATAAAGAATTAGAAATGTCAAGCAACTGTAAAATTCTAAGATGTATATAAGTTATACAATACTTTTCATTTGAGAGATAATGATTCAATTAAATCCATTTTTATTTTTAATAAAGTAGTTGCAACCAAATTTTCTAACTTTTCTATATTTAAATGTGCTGATATTTTTGTAGATTCTACAAATTTATAGGGAATGTAGTAGATTTAATTCTATGAGGAGGATAAGAACTCTTAAGAAGGCTCAAAAAAATGTTTTTTTATAAATCCAAAAAGGCCCATGAATAATGAAAAGCTATGTGTTGATCTTGCCCAAACTAAGCATCAATTTAGACCATTCTAGCAATATGTTTAATGTAGTGCTAAAGGATTCTTTCAATTCAACACAAACGAATGTGTCATTAAGAAGTTTAAGTTTCACTTTATTATCAATAAGCCATCCAATGTTTAAAATACTCAATAAAGCAAAGCAAGGCTATAATATAAAACATATAATTTTGTGAACAAAGGGTATGATATAAAATTAAAATTTTTATTACAAGTATGGCATATTATTTCAAAAACACATCAATCCAATGAAAAATTCATAATTCTGAACAAAGGGTATGACATTATTTGAAAAACTCATCCAATGAAAAATTCATAATCCTAAACAATGTACATGTATGACATTATTTGCAAAACTCATCAATCCAAACAAAAATTCATAATCCTGATTCGCAACATTAGGATTATATAAATATCATGATGTGTAAAATTCATCTATCCAATAAAAACCATTATCCTAAAGATATTTGTTGCAAAGATAATGCAAATATTACATTGGAGGAAGTTGAAACAAATAATTCCCATCTTGTCCTAAATCACTTATATGCATAGTTGATCTTTGTGTCTCAATAATCTGGTCACTGCAGTTATCATTTTCCTCATCATCATCAATATTCGTGATACCTCTTTTATCTGCTATAGATTTCCAATATGCTAGAGCTCTCTCATAAGGAAACTTGTCCACCTCATAAGATGAGACATATATTCTCAAGAAATTTTCTAAATTTTTATCCAATCCATTACGAACTTTAGATTTCACAAAAGATAATGCACTAAAAACCCTTTCATCTTCCACTGATCCCAAAACCATTGTTTGACACAATTCATATAAGCAGAAATATTCGCTCATCGTATGTTGTAAAACACTACTAGGGTACAACTTTTTCCACAAATGTATAATAGAACCTGGTTCATTAGGATTAGTCAAATGTGAAATTTGATCAACCATTATCATTCCAAAATATGAGGATTGATTGGTCAAAATTTCTTTATTCAAAATACCATTGATCTTAGTACTGTTGACTTCTACACGTTTAGAAAAATGTTGGATAAGTGTACCCATATATTTTATGAACAAGTCATTTTTACTATTATAGTATGTTCCTGAATCCCAAAACATGGGGTTAACCACACCCATCGCTTCAAGCAACTCATCTCTTTGAAAATGGTTTTTGATTTCTTTTGTCAATGTTTCTGCTATTTTTCTCAATTTAATCCTTGTATTCAGTAAAACTTCATCAAATATGTTGTATGTGATTGGCATATGTTCAACATCTTTAGTAACTATATCCAATCGCTTATCAAAATAATATAAAGGTATCTCTTTTTCGTGAACATTAATACAAAGATGATCGTTGATATTGAACTTCAACAAACTATTTTGTTCATTGATATTTGTTAAAGTTTTCCAATCATCAAACAAAGGATCCATAAAATTTTCACTTGAAAAGTATAACATATCAATATGCATACAAATTTTTTTTCTAATCCTGATGAAATCCACAATATAAATGGATCTTTGTTGTGCAAGTTTTATCAATGTGTTCATTTCATGCAACATTGGAAGAATACCACATAAAGTGAGTAGCATTTCCAGGTCTCTCATATGATATAGCAAATATTTTGCTTTATCAACTACCCTTCGATTATCATACATAAAGCCTACTAAAGATTTATATTCTTTGAAAACTCTTGTTGTAGGTTGAAACAATGAAATCCACCTAGTATCTACATCTTTCAACATTTTTTTACCTTTTGTAAGTCCTAGTGCAAATAGTTGAAACTCTGCAAACCTTTTTGGATTGCACAAAAAATAAGCATGTACTTCATGGATGAGTTCTTCGACTCTTGCAACATTTTCAAATGTGCTCACAATTTTGTATGCAAGATTCATTCTATGAGCCATATAGTGAATTGGGATCAAATATGGGGTAACTGTTGTTTGAAGTTGAACACAAAGACCATTTTTGTTACCTTGCATTATAGCAGCACCATCAGATCCAACACATATTAATTTATTGGCTATTGTTGCATCATCCATTCCAACAATATCCTTTAAGCTAGTAACAACAACATTGTAAATATTTTTAGCATTACAGTTTTCCACCATCTTATGTATTGCTAGAAAATGAGGTTGCCTTACATGATTTTGAAAGGTGTAAACATGCATGCAAATCCAAGATGTGTTGTCAACAACAGTTACCTCATCAATAGAAAGTGAAATGAAATTAGAATTTTTAACTTTCTCTTTCAGATCCTCCTTCTCAACCAAAGATAGATATTTTACCATTTCCCAACCACTTCGATCTGACCAATGGGCACTGGGAAGGTTTTGTACATCAGTTGTCATACCCCACCCTAGAAGGATCCTTTTTGGTTGATAGACTATGTAATTACAAATGAAAAATGAATACTTTGTTTCGACGATTTAATGATCGTTACATTAGCTATAGTGATTTATCTTGAAGAATATGGTATTGCTAATATGTTGTCAATGTGCAGTACTAGGTACATCCATAGGTGGTAGAGGTAGAATCAACCACCAAGGATGAGGTACTTGAAAAGGGAAGTGATGATTCAGATAATTCAGGGTAACATGAATAATTATCCTCATATAAGTAAATGCATTATCAGTTTAGGAATAATCATCAGCTATCCAACCACCTAGAGCCGAAGTTGGTAGCCTAGAAGCTATCATATATTCTTTGACTACGATAGGTGATTGGGTTGATGGAAAAACTCTCGTCTTGTTTGATGCACTAAGTTGTTTGTTTTGATTGATTGTTTGTTGTATAAAATATATATTTATAGTTGGATAAGAAACTCCATCGAAAATGGGGGTTAATGGGTATAAAGGATCCATTAACCGAAATGCGTTCAAATCACCATGCTAATGTTTAATATTAGCATAGGTGTTTGATTAAAAATAATATAAGGCTTTTAGTTAAAGAGACATTTTGATTTAAATGATAAAATGGTTTTATTTAAATGTTTTAAATAAAAGGCTTTTATTTAAAGAGACATTTTGATTTAAATTATAAAAAGGTTTTATTTAAATATTTTAATAAAATGCTTTTATTTAATGAGATATTTTGATTTAAATTTTAAAGAGGTTTTATTAAAATGTTATAATAAAAGAATTTTATTTAAAGAGACATTTTGATTTAAAAGGTAAAGAGGTTTTATTTAAATGTTTAATTTAAATAATAAAAGACTCTTATCTTTGGACTTGAATTACAAAAGGGTTTTATGTTTAAAATTAATAAAATAACCTTCTTGTTATAATTTATGATAATGAAGGATATTTAAAGTTTTCTAAAGAGGAATCCTTGCTCCTCCTTAGAAATACTTTATTTTTATAGTCAAAATATCTTGGGGATTTGATTCTCTTGGAGGGTTAAATATTATAAAAAAATACTCCACCGTCTTTGATCGCCATGGGAGGATAGCAATGTATTCAATTTGGTTGATGGTATTAATGCTGAAGAGACCCTGGGTGGTGGGCGGATGGAGGTTTCCCCTTAATAAGAATGAGGAGAATGTTTTGAATGAGGGGTTTGGAAAGTTTCCCCTCAATAAGAAGGATGATAATGTTTTGAACGAGGGGTCTAGAAAATCGAAAGAAGGAGCTTAGACGAAGAAGGGATAAATGTATACAGAATCGAGGAGGGACGAAGAGCTTTTTGAAGCCAATAGAAGATAGAAGTAAACTCTTTCACCCAGGTAGGAATTTCTACAGTTGGTTTCATTATTTCAAAATATATTCATATTTTACATTACGTCCCTTCTTTCTATCTGTATTTTGATGTCTAGCTTGGTAGTAGCGCCCTTTGGGTAGCTGTTGGTTTGGCGTTAACTTCATCTATCCAAGTTTTATTTGAAATCCAAGGAGAGGCTCTTGTGTGCCTTGTTGTGAGGATTATGTTAGGCCTATTTTTTACCTACGTCCTTTTCCTCTAAGACTTGCATTTTCCTTTATCTATTGCTCTACATGAGCTTTGTCATTGTCCATGTAATGCTCTTTTAGGAGTGCTTTCAGTTGTAAAGTCATGTATTTATTCTTGAATCCAACACTATGATCAAGCAAAAGCTAATGTCTTTCCTAGTTCACCCAAATCCAACCTTGGTCATTTGTTGCTTATCCACTTCCTCCTAGCATTCAATTTTGGCCTTTACGAAATCTTCAGTAAGCTTCACCTTAGTAAAAAATCACCTCTATCATTTTTTATGAGCCTTTGTATCTCCTGTTGTGTATTCGGTAGGCTCGTGGTGATTTTTGCATAGATCTTTGCTTCCACATCCACTGTGTTGTGGTTGGTAGATTTTAAAGGGTGTCAAGCACCTCTATGTTTGTATCCAAGCATCACGGGAACTTGGCTAGGCCCGCTCTTGTTGTTAATCTCCCATCGCTTATTGACCTCATTGCTTCTTGTGATCACCCTCCTCTTTGTGTAGTTTGGTCTATTGGTAACTGTTAAGTGAAGGTTGTTTTACGGGTTTCTATACCTTCTTTTTGGTTTGAAAAATAAATCTTAGTTGATGGAAAATTGCCAAGTCTTTCCTGTTTATCGAGTCTTGGTTGTTTAAATGAGAAATATTTGGTTAAGTTTGGCTTAGTAGTTGGCATTGCTTAGTTGTTATCCTTACGTATAAAAGATTAATAATTCTCCAAATTTTGATTTATTGGAAATTAATTAGGTTGAATTTAAATATAAATCAATAATAACCAAAACCTAGGAGCTTTATAAAAGAAATATTGTTAGTTTAAACAAAATAGACTACGTTTAGACAAAGGTTATGATTTGGTTTTTTAAATTAAATAAATTTATTTTTAAAGTTAAGCTATGTTTAATTTAAGGATTGCAACCCTATGACAGATGTCTTTGGAATGAATCTTTAGGAAGTAGACTAAAGGAAATGTAACTTGATGTGAATGTTGTATGGAAATTATTTTATAATGTATGTTTATTTTCTGTCTTAAAAATTATTGTTGATGAATGTTTATTTTCCTTGATATAAGTATTTAATTAAATAAGGTTTATGGGGCCTTATTTAATTGAAGAAATGGGTAACTATAAGTATTTAATTAATCAAGGTTTATGGGGCCTTGGCTAATTAGAGAAATAAAATGAGTTAATGCATGATTAAATCTATGGGATAATCTTATGTAGCCAAAACTAAAACCTTTGATTGATTAAATGGTGATAAGATGAAATAAAAGAAGACTTTCCTAGATGTCATGTGAATGATCTATAAAGATGTATTGGTGATTGTATAGTTGCAATCTGGTATTTTTAGATGAACTAGATTAAATTATCATATAGTAGATGCATTATTCATAGTTCCATGAGCTATCCTTATCCCTAATTACCATCAATGAGCATAGGTGAAGCTAAAGGACCGAGAAAGCATCAAAGATCCAAGATAGATAATTGTTCATCTCATGATTTAGACATTAGAAGGCTAACCTTCATTTGAGATTATATTTGTAATGTTCTAATTCTTTAAAAAGTATGGATTATCTTACCATACTTAATCTATGTAATGATTTATTGATGGATGGAAATGTATCTTTTAATTGTAAATTGTGAAGATTTTTATTGAATACTTATGTGGTATTTTATCTATGAATGAATTAGTTTAATTTAGTTCCTTCCAGTATCTCTTTATTTCTTTATTATGTTCCATGCTCAATTAAATTGTTAGTTAGTGTTTATTCTTCTATGATGTTAAATTTAAAATATTTATAGTATTTAATTAAATTCTTTAGATGTTTAGAGTGCTAGTGTGTTGGTTAGAGTAGGAAAACCTAGGGGATTATGGGATCCTTTAGGGTCAGATAGATAAACTTAGTTTAAACGACTAAACTACCTGACGACACCATCTAGCTATTTTAAAATGATACAATTATCTATGAAAGGACTGGGTTACTCCATCATAATGATAAGACAAATGGTCTATTTTTTGTACGTACTAATACCCACACAGATTGGTTTATGAGGATTAAAGAGACAAATGCACCCTTCAACTGATCGAAGGAGATAAGATAACCCTAAATGGTATGTGGCTATAGCTATCGTAATACACATAGTATACTTGCACAGATTGATGTGTGCATGGTATAGAGATGGGTGTATACTAAAATAGATGTTAGATAGAAGGTTGGTGTTGAGGGTAAGGATAGATAACTTGATTTTTAGAATTAACTTAGATATATTGTTATCCTTGTGCTAGTGTTCAACATTGTTTATACTAGTGTTTAGTTTTGTTGTGCTTGTTAAAAAAAACAACCCCTTAGTTATATTTTGGGTTGTTACATCATCTAGTTGAAAAAGATGCTTAAAATCAATAAATTCTGACATAGGTCTACCTTTTTTAAGAATAGTAAATACAAAAGAAAACTGCAAGTTTTTTAAAACTAAAATGGTTTTATGAATTTTTTAAAACTATGTGGGAATCGTTCCACCATTCTGAGCTAGTATTTGTTTTTGTTTCATCTCTTTGTCATAGTCTTCTGTGTACGCATTCTGATGCATCCTTCCACCAAATTATTTTCTTGGTTTTTCCATCCATTTCTTTTACCGTCATATAAATTTTCCACCATGTTTTTCTATTGTATCCAACTTAAGTTGCATCTTATGATATTTCCCTAGTTTCCAACTACAAATAATGCATTTACATTATTTTGGTGTATCATTACTATTTTCTGGTTGCACTAGTTTAATAAAAATATATTTTGATGATCATTCAATCTGAAATAATCTTCCAATAGTCCACCTTGTTAACTTTCTATGTTTAGGTTTCTTAGTCAAAGATTCCCTAAAAGTGTGCATTTGGTTAGAATGATCGTTTTCATTTTGGATTTGTGTACTAGTTTCAGGATTCTGTTCAAGTTGTTGCATGTCATTGTTGATCAAATTTTTATGATGTATCTCATCCTCAAGAATATCTTTTAGTGGAGGCATATTAGGATCAATTAGGTATTTTGCATTGAAATATGTTCTATATCATTTTTTTAAATTACTTTTTAAAATTACTATTAAGTAGGTAAATTGGGTATGTACCTTGTATCTGTGCAAGTTTCAGTGCCTGATTGGATTTCAATACCTCATTGTCTTTTGGTCCCTCATTGGATTTTGAGATATGGGTAAAATATTTTAGGATACTTTTTTCAAAAAGATTTTTCTCCCTTGTTTTCATTGGGATTTGGAGCCATTGCACCTGTAAAGCAAAATTTTAGAAAAAGAAACCGAGATTGAAAAATATTTATTTCAATCACATGGTGTTAATTGTGTAAGTTGATTGGTATTAAGATGTGGACGTCACTTGCTAACATTTTAACAACATGCCCCGGGACAACGCAATAACATTATAGCTACAAGCACTTAAAAGGATAGGCAAAAAAAATATGCTTTTGTAACTTTTGTAACTTACATTGAAAGGGAGAAAACTTTTCAAAGGAAATGTAAAGCAAATATGCTTTTGTTCTATGGTACAGATCTTGATGAAGAAACACTAACATGCATTGCTACCACCAATCAAATTTTTTTGGTAGGTAAAATTGATAAAGTGTGGGGTTTAAATGGGCCCCAAACCTAAGTACATAAACTGGTAGCTAAACCAATAGCATAAGATGACACATGCCTACATATTGGCTAGCAAAAACCTAAAGAAAAATGTCTAAATAACAATAGAGAAGGCTAGATGGATGCCTAACATCAAAAAAATAAAGATGCAGTCCTATTAATACCCACGCAAGGGTTCCTTAAGAGAAGTGGCTATCTTAAAAAGTTGTAAAGGAGTTATGACAAAAAACCATGCAGGGGAATCTCATAAAAGATCCATAAAAACTATAATAGACACCATGGGCCAAGGCATAGGCAATGACTCATGATCAACAACAATACCCTTCTACTTGAAAATATTTGAATAATTTGGGAAATCCTGGAGCTCAAATTTCCAATTATGAAGATCTCTTTGCACCACTTGCCCTTTCACTGGTAATTTTGTCATCTCAACCATCAACTTAACATTAACTCTAAAATGGAGGTTACACACAACAACATAACCATTATTCCACAAAATGACAAAGGCTTCAGTGATATCTTGCTCAACCCCTTTGAACTTGCTTAGAAATGGAATGAGACCATGAGCTTCTAGAAAGGTGTGAGACAAGGGATCAAGCTGAAGGGTAGATGGCTCAAGCAGGGCCATATTGGTAACACTGAGGAGAAAGGAAGACCACAAAAGCTTCTTACTACCTAGGACACACAACGATGAACAAAACTAGATGATAATGGACTGACACAAACCAAGGATGTAAATATAGAAATTTTTGGTACAATAGATGCCCTTTTCGGAAGCTGAGTTGGTGTGATTGGTAGACCATGTAATAATTCTCCATAGGGAACCGACACCAAAAAAAATAGACATGGCATAAGACAGACTTGGCACATGATAGGGCTAGGATAGAATTGGGAGTGCCAAATAACTAAAATATTGAATCTTAAAAATCACAAGACATAAAATTAAGCATCTCAAGACATGACGCATATTGAGATTGTATAACATCCAATTACACAACCTAGACCTACTCAAGGACTTGACATGCTTGGAGAAAATAACCATAAAGTAAACCCACTAACAGAGCCTATCTTGGGACTTTACATACTTCACGAAAGGGAAACGGGAGAACCAAATGCCAGCACTGATAGTAAGGTAGAGTGTCATACTAATAAAAAAATTCCACCATAAGAATTGGAACCAAAGAAACACATCATGTTGAAAAGGGTAGAGTTAGCATTGGAGAAGCTCACCCGCAAAAACCTGTGACCACAACTTTTAAACCAAATCATTATTAGTTGCATTTAAAACTTCTTGTGGAAAGCTTTCTTTCCAAATGGATAGATATTTATGGGTAACTCCCCAATTGGCAAGAATATCTGCAGGTCTGTTAGCTTCATAGTACACATGGTTGATAGAGATATCATTGAAAATTTGGGACAACTTCTTAGCTTCCTGAACAATAGTTTTGACATTCCAAGAGGACACCCTATTTTTTTTAAGAGCATTTATAATGTTCAAAGAATCTCCCTCAATAAAAAGGTTGTCTTTATAATCCTTGAGAAGATATAGCCCTCTCCATAGTGCATGACCTTCAGCAAATGATTTGTTTGGCACCCCAGATACTCAACATAAGCCATCATAACTTAACCACTACTATCTCTGACTAGGCCACCTGCACCACCAATTAGATTATAGACACAAACAAAATGAATCAAATAAGGCCCGATTGGTGATTTTTCTAAATTTAATTTTCTTTGAAGTACCCACATGATCTTTTATTTTTTTCATCCGTTTGTAAGTTGACTGGTATTAATATGTGGACATCACTTGCTAATATTTTAATAACATGCCCCAAGCCTGTATAATAACATTACAGCTACAAGAATTTAAAAAGGATAGGCAAAGCAAATAGGTTTTTGTAACTTTTGTAACTTACATTGAAAGGAGAGAAACTTTTCAAAGGAAAGGTAAAGCAAATATACTTTTGTTCTATGGTACAGATCTTGATAAAGAAACACTAACATGCATTGCTACCACCAATAAGATTATAAACACAAACAAAAGGAATCAAATAAGGTCTGACTGGTGATTTTCTAAATTTAATTTTCTTTGAAGTACCCATATGATCTTTGATTTTTTTCATCCATTTGTAAGTTTATTGGTATTAAGATGTGTAAATAACTTGTTAACATTTTAACAACATGCCCCAAGTCGACACAATAGCATTACAACTATAAGCACTTAAAAAGGATAGGTAAAGCAAATATGCGTTTGTTACTTCTATAACTTACATTGAAAGGAGAGAAACTTTTCAAAGGAAAGGTAAAGCAAATATGCTTTTGCTCTATGGTAAAGATATTGATGAAGAAATACTAACATGCATTTCTAATACCAATCAGATTATAGAGACAAACAAAAGGAATCAAATAAGGCCTGACTGATGATTTTTCTAAATTTAATTTTCTTTGAAGTACCCATATGATCTTTGATTTTTTTCATCCATTTGTAAGTTGACTGGTATTAAGATGTGGACATCACTTGCTAATATTTTAACAACATGCCCTAAGCCAATGCAATAACATTACAACTATAAGCACTTAAAAAAGGAAAGGTAAAGCAAATATGCTTTTGTTCTATGGTACAGATCTTGATGAAGAAACACTAACATGCATTGCTACCACTAATTAGATTATAGACACAAACAAAAGGAATCAAATGAGATTTGACTAGTGATTTTGTAAATTTAATTTTCTTTGAATCACCCATATGATCTTCAAACAACTATTAATAACTACCTAATAGCTTGCAATATTTTTTTGAACCAAAAAATTCCAACATAGTGGAGCATAGAAAGAAATCGTGGTCTACCTGTCATCAGTTGTGTTCATAATACCACCGATCGTTTTCACTATTCCACCAATCATCTTTGTTATGCCATCGATCATCTCCACTATGCCATCGATCGTCTCCAATATGCCATTAGTCATCTTTGCTATACCCCTGATCATCTTTGTTATGTTATCGATCGACTTCATTATGCCACCAATTATCTTCTTTATACCACCTATCGGCTTCATTGTGCCATTGGTCATCTTCGCTATGCCACTGATCATCTTTCCTATACCACCGATTGTCTTCGTTATGCCATCGCTCATCTTCATTATGCCACTGATCGTCTTTGTTACGCCATCGATCATCTTTGTTATGCCACCTGTCAGATTCGTTGTGTCACTGGTCGACGTCATTCGCTTGTAGTCTTTTCTATGTGGTCAAGTGTCTTTTGTTTGTAGTTTATTTTCTGCGATCGAGCGGCGTTCATTTGTAGTCTTTTCTTTGCTTCTCTGCTTGCGCTCATTTTTCGACTTATTTGTTGTCGATCGAGGAAAACCAATGTTTAACATGTGCGTTTAGGTATATATAGTGGGGGTATAATAGGCACATTTGTCTAGGTTAATCAAATTATATATAATTTTAAGGCGAAAAAATACAAAATCTAAACGAGAAAGCTAACGATTTAAAATTCAAGTTGTACAAGTATTATATATTAGAGCAATTCTTTCTATACTTAAATGTGATGGAAACTACCATATAATTTTTTCATTGAAATCTGGATTAGTTTTGGCTCTTCTTTGGAAGGTTCAAGGTAAAAACCACAACATAAGCAAGTATATAAAACAACATGAACAAATATATCAAAAATAAATAAATATATATATATATATATATATATATATATATATATATATATAACTATACATAAAAAAATAAAAAATAAAAACAATTTTTTTTTTAAATTTAAGTTCAAATTCCCGAAAATTTAGTTATGGATGATTTGAATATTAGTAAGTCCAAACACTAGGTGTGAACACTAACTACCATAAGAATCTAGCTTTCTTTACACTAACTTAACTAGAGACAAATAAGATAATATTCAAAAGGTCTAGATAAACCCATTTTTGCTATTCAAACTGGGTCCCACCCACCCAACCCGTTGGCGTCAACGTTGAAAGGAGTGGGACATACGACCAAAGGTTGCTTGTACTTGTACGAACAGATTTGAATAGATTTCTTATAAGACTTCAATCACGAGCTCTCTTTAATAACTCTTCTTCTCCTCACGCCGAGTCATGCTTGACTGGAATTAATAAAATAATAATTGTATATTCACGCCCTCATAATATCTTAATAAAGATGCTGAAGTGGCCAACACGTCGTACACGTCAGTACCCTTGAATATTCACGCCCTCATAATATCTTAATAAAGATGCTGAAGTGGCCAACACGTCGTACACGTCAGTACCCTTGAATATTGACCCTCCGTTACTATTGACTTTCAACGTCGAACCGTCTAGATTTTTCCGAGGCTTATTCACGTGTTCCTCCGTCCACATTAAGTAGGAAAAAAACAAGCCAACCCCTCATAAAAAATCCATGGAGCTCCACGTGGACGTGACGTTAAGCAATGCACGTTACCTTGACAGAACCCCCAACCATTTCCGTCAATTCTACTTCGTACGGAACATGTACCTTCCGCAGAAAAAAACAAAGAACTCCACGTGGGCGTCACGGACGTTAAGAAAGGCACGTTACCCTGACAGAACCCCCAACATTTTCCGTCAAGTCTACTTCTTACGGAACATGTACATTCCCAGAATTGGTTGGTAAAAGCTCTGGTCAATTCTATTTGGTATAGAATAAATATCTATAAAATTTATTGTAACGGACGTTAAGAAAGGCACGTTACCCTGACAGAACCCCCAACATTTTCCGTCAAGTCTACTTCGTACGGAACATGTACATTCCCAGAATTGGTTGGTAAAAGCTCTGGTCAATTCTATTTGGTATAGAATAAATATCTATAAAATTTATTGTACATTCTTGGTCAAGTGTATTTGTTAAAATTTATTTATTTATTTATTTTATAAGAGAAATGACTTCAACTTTTAAAGAATTAAATTGGAGTATCCATTGTAGTAGGTAATTGGTTGACAAACAATCAAAGGCTACCAATTGGTCTATTTTTATTTAGGGATCTCTGATCTCTTAAAAAAAACCCAAAACCCAACTACGGACCTGACCTATCTCCATCTGCAAAGTTTTGATCTCCTGAAAAAAAAAAAAAAACCAAAACCCTACCACTGTTTATGAATCTTTGAAAGAAAACCTAAAACCTTACCATTAAACTGTTCAACAAAGACATTAAGATTTTTTTTATTACTGTTTATGTATTCAATTCAAAGATGTAACATCTACCCAAGAATTAGGTAATAGCATCGTAGTCGGCAATTGGTTGGCAAACACTTTGTAGCTATCAACTGGCCTATCTTTATTTGGGATCTCTAATCTCCTAAAAGAAAACCCAAAATCCAACCATTGGCCTATCTGAAAACCCAAAACCTAACCACTGGCCTATCTCCATCTGTGAAGCTCTGATATCCTGAAAGAAAACCCAAAACCCTACCACTGCCTATCTCTATTTACCAATCTCAACACTCCGTAGCTATCAACTGGCCTATCTTCATCTGGGGATCTTTGATCTCCTGAAAGAAAAGAAAACCTAAAACCCAATAGCTGGCCTATCTCCATAAAGAAAACCCAAAACCCTACCACTGGCCTATCTCTATTTGCCAATCTCCACCATTAGACTGCTCCAACATGAACATTAACATTTTTTTATTACTGATCATGTATTCAATTCAAAGATGTAACATCTACCCAAGAATTGGGTGATGGCTATCAACTGTTTTATTTTTATTTGGGGATCTTTAATTTTTTTTGAAAGAAAACTCAAAATCCAACCACTGGCCTATCACCATCTGCCAAATTCTAATCTCATGAAAGAAAATCCAAAACCTTACTATTCCAACAGCGACATTAATTCTTTTTTATTATTCAATTCAAACCAACCTCTAATCTCATGAAAAAAAACCCAAAACCTTACTGTTCCGACAGCGACATTAAATTTTTTTTTATTATATTTCAAGATGTAACACATCAACAAGAATTGGGTACTCCTACCTCCACGTTACAAAGGCTTCAACATCTGTAGATGTCGGGTACTTCTTCGTACCATTCCTTACACGGTCCGTAATTGCCGGACCTTAGAGGGAAAAAAACTCCCCCCTATAATTTTTTATCTCCCCAGTTGGAACTTGCGCCATTAATTTACACACGGTACACTCTTCCCACTCTTACATAAACCTCGGAGCTCCGTCTCCTCATCGCAGAAGCCCTTTGCTTCATTCTCCTTTTTTTTTTACCCTGGGGATTGAGTCAGAGGAGTTAGAAGCCTGCAAGCTCTATGTGTTTGAGATTCGCAATGCGTCAGCTAATTCGCAGGCTACAGAGTGCGAAGCGGCCGCCGTATACTTCTCCCAGATATGTTCAATTGCGGAGCCCTTTGTTAACGGAGAAGGAAAACGGCAAGAGGGTTGGATTTTCCGGCGACGTTCCGGAGGGATATGTGCCGGTGTATGTTGGGAAGGAATCGAGGAGGTTTATTATAAAGGCGCGGCTTTTGAACCATCCGATCCTGGCGGAGCTTCTGCAGAGGTCGGCGGAGGAGTACGGGTACGAGCACAAGGGAGGGCTGAAGATCCCCTGCGAGGTTGCGTTGTTCCAGCACGTTATTTTTCTTCTGAACAACGAAGATCCCGTCGCTCGGAATCTGCGCCTGCGGGACTTGGCGGAGTTTCATGATTCCGTTTCCAGCTATATTCGATTGCGTGACGAAATTAAGAGCCCGTGACGGAAAGAGATTCGCGCGCGGCCCACCGCAGGAGAATTGAAGCGCTGCGGCGATTCAAAATGCAGGGCACGTTTCAACAAAAGTTAGGCAGGGCGAAATCCGAAAGGCGATTTCCGGGACTGGCGCAGTGGTTCAAAATGTCTCTGCTTTTTTTTTTTAGGGTTACAGCTGCATAAAATTGTAGAATATTATCGAAACTCGAGAGAGAATGTTGAAATCATCGGCGCAGATAGCGTGCACTTTTCTTATAGAATATGTTAGGTGTGAAATATGGTTTTAAATTAAATTTCAAACTTAATTTCTTTATAAAAAAAGAAATCAATAAAATTAAAAAAAATTGAACCGGAGTAACTACAGTACTCTCTCTAAGAAAGGAATGTATGTCAAAATAAAAAAAATTGTGTATAAATAAAAACAAAGTTTTCAACTTTTAAAACAGATATATACTTAACATGTGCTGTGCCTTTTGAGTCAAGTTTTTTTAAGATATATATTTTTAAATTAAGTTTTGTTTAAGATACATAAAAATATTGGTTATATTTATAGTTTTTTCTTACTATTAAGTAGGTTTAAATTTTGGGTTGTTTCTTATAATTTTTATTTTACTTTGTTGTTATTAACCGGTGTAATGGAAGACCACCGGTTGCTCAAGATTGATACAGCCGCTCAAGATTGATACCACCATTATCACTTGACGGATTCAAGATGCACAAAATTTCTTTCTTTATATACACTTAATAAATTTAAAATACACAAAATTTCAAAAGAATAAAAATGCTAATGTACCAAAACTTTGTTCATATTTCAATCTCACTTCAATCCCAATTTTGTTGCATCATAAGTTTCATTGTATTATATAGTTATTTCATTTTGTGGCCATAGGTGGATTGTGGAGAAAATATATATTAAACTAATTTTTTAAAATTAAATAAGTATTTATATTTAACCTTTAAGATAACATGCAGAAACTCTGGTAGATAAATATTACATATATCAAGGATAAGGGAGACTTGAATTATGTCAAGTATCAGTTTGTTCGATAGTCTATATAACAATATAAGTCTATATATCAATATTAATTAGATTATTGCATTTAAGATATATCATTGGCTGCTTCTACAATGGATTTGGTTTAAAGTTAGTAATTGGAGTTACATTTTAATATTTGTTAAAATGGACATTTATGCTTAAAGATTATAGAATTAGATTTTTAGGTGTAAACTAATTGGTGTGGGTGCAGGCCAATTGATGCCGCAAAATTTAGGAAGGAAGGTTATAGAATTAGATTTTTAGGTGTAAACTAATTGGTGTGGGTGTAGGTCAATTGATGCCCTAAAATTTAGGAAGAAGGGATGGCCACAGTCCAAATCTTGGATTTAGTTGAATTGAACGCTTGATTTTTTTTTTGAGTTTTAAGTAGTGTAAAAGGTTTAAAATGAATATGGAATGGTGGTTATATGGGTGGACTGCGCCAGTATTGTGTGACGGCTTCAGGGCGGACAACACAATAGTAACCATAAAGACAGACAGTGCAAATACTATGGTAGCCACAAAGACAGACAGTGTAGCGCACAATAGTAGCCATAAAGACGGACATCCCACAATACTATGGTAGCCATAAAGACAAACAGTATATCCGAAGGATTATCGTGACAGCTACAAATTCCACCATATAAAATTAATTAAAAAAATTATAAAATTAAAATTTTTATTAATTTTATTTTTTAATTTCCATTTTTAATGTTTTTTTGTGATTTTATGTTTTTTTCACGCTAGAGTACTTATAAATCTATTGTTTCTCGTTTTGATAATGGTAATTTGTCTTTTTCATAAAGAAGTCGAGAATGTGCTTATAAGTTTTGGACATATATTGTCATATTTAGCTAAAATTTAATAGGAGAAAAATAAATTTATATTAATCAAACTCAACTAGCATCGTTCTAAGATCCCTAATGAATGGTGTTGGATTGGGCATAGAGTGATAGGGAGATATTTAGAAGTATTCCATAGTTAGTTCCTTCTCATTCTTAAAAGAATATAAACTATTAGATATTTAAATTATTATCTTTAAATATCAAAATTTAACTTGTTATTCCTCATGTCAATAAAGTCCGCTACGTTAAGTGGCTTAGATTATTGTAGGATTTTATAGTGCAAGTGGGACAATAGCTACATGTTGTAACTTCTCTCATGGAAACTCATGGAAACATTGTATTTAATTGAGAAATAAATGTTGGGTTGGGTATTATTGATTCTTAGCTACAAGGTTTTGTTTCATTTCAAAATGGATTTTTAGAGTATTAGAAGAAAATAAACCTTGAAGGTTATTGTTTAAGTATAGGTTATTTAGTGCCATATCTTCTAGTTGTTCAATTGGATTAAATCTCATGAATAAAATTATTAATATTTCTTAAAATTGAAAATATATATTTTTAAAAGCATTCACAAGTCTTCAAAACATAATTCTATGTTGGCGTCTTGAGGAGGATCGGCCTTAAGTTTAGGAGTTAGATCTCCTTCTTTCTTTACTTGATAAAAGTGAGTAGTCATTCTTGAAAGTAAGCCTCTTATTCTAGCTTTGGAGGTTAGGGTTAATACACTTATAAAAACATACATTTGTAGATTTATAGATATTTAAATTGGGATGCTTTTGCACAAACTTGAAAGTCCTAGACTTTTTTTAATTGATCATTTTATTTGTCTATCTTGGTATAGATGATAACTTGCTTATCAAACTATCCTCCAATTTGCATTTCAACTTCTTTAAATATTAGAGATGGTTAGATGGCTTGTAAATTCCATATCTTTCCTTTTAAAGTGTCAAAAAGATATTTATTGCTCAACATTTCTATAGACAAAATAATAAATGAAATTACAAACTTAAAGAAGAGGTTTGATGTAAAAATTATTAATCTACTTAGAAGTCCAAAAATTGATTAATTATCACATTTGATTACTTGGTATCTACTACATAGTAAACTATTAACAATGATGCACAATCTAAAACTTAGAATATTGAGTTAAGAAAGATCAAGAAAGAGTTTAGTATAGAAATAACAGAGCATACAAATTCAAACACAAAAATATATAAGTAAAATAATAAAATGATGGTATTACTTAGAAAATAGAGTAAATTGTAAGCAATAACTAAGAAGAGATGCAAGCCTATAACATTGCATCCATTACTCCTAATTTTACAGTCTGCCATATTGAATATGGAAGGTCACTTGCATGGAAATATGGTGTTTCACCTTACATGAGTTAGGTCACCTCTATAAAAATGTGGGGATTCACCTTCTATGAGTTACAAAGTGCATATTAATTGAAAACTACATACACATGATTTTTTCTTTTGTATTTTGTCTTCTATTGATGTGTCAACAATGACTAGAGATGCATTTTGACTATGAAACTCTTAACTAGAAAATTATTATTTTTTGTAAATTTTTTGGTTTGCATTTTTAAGGAACTCTAGAGCAATTTTTTTGTAAAGTTACTAGCAACTTGTCTATGATAGAGTTGCCTACTCAAATTATTTTTCTCCCTCTAAGGTTTTTAATGCTTCTTAAATGGATCAAAATGGAGTCCCACGCACAAATTTATGCTATTGATAGTGTGGTTAGGATCAAGAAGTTTTTAGGTATTTTTGGGCATAAATCCATGCCCTAAAAAGGTCGCATGACCATATAATTTGTCCCCCTTGAAAATAAACGATCCTCATTATGTCAATTTTTAACATTAGGTGCAAAAATAATTTCGTTATCTATTTTTTTGTGATCTATTTTCCTTGGTGACCAAGTTGTCTTGCCTTAACCACTATACATTTGAATGGACTGCCTTTTGGTGGTCTTCAACAATTTGATCCTTCTCCACTAGGGCTAAACTATTTGGGTTGATTTCTTTAATGTCCAATTGCTTTGCTACAATGAAAGTGTTTAATAAATATGGATGATAGGGCCTAAGAAGTTCAATATTGATGATTATATGTAAACCAAGATAAGATAGAAGAATCGATTCAAAGGTATTTTATCCCACATTCTTGGTGATGATGTATAGTCCTTAGCAAATAGATCTATTCTTCACATAAAGTTATGCAAGTCTCTCTTTTGGAACATGTAACCATACCTTATATCTAAACTCAAATCGATGTGGGACCCTATATTGGTTAAGATGTTGTTGGTTCATTTGATTTTCCTTCTCCAAGAGGTCATGGACCTATTGTTGGATATGTTGAATCCATTCCATAAATCATGCTTATTTTTCTACTTCATTCTATCCATGAGGTTAGTACCCCCTACATTGTATATTGAGAGCTACATCAATGGGTTCCAAGGGTTGGAACCTGAAACATACATGAAATTTGTTGTGTTTAATAGAGATATGCAAATCTTGATTATTCTCATGCCTGATGGAGGGGAAGGTCTCATCCTATATACATGGATGCTTGGAATTATACATTTAAATATGTATAATTAGTTTATTCATAACTTTTGTCTATCCATTAGTGTGAGAATGGAAGTTGTTGATATTGTGAGCTTTATGCCCATCGTGCTCCATAGGATGGACCAAAAAATACTCAAAAACTTGATATCCCTATTAGAGACAATAGACTTTGACAAGCCAAAGGTGATTCATACATGAACAAAATAAAGCTTGGTAGTCTTCTTAGTTGAAATGGATTTCTTACAAGGAATCAAGATAACTATTTTTAAAAATATATCAACTACTATAAAAATACAATCAATACCATGCTTAGATGTGGGAAAACCTAAGTGGAAATCCATAGAGATAGATTTCTAAGGCTTGGATGACACTAGCAATGGTGTACCCAATACCTACTTCTTGTTGGTTGGTTTTACAATAGTGTAGGGGGTACACGATTTTATGTACCCCTTGACATCATTCCTCATTTTGGGCCAATAAAATACTTGTGAAGAACTATCAACACTTTTTCCATCCCAAAGTGACTTGCTACTTTGCTAAATTGCTCTTTTAAAATCATCTTTATGTGGATTAAGCTAGTACAAAAATATATCCCATGTGATAGATGAGGTTATCTTATAAATAAAAATAAAACAATGCTTACCCCTACGAATAGTTTGGTATATATCCACAAAATCATAATCTACTTCATTCAATATGGACTAATTGGAAGTTTCATACCCACAGGAATCAAGAATGGGTGAAGGTGATATGATTAGAGGTTAGTTCAAACAATCTATTGCTAAGTTTATAATTTATTTCTTATAGTTGGTGATCACATGGGATTGCTACAATTATGTGGCCTATTTTGATGTCTTTCATGTTAGAATTCACAATATGTTTTAGAATCAAACAAAAGCAATTCATCCACTCAAATCTTATAGAAGAAGTATAAAAAAATAAAAGGAAAAGAGACCGAAATTTATAGGAACCTATAGGCATATGTTGCCATGTTAAACATGTTATCATATCTTATTTTCTCGGTCAAAACAATTATGTCTTGTGAGGAGCAATATAATAGGGCCACAATTGATAGAATGGGGTTTGGCTTGATAGGGGGCCTCTATGAGTTTTTACAAGTTTGACTCCTTATTAAGATATGATCTTTGTGGTGCACTTGGACTCAAAAGGAGAAAATGGATGTGAGATATAAAAATTAAACAACTCAATAAAAGAAAAAAGGGTGGTGATACACCAAAAGATCTTCTAAGATCCTTCTGCATAACATGCCTAAATACTATGTGCTAATGGTGAACTCTTCCTCTCCCCAACATAATTAATCACAAATGAGGGTGATAAATGTAGGCATACATAAAGAGGTAAGTCCAGAGGAATACATATATGGATAATCCAAAAATTGACATAGGCCCATCACACATACATACATCAATAAAACTCAAAGCAGGTAAAGACTGCAAGCACACACACACACACACATATAGAAATGGGTTTGTAGGAAGTCATAAATGACTAATCCAAAAATTGATGTAGGCCTCCATATATATATATAAATATATATGTGTGTGTATGTGTGCAAATAGTGCAATTACAAATATTATGTCAAGAGCAGGGGTTTGATTTACCCATAAGTCACCCAAAATCAACTGCTATATAAAATGAAATGAAGGGAAGCCTACAAAAGGATACAATTACAAAATCATAGATCCTTTTAATAGTCTATGCTATTACTATTTATAGATTACAATAGGGAAGACTTCCCTTCAAAATTATTTATGGGTGGACCTAACAATTCGAGCTACCTTTTCTAGGGATCCTAAACATTAAATGAGGTACCCTTAAGTCAAAATAGATGTTAGATATGGGACTGCAAGCACCATGCTTCTCTAAATTGAATGTTTGATCCATTTAGTTCAAATGCCATTTGGTAGGTGGTCTTTGTCCTTTAAGGAAAGAACACATTAACTTAGCATACATGCTTCTACCATAGTTCCACATGCTTTGACTTAACTAAGACACTAGTGGTAGCTCAAAATTTTGGCATGCTTCTTGGTCCTTTTAAAACCTAAAGTCTACCCATAGGTTGGTCAAGAATTTTGTTGTTGGCACTTGATCAAGAATCACAAAACCTTTGATATCGAAGTTGCTTTAACAAGAAAGACTCAATTTTTTTTGCTTCATTGTCATATCTATCAAGACTTTTCTTTCCATCACATAATGAGTTTCGTGTAACCTTTGACAGTAAAAACTCATATTGTTACATCTTGGAAAAAAGGATTTCTCCTTGCCTGATAGTTATATAAAGTTTTAACTGCCTGTGGTTGGGACTTTGCCTTAAGCACAAGTAAGTAGTGCAAAGTCACTATAGTTTTGGTGGTTCACAGGTGCCTTCTACCATGTTGGAAGGAGAGCTCAAAATTTCCTTTATCCTTGGTATTCGAATCACTAACCTGTAAAACAACACAACAAAGAAAACAAAATAGTGACAAACCTTTCAAAATAATAATCTCCCCTTGAGTTCATTAGGTTTTGATAGTGCCCTTGCTTGATAGGAATTGTGTCTAACTTCCCTACTCTGCCCTTGCTTGATAGGAATTGTGTCTAACTTCCCTACTCAGGTTGCTATGGTATTAGAATCCAAGATGCTTAATGGTACTTTTTAAAGTGAATTCCATTTATAGGTATGGGGAGGGTATCTCCTTCTAGGGTTTCTAGTTCAAATGAATTGCCCTCCTTACAATTGGCCACAATGTATAGTCCAATATAGAATGTATCAAATTTAGTATGGTTTTTAGGCTTACTTTTGTGTTCATCCCATCTAAGGACCATATCACCAATCTCAAAATATTATAGGGTAGCTTTTTTATCAAAGCATTTCTTAACTATTTCTTAATGCCTCAACAATTGTTCTTCAACCCCTCTTCTTTGTTCCTCAAGCTTCATAAATTCCCCCAATATTATTGTCATTGGATCATTTTCTTGTAACTCTAGCTAATGTAACAATTGAAGCACCAAAAGTTCTATGGATATGGGTAACTTAACCTCTTTATCATAGACCAAGTGATGCAGGAGCATCCAGCAGCACCTGATGCAGAAGCATCCAGTGGCTGGAGGGCCACTTCTGAAAAGTGGCCTAAGGAGGAAAAACGTCGCGATTTCGCGACGTGTCATGAAATTGCGATAGAAAAAGGCAAAGAGGGCGAGGAGGAAAACCTATCGCGATTTTGCGACAGAAAAAATGTCGCGATATCGCGACACGACGAGGAGAGAGAGAAGGTGCGAGCCGAAAATGTCGCGATTTCACGACATGTCACAAAATCGTGACAAGAAGTGGGCGAGGGGAGAAAGCAGTTGGGAATGTCACGATTTCACGACATGTCACGAAATCATGACAAAAGTGCAGCCGAGAGAAGACAGTTGGAAAGAGTCACGATTTCGCGACGTGTCACGAAATCGCGACAACAGTGCAAACGCAGAGAAGGCATTGGGGAAATGTCACGATTTCGTGACATGTCACAAAATCGTGACTATCACAAAATCATGACAAAGGCGCAGCCAGAAGGGGGAACAATCGAGAATGTCACGATTTCACGACATGTCGCGAAATCGTGACAGTCGCGAAATCTCGACCAAAAACAGCGAAGAGGAGGAGCCGTCAAGAATGTCACGAAATCGTGACCATCAGCAGGAGAAAGGAAGATGCCGAAGGAATTGTCGCGATTTCGTGACATGTCACGAAATCGCGACCGGAGCCGAGAAGTGGAGGCGAGGAAGGAAACCGTCGCGATATCGCGACCCGAAGGCAAGGAAGGCAGAGAGGAAGAGAAAACGTCGCGATATCACATGTCGCGATATCGTGACCAAAAGGGAGGAGGAGCGCAGGGAGGTCAAAATGTCGCGATATCGCGACACCTGCTATAGTGCAGCTGGAGGAAGAAGACGACAGAGGTCAGGCGGCGGTTGCAGAACGAGGATGACACGTGGCACCCAGGGTGCAGTAAAAGCGGGCGATTACCCAAAAGCATAGGAAACGAAGAGGATGGGTCATGCAGAATAATCTGACAGGGAGCAACGGTCAGAGTGATCTGACAGGAAGCGGCGATGACAGGGGCCATGCGGAGTGGAGCCATAAATCGGGTTGGTGCTCCGATTTTTGTGGCAGATGTTTCAGAGGGTCGGGGCCTCTATAAAAACCTAGTTTCTATAATAGACTAGGGGTGGTGGATTTAGGAAGATCGCACGCAGAGTGTGAGTAAGAAAACCAAGCCGAGCACTGGTTATTGTAAAGCCTACAGGCTGTTACTGCAAAGATTTCCAGATTAATGAATGAGAATTTAGAGTCTGAGAGTGTGTGGTTTTCCCGTCCGCCATCAAGTGGTATCAGAGCTAGAAGTTCCTGAGTGCGCAACAGATTCGTCGAACGTGAGGCAGTTTGCGCAAGGATCTGTGGTAGGGTTCTGAGAGAAAAGAGCGAGTTAGGGTTTTGAGTGCACAGTAGATTCATCGAACGTGAAGCAGTTGCGCCAGGATCTGTGGTAGGGTTCTGAGAGAGAAGAGAGAGTTTAGGATCTGTGGGAGATATGATGACAATGAAAGACTTCAAAGCTTTGCAGAGGCAATTGAAAGCCCTGCAAGAGGAGTGGCTCAAAATAAAATTACGAAAGCAAGAGGAGCAGCGCAGAAGGCATGAGGAGAAACAAAAAAGGAGAAAATATGGAGTTCATCAGAAGTTAAAGCCGTTGAAGGCTGCAGACGAGGAGGATCACAGCCGTGCCAGAATCTGTCCGATAGAAGACAAAAATTTATCTGGCTAAGAGACGAAGTTGAAGCAGGCTACAGACGAGGAAGTGTGCAGCAGTGGTAGAATCTGTTTGGAGGAAGGCAAAAGTTGTTTGGGCCAGTAGAAGGGGTTGGAACAGGCTGTAGAGGTAGATGAATTTCTGGAGGTGCTACAGAAGGCAGTAACCAAACAGTGCAGAAGTGAAGATCACTTCTCTACCAACCTCGGGTGTTTGATGTAGGAGCATCCAGCAGCACCTGATGCAGAAGCATCTAGTGGTAGGAGGGCCACTTCTGAAAAGTGGCCTAAGGAGGAAAAACGTCACGATTTCGCAACGTGTCGTGAAATCATGACAAAAAAAGGCAAAGAGGGCGAGGAGAAAAAGTGTCGCGATATCGCGACATGACGAGGAGAGAGAGAAGGTGCGAGCCGAAAATGTCGTGATTTCGTGACATGTCGCAAAATCATGACAAGAAGCGGACGAGGGGAGAAAGCAGTTGGGAATGTCGCGATTTCGTGACATGTCGTGAAATCATGACAAAAGTGCAGCCGGGAGAAGACAGTTGGAAAGAGTCACGATTTTGCGACGTGTCGTGAAATCACGACCGTCATGAAATCATGACTGTCGTGAAATCGCGACAATAGTGCAAACGCAGAGAAGACAGTTGGGGAATGTCATGATTTCGTGACATGTCATGAAATTGCAACTGTCATGAAATTGTGACTGTCGTGAAATCACGACAAAGGCGTAGCCAGAAGGGGGAACAATCGAGAATGTCACGATTTCGTGACATGTCACGCAATTGCGACAGTCACGAAATCGTGACCAGGAACAACGAAGAGGAGGAGCCATCGAGAATGTCATGAAATTGTGACCACCAGTAGGAGAAAGGAAGATGTCGAAGGAATTGTCACGATTTCGCGACATGTCACGAAATCGCGATCGGAGCCGAGAAGCGGAGGCGAGGAAGGAAACCGTCGTGATATCGCGACCCGAAGGCAAGGAAGGCAGAGAGGAAGAGAAAACGTTGCGATATCATGACATGTCATGATATCACGACCAAAATGGAGGAGGAGCACAGGGAGGTCAAAATGTCATGATATCGCGACACCTGCTATAGTGCAGCTGGAGGTAGAAGACGACAGAGGTCAGGCGATGGTTGCAGAACGAGGATGACACGTGGCACCCAGGGTGTAGTAAAAGCGGGCGATTACCCAGAAGCACGAGAAATGAAGAGGATGGGTCACGCAGAATAATCTAACAGGGAGCGGCGGTCAGAGTGATCTGACAGGAAGCGACGATGATAGGGGCCGTGCAGAGTGGAGCCATAAATCGGGTTGGTGCTCGATTTTCATGGCAGATGTTTCAGAGGGTCGGGGCCTCTATAAAAACCTAGTTTTTGTAATAGACTAGGGGTGGTGGATTTAGGAAGATCGCACGCAGAGTGTGAGTAAGAAAACCAAGCCGAGCGCTGGTTATTGTAAAGCCTGCGGGCTGTTACTGTAGAGATTTCTAGATTAATGAATGAGAATTTGGAGTCTGAGAGTGTGTGATTTTCCCGTCCGCCATCACCAAGGAAAATCCTAGTGGCTTTTATGGAATGATATAGTCTACCCAAAGAGCTCTTTTATATGAAGATGCCACTATCGTTGATTTTTGATCTGATCCTTTTTAGAATTTTAATAATTTTTTGTTTGTTGACTCATCCAAACCATTACCTTAGGGATAATAATTTGATGAAGCTTTCAAATATATACCATGTTGGAATATAAATTAAGTAATTTTTGAACCCGTAAATTCCTTGGCATTGTTTGTTATTATTGTATTTGGGACACCAAATATGCTTATGATATCTTCTAAAAGTTCTAAGATCACATTGTCTATATCTTCTTTGAGCGAGACTACTTTGACATATTTGTTAAAGTAATTTATAACTGCTAGGATCCATTTATACCCTTCACTGGATGGTGGATTAAACATTCCAATAAAATATAGTCTCCATTATGCAAAAGGTCCCACTATTGCTATGGATCTTAAAGTCATAAGGGTATTCCTTTTCCTTCCCATGAATAATTTATATTTTTTACAATTTTTAACCCATTGGTGAGCATCTGTGAACATGTTGGTCCAGTAATATCTAACCTCCATGATTTTTAGTCGTTGTTTAAGTTGAGAAGTGTCCCCCAACTAATCCTTGATGGATTTCTTCTAATATGGATTGTGCTTGCTACCCTATTACACATCTAAGAAGTACCCCATCAAAACTCCTTCTAAATAGGATCCTATAAATTATTGTGTAATGAACATTTTATAGGTAAAAATCTCGTCTTTGAACTCTGTCCAAAGTAATAGGGTATTCCCTTGCTTACATGTACTAAATTCTTTGTTCTATCCAATCCATTTCTTATTTCTCCTTGTTTATCAAGCATTCTTCTGATGTTATTTCCTCGTTGTCCTTTCTTGAATTACCTCTCCTTTTGACTACATCTTCAACCATCTACTAACAAACTACTCTACCTTTGACCAGTTTAGTGGGCTTGATTTCAATATCATAATCCAAAATCCTAGTAATCCATTGGGCTCTCTTTTTGCTCATTTCTTCACCCATTATGTATTCTCTCACACTAGAATGTATGACATAAGAAACAATTTTGTTGTTAGAAATCATTTGTTTAAAATTCTTTAATCCTCTTACTAGAGAATATACCTATTTTTCATTTTTCTTCATATTCCTTCAAGGTCCTACTGAAAAATATCATTGGACACTCTTGTTGGTTTCCATCCTTCTATGTCATTAAGGCTGTTATATTGAGTTCCCTTCCATATGCTTAATTGATAAAATATTTATTGAAATATGGATTGACAAGCACTAGAGCATCTACAATAGCTTCTTTTATTTTTTCAATGCCTAGTTTCCTTCCTCTATCCATAAAAAGTGTCGGTTCTTCTTTAACATAAGTGTCATGGGTCTGAATATCGTTGCAAAATATGGGATAATCTTTTTGATAAAATGAATTTTTTCAAAAAAAATTGTAGTCCCTTTTTGTGCCTTGTTGGTGTAAGGTTCATAATGGCTTCCACCCTGTCAAGGTCTATAACAATACCATCTTTAGATACAACATGCCCTAGTAACTTTCCCTGTGGTACACAAAAGATATATTTTTTGGGTTGAGGTATATTCCAAATTCTTGGTATCATTGAAATATTTTTTTGGATGTTCTAAGTGATCCTCCTTTTTTTTAGAATACTATGAGAACATCCAGGTATATTTGTATCATTTTGTTTCCAATATCATGGAAAGCTATATCAATGGCCCTTTGAAATGTTTTCCTTGTATTGGATAATCCAAAAGGCATCCACTGATATGTGAAGGTTTCCCATTTTATGATGAATACCATTTTATGTTGATCTTCATATTTTACCCATACCTAATTAAAACCAGATAAACCATCTAACAAAACAAATCTTTCAAATCCGGATATTGTCTGAAGAATTTATTCCATGGATGGCAAGGGGTAATGATATTTTAGAGAGAATTTGTTTAGATCCCTAAAGTCCACATAGTCTTATTTCACCATTATTATTTTTATAGGCACTAAATTGGAGACCCACATGGTGTGCTTAATTGGGTATACGATTTTTTATTCAATCAATTTATCCAACATCTTTTGAATGAGAGGCTCAATTTTTGGATTGATTGGTCTCTATTTTTATTTGATTATTTTGGCCTCTGGGTATAATTCATTTGTATGATGGATAACATTCTTATCATATCCCTTCGGGTCTTTGTAGATCCACACAATTACATCTTTGTATTTTTAGCACAGTTTGATAAGTAAGCCCTTTTCCTCCCTTGTGGTTATTTTCCCTCTTTTTAATGTTTAAACGAGGATACCTCTATTTCCTAATAATCTTCATTTTTTGCAGTAAACCCTTTCTTTCCTTTGAATATGTTATTAAGGATGAATAGGGATTTGAGGGTAATCAGGCCTTTTGCAATTTTGTTTGAACTCGGTTGAATAATTTGATCTTCATATACCTCTTCTATTTTTGGGAAGATTTCTTCAGCTCACTCATTTGCCTCTTGTAGGAATTGAATAATCTACTCATCACTTTCAAATACTTGCCAATTTTATTCATTATTAGGTATTGTTGGTCTTATTAATATTTTTACCAATTTATGGTATCTCCATATATCATTCATTGGGTTAAATTGTGAACCAACGACCACCATCCTATTTGCATCTATGTTTTATTTTCTTGGAATCATGTTTATGTTTTTTTTTAATAAGCTATGTGTGGCTTATATTGGGGGCCACTCCCATTACAAAAATAAAACATTATATTGCTCTCATTATATTTCTAGCAATTTAATTAAAGCATACCCATATTTGCATTTCTATAAAAAATATTCTTCATTTGCATTTCTATCAAAGATATTCTCCATCTTCCTCAAACTACTAAATTTCCATAATTAACTTGTCTTTTTTTTTACATGACATAACTCTAACAAATAGAAGGAAAATGAACATAACAGTCATCCATCAAAGAGGAAATTGGTTTGATTATTTTTCTTCTATAGTAGATATTCTTCCTCCTTTAGAGTGGCAAGATCCGAGAAAACATTTTTGCACTTCAAGCTCCTGAGGTAATATCTAGTTGTAACACATTTGTTGGATCTTCATTTTTAGAAAACTGATTGTCATTGATTGTTTCATAATTAGCTTCAATAATACCATGTGAGGTGCTAATATTTTCCATGGAACTGTCTAGATGGTCTTTAGTAACCATTTGGCTTTTATCAATGATCTGATTCAAATTCTCCTTTTGGGGTTGAGTCTTCTACTACTCACATGATTCCTGTTGGACAATTGCCACATCTGGAGGATGAGCTTCTTTCTTTTGAATTGGTATATTTGAAGGTTTTGAATCATTCGTATGTAGGGCCTTCTCCTCCACCAAGGAGGAATCAGATCATGATTGAATGACTAGGCATCTCTTCTTTAGGTGGCCATATTGCTAACAACCATAACATCTTAGGGAGAAGTTTTTATATTTAATATTTTGGATCCATTCCCCTTTGCTTGAGGATATAGTAGTGGGTTGAGACCCAAGAACTAAAAAATCCATCCAAACAACCAATCTTTCTTTACTCATGTTAATTTTACTGGACAAATTTTTCTTTGATTGGGCATCCATATACTAGAGTGCACCAATTGCGTTACCAATTTTGGTGAATATCTTCTCTCCTCAAAACTCCACAAGGAGAGCATAAATATTCACCCAGATTGGAAAACCATTAACTTCTTTTGTAAAGGGGTTGAAACAAGGAGTTCAAGATCTTATATAGACACTCCTTTGTCCAAAAAACCAATTATATCTATAATCCATTACCCTATCTCTATCTACTAAATAAAAAAAGAAACATAAAATAAATTTTTGTGTAGCAGAGTTACTTAGAATTTTGTATTGGTCCACCAATATTTAATGTATCCTTTGAGCTCCTCTAGGCTTGGTATTTTGCCCTTGAGTTTGCAAATAATTGATTGAGCTTCATGATCAATCATATACAACCAAAATTCATCCTCTAAAATCATGATAGAGGGCAGAGGTTTATCAAGAAGCTCCACCCACAAACCCAAATATCCCTAAGAGATATTTCTTCTGACCAATAAGGCTTTCTCATAGATTGAAGAGGGGTCTACGAACAGCCCTCTTACTTCAAAACTTGATTGCACCTAGGTTTTACATCACTTTCATGAATATTGTAGCCAAATGTATCACTTTGTTCGATCGCTTAATTGCATCTAGGGTTTACACCCCTTTCACTCAGAAAACTAGAAGATTGCTTGGTAGACCCTGTGTTTGAATCCAAAAGGTATAACTTTCTTTCAAGCAACAAGTATTTATTGACTTCCTGCGCTTGTTGGAACACCTACTTTGGGATATTGGAGAGGCCAAACTCCTCCATGGACCGCCTATTCTCCTCCATATGCAAATTCCTCACCTTGAGCTTCTCGATGACAACAACCTTAGATGCACCCAAAAAAACCTTGGAATCATGTTTATGTTGATAGCATTAAAATATTCCATTAAATCCTAAATTATATTTCAATAAAATTTCATTAACTAGTTATTTTCTTGATATTGGGTTCTCATGTGCTTAATAATTAGTTTAATATCACAAAATTTTTGAAGTATTTTGATTTATTTTTTCTCAACCATTTGGAGTCCCAAGGCTAGGGCTTCATATTCTACTCTATTGTTGGAACAAGAAAATTATGGCTTGTATGCTTGAAAAAACTTTGACCCTTCTAGGGAAATAAGGCATACTCTTGCGCCTGCCCCTATCTTGCTTCAGGCACCATCAAAGTACAACTTCCACAACTCAATTAATTTTTTCTCCTCTTTGTATATTATTGGGATAATGGCACTTTTCTCCTGAATTATATATGTCCCTATGCATGTTTGCTTGTAATGAGATTCATTTTCCTATATATTAGCCTATTGATCAAGTGTTCTCTCTCAAGTTCATCTTCTAGATGTTGTTTTTGCTCTTCCATGGTCATTATTTTCCAAAGTGGCACAACTATGATAGTTTTCTTGAGGTATTATACTATGTTAAAGGTTTTATATAACTATTTGTATGCATCAGAACTTTAGATCCCTAAAATTTCACCTTCCCTTGATGTTGATGACTAACAATATTCTAGTATAGGTTTATTCATAACTTTAGGAACCTGTGTAGAGACTATGACATGTGCTTGCTTAGTTAACCCCACTTTTTAATTATTTCTCCACTCTCTTTAGCTATATAGGACTTTTTTTTGGGGTTTCTATTTGTTTTCTTTCAACAAACATTCTCGTCATAACTAGTTCTTCTTGAGATATTAGGATTTGCTCATAAGGGTCTCATCTATGTGTTGTTGTTAACGATTTTGAGTCTTTATTGAGATACTTATTAAAACTATTAGGCTCCTTTTGGTATTTTCTCATAGCTTGCAATAGGTCTTCTATTGCATTATTAGTTATGTGGGTAGGTGTACTAGAATTTATCGTAGAGGTGATACTAGTTGTGGGTGTGTGATTTGGCAAGTTGGATGATAATGTAAAATGGGATAGGGATATAATGACTTGGATGGTAATTTTCCTATTTGTATCAAGTCATTTATGGCTATGATGGCTAGTTTGTATACTTCTAGTAGAGAGTCTCCTCCCTTTGCTCTTATCATCATAGATATTTTAAGATTCAAAACTCTAAAATAAAATATGACTTCCACACTTGGTAGAGGGTAAATATTCTTAGGTATTGCTAAAATCTTCCATCAATTCCATGGAAGATCTCTTAATGTTTGATAATTGTTACAAGAGTAATACCATATCCACTTTTTCTTTGAATCTCTTAACCAAAGCATCAACGAGATGGTCTCAATTAGCTATTGATGTAAACTGGAGTGTGAGATACCATTCTCAGGCCCTTGAAATAAATTGTTAGTTGTATTAGAGTCATGTTTTACTTCGATATACTACAAATTATGCATAGACTTACCACATGGTTTAGATGCTCAACGAGGGTAGTTAGATCTATTCCAATGAAATAATTGAGAGACTTTAAAGAAGACTAGGGAATCTCATCCCATACTTCATGTGATGTTGGTGGTGTCAATGGACCTATATCATTCCAAGAAAGATATGTTCGAGGGGGGTGGTATAGCATCCATATTATGGCTTTCAACTCTTATAAAAAATTTGTCAGCACAAAAACCCAATCGAAGGTTCTTTGTTTGGTTATTTCTAGGTTCTTTATTTAAGTGAAGTCATCAAGTGAATGCAACCTTGTGCTTATTGAAAGTAGATAGATTGAGCCCTTCACTAGAACCCCAATATATTATCTTCAATAGTAACTGTTTCTATTGTTCATTCTAGAGCAAAGTCACAAGGTGAGTGAGAGGCATTTCAATAAGTAGGGGTAGGCTCAAACCCTCACCAAGTCTAGCCTAACATATTATCGTGATTATGGGACCAATGATATGTCACTGGGATCCCACCGTGCATGTAATTAAAATATTATCATCTTTCATTGTCTTAGTTGAAACAATCATGTCTTGTGAGGAGTGATCCAGTAAGGTTGTAGCCGAGAGCAAAGGGTTCATCTCAGTTAGGGACATTTGAGAGTTTTTACAAGGTTGACTTCTTGTTAAGATGTGATCTTTGTGGTGCACTTGGATTCAAAAGGGGAAATGAATGTGATATATAAAAAGTAAACAACTCAACAAAAAATGTGGTGATGCACCAAAAAAATTGTAAAGATCCCTCTGCATAATAAGCTTGAACACTATGTTCCAGTGGTGGACACTTCCTCTCCTCATCATAGTTAAGCATAAATGAAATTTATCAACATAAGCATTCATAAAGAGGTAGGTCCATAGGAAGCCATAGATGGATGATTCAAAAATTGATGTTGGTCCCTAACACATACATCAACATAACTCAAAGCAAATAACTACAATCACACACATACATATAGAAACAGGTATGCAAGAAGTCACAAATGACTATATGCAAATAATGCCTCCATATATATATGCAAGTAAGTTATGACATCTCTTAAATCATGTCCATTCCAGAGTCCCTACCTATCAAATTCTTTTCTATGTTATCAACTTAATAAATTTTTATTTTAGATTAAATCCTATAATTGTAAACATCCCTCTAGTCAAGGGGTGTTGATAACTCTCCTTTTTTTTTTCTTTCTATCACCATGCGTGGATCTTGAGATTATGTTCAAATTAAAAATTATTGTGTTTCTCTTTGTTTAATCACCAAACTTCAATGAATTTGTTATCTAATTTATTAATTATGATGTAATCAACTACGTGATGGGTGTTGCACCTATTATTAATTTTGATGGGTGTTGCACCTATTATTAAATTCTTTTGTTTTATTTCATTGTGCTATTACTAGCCATGATTAGTTGTAGTTGAGATTTTGGTGTTATTTCCTCCTCTTTTATGTATTGAATCAAAAAGAGTAGATTGTTGCATGGATTGCAATTATCAACTTAAATGATTGTATTTAGCCTATAGTTGTAATTTCTATGCAAGTTGCTCAATTTGACCATTGCTATGAAATGATCTTATATGCTAGTCAATATCTCTCTTTTAATACAAGTAAATCCTAAAAAAATAATTCCAAAATATCTTCTTAGTTTAAGATAATATTTATATAATGACGATTTAAACCTTTGTATGAGTGAGGTTATTTAAGTTTTTTTTATCCTATGTTAGTTGTGTAGAATGGTTTTCTATACCCTCATAGAAAATCTACTAACATTTGGTGAAAAACTCTATCATTAGTGATTTGTCGCCAAGTCTAGTTTTCACAATTGTGATGACATGATTTTTGCAACTGACATTAGGACATTGAGAATCTAATTGGTTGAACTAATGTTCCTTGATTAATTAATTGAACTTATATTATTTATTATATAATTATTTTTTAAATTTTGAATACAATAACAACCAAAACATACAAGTGATGCAGGTAAAGGACGAGCCTTCCTGTCCCCACCCCATGAATCAAACTTAAAAAATCCCCCACCCCGTGAATCAAACTTAAAACTCTTCCCTATAAATCAAACTTAAAACTCTTCTAAGAAAGTCCAAAGAGTACATCTTATGTTGAATTACTGTCTATGGGATCATTCATACAAGGGATGGACGGACTCGATTACATCTTTACATTGAATATTGAGCAATACTCCAATGAATTGGTTCTCTCCAGAGTGTAATTATTACTGGAGTTATTGGGCATCACATGGCTTCAGCCGTCCAATGGGAAAAAACAGGTAAAAACGGACAAAAGGTCCCGTGCCCACCTTGACTGACGTTACAAGCTGAGGACGACAGACAGACATTGAAAAACATACGACAACTGACAAGTGACCAAATTTCAAAAGAAAAAGGAAGGTTCCCCCCTCCAACAGTTCAACGTTCCAACAGCACGGAACCGTACGGCACCTTCAATACGGAAAGAGATCCAACACAAGTCGACGTCAGTCGTCATGTTTGCGTTCTTTAAACGGCAAGTGGGAAACGTTCCACATGCACCTGGCCGGCCTCTTTAATTCTTTCATTCCTTTTGTACCTTTCCGTACTGACTTGTACAGTTTCTTACCTTCCCTGAAACTACCTGAACCGGATCAACGAACCCACTTCCACCGCCTAAAACAGTGGCACTGTGGGAGCCTTAATGGGGCAGAATTCTATTTTTAGTGTTTCTCTTCACTTATCATTTTTATCATTTGCATCAAAGACCTTATAGTTTTTTTTTTTAAGTTTGGTGTTGGTATTTTATCTTAGTGATTTTAATTGGCATTTCATTTCCGCGGTTTTGGTTTGCATTTCATCTCGGCGACTTTGGTTCAAATCACGGGAGGAAGTCCCAGTTATGCCACCTGTTGTACTTCACATTACTTAAAAAAAATATATTAGATATTTATCGGGATAAAAATTAAGGACAAGATATAAATAAGGTTCATAGATATAAATAGTGTTCATAGATGAGATGCATGCCAAGACAACATTAGAGGCAATGTCTATAAACATTTAGATATGAAATTGTAAGAAAATAGAAGGAAAGGTATATAATTTTATTTTTTTAAATAATACAAAAGTATAACGGGTGGTATAATTGGAATCACATTTTTTTGAAAGGGGTATTCCTTTTCCCTATGATTTGAATTCAAGTCATTAAGATAAAAAACATTGAAAATGCCATTAAAATAATTACCTAAGGATTTGTATTACAATTGTTATATAAATTATTTTTGACCTAGTAAATATGAAAAACCTTCTATTCCATTTAACTTACAAATTTGATGTTTAAGATCAGCAATAAATATATGATCCTCTCTACTAAGAGGCCAAGAGGGTTCCTTTACTTTTTATTTAAAGGATTTTTTTTATGATCATGTTTACTAGAAGGGCCAAGAGGGCTTCTAAATTTGGGCTTTAGATATTGTTAAATATTTGTTTCATTTTCTGGCCAAGTGCTTGTCAATGGTTTTATTTAGCTTGATTCCTTAGAGGAGAGTCTAGCTTGATTACTTAGAGGAGAGTCGAGGTCTTGTTGACTTCATCTTTACCCAACAGGTTAGATTATAGAGGTTCCCTACACAACAACAAAAAAATTATAAAGAGATTTTTAAATTTTTTTTTATCGCAAGGGATTAAGTAAGAACAAATGCCATGCATATGGTATGGGTCAATTTGGATTACTTTTATTTTTTATCAACTCATTGCAAATATTAATATATAAATTAGTTAAGGTTATAGAAGTTGGGACAACTTAACTTTGTCATAATTTATTAAGAACCTTTATATAAAAATAAGTATAATTGAAATACCAATGTATGAATTAATGCAAATGCTCACAAAATAATAAAAGTGCCTATAATAATAATTGGATTAAAATAACAACAAACTTATATTAATCAAGTGACACAAATATTGCAGGCCTTTTCGAGGAATAAGCTTCTTAGAAGTAAAGCTTCAATACAAAATGAAAAATATATGAGATGTCTTCTGCTCCAAATCCATTTTCTTATACAAACTCTTATTTACCCTACCCTAATGCTCAAGGGTTGGACCACATGAAAGAGGGGATTCAAGCTACTAACTCCTACTTACAATAAAAGTAAAAATTACATCATAATAGTCTCATGCATACTAGACGCCTATGGTGGAAACATACACCAACACTAGACAAGTACACAATTGTATTTGGATAAGGTCCTAACATGCCTGCCTCCTTCAAGAAGCTTTGTCTTCAAAGGTTGATGTGAGGAAACTACTATTGTAGTTGATGGAGTGAATCCCATGTAGCATTTTTTAGTTGTAGTCCATGCCATTATACTAGGATATTGGTGAAAACGTGGTTGTGAAATGTGCAAGTACACTAGTGCAAAATATTTTTAGGTTCTAAGATGATTGAGCCTTTCTCATCCAACTGGAGTAGTGTGGATTGGACCTGTATACAGTTGCCAAGGATCTTCTTTAAACATGAGATGTGAATAATTGGATGTATCGTAGAAGAAGTGACAATAAAAACTTATAGGCCATGGGACCAATTTGTTGGAGCACTTTATATGGTGCATAGAATTTTGAAGATAGCTTTTATCTACTATGGAGTTTCAGCGATGACTACTTGTAGGGCTACATGCATAGGAAAACCATATCCTTGATGTTAAACTACACTTGAAATAGTGATTATCTACTTATCACATATGGTTTTGTGTTGGAACCAAATTATCTTTGATATTTTGAAGTAGTTGTGCATGTTCCGTGCGAGTGGAATCCATTGCTTGAACCTTGGAACTACCCAAAATGTATGAAAAGAGTGACAATGGTGGTTGTTTATATACCGCTTCATATGATGACATCTTGGTGGAGGAGTGATATAAAGTTATTATACCACCATAAGGCCAACGAAATCGATTTGACCCAATGAGTTGATTGCTCAAATGCAAAAGTCCCTAAGGACTTGTTGATCATTTTAGTTTGGCCATTGGTCTATAGATGGTATGTCAAGCTCATATTGTGTTGTGTATCATATAAATTGAATAATTCCTACTAGAAATGACTAGTGAATGTGGGTCACGATAAGATATAATGGAGTAGGGCGCCTTGAAAATAAAAAAATCAAGGAATATTTGGACAAGGGTGGTCTAGGGAACAAAAATAACCATATTTAGAGAGACAACCACCATCACTAGAATATTTGTTTTACCTATAAACTTTCGGATCTCTTCAATAAAATCCATAGAAATGTCTATCCAAATAGTCTATGGAATTGGAAGAGGCTAGAGTGTGCCTAGTGTGCAAAGAGTTTTGTCCTTAACGCTCTGACAAGTGTTGCATTCTACAATAAAGATATTGATATTCTTTTTCATGTTTACCTAGAAAAATGTGTTTAACATGTTCATACATTTTTATGAAGCCTAAATACCCTATGTTCAAATAATCCTACCTTTCCTATAATATGGACGAGTAGAGTGACAAATGTTGAGGAGAATAAGTTAACCTCAACATCATAGATATTGTCCATCCCATGTACATGCTGAGTGAGAGTCAAAATGAGTTTGAAGTTGCTAAATGATTGATTTCAAGGTGGGGTCTTGGGTCACTTCTCCTTGAAGTTGGTGTGTTCATTAAAAAAATAGAGTAGAGACAACACATAACATACCCTGATCCTCGTATTGGCAAGATAGTGCATCAACAACTATATTTTTCTTGCCCTTCTTATAAATGATCTCATAATCGTATCCCAACAATTTGGTAACCCATTTTATTGTTTGGGTATGGATACACACCATTTGAGAAAGTACTAAAGGTTATGGTGGTCCATTTTGATGGAAAAATATCACCCACTAAGATAAGGCATCCATTAGTTCACCACATGTACGATTGTCATCATCTCTTTCTCATAACTCAACTTTTCCAAGTTTTACCCAATAGCTCCCTATTAGTGAAGGTCAACGACTATCTTTCCTACATAAGCATTGCACCAATTCTACTTCTTGAGGTATCACTATCAATTACAAATGACCTGGAAAAATTAGACATAGCAAGGATGGGAGTAGAGAGCATTGCTTGCTTGAGTAGAAAAAATGTAAGTTTAGTGGAATTAACCATAACAATAAGTTCTTTTATAACATAACAGTCAAAGGAGATGTAATCTTCCAATAATCACAATTTATTTTCTGGTAATAGTTAGTGAGGCATAGGAAGTTGTGAAGACTTTTAAGAGTCTATGGTTTGGGCTATTCTTATATGGCTATAATTTTTTTAGGGTCCACCTTGACCCCTTCTCTAAAAACTATATGGCCTATGTATTCCACTTCCTACATCCCAAAAGAACATTTAGATCATCTGGCATAAAGTTTATTATCAACCAAAAGTTGTATATTTTGGTCTAAATGTTGCAAATATTATGCCCATGTATGAAAGTAAACCTGAACATCATTGAAAAAGACCAAAATAAATTTACACAAAATTGGTCAAAATATTGTATTCATGAGACTCTAAAATGTTGATGGTGCATTGCTAAGACCAAATATCATGATAGGGAATTTATACTAGCCTTGATGAGTGTGGAATATTATCTTTGGAATATATTCTTCTTGTAATCAGATATGATGATAACCTAAGCGAAGATTCAAATTTGAGAAGAGAGCACCATGGAGTCCATCCAATAACTCATCAATGATAGGAATGAAAAATTTATGCTTGATGGTAATTTTATCGAGTTCATAGAGATCCACACGTAACTGCCAAGACTTGTCTTTCTTACAAACCAAATGTAATAGGTAAGAATATGGGATAACATTTGATCAAATGACCCCTATTTCTAATAACTCCTATAACATCTTAATTTTAATCTTTTGCATATACAAGTATTGGTAGATACAAATTTTCAATGGTAAGCTTTATAGAGCAAGCTTGATGGCATGATCATAGGAGCATCATAGTGGTAACCCTTGTGGTTATGCAAATACAATAACATGTTTATCTATAATTTCAAATAACTCAGTCAAATGAATAGTATCATCAATATTTAGGGCTTGTAGTGTAAATAATTGTTCCACTATCTCTTGAGATGATTTCTTAAAAAAAAAATCTATGTGATGTGTGTTGATAAGTTGGGTAGGACCTGTGATCATGCTTTAGAGAGTGTATTGATTTTTATGTTCTATGAATTGCATCCATAGCTCAAAAAAAATTCTTATTGTTGGGACTAGGGTGTGAATCCATTGAGTTTCCAACACATATTGTAAGCCCCCAAAGGAAGGGAAAATATGTTTTCTCTAAGGTTGTAGTCTCCTATTGCCACCTTTACATTTTTGCATTTTATCTTGCATAGTAGAGTACCTCCATTGGAAACCATGACTTTAAATGAATTGCAAGAATAAATGTAATAGGATTCTTGTTTAGCTACCTGAGGATTAATAAAATTATGGGTACTACCATAATCAATAAGGATGAAAAGTCACTAGTCCTTGAAATACCCTACCATATTAATGATCTAGGGAGTAGGAATATTGGTTAATGCATCTACTAAAATTTCATTTGGTGGGTCCTCTGTCAATTCAAAATTTTTTGGTTGATCTACCTCTATTTGTATTCCTCTTCATCATGTGGTTCTCTAGTAGAAGATTCACCCACATCCTATTGGAATATATTACATTATTTGGTACATGATAATGTACCACCTTAGGTACATATTTAGATTAGGAAAGAGAGTCCTAGATTAGAGTTTGAGTATTTACTTTATGCAATGTAATAAATGCACAAGTGTACAAAGTATTTTGGTATTGTAAATGTGCATAATAGTCCATGTTTACATGAGTCCATAGAATAGAAATTTAAAAGTATCTAGAAGAGTGAAGGCCAAGAGTGCTTCATATGAAGAGTCACATTCCATTATATATGTGTCTATTGAGAGAGATAAAGATATAGTGAGTGACATATGCAATTGTAATGGAGAGGATGGAAGTATGGTGTATTTGATATCTTTATTCAATTGAGATCCAATTTTCTTGAACATTTGTTAATGCCATTTATATGAGTTATTTTTGAAGTTGTTCATGAGTTTTATATGCTTATAAGTTTACCATTATCATATATTTCATATTGCAACTTTATTTTAGATCTTGTGGTTATTTTATCTTTAGTATTTAGCTTCAAAAGCTAACAATGGTATCAAACTGCAATAAGGTTTTGTCTTGCACGAGATTCTAAGTTGCAAAGGATATTTTAATTGGTTAAGGAGAAACCAATGAAGTTGAAGAAATTAACTTTGGAAAAGAAAACTAGAGAAGATAGTATTTCTCTTTGTGTTGAAAAACTAGTGAAGGTTGAAGATTTACCTGTAGACATGGAAAATTGACCCACTAGAGTGAGTCATTTCCTTGGTCTCTCGGAGAGACCCTCCAACTTTCCCAAAGAAAGTTTGGGCCTCTCCCCCCTCTTTCCCCTTTTTTCCTTACTCCAGTAAAATCACGATCGGCCCTTACGGGGCATGATTTTGCCTAGTTAGGGTTTTCTCTTAGAAAACCCTAGCATTTTGCCTAACCTTATTTACTGTTGGAATTTTTTTGGCTTTCCACCCATTCTTGTTTCAAATCTCTTATAAATAGAGGGTTTGAAGCTTTATTTTCCCCTCGATCAATGAACTAGCTCTCTTGATATCCAAATTTCTAATCATGAATTCTAAGTGAAGTAATCTAGCAAGTTGTCTACAATTGTTTATGCAAATACTAACAAAATTCTATTTGAAGCTTTTGAATTTTGTGGATATTTCTTCTACTGCATTTGATTGTGTGTTGCTGCCCTTGGTGGATGAGTGTTGAAGCCCTTAGAAGGAGTCTACTATATTGGAGGTCTTCATCTTTTTTATTACTTTTTTGCTACCATCGGGTTGCTTTTGCTTTCTTGCATTTTACATATTACTAAATTCACATTTATTGATAGTTTATTTGCATTGTTATGTTGTATTTATCTTCTATTACAAAATCGTACCCCATAATTATATGGTGCGATTTAATCAGAAGTAAATTATGATTGCCTTGTACAGGGTATGATTTTATTGGGACTAAGCTCAGGGGCAAAAATTCACCTCCAAACCCTAGATTTGCATCTTATGAACATTTAGAGCATAATTACGTAAACTACATTTTGTTTATCATTCTATTCTATTGCATGGTATTTTGCTTGTTCATCTTTCAAAAAGGTCAACTTTTGCTTCTACATTCTAAAGGTCGGCTAAAAGGGCCTAGGGGTCTTGACTATTGTGCCTCAAAGTACAATCATACAATGACCTAAGCAGACCCCCTAATGCTGATCATATTTTTTGAGGGTTTTGTTGAATAATTTTGTAGGATAGAAGCTGCAGGACATTGCTGGATGCAACCACCGAATTAGATATGTGCTCTAATAGATATTTAGGTTGTTTTTTGGTTTCTTTTGTTCATTTTTTTTCAAAATAAGGATCACATGTGAGGAAAAGTATTTTATTAAATTCTAGGTATTTGAAAGAATAAAAGCATATAGTGTGCATTTTTAGGGTTTTAAACTTGTTTGTGCATTTCTCTTGGCCCCTTTCTCAAAAGGATTTTGTTTTGCAATCCTAGGGTTAGTGATAATTCAAGCAGAGAATCATTATAGGGTTAGCTCTTGTCTTCTTGCATCTTATATATTGCATTGTTCTTTTCCCTTTTATAGTTTAGTTTTAGAAATGCCAAACATAGGTGCATGCTTAATTGACACATTCAAACACATTCCACCCCAAACTTGGAGTGAGTTCTAAAAACATTCCCAATGAACCATTCCCCTGGTTTCCAACCTAAGTGTAGAGTTATAGCATACCCTCGCAGTCACCTCAAGGCTTCCCCACATATATTGCCTTGAGAATTTTATGCGGTAGGGTAGTTTTTCCCCTCTACATATTTGGTGAACTCGACATGAACGCGCATTTTAGTGGTCAAATTAGGAAGCCTCTTCCTTGTGTGCTTTTCTTTTGAAAATATTTTAACAAATACCACTAATTTGTTTATTTATAGTTAGAATAACATCAATATATATTAAAAATATTCTTGTGTGTCTTTCGTTAGTCTTCTATTCTATCATTTTGCTTCTTATAATGGCTCAATTCCTTAGAAGTCAGTGAGAGTAGCTAGAGTCTAATCATGTTCCCCAAGAATATGATACTATTGATAGAGGGAACCCTAAACTTGATGCATAAGAGAAATAAAATGAGGAAACTAAAACAAACTATGATCCCCTTGAAGGGTCCAATGGGCGCTACTTCTTTAAATCATTTGATCATATGCATAGCTTAATGAAACACTATAAGGAAGACTTTCTTCTAGCTACGAGGTAGGAAGCTCAGCTCAAAAGAGGTGAGACTCCTCCTCCTCCAACAATCTCTCCTAGACTTGTTCATACTAACTCTTTATTTGAATCCTTGAATTATGGTAATCTTATCCATCAACCAACTTGTGCTACTACTGTAACCACCAATGTTGGAAGAAATTTACAAGTCCCTCCAACTAGTAGTGTTAATCAAGATTGTTTTAATTTCCTCCTCGATCTACTAATATCAACAATCTTGCTTCTATTCTAACAATTGTTAGTTATCCTCTCCAACAAGATACCACATATTACAACATTATAAATACCTTCGACATGGGCCAAGTACTCATTCAACAACCTACCTATCCCTTAGGGAATCTAGGGGCATTGCACAACAATAATCTAGAGGTGCAAATTTTAAATAATATGGTGAAAAAATTGGTTTAAAGAGTAGATATGATTCAACCCCCTGATTTCACCTATAACTATAGAGAAATGTGTAATCAGTCCTTAGACCCTTTAGTTGCTGATAAATCTTATCCTAAGCATTTTTCCATATCGGTTTTACCTATATATAAGGGAATGAAATATCCAGTTGAGCATTTAATAATGTTTAGAATAACTTGAAATTTATGACATGTTGTTACTAAAGACGTTCCCTAAGAGCCTTGGTGGCATGGAATTAGAGTGGTATTATCGGTTGCCCAACCACTCTTTAAAGAATTTTGAAGAAACAACTAAATTATTTGTGCAATAGTTTGGTGCTTATGTTTAAAAGAATGTAACCATGAAAGATGTTTATAATTTGAAGCAAGGTAAAGAGGAAATATTTCATAATCCTTGTCTCGTTGGAGGATTCTAGTTGGATTCTTGAGATATACTTTAACTCCTCGAGACATGCTTGAGATATTTATTGGAAACTTGTAAGAGCAATTGTATTATGCATTGGAAACTACAACTATCACATCTTTTGACCAAGTAATTTACTTAGCTAGAAAGGTAGAGCAAGCTCTTATCAGAAGAGGACAACTTAAAATGAAAGAGGATAAGACCACTAAGAATCAATATAAGAATAAGAAATGGTTGGTGATGGGGTAATAGAGAGTAGGCATATTAATAGTATTATGAAAAACCTACAAAATATGGTGCTTAGCCAACCCCCAAAACCCCCATGAAAGAATTTCACAAAGCTCAACACACCTATGAATGTGGTCCTACAATAACTTTTGGAAGCTAACATGATTGATTTACCTCCCATAAAGCAACTAGATACCACAGGTGATTGGTATAAATCTGGAAAAAACTATGAGTATCATAGAGTGGAGGAACATTGGATAAATTCTTGTAAGAGGTTGAAACATGTGGTTCATGACCTGATTGACGAAGGTCACCTTTTCATAGAAGGTTCTCATCCACCCAACAACCAACCTCCTACTCAACAAGAACCCAAAAGTAATCAAGATATGGAAATCTTCCAAGATCCCCTACCTAAGTGATGAGAGGATATTTGGCATATATTTCTGTAATAGAATGTTTCATTCTTATGTTTAATTGATGATTATAATATGTTTTATGTAAGTTATTGTTGTATATTTCTGTAATTTGTCAATAAAAGGATAAATGCAGTTAATCTGATAAATGTGTTTGTTTTATGTAAAATACGTCCGAGTTATGAGTAATTATGCAGGCAAGGTGTTGAAGAATGTTCCACAGATGAACGATGCAGCTAGCGCAAGCTTTGGGATACACCTTGGATGCAAGGAGATGGACGTAAGAACAAAGGATGCAGGAAGCTTAAGGCATGGTGACAGAGCAGTAGCAGATTACTATTACAGAAGATGGTAGCTGAAGCATGTTATAGAAGATAGTAGCTGAAGCATGTTACGGAAGATAGTTACCGAAGTACGTTATAGAAGGTAGCTACTAAAATATGTTACCGAAGGATTTTTACCAGCAGTTATCGAAGGATGATTAAGTTCGTTGAATGATGTTGCATGCCACATCGTTTTCACATGGTAGCCAAGTATTTCCAGTCAGCATAATATTTGATTTGTCACGTATTCTTCACATGGAATATTGTGATTAATAAAGTCGTTATTACTTTATTCAATAAAGTTGTGTAATCCAACTATTGTTAGGTTTATTAGATTTAGATGCAAGATTGTTGAACCTTTTCCTAGAATAAAGGACATATGGTTATATTGTATATCTTGCGAAATGTCAAAGTTAGTGTTTCTTTGTTAAGTTAGCTTACGTATTGCCACTTGGACCATTCAGGAGGTTTACCAAGTCCAAGCAGGAATAGGAATTGTATTAGTTTAGATTATTTTGGTTAGTACATAGTTGTCGCATCATAAGTCCACAAACTCCACATGGCAAAATACGTGGAAGAGTTTATTCAGAATTGTACAAGTCATAATATATATTACATAGGAAGACCTTTGAAAAGGTCTAATGGAGAAATAGCTAATGTTGAATTGCCTAATGTTCTAATGTTGAAACTTTTTGAAGAATTATACCAACATGTACATTTGAATTTCCAACAATAAAAGTAGCACTTCATTCTTTGCATATGGTAACTGTGTCATTTGTATTTATTATTTAATTTCATTTATGTAATTGTAATTGTATTTCCCTGCATTCATAGAATAAAATCATGTTAGGAATAGTTATACATTTTAGTTACTGAGATAAAGTAAACTAGGGGAGAAAGACTTACACTATCTTCTAGGAGGCAAGGCCCACTCCTACAGCCAGTCCCTAAGCTCTCGCCCCTACAATAGGTTAGAAATAGTTAATTAACCTTAGAATATAAAATAAAGTAAATTGCATTTTCATAAAATATAAAGTCAGAATAGATAAATAAAACTAACTGCACGAGGATCCTCACCAATAGATCAACTCATCAGTAGGTAATTACTATTAGTTAAACTCAACAATAGTTAAACTCATCAATAGCCAATTACTATTAGAATAATTTTATTTTCATACTTGCACAATTTAATTTCTATTTATTTATTTTTTGCAAACACCTGAAACTGAAAAGAAAGTTGAACTAAGCTTAGCATTGATCCCCATGGTACAATCTATACTAGATTGCTATTCTTTAAATCTAACCTTGATTTACCCTTGGATTGATAAATTAAATGTAAGCTATTACAACCGATCATTTTGGCATCATTGCCGGGGAGAATAGCATCGTAGTGGTTAATCAGAAAAGTTGTTTGGCAGTGCAATTAGGTGAGGCTTACTTATATGCAAAAAAGGTACGTATGAGTCCTTGGGAAGCATATGAGTCAGAGTGGCATGAGATGGTCCCAACAAGTCCCTTTGTACGATGCTGCCAGGTTCATTTTTCTTGAGGAATCAATTTTACTGCTTTCTTAATTAGAATTTTATTTCCTGCAAATTTCAATTTTTGCAAATTTTATTTCCTACAAATTTCCTGCTTTGGGTAATTATTATTGCTTAGTTGACTTAGGACCTATGAGAAAAATAGGAAGTAGGTATACACTAAAAAAGACCTAAACTTGGCTTAGGACCTTGTTAGAAGTAGGAAGTAGTTACGGTTGAGTGACACAACCTTAGTGAAACCCTCCTAAACAATCAAACAAACAGTAATAGTTTAACCTTTTATTTTCAAGTAAATTTTACTTTTCCTACAATATTTCATTCTATTCCTAATATGCTAAAGTTGGTTGTATAAATATTCGTAGGAACACGAGTCACATCTAATTTTAGCAAAATATTAGGATTATTGTGAAATTTTATTTCAATTGTTCTCTACTGTATTAAGGATAGTTATAAACTCAATTGTTGTGATTTGTATCTAAACTTGATTACAGTAGAATTAAAATAGAAAATCAAAACCAAAACCCAAACAAAAACAAAACCAGAGAGAAAAAAGGAAATAAAAATAAGTTGCTAGATGGTGGAAAATAGTCTAAATCAGTCTACACTTATAGACCTTAGAGAACTATTGATAAAACAAGAAGTTAACCTTCTTTTTGGGTAAGGAAATAGAGCATCTAGTAAAGAGTGGGAAAGTCTGTATGAACGCATTGACATTATTAAAGAAAAATCAGATGAACTGAAGGAAATCAAAAGGATTGACATAGCTAAAACTCTAGGGATAAACTACCATTCATATTACCTAGATCTTAAAAGAAACTATGAACGTTGGCTTTGGGATAGAAGAGCAATAGTAAATCCAACAATTTACGCTTGGAATCAATATTTTGAAGACTCCCTCCTCATTCACAGGTTCCTTGGAGACCTAGAAAAGAAAGAAGTAGCCCTAGAATATAGCAAGAAATATCAGAGGATACCTAGAGTTATGCGCTTTAGGGAGTTATGTCAAGATCTACATTATGAGTTACAATTTGGAAATCTTGACCCCATTCCAACTCAAGATTTTCTCATTCAATTGATTCAATTGGTGGTAGACCATTTTAATTTTGAAGAAGAACACTTCATGACACCCGAACAACTTGATCCGATCAACGATATTCATAGACTATTCAAGGAATATTAGGCATGTTGCAAAAATAAGAAACTTAGAAAATTCATGAACAGACCTAGAGACTCTAAGGGAAGATTCATAAAAATTAGCAACTCAGAAGGAAACTTCCAAAGAGACTTTAGTAGGCAGCCTAGAATTTATAAGTTAGAAGAACTTGAAACAACAACATCAACCAAACAAGCTAAAATCCTAGAACAAGATCCCGACTCATACTTGTTGCCTGAACCAGAATTTGACAATCACATAGATCCTTCTTCTATATTTACTGAACCCATACCTGATCCAATTCTTGAGATCTTATATTCAGCTATGGCTGACCAACAAAGTGGGCAAGGAGAAGTAGAAGAGAACCAAAGGGGGAATGAACAAAGATAGAATAGAGATCAAAGAAGAAATGGGTAAAGGAAGACATTTGCCTTCCCAATATTACATACAGATGGGACAACAAGAGAACCTAAGTCAATCTCTATTTCTGTATTACCCACCTTCCATGGGAAACCACATGAAGATCCAGATGCTTTTCTCTTCGAATTTGAAGTAGTGTGTCAAGCTTACTTTTACACTACCGATGAACAAAAGCTAAGATTGTTTCCCTCTACTCTTAAAGATGCAACTTTAAGATGGTTCATGGGTCTAGGAGAAAATATTTGTAATCAATGGGATGGAGAACATGGATTAAAAGAGCTATTCCTTGAATGATATCAAGATTACTATAGAGTTAGGGATAAGAAAGTGGAGTTATTCTGCATGAATAAAAAAGAAGAGGAATCTTTGGAGGATTACCTTGAGAGATTTCTATTTGTTGGGTCTAGGGTAAATATAGACCTTGATGAAGAAATCTTAAAAGAACTCTTTTTAAAGGGACTAAAGGAGGATGTCCTCAAGGTTTTAAATCTCATGGCAAAAGGAGATATCCATATTATGGCATTTGAGGAGATTGTGAACCTTTGCAGAAACTATTCAAGAAACAAACCTCTAAGGAGTAACAAGTATACATCTACTGGAGGAGTGACGAGAGCAGAAATTGGAAACATGTTGGAAGGGTTAAAAACTGATTTGTTAAGTACCTTGACTACATCTCTGGATTTAATGGATAAAAATCCAAAGGGGCAAGATAGTGAAGAAATTTACTACCATAGATGTAGGAAAAAGCACAATCTGAGGGAATGTCCTCTTAACATTACCAACATTTCCAATATTGCTACTTGTAAAATTTGTGATAAAGGTCACAAAACTAAAAACTACAAATACATCTCCATTATTAAAGCTGCCATAAAGGAACCTAAAGTTGAAGAGGTAGAAGATATTTATTTTGTAGCCCAAATATGGAATGGTCCATTCAATGGACCACCAAATTGGTCAAACCCTAGTTATTCCAACTCGCAAAGGCCTAATCAATGGTCTAATGCACCAAACTAGGCAAATTGGAATTCTTATTCAAACAATCAAGACTGGAACACACCTCCATGGGCCCAATTTATGGCCAATACCTATGGAAATCCACCATGGAATCAAGGAATGCCCAATCAAAATAATTGGAATACTAGTGGCCAATATAACCAAGGAGGATCTGGTTGGTCTCAAAATCCATCACAACAACAGAACTTTCAAAATCAATTTAGGGGACAAGCCCCTCAAAATCCACCTCAAAATAGACTTCTTCCACCTCCAATTAATAATAATAATCCTCCTAAGCAACCTCCTCTTCCAGCTCAACCGGTCCCTAATCCTAACAACAACAAGAACATTCAACAAGCCTATGAAACTAGTGAGACATGTTCTATATCTGTAGTACCTTGTCAACAAATTCAATTGAGATCAGGAAAAGTGTTGGAAAACAATGTAACTCTCATAGAGCTTGAAAATCCCACTACAGATTTGTTCAAAAAGGAGGATAACAATGAAAAGGAAATGGAAAATTCACCAGAAAACATTCCAACAAAACAACAAGAAATCCAAATTCCTCAAAGGAAGGAAGTAGAGGTACCTTTTCCTCAAATACTAGCAATACCAAAAGAACCACTTAAGCCAACCTTTAACTTCCTTCAGGAATTAGAAAATGTTACTATCAAGATCCCTTTGTTACAAGCTATCAGGGATATACCCATCTATTCCAAGCTCATTAAAAACATGTGTACAAATTCAGGAAGGAAAAAGAAGAATGAAGCCCAAACTATTCAAGTCATTGGACAATTGTCTGAGATAATAATGGGAGGTAGGTTATTACCAAAGTACACAGATCCTGGAATACCTATACTCACGGTGCACATTGGTGACATAGCCTTGCAAAATATCTTGGTCGATTTAGGAGCCACTATTAATGTCATGACTAAAGAGACAACAAAATATTTAGGGTTACATAAATTGCAATCAACTTCTATTGTACTCCAACTCATAGATAGGTCTACTATTAAGCCAGAGGGAAAACTAGAAGATGTTATAGTCTCCATAAGTTCATGGGAATACCCTATAGACTTTATAGTCTTACAACCTAAGAAAAAGTTAGGGGGACATCCCTTAATTTTAGGGCACCCATGGCTTGCAACAACGGATGCTTACATCAGTTGTAGAATGGGAAATATGACTATTTTTTATGGTAAAAATACTAAAGACCTTAGCCTATTCCCTGAATCAACAATAGAAGATGAGTTTCCAAAGCAATTGTGGTATGATTTCCCTCATGATTTTGATGAAATCCAAACCTTATCAATAAATTTTCTGAGTGAACATCTTCAACAAGAGGTCGAGGGACCATTACCATTACTGTTAGGGAATCAAAGCAAGGATCAAGGTCAAGACAATGGTTGTTCATATGAATCTACCATGGCTATTAATGAAGCAAGCACAAGTCAGTCTCAACAAATGACACCATATGACTGTTACTTAAATGTTCTTGAACATGAGATAATGGGAATAGATGCAAACATAGAGAAATGCAAGCAAATAGATATCACACTAGGAAGGACCTTGAATATCAGTGATGAGCTCACAAGCATACAAGAGTCACAATTAATAGACGTGCTTAAATAATATCAATCGACATTCGCATGGAACTATGAGGATATGAAAGGGATACATCCAAATGTTTGTACCCATCATATTTTTATCCAAGAAGGATGTTATCCAGTGAGACAACCTCAAAGAAGATTGAATCCAGCTATGAAAGATGTGGTTCAGGAAGAAATCATTAAACTCTTGAAGGCAGGATTTATATATCCAATTTTTGATAGTCAATGGGTGTCACCTCTTGTGATAGTCCCTAAAAAGAATGGCAAATGGAGGATTTGCGTGGACTATAGAGAATTAAACAAGGTAACAAAAAAATATTATTTTCCCTTGCCATTCATTGATCAAGTTCTTGATACATTGGTTGGAAAGAAATATTTTTGCTTTCTAGATGGGTTTAGTGGCTATAATCAAGTTTCCATAGCTGAGGAAGATCAGGAAAAGACAACCTTCACATGTCCAGTAGGCACCTATGCTTATAAAGTCTTACCTTTCGGGTTATGCAATGCACCTGCCACTTTCCAAAGAGCTATTTTGGCTATCTTTGCTGATCTAATAAATGAGTGTGTAGAAGTCTATATGGATGACTTCACAGTCTACGGTAATACCTTTGAAGAAACCTTGTCAAGCTTACAAAAAGTTTTGATTAGATGTCAAGAGCAAAACCTCTCTTTGAGTCATGAAAAGTGTTTCATGATGATGAGAGGAGGGATTGTTCTAGGGCATTACATATCAGAAGAAGGTGTTAAAGTAGATCCTACAAAAATACAAGTTATTCAATCCCTTCAACCTCTAAAAACACAAACAGAGGTGAGAAGTTTCCTAGGACATGCAGGATACTACCATAGGTTCATTAAAGACTTCAATAAAATTGTTGCTCCCATGCTTAAGCTCTTAACTAAAGAAAGTGAATTCAATTGGACTGAAGCATGTCAAGAAGCCTTTGAAGTTATAAAATATAAATTGATTACTGCTCCAATCCTAAGAGGACCAAATTGGAAATTACCATTCCATATACATTGTGATGCTTTAGGTTACGCAATAGGAGCAGTATTGCAACAAGTTGAGAACAAAATACCTTATGCTATCTATTATGTAAGTAAAAATTTGCATGGAGCCAAGCTTAATTACACTGTTACTGAAAAATAATTTTTAGTTGTGGTCCATACCATTAATAAATTTAAACATTACATAATAGGGTATGAAGTATTCATTCACACTGATCACTCTACCATTAAATACTTAATGAACAAAGCAATAGTAGGAGGTAGAGTGGTTAGATGGCTTATTTTGCTACAAGATTTCAATGTCACGATTATAGATAAGGTAGGAAAATATAACGTCATCACAGATCACCTATCTCGTATGCAAATCTTTGATGATGACGAGTTAATTCCTGATAATTTCCTAGATGAACATTTGTTTGCTCTTTCTATTTTTACCCCTTGGTATGCTGATATTGTAAATTACTTAGTAACAAGAAAAATGCCTCAAAACTATACATCACATGAGCATAGGAAATTGATACGTCAAAGCATTCCTTACATGTGGATTCATGGAGTCTTGTTTAGAAGATGTCCTGACCAAGTAATTAGGAGATGTGTGCAAGAAGATGATGTATATGACATCATTCGGGCAGCACATGAAGAACCCTATGGAGGCCATTATGCCACCCAAATAATAATCAGTAAAATACTTCAAATTGGTTATTTTTGGCCTACCATGAATAAATATGTCCATAAATTTATTGATAGATGTGATGCTTGTCAAAGAGCTAGTAAGCCTACCCCTTCGATGGAAATACCTTTGGTTCCACAAGTAGTACTTGAACCATTCGAGAAATGGGGAATTGAATTTGTTGGACCAATAGACCCTCCAAGAGAAGGTAATAAACACATACTTGTGTGTACGGATTACGTTACTAAGTGGGCTGAAGTTAAAGCTTTACCATGAGTGCAAGCTGAACCAGTCATTGATTTCCTTTATGAAAACATTATGCAACGCTTTGGAGCACCTAGAGAGTTAGTTTCAGATCATGGAACCCAATTTATCTCCAAAGTGATTGAACATTTTGTTGATACTTATCAAATAAAACATAATAAAACCTCACCATACCACCCTCAAGCCAATGGACAAGTAGAAGTTACGAATAGAGAACTTGAAAAGATCATTACAAAAATTATAACTATTAATAGGGGTGATTGGGCTGAGAGATTAAAATAAGTTGTATGGGCATACAATACAACTTGGAAAACCACCACAGGATTATCACCTTATGAAATGGTCTATGGAAAACAAGCTATCATGCCCATAGAATTTGAGATAGAAACTCTTCGCACAATGGTACAACTTGATGTAAATTTGGATAAAGTACAAAAAGCTAGATTGGAAAAGTTAAACATTCTGGATGAAAGGAGACTAGAGGTATTACATAGGACTGAAATAACCCAACAACAATGAAATAAATGGCATGATAAACACATTGTACCATGCACATTCGAATCAGGAGATTGGGCTTTGTTGTTTGATTCTCGTTACCAAGACTTTCAAGGTAAATTGAGGACCAGATGGCTAGGACCCTATGAAATCAAAGAGATATTTAGAAATGGTACAGTCAAGCTTAAGCCTATAGATGATTCAACAAGAAAACTACTAGTAAATGGCCATAGGCTTAAACTTTATAAGAAGCCATTATCTAAGGAGGAATTCATACACCATCTTAAGCAACAAGCCGAATTGCAGTGCATTTCTGAACTACAATCAACCATTATTGAATAAAAATTTCTCTCACTTAAAAAAAATTATGCTTCCTTTGTTTCATCATGAAGTTTCTATATCTACAGTATTTCTATCTTATTCTCATCAATTTTCAGTCTCAATGTTTCAAAAATAGCCAAAAAGGTAATTCTTTAAAAAACTTGTAGGAAATGACTATTATATGTTGCATAATACTTTGTTTGCTAGATAAAATCTGGATGTTTTTCAATTACTCAAACAACATTAGTGTTTTGAGAAATTTTCATTGAAATTCAAGCAATATTTTGATGTTGTAAGTTATTCCTAGTCAATCAAACTTTTTCTTGGACTACGCACATTTGAACATATAAAAATATTGTGAGATGTGGAGAGATTGACTCATGTGTTACTATTGCCATAAGTGAACAATTTCCCTTGCTTATCCATCTATGTGCATGGTCTAGAGTACTACTAAATTGGCAAAAGGACAAGCTCACCCTTCATCCCTAAACAAAAAAAGGAGAAGAATAGTAAGGATAGGATCAAATTCCCATCAAGACTTTGATAGAGTGGTTGGGAATCCAACTCCCCAAAATTCTTACTCCTTCAAAAAAAAATCCCTTGCTCCTCATCTAATCGAGCAAGTATCCCAAAAAGTATCTTCTTGCTTCTCATAAAAATAGGCAAGAACCCCAAAAGCAATAAAAATCCCTTGCTCCCTCTCAAAATGAGCAAGTATCCCAAAGAAAAGTTAAATAAGGGTAAAAGAGCTTGAATCCCTAGAATTCTTAGTATCTTGAACACCATGGGGTACTCTCCATTAAAGTATCCTTACGCAGTAGCACTAAGTCTGGACAAGACCTATGGATGCTCACAGATAAGCTAGCTTGTTGGCATAAGTGATCTTTGTTGTTACTCAATCCTCACTCATAATGGTAAATGAATACTCACTGCACACATAATTGGTCCTTGAGGAAGCTTGAAAACATTAGGATAACTTTAACACCATAATGATTTGTGAAATGAATAGATGAAATTATTTAAAAATCACTAGGATGTTTTAAGTCTTTGAGAAATAACTCTAGAATATCCTGAGCAGGCAAAAGTCAGAAGCAAATTCCTATAGTTCATTTTCTCCTACCAAAATATGGCTTTCATCTCTCAAAATCTTGTATCTTTTTACAAAAGCCATCATAACATCTGAATATCTATTCCATTTTTTGAAAATACTCCAAGTCTTTGATAGATATCTATTTTTGTATACATTGATGACTGATATCAAGCTTTATAATCATTATCTTTCTCTCACTTGGTTACTCCTTAATGAAATTTAGGAAGCACAATCACAAAAATTATAATAAACCCCCATAAATAAAACTTATTATTATATTATCCATCAATATAAATAAAACACCCTTCATCTTGTTTTGGCTATATAGCCAAAATTATAGTTTGGGGGGGGGATAATAGAGGTATATAAAGTTCACAATACAGTTTGGGGGGAAGAAATAGGTAAAGTATTATCTCAAACTCTAGCAACTATAGTCCCGTAGATGTCTTCTATAGATGTCTTCTGTAGATGCCTTTCGTAGGTATCTTCTATAGGTATCTTCCATAGATGTCTTTCGTAGATGTCTTCTATAGGTATCTTTCATAGGTGTCTTCCATAGGTATCTTCCATAGTATCTTCTATATAACTTTTATTTTAGATATTCTTTAGATGTCTTTTGTATAGGTCTTTTGTAGAAGTCTTATGTGTCTTCCGTAAATATTATCAGTAACAATATTCTATAAACAATTTCTATAGGTATCATCAGTAACAATCTTCTATAAGCATCATCTGTAGACGTCATCCATAAACATATATCACAAAATATTCTAAGTGTCAAAATTTAAAATCGGCTAGGCAAGTGAGACACGTGGCAATTCAAGAAACGCCAAGACAAGTAATAAGGGCGCATCAACAAAGACTTTAAGGGAAACTTGGTGGTAATATTTTAAATCAATTAAGGGGGACAAGACAACAAAATAAAAAAATTAGCCCTCTTATGACATGTACACTTAACCCAGCACCACGTACCACCTCTTATGACGTGTCCATACAAACGAGTGCCATGTGCCAATTAAAATTTAAAATTCTTATTGAAAACATAGTCATTCTCAGGGTCAAAAGTAAGAATGATGATGTTTTATTGGGGCATGTGCATAAACGAGGATGTGGACCAATCCACTTGGCCACGTCAACAATAAATTGCCACATAAGATGAAACATGGCATAAGGGAATGATTAAAATATTTTTTATTCTATCCAATGGGTGACCAAAAATTATAACATGTGGTAGATAAAATCCACCTCACCATGCAAGGTGGTGGGTAGGGTTGGCACCAAGAGAAACCGACCACCCAAAGACCCATACCATGGAAAGACAAGTGGATTCTCTTCACCAATTGTAAAAGATGATGCGGATAAACAATACCAACCCTTGATTAAAATTTAAATGAAGGGTCATGATGCAAGAAAAATATGATGGGTCTAGAAGTTTTACGGGAAGGACATGATCACCAACGTGTGGCCTTCATCGATGAATAACATATCAGGACATGGATCTAAGCCATATGTCATCGATTAAAACCAAATCGATGGATGATGATTTATCAAACCAAAAGCATTTTTTGTCATTGATTTTAGGGCAAATGGTCCTCATCATCGATAGGAGTTAGACTAGTCTCCATCATTGGATAGGGTTAATCGATGATATACGACCTCTACATGCAGCCATGTAGAGTAAAACTAACCTAAATCATCTCCTTTATAGAGCCACTCGAAATCATCGATGACCCTCTATAACTCGATCCTGAGTGAAATTTCTTGGTTTTTTATGAAAATTATTGAATTCTTTCGATTAAATGATGGTGAGCTTCAGAATTTTGAATAATTGCATGGGTAGAAGGATAATTTCTTTGATGACGTAGGAAGGGTGGTGAAATAATATCAAAAATGATAGGTAAAATATTATTTACTATTACTACTATCGCAAATCATTTTTATTTCTCTATTGCACATAAATTAAGGGATATTAAAATAAAAATGTAGAAGGTGTGCAGAAGATTAGGAGGAATTAAAAATGGTTTTATCGATAATTTTTCTAGGTTTACCATTAAAACAGGTTTATGAAAGAAATTACTTCAATTTTGTTTTACATTTTTGAGAAAATAAAATACTCTACAGAATTGTAAAACAAATTTTCTTTTGTTATTGAAATATTTGTAGGGTTTTCAGTTTATAAAATATTGGAAATTTCTAAAAAAAAATTTCTACCTACCCCTTTCTACCCTAAAAACCCTAAACTCCACTATGCCTCACTCTATGTTTCAAAAACGTAGTGAACCATCCTCGGTTGAAACCCAGAATCCTAGTGATTCTGTAACCGAGTTATTCCAAAAATCCAGATGGTGGGAGGCTCTCACAAAATTTAGAGGGCATGACCAGGGGGTGGCTAAACATTTTATCCTAAATTGTGACCCTGATAGGATGACCACCCAAGTTGGAGGTATTCAATTTGATCTTAACCCTAGTTTAATTTTTGAGGTACTGGATCTACCGAAGTAGGGTTACCATACTACAAAACCCCTCTAAAAGTGTCACCCAACTAGTAGCTAAATTTGGTGAGAAATGTACTATTATCAAAGATAAGGAGGGTTGGATTAAAGGTGTGTCTACTTCTTCACTCCCCCTCTTATGGTAGGAGGTAACCATCCTGATTATTAAATTCTTTACCCTAGAAGGATGTATGTCCACCTACGCATACTTACCATATTCGTATGTTAATGAATTTGAAGTTTCCTGAAAATAGTGAATGTGTTATCAATTTACCTTACTTCTTGTTTCAATCATTAAAATCTATAGTTTTATGAGTTAAGCCTAAAAATTCCCAAGAAAAACCCAAATTGCACCTACTTGCACATCATGACCTGATTAAGTTAATAGTTTTAAAGAAAGCTCATGAAGTCAAAGTTGCTTGGAATCGGATAGTGGATGAATCTAACCTCTAGAGTACTCTGAATCCACTGAGAATGAATTTGAAGAAGATAATTCGACTGAAGAAGAACATGAGTCCGATAGTCAGGAGGAAGAACCTGATAGTCCAAAATGTAAATGCCAACCTGCTAAAAATATTAAACCAACCCAATCAAAAATTAGGCATCAAAAAAATACTATCGAAACTCATAAGAAAAAGGATACATCAGGGCATGAGTCTGATTTACCTAAACCTGAGTCGACTACCGAAATCTTGTCCCACCTTCGAGCACAAAATATTATCTTATAGATAAAAATTGATAAGTTGTGAGAGGATTTCATAGAGCATTCTAAACTGATTCAGTGAGCCCTTACCCTTCAGATAGACATGATTAAACAACTTTTAGTGGATAGGGTGATGAAACCCATTGATTCTATCAACCGACCACCACCTGTCGATGCTTCTCCAAACAAAAGTTCCACACCCGATAAAAAGTAAAAAAGTCAGTGAACTTCAGCAAAGCGGCCCATACAAATAAGCCCATTGACTTTTCTAAACTCCTTGAAGAAGAAAGTCCCCACCAGCTCATCAGCCTGATGCAGCAAAATCAACCTAAGAAATCGGTTTCTCCCACCAAGATAGGAACCGCACCAGGGAATCTTGTCTTGAATGTCGGGATGCCCCTAGAAATCAATGCAGTGATAGATAATATTGTTACATCAGTTGAGGAACTCCTGCCTTCTCAAACGTAGGATGCAGAGCAGAAGGAAGATTCTCATGAAGTTGAGCATATCAAGACTGTCATGGTTGAGACACCAGTGGGCGAACAGAAAGCCAAGGAGCAGGTACAAAAAGTAAAAAGGGAATGCAGGTTACCGTAGTCGAGACCACCATCTTCAAGGATCTCCACCCGACGAGCACAAGTCGGATGAACTGCAAAGCAAAAACTATTAAATTATTTTATTCAGACTTTTATATTGATATATTATTATTATTATTTGTAGAATGTTGATGTTTTATCTGTAATTATTTTAATCATATACGTAAATATTTTGATGTTGATGATGTTGTATATAAATGTTTTATGTTTTAAAATAGTATGCACAGATAATGTTTGATGTTTTATATGAGATTGTGGAAAATAATTTGAAGAATGTTTTTTTTTTTGTTAAGAAACCATTCTGATAATATACTTTTACAGAACTGTTCTCTGAATTTTTTTGGTAAATTAATTTTATTCAAAATAGGGCATTTGAAAGGTGCCCCAACGCCTTGTACATCAGTGAAGCAAAAAGGAACACTAAAATTTCAAGAGGATCACAACAGAGAGGCATTAAGCCTAGAACAACAAAATGAGAACATCCTCTAGGACAAAGGAACAAAAAGAGGAACTAAAAACCATAACTCTAGATCAAAACCAAACATTCTGTCCTTCAAAACAACAGATCAAAATCCAGACAAAAAGGAACAAAACCCAGAAATAAAAAAAAGCAATTGCAGCAAAGGTACAATAAGCACGCTCAGAGAGGAGCATCAGTTTGCATTGGATAAATAGCAACGGTGTCTAGAGCAGTGTCTTTCACAGCATCCTTCGGGTTGTCCTTCAGAGCATCAATACAAGCTTCCTTGGAAATTTCAACCACATCATCATCTTTGGCACCCCCTTTGACATCAGAAGGCATTTCAGCAACAGATAGTTTAGGAGTATCATCAAAGGTATCACAAAAGAACAGAAGGCTAAGAGCCTGGCGCTATTTTTTGAGACTCACAATAGCCTTGCCAATGGTTGTGTGGGCAGTCTCCAGGTGATCAATAGTTGCAGAAGTAGCTTGAACGACCAATTTGTGAAGGTATTTTTCAACAAGGTCAGGCAAGTTGGAGTGGTCCTTTGGAAATTTGACAGAAGTAGAAGGAGGGGTTTCAGTTAATTTTTTGTTCTTGAGCCTCTGGGAACATCTGACAGGAGTGGTTTCAAATTTAGCCTTTTTCCTAATGTTGAATTCAAGATGGGGTTTATCATTCTTGTTCTTCCTATTAGATTTTGAAATTTTGGAACTGGGCGAAGAGGAAGAGTTTTCCTCCTCAGACTCAGGGGTAGGGATGTTACTTGCAGGGAAATTGAGAAGGAGGTATCTTTACAAGACATTAAAAAGCCCTTGGTGGCATGGTAAGCCCTCCTCCTTTTTGGACTGGGTGGACATAATGGTATAGTCAATAGACCAGAATATGATGACAGGGATGTTCATCGTTTTGGCATCACGAAAGTGATTTACGTAAGCCAAGTGGAACCATCAAAGTTGGGCCTCAGGATTGTCATAGGTTAAATATTGCATGATAGGTTTTAAGATTTCTTACCAAGGAGTGGAAATATGATTGTGATGTAAACCTTTTCTGTACATTTTATGAATTGCCGAATTCTTTTTGAAGAACACCAGCTCCACTTTCCAGTTATGCTTGTTTCACCGGATAACCTTGCCATACAAAGGTTGTCCTGTCAGGTCTGCCAACAACTCAATAGTTATATGGTATTCCACCCATTGAACAGTAACAAGACCCTTATCCCAGGTATCAACAAAGGCCTTTGTTATTCCTTCATAAACACCCTCAAACAACTTGAATAACTCAATAAGTGCACTTTTAGTCTTATCCTTCCACAAATATCTGACCATAGGATCAAGTTCAAATACTACAGGTTCAATGAAAATGGGTTTGCTTTCCTTCATGGTGACAGGCAGAAAACGGTGAAAAGGAAAGCAAAGAAAAAGGATTAGGTTGAACAAGACATATGCAATGGTAAAGGACTGGTGATTAAGCAAAGCATACAATAATTTACTTAAAAGGAAAGCATTGTTATTGCTGGGAATTCTACGAGGAGGCCAAAAAAGGTGCTTCGAAAAAGGAAAAAACCCCTTTAGAAAAAAGGAATGGCTAGGGCAAAGGTCGAAAACGGATTTTCAGGCATTGGACGTTACACCAGATAAATGGGTAGAATAAAAGATACATCATTTTTTTATTATCATTTTCTGATAAAGTTCTGTATAGTTGTGTTATTATCTGGAATGTTTTATCTTCAGTTATTTGATTAAGAATTGTGTAATATGTTGGCTTATGTTCTACGTATTTTTAGAAATCTTCATTTTTCAGTATCAATGATTCTTTTCTGGAAATTATGTATGATGTCTGTCTGTTCATTCTTAAATAACTATGATGTCTTGTTTTGTGAATTGCACATGATTTTCTAAAAAGACAACATGAAAAGATAGTATAAATTTTGATAAAATTTAATCTTTCATTTATTTACAAAGATCTGGATGGTGATATCTGATATATGTGTAAAAATTGTCATAGTTTGTTTATCTTATTTTCTCCATATGCTGGAAGACATGCATAGATTTCAGTTTGGGGAAAAATAATGAGAGGATATTTGGCATATATTTCTATAATAAATATTTCATTCTTATATTTAATTGATAATTATAATGTGTTTTTATATAAGTTATTACTGTATATTTCTGTAATTTGTCAATAAAAACATAAATGCAGATAATATGATAAATAAGTTTATTTTATGTAAAATACATCCAAGTTATGATTAATTATGTAGGCAAAGTGTTGAAGAATGTTCCACAGATGAACGATGCAGCTAGTGAAAGCTTTGGGATACACCTTAGACGCGAGGAGATGGACGTAAGAACAAAGGATGCAGGAAGCTTAAGGCACGATGACGGAATAGTGGCAGATTACTATTATAGAAGATGGTAGTTGAAGCATGTTACATAATATAGTAGCTGAAGCATGTTATAAAAGATAGTTACTAAAGTATGTTACAGAAGGAAGCTACTGAAATATGTTACCGAAGTATTTTTACCAGTAGTTACCGAATGATGACTAAGTTCGTTGAATGAAATTGCATGCCATATCATTTTCAAACGATATCCAAGTATTTCTAGTCAACATAATATTTGATTTATCACGAATTCTTCACATGGAATATTGTGATTAATAAAGTCATTATTACTTTATTCAATAAAGTTGTGTAATCCAACTATTGTTAGGTTTATTAGATTTAGATGCAAGATTGTTGAACCTTTTCCTAGAATAAAGGACATTTGGTTATATTGTATATCTTGTGAAATATCAAAGTTAGTGTTTCTTTGTTAAGTTAGCTTACGTATTGCCACTTGGACCATTCAAGATGTTTACCAAGTCCAAGCAGGAATATGAATTGTATTAGTTTAGATTATTTTTGTTAGTACATAGTTTTCGCATCATAAGTCCACAAAATCCACATGGCAAAATATATGGAAGAGTTTATTCAAAATTGTATAAGTCATAATATATATTACATAGGTAGACCTTTGAAAAGGTCTAATGGAGAAATAGCTAATGTTGAATTGCCTAATGTTCTAATGTTGAAACTTTTTGAAGAACTGCGCCAACATGTACATTTGAATCACCAGCAATAAAAGTAGCACTTCATTATTCACATATGGTAACTGTGTCATTTGAATTTATTGTTTAATTTCACTTATGTAATCGTAATTGTATTTCTCTACATTCATAGAATAAAATCATGTTAGGAATAGTTATACATTTTAGTTACTGAGATAAAGTAAACTAGGGGAGAAAGACTTACACTGTCTTCTAGGAGGTAGGGCCCACTCCTATAGCCAGTACCTAAGCTCTCGCCCCTACAATAGGTTAGAAATAGTTAATTAACCTTAGAATATAAAATAAAGTAAATTGCATTTTCATAAAATATAAAGTTAGAATAGATAAATAAAACTAACTACACGAGGATCCTCACCAATAGATCAATTCATCAGTAGGTAATTACTATTAGTTAAACTCACCAATAGTTAAACTCATCAATAGCCAATTATTGTTAGAATAATTTTGTTTTCATACTTGCACAATTTAATTTATGTTTATTTATTTTTTTGCAAACACCTAAAATTGAAAAAAAAGTTGAACTAAGCTTAGCATTGATTCCCATGGTACAATCTATACTGGATTGCTATTCTTTAAATATAACCTTGATTTACCCTTGTATTGATAAATTAAATGTAAGCTATTACAACCAATCACTAAGCATGGGTAGTAGGCAGCTAATCAAGCGTTATATAGAATGTATCACCTTCCTATAATAATGTGGTTGGTATGATAGTAGTGACTACAAGGCAACAAGCTCAAGCTCAATCAGCTCAACATTCTTAGCAAGAAAAGAGCTCTTTGTCCAACCCACCTTCAAAGCCCATCCTAGTTCTAAAGAATTCTCAAAGGAAAAGTGCAAGAGTAAAAACCCCACCTTTAGTGTTGAAATATCAACCTAAAATCTCTTTTGACATTTAACAACAGTTAGCTAGTACCCTAGCCAAGATCTCTATCTTAGAACTCTTACAAACTTCTCCTATTCACAAGGAATCTTTGTTGGAACTTCTAAGACAACAATCTATCCCTACCGATATTTCTCTTAGTATTGTAGCCAATATCATAGGTTCTCTTGGGATACATCACATCACATTTTTGGATGACGATATGCCTTCCTTAGACTTACGATGGGATTCTTCCCTTTACATCGTAATATATTGGGATAACCTTTGTCAAACGAATCTTGATTGATAATGGTTATTCCCTTAATTTATGCACTTATCAATTTTTCCAAAATTTTGTATTAAAAGAGGAAGACTTAACTAAATTTGATATTATCATCAAAGCTTTCAACAAGTCCCATTAAGCATGTGGTATTGTGTCCCTCTACCTTGGGATCGAATCTTAGATCTTGGATACTTTATTCTATGTGGTGTCTTGCCCAACATATTTCAACCTTATCAAACATCCTTGGATCCACATGATGAAGGTCATTCCTTCTACTCTTCACCAATGTTTGAAGTTCAAAATTTAGAATCAAGTTGTCATCATTCTGGATGACCCTCTTCCATTTGAATATTGTTTGATGGTTGAGCAAGCTCAGTATGATCTCAAAATTTATCCTTTAGTTTCATCATTTGTCTCTCCAAGTTCCTCATCTCAAACATCTAAGCAACTTGAAAGTCTAAAAGTGAGCGAGGAACCCCAAACTAAAGTCTCATCATAGGATCAAGTTAATCATTTTCTTTAGGAGTCTATTTTGGATCTTGCCAAGCTACCACCTTCATCAAGGACTATGGGTTTATCTTGTAAAAGGGGTGATGTTATACACATTGGCGTGTGTACCTTTATCTTCATAGGAATAACCTTTGAAGAAAAGATCCATGGTAGCAACCCCTCTCTTGTCGAGCATTCTTTTTCCCATTGCTACTTATCCAATGATTACCCACTCCCTAAAAAAATCCTATCTGGCATGGGATATATTGGTAAAGGTTTGGGGCCACAATAGAAAGGCATTCAAGAGCCTTTGGATATCAATATTTGGCTTGGGAGGCGTGGCGTAGGCTACATACCCAACAAAAACCAACATTTACCATTCAATAATGATGATCAACTTAAAACCTATGATGAATATATGGATCATCAAAAATCAGAGCGGGATGATGAGGATGAAGGACCCCCTTTTTGTTTTGTTGTTTTATTTTATAATATGGTAAATTATATGCATTCTAATGATAAATCTGTTGTTTCTCAAAAGGAACCTACTTCACTATATTATAGATATATTGCAAAGTTAGGTCTTGCAACTTATTTTGTTAAGAAATATGGTTTTATCAGGGTCTGTGAAGACTTTCATGCAAAGGCTACCGAAGAAAAAGCTATGAAGAAGACTCCTTGTGATTTTGATCATCAAGATGATCCTTATTCTATATCTTTCTTTGATGGATCAATCCCTTGTACACATGTTCTTTTTATTAAGATAGGAGGCATAATCAGACTGTGTGTCGACTATTGCTCTACTAATTAATAATAATGATGATAATAATAATAATATACATATTAATAGTAATAATAAATCATCAATTAGGCATTTTCATCTACCATATTTGCTTACCTACTCATACTGCATGTTTGCCTATCATATTTTGCATCGTTTTTCCTGACATTTCATTGAATTTGCATCTTCTTCTTCATCTTCATCCTCCTTTTCTTCTTTATTTTTCAAAATTGTGTCCCATATTTATGGATCGCGATTTCACTCTAGGCATTATCCCGCTCCATTTTTATGGGGCACAACTTTTCCTAGAGTAGTTTTTTGTATCTTTTTCCTTCTTCGTTCCCTCCTCTCTTTTGTTGTTTCCATTATTCCATGATTTTTTTGCATTGAATTCACTCCATTGCATACATCCATGTTGCACTTTAGATCATTTCGTGTATAAAAAAATTTAAAACATTAAATTAAAAATTAAAAATACCATAAAACAAGACACACATAAAGCACACACATAGCACAAAATTCAGCATGGTATTACTCGAGAAAGAGAAAGATACATAGGTATGTATGGTTGATGTATCATAGTCCAAACCCAGTATACTCGACCATCCGTAAGGATGCATACCACACTAGAAAAACTGGTATGTCATCCCAATCCCCTTCCTAGCTCTGAGATCCTATCTCCTTAAATCTATTTGTCAAAGGTGGTCTTGGTGGAGGTATGTTTCATAGATCATGAAACCATCCATGACCTAGAATGAGTTTGGCTCGATGTTTGGAGGGATGAAGATGGTGTCACTTACTAATCCATTGAAACTTCCTAATAGTATATCATTTGGAAGAAGGCCACTCTTTACAAAACTACCTCCAACCACTCTTCCACCCTTTATAGCTTTGCTTGTAGTAAATGGATCCCATCACCCTATTGGATTCCACTGATCATAGCCATCCCCTATTCCCAAGCCTACTGATGCTCCTTGTCTAGTTGGATCACCTCTCCCTATAGGTAGTCTACTCTAACCATGTTGCATCCCTCTCAGTCTCTATAGTGCCAAGTGCACTCCTTAGTCTCTTCATCCTCTTGGCCCTATTCTCTCAAAGCAAGTACATCTCCCTCTGTAGAGTCACTACCTATGCTTGTATTGCCTCTATCTCCCTCCTCAGGTCTCCTTAACCTGTAGTCTTGCTTAGGCCAACTACTATTGATGTGGAGGTCTCTCCTACCCCTCTACTTGATATGGCTTTGACCATCATGGGGGTAAATTTGATCATCCCTACCTCCCTGGTCCTCACTACAACGATGACAACCACCATTAACTCCAATTGAATTTATGTTTATCTATATCGTGGGGTCTCTTGGCCCTACCACTATCACTCTATGGTGTGTCAAGTGGCCTCCCTCAGTGCTAAATACATACGTTAGCTCATAATATGGCACCTATACACTAGTACTAGTGGGGAGATCCTTGAGGGCATGACACCCCTATACCATATATAGTAGCCAAAGGTCACCTTGATATCATCCACCCTGGATCCACATAGAGTGGATCATCCAGGTATTCCTCTACCTATCTAGCCACATCAAGGTATTCTATAAATCTTTATGGATCTTGGTAAAACTGCCTATACCAGTAGTCACACAAGGTTAGGATCTCATAGAGGATCCTAAACTATTATTGGACTCTATAAAATTAGAAGAGCTTCAACTCTCCCTTTTGCATAGTGAGCCACCTGATCCTCTCACCTTGGCTAGATTCTCTACATTCTTAGTCCATCTAGGATGTAGACACCATGGTTTCCATATGATATTTGGCTTTCATAGCTCATCTATTACCCACCTCACTAGTGGTAGGTTCTTGGCATATGTCCTCTAGACCTGATCGAAAGACTTGGACCATATGTATGTTGCTGGTTGATCTAGGCTAGGGAATGGTCTTGGGAGTGTGTATGGTCTCCAGACTACTATATGCTCCTAGCTCCACACCTAGAGCAATATCATACATACTAAACCTTTATGTTGTTTATACATAATATTGTACAATATCTTGTACAAACGGGCCAACACATATGGATCCCATGTGAACCTCACCCACTGGTCTCGCATGTGTGCCACTACACCCACTATCATCCATGGTAGATATCACCTATTGGTATGCCATATCAGCAACCCGACCACCACCCCATAGAGCATGGTTATCATAACATTGGCCCCATAGTGCCCTGCCATATCATTGATCGAGATCATCCTCTCTCGAACTCAATAGGCCCATCCACCTAATAATCTCTCCAAAGTTATTTGCTACCCCCATGCACTATAAACTACCCTCCCCCTGATGAGGATGCACATGATATACCACACATCCTCTAGTGTGACCACCATATCCCTTCTGGGTACCACTAGAAGGTACCATATCCCATAGTGCCCACTAGAAGGTAGAGGATTTTGGGTACCATATCTCTGCTAGTGCTATAAATAATGCCCTATATACCTCTACTTGGGGCATCTCTATTAAGTGGTCTAGACCCACTACCTCTAGGGTATCTCTCTTGGCTTGTGTGAGGTCATCTAGCTCTACCTCCAGGGAGCTTGATCACCACTCACGACTCTCTAGTACGCCATACTGCATTCACAAACATAATAAAAGGACTCATCAATTTATCACGCATATAAATAAATTAAAATTAATAAAATTAAATCAGCTTGTCAACTTGCTTCACTTTTATTTTTTTTGTTTCTTTCTCTCTTTCTTTCTTTCTTTTCTTTTTTTTATTTTTGATGAAATTGTGCCCACCTAGCTTAAGGGTATGATTTTATTCTTCTTCTATTTCTATGAAATTGCACCCCATGTATAGTTCTAGGGTGTGATTTCACTCATTGCCATGAACTAGAGTGAAATCACAGTCGACCCATGAAATTGGGCCTGGGTTGTGCGCAATTATTTCTAGAGAAAAATGGTAAAAAATTCACAAAAAAATATTGAAAAGCGGTTAAAATCTACCCTAACCTAATATAGGAGGGTTTTAGTTTGTGCTTGTACTCGCTCCACTACTACACTAGCCTCGCTCCTCGTAACAGCTGAACGGTGTGTCAGAAGCACCATCTTTGTTTTTCTTCAACGCTCCTTTCTTTTGTTTTGCATGATGAAAATGAATTAGAGTTTTCACCTTTTACCCATTTTATGCCTCTTTTTCTGCTTTTTCTCTGTCTGCTTCTATTTTTGTTTTCACTCTTCTTTCTTCTATGTCTACCATTTCGAGTTTCATTAGGAATGTAGTATTCCTTCTGGAACTTGAGGGGGCACCTTGGCCTGAGAGGCATTAATATCCCTAATGCCTCAATTTGCATGTAAAACATGAAAGTATCTAGAATGACACAATTTTTACACCACTCCTTTATTTTAAATCAACCACTCCTTTTCTATTATTATTTCTTGTCCTTTGTCCTTAGGTGTATACATCTTTCTTTGATGCATTTATTAAGCCATACATGTATAAAAGAGGAGGCAAAATGTAGACATGGAAAATTGACCCACTTGAGTGAGTCATTTTACCTAGTACCTTAAAGAGACCCTATAACTTATCCAAAGCAAGTTTGGGCCTTTCTCCCCCATCCTTTTTCCATTTTTACTTACTTCGGTGAAATCGTGGTCGACCCTTACAAAGTGTGATTTTACCTAGTTAGGGTTTTCTCTTAGAAAACCCTAGCATTTCACCTAAAATTCTTTGGCATCGACTTTTCCTTGGCTTTCCTGTCGATTATTGTTTCAAATATCTTATAAATAGAGGGTTTGAAGCTTTCTTTTCCCTTGATTGGTGAACTAGCTCTCGTGATTCCCAAATTTCTAATCATGAATTCTAAGTGAAGTAATCTAGAAAGCTGCCTATAAGTGTTGATGCAAATATTAACAAGATTCTATTTGAAGCTTTTGGATTTTATGGATATATCTTCTATTACATTTTATTGTGTGTTGCTACCCTTGGTGGATGAATGTTGAAGCCCTAATGAGAAGTCTACTATCTTGGATGTCTTCATCCTTTTTATTGATTTTTTGGTACCATCAAGTTGTTTTCACTTTCTTGCATTTTTCATATTGCTAAATTCATATTTATTGATAGTTTGTTTACATTGTTTTACTGTATTTCTCTCTTGTTGTGAAATTGCACCCTGTAATTATAGGGCACAATTTTTTCAGAAGTAAAATTACGATCGCTCAGGATAGGGTACAATTTCATTGGGACTAAGCTTGGGGGTAGAAGTTCACCCCTAAACCCTAGATCTGCATCTTATGATACATTTAGAGCATAATTACACAAACTACATTTTGTTTATCATTCTATTATGTTGCATGGTGTTTTGCTTGTTCTTCTTCCAAAAAGGTTTACTTTCACTTTTACATTCTAAAGGTTAGATAAAAGGACCTAGGGGGCTTGACTACTACACCTCAAATTACAGTTATACAATGGCCTAAGTAGGCCCCCTAACATTGATCATATTGTTTTAGGGTTTTGTGAAGTTATTTTGTAGGATAGAAGCTTTGGGACATTGTTGGATGCAAGTTAAAGCTTGAAACGACCATTGAATCAAACAAGTACCCAAATAGATATTTTGGTTGTTTTTTGGTTGCTTTTTTTTATTTCTGTTTAAAATAAGGATCACACATGAGAAAATGTATTTTATTAAATTCTAGGTATTTAAAATAATTAAATCATATAGTGTGCATTTAGGGTTTTAATCTTGTTTGTGCATTTCTCTTGGACCCTTAATCAAAAGACTTTGTTTTGCAATCCTAGGGTTAGTGATCATTCAAGTAGAGAATCATTCCAGGGTTAGCTCTTATCTTCTTGCATCTTATATCTTGCATTGTTCTTTTCCATTTTGTAGTGTAGTTTTAAAAATGCCAAATATAGGTGCATGATTAATTGATACATTCAAACACATTTCACCCTAGACTTAAAGTGAGTCTTAAAATCATTCCTAGTGAATCCTTCACCCGATTGCCCACCTGAGTGTAGAGTTATAACATATCCTCGTGGTCACCTCAAGGCTTCCCTAAAGATCAAACCTTGAGAATTAAATGTGGTTTGGTAGTTTTCCCCCTCTATATTACCTATACCAAGAGCAAATTTGAAATAGAAGAAAAATTATAGGTCTTGAAGATAGACCTTGATATTGAGGAGATTAAGAGACCCTAGAAGGAGGTCCTATTAAATTTTTTTATAGAGATAAAAAGATTCCAGATTAATATTTGGCTAGAGTCTTTCCACAGGGTTGAAGGAAAACTCATGAAGACTATGACTCAACATAGATTTATTTCCACTAGTTTTGATAATAGCTAGTGAAGTTTATTGATTTTAGAATTTTGGAAATTTGAATGAATTTGGTTACTATTGTCTAAGTTTTTTTTTGCAAAAAATTACTTCTTAGAAGTTGAGAAGCTTCCTACAACAGATAGAGAATAATTTCACCTTCAGTTTCCTGAAAGTCTATGTGCTTTCCTCGTGTAAGGATTAGTTTTTGAGTTACAACAAAAGAGTTGACATTGTAGATTAAGAAGGTCCAATAAGAGGTCTCATTGAAGATTGAAGACTGTAGATTGAAGCTAGAGGAGACCCAAGAAATAAGTCACATTGAATAACTTCTATATTTGGAATATTGAAGATTGAAGATTGAAGGACTACGAAAAGGTCCTATTGCAAAGTTGAGAAGCAACATAATTTGGAAATCCAAGAAAGAGATCATATTTTAGAATTCCCATAGTTGGAAGATTTAAGAGACCAAGGAAATATCTCAATGAAGTTTTGAGAAAGAGAGTTGAGTAGTTGATGAATTAGAAGACCCAAGAGAAGAGGTCTCAACAGAATTTGGAGAAGAAGAAGGTTAGAGAAAGCCTCATTACAAAGTTGAAGAAATGGCCATTGGAGGATATTTGAAGAAAGGTCATGATAGAATATTGTAAGTAGGAGAAGCTCCTAAAAATAATAATTTGGGACTATTATCACCATTCAAAAACAAGCCCAAAAGGAAGAAGGATTTGGCAAGAATTTTTCCAAAATTTGAGAAGGTTTTTGAAGACCTCAAAACATTCAGATTCTTGAGGAAGAGGATAGCAAAAGCTATTATATTTGGAGTCAAAATTTGATAAGAATATTTAATAAGGAAGGATAATTGAAGAGGCCAGATTTTTGAGAAGTTTGAGGACAACCATGAATGTCTTGAAGGCTGATTTGTAAAAGGAGAAGGTTGCTATTTTTATAGGTAGAAGTTGAAAGGTCACAGGACAACAAATTGAAGAAAACTTAGAGCTGTAATTTGGAAAAAAATTGGGAAGTTTTTGATAGAAAATTTAAGTAAGGCTTGACAACAAAATAAGGTAGCAAATTAGAAGATTCTTGGACATCAAATAATCAGATTTTGTAAGCAGCAACTTGAGAGGTTTGAGCTACGAATTTGAGCGGCATTAGAAAGAGAAAAGTGAGCTACATTTTGAAAAAGCTTAGGGACATATTTGGAAGAGTTTTGGGAAGCAAAGCACAAGAGCATTTAGCAACATTTGAAGTAGGATAATTGCTATAAATTTGGACAGCAAGAGGGCAGAATTTGTAGCTGCAAATTTCATAAGTTGAAAGCATACATTTGAAGGAAAAATAACGATAAAATTTGACAAAAAGAGAGCTGATTTTAAGGCAGAAACTTAATCTGCAAATTGATGATTCTAGAGTAGAAAAAGAAAAGGGAGTGGAGCTGAAAAAATACATAAATTTGAGATTAAAAAATTATCAAGAAAACTAGCCACAAAGGAGGCCATAAAAAGTGTGTAATATTGGTGCTATAAAGTGTTCTTATACAAGTATTAAAAATAGTTATTTTCAGTTTTTAAAAGCACCATATTTAAAAGCTAGCAAAGGATGTCTAAGTTAAGTGTCTCCAATACAAGGGAGGAGACATTATTAACATTCTAAAATATGCAAAATATAATAGCAAGAATTAGAGTTAAAAAGTGTTAAAAAGGAGTGATAAGGAAAAGTATTATATGCTATTTTTTATAACAAAAAGTGCAGATTTAATATAAGCTCTATTGAATAGAAGAAAGGCCGAATAGTGCTTAAAGCTAAGGTAGATTTAAGGTGTCTAAATACACCAATAGGAGCACCAAAATTGCAAAAAATATTGGTGAAGAAAAGACACCAAAAAGATTAGTAGATCCACCAAGTAAATCACCATCGAATAACAAAGGTTGAGCACCATAGAAGAGCAGTTACGGTGAAATTGAAGCATAGGGGAACAAGTGTCCAAATACTACCTAGAATAAGAGCCATCAGACATAAGAGAGAAGCCACCACCTATAGGAGAAGAGCCACTGTGAAGAGACACCCATAGAGGAGCACCTAAGTGGAGAAGAGCCACCATTGGAGAAGAGGAAGCACTGTTTGCAAGCTTGAAAACATAAATATCAAGCGTAGTGACCTCGAGGTGCACGCACCGCTCTTAAATATACTTGCGATGTTATTACTATACCAAAAATGAAGCTAAAAGATTATGAAAAAACATATAACACAAAAATAACAAAGAATGGATCTTTCATTAATATTGAATCCCAGTTACATGTCGGTCCCTCTTAGGGATACCCATATTGATACAATGATTTACAAGTGGATGAAGAGATGTCCCCTTTTGCAAAAGGGGTGGTGCACTCTAAAATGCTTCCTGGTTCCACACACGAAAATTTCTGAGGGCTTACAGATGCCTCCTTCTCCAGGTATGTCTCCTGAAGGGACCCCTTTTGCTCTCGTATGTCATGGATTATGTCTCATGAACCTGTGGCCTTGTATGCAATTCAAACAACAATACATGTTTAGCTGTCTGAGATTGCCTCCCCGGATAAGGTTGTTAGTAATCAAAGAATGTAACAGAAATATGATAAAGCAATACCATGGAATCAAGTAAATCTAAGCTAATGATATAAGAAAATAAGATAAAAGATGCTATGTCTATCTAAGCTAAGCCTACGGGCCACTATCCAAGACAACGACCGCTAAAGAAAACCTTGCTCTCTTTGCCCCAAAGCTATGGGTCAAAGACTATGATTTGATGTTGAAGAAAGTTATGCTCTTTGATTTGTCCAAGCTCCACCGCACACGTGATCTCAAAGAGAACTCTCCAAGTCTTGAAATGATCTCCTGTATGTGATTCGGGTCTCTATTCTCTATCTCATAAAATATTAAAGTCTCAAAAAATGATCTTCTCTGTGCTCTTAGGCTTGCACCTTTTATAGTGTGAAACCCTAGGTCTATGTCTAAGCCCTAGAAATGAATTTCTCATGCATAGTGCAAGTTAGCATGAGAATATTTTGTCCATTGTCTATATTTGAAGGCCAATTAACTAAAATCTAACTGCCCACTTGAGTCTTCTATGTGAACTGGTCGTTAGCATGAGAAGCTTTTATCCTTTTTTTATGCTTGGAGGTTAGTTAACTTAAGTCTAAATGCAAACTCAAGTCTCCTATGTGAATTGGTCATGAAAAGGAATGCAAAGTCACTCTCGCTCACCTTTATTGCATGCAAACTGCCACTTCCGCTCGATATTGGGCTTGTTTGTCGACAAACTACTTCTTATGGCTTAGCCAATGTTGTCTACAGTGGCTAATATCTGGCCATTATCCTATACAGTGGCAAGGTCTGGCCGCTCTAGGCTTGAGCGGCTAGGATCTGGTCGCTCTTGGCTTGAGCGACTAAGCTTGGATGGCTTGAAAAGGCCCCAAATGAGTGGTGAGAACCACTATTTATGCTTGGAAAGTCCAATATTATGTCTTATGATCTTATGAGTGTGTCTATGTAAGTAGCTCCCCTAAGCATGACACGATTTAGGTGTCTAAAGATACCCTTTTTGTGACACGTTGTGTGGAAAACACAACGTTGAGCAAAAATGTAGACTGATCTGTTTGTAGGGTGTATGGTGATCAATGGTCTGATCAATGCCGGATGGCCCAATCATGCAAGATGGCATGCATCCCTTGAATCATTGCCTCAACATTCGGAGGACTTAGCTTAGTGGATTTTGCATGTTAAATTGCACTCATTCCTCAAACTCAATCGGGTAGCTTCAGCTGCTACAACAATTTCGATCGGTAGGAGAGCTACAATTGAAGATGTCATGTCTGCTTACGTTCCCAAGAAACAAGGGAAATTTGTGATTGTTGTATGCAATGATTCGAAGGACGAACATGATTTTTCTATGATCAAGTGATATTTTGTTGATTTTTATTATGATTATGTTGAAGTTTTGAACTACCTCTTCACACAATGAATTGGTGAAGAAAAGACAATGAATGAAGCGACAAGTCGCTTGACCAATATGACTAATATGTTCCTTTCTAGCATTTGTTGCTTTTAATGGGCAATCCCACATCCAAGTGTGATTCCAATTGCTTATGATAATCATCCATCCCTATCCCGAGGAGTGGTCTAGCTATCAATAGCCTTCTTAGGGAGTTAGGATGAGTGATTTTGTTCATGCCTAGATTGTATCACTTTGACTTAATGTTTTTGATGTCATAGGGGAATTAGAATGACCCCTTCGCACCTGTGGAGCAGTCCGACCATCTTGATCTTCTTCGGGTTTGAAGGGTGACATATCGTAATTCCAAAATGAGTTGCTTTTGCCCCAAGTGGCCTTATGGTTGCCTACTCATCTCATCGAAATACATGGAGTGCAAATCGTTGCAATCGCCGAGTGGATAGAGTAGGTAACTGGATACGAGGCCTACTTGAGATTATGATTTTATGTGATTTTTTTTGTTATTTTGAACATTCTGATGATCCTAAACCACCAAAGTGTGATTATTTGCTATTTTTGTTATTCCCTCATTGAAGGAATTGCTTAATTTTGATCTGTGGGCTTGGCCGCTGTCAAGTCCAACAACCTCTGATTTCCTGCTTGTGGCCGTTGTCACCTTGAGTGGCCAAGAAGCTCGAGCCGCTGATGTCAGAAGCGGCCAAGGCATAATTAAGGAAATATAAAAATTTGCAATTCTAGGGTTTGACCTGTCATTTTCACTGTTGAAGATTCCATTTTTAGAGCTCTGGTGCAACGACGACGGTTGCGACTTCGAAACTTGCTAGTGTTGAGGACATGGCTGCATGGGGTGAGACATCAGCTGTTGGAGGAGTCGGAGCTTCTTGGGTATTTCTCTCTTCAAAACCCTAGCTCTCTTTTCTTTGCTTAAGTAAAATTGAACTCCACTAAGAAATGAACAAAACGAACATCACTAAACCTACTGGCAACGAACAAACTCTATAATTAGGCTTAGGTTCCTTTTTGCTATGGTGGGTTGGTCCCCAATTTTGCAATCTGTTAGTGGCTTTAGCCTAGGGTTTTTGAAAATTTTCCATTATTCACCTGCTATCGCCATTTTAGGGCATTCTCAAACTTAGCTTAGTTTTGATGCTTGGGTAGGGAATTTGCCTTCCAATTTGCTTGCTTTCCCTCCCTTTGTTGTTTTATTGAAGTTATCTTGTCAAAATTGTAAATATTTTTGATTTTCTAGCCAAGGGTTCACGGGTTTGCCATGCCGCCCCTTGGCTGTCATCAGAGAGATCAGATCTGAGCCGTTGTCGCTCAGAGCGGCCAAGCTTGAATCCCAACGGTCAAAAATTTGACCGTTGGGCCTTGGCCGTTGCTGCCTCCAGCGGCCAGGTTTCGGCTATTGTAGGTGACAACGGCTAAAGCTTAAGCCTTGTTTTTTGCATTTTATGTATTGATTTTATAATTTTGTTTGAATTTTACCTTTGCTTAGGTGCAATTTATTCTTCTCCTGCTTAGGTTTAGAGTAACTCATACTCTTTTTGCACTATTTTCATTTTTTTGTGAATTATGCCTTAGATGCATTGTAGTTATGTTTTTTTTCTTCTACTTTGTTTTAGATCCTCACTGCTCGGGCTTGGGACCCGAGGCTCCTGCTTGACTTGCTTCCTAGGTTTGATGACACTGACTGGGAGTGGTTTAAGGCCCGCATGAGCTACAATACGTTATCAGGTTGCCCCACATCATGGTCGATCAGGCATATCTTATGGCCTTAGCCCATCATTGGGACCCACAGACCAACACCTTCCACCTTCCGCTCGATGAGATGACTATCACGTCGGAGGACGTTTATAGGATTTTTCGAATCTTGTTCTATGGGGTGCCCATTGTTTTTTTGACCACTAATGATCAGGTGGTTGTCTATGCTCGGGTGTTTGGAGCACGCTTTGCATAGGCCCTCCGGGAGACTGGGTCCGGTGGAGTATCTATCAATACTTGGTATGATGCTCATGTTTTCACAGTGAGGCATGTCGTGTTGCTGATGGTGATCAACAATGTTCTTATCCTAGATTGCTCGGGTTTGAGGTTCCCTTGGAACCTCCTGGCGATGGTGCAGGACCTTTTGGATAGTGAGGAGCCTATCATCTATGCATGGGGTAGATCATTATTGGCTTAGTGCTATGATGAGTTGTACCACATCCGTCGGTGGGGACGTGTCAACATTACTTGTAGTTTGCTCCTACAGGTTTGGGGATGGGAGCACATCAAGGTAGATCGTCCTAAGGGGCTCCCATATGAGATTACATCTATTGAGGCTCGTACACAGTGCTATGCTGCCATATGGGCTCGAGAGCATGAGGAGCATAAGAGCCACACTTTTGTAGGGGAGCTATCCCACTATACTGATGCTTTTACCAGACTATTTGTCGGAGATGTCGTGTGGTGGCCTTACTATGAGTGTCTGGTTTGGGATGATCCAACTAGTTTTACTACTAGGACACGGCACGAGCGATGGCTCGTTGGCCATAAGATTTCCATCCGGGAGTATTTCTTCTACTCTCGGGTTCTTCTTTAGTATGGATTGCAGTAGGATGTGCCCTTGGTACCATTATTGTATAGGCACCTCACAACAAAGAGGGACCTACCTCCACGATAGGTCATAAAGCTTTCAGATGAGGAGGATGCCCCAATTGTAGACCCTACAGTGGTTGGGGGAGTTACAGAGGCCTACTCTCAGTGGTGGGGTGATCGGATGTGGCATGGCATCATTAGTCTAGGGTGCGAGGATGATGGTGGGGGTGATGGCACAGATCCGATAGGATGCAGGGTTCGAGCCAGGACCGAGGTATGGGGCCAACCGACAGAGCAGGTGGCAGCGAAGGATCCTAATGTTCCTGAGGAGGAGGAGGAGTTAGAGCCCAAGGAGAGAGACTCTCCTCTGAGAGCATAGTTGCATGAGGTTGAGGCTGAGCTCCAGGCTACTAAGATCCAGGTATAGCGGTGAGATGCTACTATTGAGTAGCTCACAACACAGATATAGGCTCTACAGGCTACTATTGGGGGTGGCAATGTCAGGATGTAGTTTGTTGTTCCTCCTTCTACACCACAGGAGGTTCCAGCGATAGGTTCAGGGGAAGAGGTGGGACAGCTCCAGTCCTTGTTGGATGAGCATGAGGAGCGGATCCAGGGACTCATGGATCATGTCACCATCCTTTAGATGCAGCTCAGGAGGTATGGGATTGTCCCTAAGGATCCAGCAGGTGTAGGTGGTTCACAGGCCAGTGGGCGCTCTACCTCGGGGTAGTATTCCACCTGTCCTAGCCAGTGGACCCGGTCTTGGATAGAGATATCTACAGGCTCACGTTACTTGACTTGTGACACCGCCACAGGGGGAGGTGGCACTGGAGGAGGTGGTGTAGGGGGCTCAAGCCCGACATTTGATTGATGCTCTACTTGGTTCTTGATCCATTTTTGAGGTCGACTGACCTACATGACTATAGCCCATGGGCATTTTTGTATATCCATTGGACTTGATACACATATTTTTATGATAGATTTGCCTTTTATGACTCATTATGTGTATCGTTTATTGCTTATGTTTTTGTTATTATTTTGTTTTATGATATGATGCGATGATGATATTATGATGATTTGATGGATATGTTAGATGATAGATGATATTTGAAGATGCTTAGATGGATGTGTAGATGTTTTTATGATTTGATGATATGATGCAATGTATTTTGATGATGAATGATGAATTTATGATTTGGTATGCAAATGGATATTGCCTATATGTTTTATGATGTGGTTTATGGATGATTAATGACTTGTTTTCGTGGATGCAAATGTTATTGTTAAATGCATGTTTAATTTTTGCTTTAATTATATGCATCTAACTCATGTGATGGAATGGTATAAATGAACTTGTATGCTCTAATCACTTAAAACATACGGAATGCATATGACATTGACAATCTTAATGGGTGATACCACAGAAAGTAAAAAAATAATCATGAATTTAAATAATCACTTCTATCATAAGAATTGATTAAGTATTCATATATGAGATGTAATGGTGTGTAATGTATTTTATTAATAAGTTTCTATAAATTAAAAGATATAAAGTAGTCAGTGGCCGTCTATATACTATTTCTAATATATATGCGGTATCTGTCCTACTATGTTGATACCCCCTAATTTATAGAATCTTATAAATAAAAGTGATGGTGTGAATGATTTTATGATTTGTTGCTATGTAAAAAATTTTTGGGGCTTTTTGGAGATTCAAACACTCTAGTTCCCCTATCAACAGTTGTCTACTTACCACTTAGACTTTTGAAAAGTAATGCTTTTACCATGGACCTGGTTTTTCATGATCTCTGTGTGTGCATGTGATTGTATATTTTGAGGTAGAACTCAAGCATTTCCTTCGATGTCAAGCGGGATTCTTTCAGCCCATTGCTAAGATCAGGGATCCTCAAGTGTTCATCTCATCCTTATGTTGGACTTAGTTGGACTATACCACTAGGCAATATTTGGTTACCTAAGCTAGCTCATCCACATTCAAACATTGGTCTACACAAATGCATGAAGCAATTGTAATAGACATATCATCATGCATAAGGATTTCTCCTTCCAGTTTTGTACAATGCTGAGAATTCCAGGGATTCAAGCTTTATTCCCTTCTTTTTGGCTTTGGATTTTTGCTCATATGTAGTGATGAAAATCACTGTTTATTTTTTATTGATTTTTTTCTTTTGAGCGAGGATTTTTTTGTAGTGATGATAATCACTGTTTATTTTTCTCATTCTTAGTGATGAAAATCACTGTTTATTTTTTATTGATTTTCTTGAGCTTGATTTTTTTTTTCTGAACTTATGATTTGTGCTTTGAAATCTGGACTGTATGCTTGGCCTTTTGAATATGTACTTTGCTTTGGGATTTTGCTTATTTTGATTTAAGCAAGGGATTTTGATAGGGTAAAGCTTGTCCTTTTGCCAATTCTCAGCACCTTTAAACCAGTTGCATAGGGGGATAAGCAAGGATAATCCTTTTCGCTTAAGGTAACCTAGATCGCTTTGCAGCTTTCATCTTTTCCTTGTACCAACTAGGATTTTAGTGTTTCAATTAGTGACGAGATCTTGAATATCCAAGGCTTTATCACAACTAGGCCTTACCTTCTACTAATCAAAGTTGTTTTCCTCAAAATTTGATAAGATTACTAGGTGTGGTTGACTAACCAAAAAGCCTTAGTATATTATGTATAGCAACAAATAATGGTTGTGTTGAAAAACACAATTACACACATGTGGATGGATATGAATGACTTGTGCGACGAACTGTGGTATCACTTTTAAGACTCTCATGACATATCTTGTAATGTATGTGAAAATGCAATGCAATGATGTGGATGCAAAATGTGAAGTGCAATTGTTTTTATATTTTTTTGATTTTATGTTGTTTTTGTATTTTTGTTTTATTTGACCAAAGGGATTATGATGTCTTTGGGGCTTTTGTTATTGATTTTGACCAAGTGGTATGAATTACCCTTGGAGCATTTTTGATTTGATTTTTGACAAGCGGTATTATTTACCTTGAGCCTTGAATTGATTTTTACTTAACGAGATTAAAGCATTAATCACTACAGAAGTTCAATTGATCAAGCCCCTTCATCATCTATGAAGCCTTAGTCTATGCGTAGAGTCAAGATTTCCAACTCCAGAGGCATGATGGCCTCAATGCCATATACTAGTAAAAACGATGTTGCCCCAGTGAGCATCCGTATACTAGTCTTGTATGCCCATAGTGCAAGAGGCAATTGCATGTGCCAATCCTTATGATTTTATTGCATTGTCTTCCTCAAAATGGAGACTATTATTTTGTTTGAGGCTTCTGCTTGCACGTTTGCTTGTGGATAATAAGGCGTTGAAAAACTATGTTGAATATGGTATTTTTTCATTAAAGCACGCACATTTTTGTTCTTGAAATATGGCCCATTATCCGATATTACCTTAGAAGGGACCCCAAAACGACTTATGATATTATGGAGTATAAACTCCGCAATCCTTGGTCTAGTTATTGATGTTAAGGGGATCGCTTCTACCCATTTAGTGAAGTATTATGTGGCTATTATGATGAATGTGTGTCGACATGAGGATGGGGGTGAGATCTTCCCAATCAAGTCTAGTCCCCACTGCGAGAATGGCCATGTTGCCTGGATGGGCTGCAAAGCTTGCGATGGTAAGTGCGTTAGGTTTGCATGATGTTGGCACTTACTACATTTCTTGACATACTCGCAATAGTCATTTTCCATTGTGGGCCAATAGTAACCCATTCTCAAGATGCGCTTAATGATGGCCATGCCACTGAAATGGCCTCCACATGTTCCATCGTGAGCTTGCAAAATTGCCCAAGATGCTTCCTGGGGCTCAAGACAACGGAGCAATACTCCATCATATCCTCATCTGTAGAGGATTTCTCCTAGAAAAATGTATCTTGTTGCTCTCTGTTTGAATGTTCACCTTTCAGTATGCGACAAACCTTGAGGTATTATTCCAAGCTTTAGGAAGTCCCGTAGTTGGGAAAGCCAATCTTGATAGGCCACAACTTCTATAGAATAGACAACTTGCTCTTCCTACATTTTTGAGGTAGTGAACACGGATTGAGGAACAACTCTATGGTATATGGTCGCACCACACTCTATGGGTCCTTGGGAGATCAACGACCCCCAAGGTGATGTTTGCAAGAAACCTTTGGCTGCGAAGGACCAATCTTGATTTGGCTCGATGTTGATCATGTTGATTGATTCTTGATTGTCAAAAGCCTCACGATGTATTGCTGAGTGCGAAAGCACTTTCACATGAACGGTTGTAAAATCAGTAGATGGATTCTGAGGGATTAAGGATCCCAAAGAGGCCATGGTGTCTACAAATCTATTCAATGTACGAGGGATTGCCTCGATGTCATACCATTCCAGCTGGGCTAGGTAATTGTCAACAAGTTCCTTGTAAGTCTTTAGGAGTGGGCACCTACATTGGAAGAGTCCTTTGACCTGGTTTACTATGAGCAAGGAGTCACCAAAGATATTCAATCTTTTAATGCCCATTGCTATAGTTGTTTGGAGTCCCAAGATCAATGCTTCATATTCTGTATTGTTGTTTGTGCACGGGAAGTCTAGTTTGAATGATAAGGGTAATGGAGCGCCCTGTGGTGTGATAAAGACAATCCTTGCTCTACCTCCTTGTTCACACTTTGAACCATCGAAGAACAATGACATGTCTCTTTCTTTCTTAGGTTCTTCGAGTTCTGGCGGATCTGATAATGCAAAGACCGCATCATCAGACAATTCTATGGTGAGAGGCTTGTTATCCTGAAGAGGTGCCTCTACTAATTGATCTGCTATGACTTGTCCCTTGATGGAATTTTGGCTTATGAACTCTAGATCAAATTCTATCAATAGCATGATCCACTTTGTGGTACGTGTATTGTGATATGTCTTGCTCATCATGTACTACAAAGGATTTTTTTTTGATATGACGTAGGTCGTATGGCTCAACATGTAGTGTCACAAATTTTGAGTTGCAAAGACCATTGCTAAACACAATTTTTTGACATACGCATATCCTAGCTCATAGCTCACCAAGGTGCGACTAATGTAATATATGGCTTGCTCTTTGTCTTGTGCATTCTTTTGGGCTAACATGGTGCCCAATGCAAAATCATTAGCCGATATATATAGTAAAAATGGTATGTCTGGCCTTGGTGGAGCCAATACTGGTAGCATTGCTAGATAAGTTTTGATCTCTACAAAGGCTTGATGGCATTCTTCATCCCAATGAAAGGGGACTTCCTTGTGTAGCAACCTATTCATAGGTCTGCATTTGTCTAATAATTGCACGATGAATCTTTTGATGGATGCTATCTTGCCTTGTAGGCTCCTCAACTCCCTAATGTTGGTAGGGGTGGCCATTTCCAGTATAGCCTTTACCTTTGTAGGATCTACTTTGATGCCTCTCTTGGATACGATGAATCCCAAAAGCTTTCCAGAAGTTATGCCAAATACGCACTTCTTAGGATTCAATCAAACATTGTGTTCTATGAGGTGATCAAAGACTTGTCTAAGGACTTCGGCATGCTCTTGCCGCAATAGGGACTTGGTCAGTAAGTCATCCATGTAATCTTCCAAGATCTTATGCATATAGTCATGGAATATGTATGTCATGGCCCGTTGATATGTGGCACCAAAATTTTTGAGGCCGAATGGCATCACTTTGTAACAGAATATTCCCCATGGAGTAATGAAAGCTATTTTATGTTGATCTTCGGGCTTAATCCGGATTTGATTGTATCCGGAAAAACCATCCATTAAGGAGAGAATTTCATGACTTGTGGTTGCATCTACAAGAGCATCTATGTTTGGCAATGGGAATGAATCCTTTGGTGTTGCCCTATTTAAATCTCTGAAATCCATGCAGATATGGACTCTTTCGTCGGGTTTCCCTACGGGTACCATGTTTGACACCCACTCAGGGTAGTCAATAGGAACTATGAATATTGCATCCAGTAGTTTTTGCAATTCATTCTTCACCATCAAAGCGATGGTTGGATGCATTTTCCTTAGTTTTTGCTTGATTGGCTTCTTCATGGGATCCAATGAAAGGTTGTGAATGACTAAATTTGGATCTATCCCTGGCATGTCTTTGTAAGTCCAAGCAAAAATATTTGGCCTCTCCTTGAGGAGAGGAATCAAGATGGCTTGTTCCTCTGGAGATAGACTTTCTCTAAACTTGAATTTCCTTGGTTGGGTAGGATCATCATTGATGTCCACCTCAAAAGTTGCTTCTATAGCCATATGTGACCCATCCTCTAGCTGATGAGGCGTGGGTATCAAATGAATGTCATCAACGGGATTCACAGGACCTATTGACTCAGGTTCCAAACCAACATGGAAGACATCATACGCACAACCTAATGCAAAATGGAATGGTTGTAACATCTCTTCATTGGGGAAGAGGTCTTCTAGCTCTATGGGTGAACTAGCACGATCCCAATCAATAGCCTCTACATCAAGATGCAATGATTTGGTAGGATCTGCTGGATTATGAAGTGGAGTGGTCAAATCAATGGAGATCATGTTGATGGATGGGATGAAATCTCCAGGACCACATGGGTGCAATCTTGTATCAGGGGTTTCCCTTCCATACTCGCGATGAGGTTCTGGAGGAATGGGAATTTTTGGATCTAGCCCATGAGCACGATAGACAATAGGATCATTGGGCTCTAACCGCTCTATGAATGTACATGGAGGGGGGTTGACCATTCGATGAATGACAGCTAGGTCAATAGGTCTCCCCAAAAATTGGAGTTGAGGGTCTATGGCATGAAGTGCCACCTCTCTCTCTACTAGCTCATTGACTTGCCGTAAGTGGTGAGGTCCAAGATAAGCCATCTCGATCTCATCCTCAAAGTCATCATCACTTATCCAGAAACCATTAGCATTGGTATGCGGTCCTAAGACAAGGGGCTCATGTCTTGGCCCTAAGTAGGCCATCTCTGTTTCATCTTCATATTCTTTGTCACTTATGAAGAATCCATTTGCATTTGTATCTTGCCCCAAAGTTAGGGGTTGATGGCTTAGGCCTAAGTAAGCTCTTTCTGTTGAGTCTTCTGATTCATAGTCACTTTATCTGATGTATATCCACTCTCATCGTGGATGGACCATGTGAACCTTTGTAAATAGTGAGGCCCTTGATAGGCTAAGCCAAGTTGCACCTCATCATCACTTGCTTCATATCCATTCTCCTCATCCCATGAGTTGTACCCTATTGGGGTGGAATCAATTGAGGTGTTTGGATGATAAGTTTCTGGAGGTGGTATATTTACCGTGTCCACTTGTATGTTGCTCAAATTTTCTATTCTTAGGGGGTGATAAGGAATGAAATCAATGTCTTATCCCAACCCTATGCTTAATATTTCCAATGCCACTGTAAGAGAGTCATCTCAACCTCCGCTATAATAGCCTAAGCCAAATCTATAAGAAGGAAGCTGATATAGTGGCTCGTAAGGCCTCCTGCACCCTTGCTCATATACGCCAAGGCCATAGCCATTGCAATGGCAATGCTCAAAGTAGCTTAGAGAAAACTCGGGATTAGAGAGGTAAGGAACATTGACTATGAATAATTTGTCACCATCCCCTTCTATATTTGAAGACTTATGAGCGCAGTCCAGGTCGACATAGATAAAATTGGTTTGGTTGGGAGGGATTCCAAGTGGAACCACTATTTCTACTAGCAGCCTCAAGTCTTTAGGTCTCCCTATGTCCTGTGCAGACTCAATGATAGGTGTAAAGGTAATGTTCTACACAAGGTACTCCCCTATGCCTGTGCTTGCCAAGTGTATTGATGCATGCGACGTGGATGACCCCATGGATGATACTGGTGAAGTAGGGTGATAATCATTATCTTCATCTTGATCTTGAGGATCTTCCTCTTCCATAGGACTTGGCATTTCATAAATGGCTATAGTTGGCACTTCTTTGGGCCTTTCTTCCTTAACTAAGGGTGCCTTTAGCTTTGATTATCTTTTGGTTTTGATGTTGATGGTACTTTAGAAGCATTGACTGTCTTGAGTGCACCAGGAGGTGTTGAAGTGCATGGGTCTTTTCTTACCCCTTTGTCTTTTTTATCCACTTGTGTGGTTGGGGATGAAGGTGCCATGTATAGGTGAGTAGAAGGGATCACAAATTCTCCTAGAATATCCACCTGATTGACGTATTTAAAAGGCTCTTCATCGGCAAAAACCACATAGACTTTGTTTTCGTGCACATACTTGACACATTGGTGCAAGATCAAAGGCACACACTTCATGGCCCTTATCCAAGGGCACCCTAAGAGGATGTTGTACTGCATAGTGCCTTCCAAGACATGACACATCACGGGGATGGTTTTGTGCCCCACCTTGATGGGTAGGACTATTGTTCCCACAGTATTGCATAAAGCATCATTAAAAGCTCTCAATGTGTAAGTTCCTAGAACGATATTAGTCTTGGGTACCTTGAGGTGCTCTATTGCAGTTGTTGTGATGATGTTTATCAATGAACCTGTATCAACCAAAACCCTATTTAAAGGTAAGTTATTGATGACCGCTACAATGTTTAGCGAAGGGTCTGGTAAGGCAAAAAAAATTGTCTTAATCTCATGATCATAGAATAAGATTACAGGTTCCTGGCATTCTTGTACTTGTCCCACAAAGTGAGTGAATGCATTCACATCTTGCGGTTGAAGCTCAATTGTTCTTAAAATCTCCATTAGAGTCTCCCTATGCTTTGGGGACTATTGTATGAGCTCATAGATGGATAACTTAGCTAGAGTCATCTGTAGGTTTTGCTCCAATCTACTCTAAATAGTTACCACAGGTCTCATTGGTGGACTTGGAAGGTTGTCTTGCCTTTGCCTAGGAGCAGTTGGGATGTTCATGGGAGCTGCAGGCGGTTGTGATTGACCATACCACCTAGTCCTTATTGCTATGTTAATAATCTCAACCATCCCAATGTATTCATGGGTAGGTATGTCAGCTCGAACCTTATTGACTTGGGCCCCTTTCTCTCGAGGGGCTTCATGATTGGGTAATGGGTTTCTGTATATGCCCACATATCTGTTATCGGGAGCTAGTGGGTTGTCAACTTTGAGCTCTCCCACCTCAATCATGTTTTGCACTTGATGCTTAAACCCGATGCAAGCCTCAATGTCATACCCCGGTATCCTGTGATAAGGAAAAAATTGATCTTCCCTATATCCTTTTGGCTTAGGATGGTTGGGATCTATAAGAGGTATATCAAGAAATCTAATCCTCCTGGCCTCTCTTAATTGATTAAATATTGATTGCATTTATTCTGATAGAGGCATGAAATAACGAGGTGGCTTGTATTCTCAGTTTCTTCCTTGATTGTTCTTTTGGTCATAGTTGGCTGGCGAGGGATGTGATTGATAGTTCTATGGTTGTTGTGCACCCACATCCTTGGGTGTATCCAATACGACTTGATTGACTGGAGTAGGGTTTCACTGCTTCTGCTTGTACTTGTCATTCTTACCATTCTTGTTCCACTCCTTTTTGTTTTGGAGCTTAATGGTTCCCTCATCTACTTTTATCTCTTCAATGAGCTTGGCCTGTGCCAAAGCTTCCTAAAATGAAGGATACTGTTGGAGTTGTAGCAAGAGGGAGATATGTTTAGAACAACTTTTGGTAAACATACGAATGATCTCTTATGTGGGAACGGAGAATGATAATTTTGCCATGATTTTTCTCCATCTATTCCCATAATCCATTACTGGGTCATCATCATACTGTTTCAAGTTAGCCAGATCTGAAAGGTTCACCTTCTTCTTAGCACCAAAGGAGAAACACTTCAAGAATATGTTTACTAGTTGTTCAAAATTGGTTATGCTATGCTTAGGTAGTTGGTTGAACCATTGAGTGGCAGCGCCTGAAAAATGTCATTATGAATGTTCTTAGCATGAGAGTGTCATTGTCTTCAAGATGAAAATAGGCGTTGATAAAATTGGTGACATGCTCTTGTGCATCCTCTTCACCTTTAAAATTTTCTAACCTAGGCATCTCAAAGTGCTTAGGATATGGAGGGCTAGGGATTTATGGGAAAAATGGTTGATTGTGTATCTTGCTCAATGTTGGTGAGTTCCCAGCTGCCTCTTGTTTCTCAAAGGTTTTCATTTTCTCAGCAAGCTCTTGAAATGCATTTGATGCACGGATTTCCTCCTCATGCAAGCCTATTCGCATTGGCAATGGAGGTAACTCTCTATCCATTTGATTTGTTCCATTTTTCTCCCTCCTACGAGGGGACTCAAGATTGTGATCTTGGTTTGTTATGTTTGCCCTCCCCCCATTAGTTGGATTTTGTTCATGATTTGGTGGGGGGTTTCGTTGTGGGCTATCTTGTCTAGTGCACCTTTCCTCAGGTGAGTCATTCTTTGGTGGTCACCACCATTTATCTATAAATTATTAAGAGATATTTGCTCAGCTTTCTCTCTTAAACGCTGCTCATGTTGGCACAAGAGTCTTTCTCTTTGTTTCTCTTGTTCGAGAGCTTCCACTAACTATCGCTCTTTACGTAATGTATTTTCTAACTATCTCATTCAATCATTTTGTACTGTTGTAGAAGACTCATGTTTATCTGACTCCGTTATTATTTTTTTGACTCACAGATTCCTTGAGGGGGTTTTTGCTATATTTGTACTCTTGCTAGTTAATATGACTTGTTCAGTGTACTGTTGAATATCCCTATGATATGACTCCATGCGTATTCTATGGGGTTGCTCTGAGGTACCCCCAGACTGGGAGGTGTAGCACCCTAAAATTGGCACGGTTAAAACCTTAGTAAAAGATAAAAGATAAAAATTTGAATTTTAACCCCAAAACCGCTCCAAAACTGTCTGTTACCCGTTTCCTCATTTTTCGTGCCATTTTTAGGATTTGTTTTGACCGTTGGACGATATCATCGTAGATTAGACGAGATCATCCCAGATCTGACGAAATCATCATGGACAGAACGTCCAGACGATTTTGTCCCAAAATCAAATTTTCATAATTAGCTTCTGTTTCAACAGCCTCTCCAACTTGGGCAGAAGCGTGTCTGCGCAGTTGGAGATTTCCCTGTTGGAGATCTCCCAGATTGGGATGATCCCCAACCTCCTAGCCTCCCCCTAATCCTATATAAACTAGGATTTTCTAGTTTATCCCCCTGACTCCCCCTGATTCTGATTCCCCTGAACCCCTTAGCTGATTGATTTAGATCCTTATTCACTAGAGCATCCTCGTACTACTGTTTGTATGCTGCATTTTGCATTTTCTTGTAGGAACTCTACTATTTTTCAATCGAAGATAGCTCGGATCGTCGCAAACGATCTCGGACGATTACGGATGATTTTGTCGAGGAGCGCAGACGATCGCGTACGATTGGAGGCGATCTTGACTGTAGTCCAGATTGGGGGCAATCCGAGTCCAGAGTTTGCATCTTCTTAATTTTTTTGCATTTTTCCATTATAATTCTGCATTATCTTAGGTTATTATGTTTATGCATCTTGGAGTTCACCTCATCTAGTATAAATGCATGATAAAATCAAAATAGATTGTGAAGTTGATGCTTGTCCTCTCTAATTACTATTTGGATCTATCATTCAGACAAATTTATAGTTATTTCTATCATTTCCCTTCGCTTCGTAGTTGCATCTTGGGTATTTTGTATCTATTTCTATGATTGCAGGTTTCTTGATTCGAATTCTCGGATCGATCCTGTTTGATCTCAGATGATTACGTATGAACTGAGGTGATCTGGACTGCTACAAAACTCAGAATCTTCATCAGACATCCGAAATCAGGTATGATCTATCCTAATTTGCCTATTCTCTATGTTTAGCAACCATTTCTATTTTATGTATCCATTTAAATCATTATTGGCATATAGAATAGTTTAGATTCATTTTGGCCAAACCTAGGAGTTGAATGATTGAGTATAAAATGAACACATCAAACCCATTCCCAACCTAGGCATGGAAACTGCCACTCAAAAGTTTCCTGGTGAACCCACCATCCATCAAAAATTCACCCTTATACTCCTCCCCCAAGAGGCGGGACCTTCAAAGGGCCTCTCAGTCCGAGGTATTGTCCCATCCTTCTCGCATCCCCCTTCTGGGCACGGATCCTATAGCTTGAGGGTAAGGATGCAAAAAATTTGGAGCGATACATTTTGGTGAACCCGACGTGAAAACTAAAAACCTTTTGAAAACAATTCAAAAAAAAAAACAAAAACATAAATGCATTTAGAATCAAAGATTGCATGTCATATTTAGATGGTAGATTATAACAAAAGACGAGCCGTCACCATTAATGTTGAAAATCAATTAGCAGCTATAGAGATTAATTCTTTGCTTAGAGTAGCTCCAACATATAGAGTCCCACCTTTATGGGATGAGCTTAATAGGAGATTGAATCTCATTTCATCTAGAGCAACCGAACTTAGGCAAATCAAGAGGTTTGTCCTAGATAGAATCCTGGATCCCGATCAAGTGACTTTGTATCATGAGCTTGAGAGAGCTTGCCATAGGTGGTTAGCGAATAAAAGAGCCCTTGTGTCTTCTGAGTTGTATACCTTTGAGGAATACCTCGATAATGCAGTTGTAGTACATAAATTTTTGTCTCGTATAGAGGACCAAGAGGTCATTCTTACGGATAGACAAAGATGGAATAGAGTCCCCAGAGCTGTGTTATATCGAGAGTATTGCCATGAGATTTATTTTTACAAGACAGAATCTGAAACAGATAATATTACTATAGCACACTTTATCAAGTTCCTGAAAAACCATTTCCAATTTGAAGAAGAGCATTTTATGACTCCTGATGAACTTGATCCTATCAATGACATTCATAAACTCTTTTTAGAAAACTAAGCTATTATTTTATTATTGTTATTTCTTGTATTTAGTGTGCTATTTGTTGTCTTTATAAGCATAAAAAAAAACAAAAAAAAACAAAATCATAACAAAAAAAAAATCAAAACATTTTTAAGCATTATAGTAGGTATATAATTAAAATATATACCTCCCAAATCTGTTCCAAATATATCAATATATATTTGCTAAAATCTAAGATTTAGACATAATGACTAGACTCAGGAATGGAAAACAAATTGAGGTAGAAGAAGATTGGTTAAGGAAAATAGAAAATAACCCAGATGTCCTTCCTGAAGACCCAATTCAGGAAGAAGGAACTCTAGACCAACAAGAAGAAGACTATGTTGATGCAAATGAACAAAGAGAAAATGTTAGGGAAGGAGAATCCTCATCTCCTAAAATATCTCCAGAAGGAGCTATTACTTTTGATAACATGGAACATTTCTGGAAGTTCCTCCAGGATAATATGGGCACCCTTAATAGAGCAGTTCATATGGACAAAGATCAAATTAGTGACACTCAAGCAACCCTAGAAGACATATATCACACATGCACTAATCCTTTGTCCTTCGTTGATCAAGAGAGTGATCAAGTTGGACCGTCCAATTTGGACATGGCTACTATAATCCAAAACACGCGACAACAACAGGTTACCCAACTACCTAGAGTGCTCATTACTAAGCCAAGGGTTATTCCCACACAAAAGAAACCTTCATTCACTGCTCTATTTCGCCAAGCTATTGATCAATATACCTCAAATCAACAAAAGCCTAAAACAAAACCGAATGTTAATTTCCAACAATCTGGGATACAACATAATGCTACCACAAATCTTCTTCATAATACTCTTCCTACCAATCATTTGCATAACAGCAATATAGCATCTAATCCTTATGTCCCGCCTTCCTACGCTCACAAATCCCATGCTCATGTACCACCGAACCAATATGGTGGGCAAACTGGTAATCTGGAAGCCATGGTGAAACAGTTAACCTCCCGTATGGACCAAATAGATCCCTATCGTCCCTCGTACAATTATCGAGAGATGTGTAGTCAACCTCTAGATCCTATAGTTGTAGCACAACCATATCCCAAACACTTTCCTATGCCTGTCCTACCTATATATAAAGGAACCGAAGATCCCATAGAGCATCTTCGTATGTTTAGGATAGCATGTCATGATATATCACATGATGACTTGTTATTACTAAAAATGTTCCCGAAAAGTTTAGGAGGGATGGCATTGGAGTGGTATTATCAATTGCCCACTCATTCTTTGAGAAATTTTGAAGAGACCGCTGAGTCTTTTGTGCATCAATTTAGTGCCTATATTGAAAGGCATGTAACCATTAAAGATTTGTACAACCTAAAACAAGACAAAGATGAGTGTTTTGCTGACTTCTTAGCTCGATGGAGGCGGTTGATAGGAAAATTACACTTTGTGTTACCTTATCGGGAAATGTTGGATATTTTTATCAATAATTTACAAGAACAACTATCCTATGAATTATCAACTGCTACCTTGACCACCTTCGATCAAGCTATAGACTTAGCCCGAAGAGTGGAAGACGCTCTCATTAGAAGAGGTCAGCTCAAAAGGAAAGATGATGAGAAAACATCCAGAAATCAATATAAAAATAAACAAGTTGTGGGTGATGGAGTCACTGATAGCAGAAACATTGCCAATGTTAATACTGTGAAAACAACAGAGAAGTTCATATTGAAACCTCTTGATAAACCACCCCGAGAATTTACTAGGTTAAATCAACCTTTATCAACCATTCTCCCGCAACTATTAGCCCGAGGATTGATCCAATTACCAACTATCCGGGAACCTGATCCAACCATACCCGGATACAGAGCTGATTTACATTGTGATTTCCATAGAGGACCTGGACATGCTACCAACTCTTGTAAATGATTAAAACATAAAATACAAGATTTAATTGATAACAATGAGATGGAGGTGCAAGCCTTTCAACCTAAACAAAATCCTACTAATAATGTTCAAAAGAACACCCCTCAAAGTCAGAATCAGAATGCCAATCAATCATTGGACATATTTCAACATCCTTTACCAAAGCATGGCAAAGAGGTGGCTAATCAAATTGAACATCATAATGTTCCTCCTCCTACCCGATATGTAGGAGCCATTAGTGGGCATTTACCTATTCACGATCTAGAAATATTTGACACAACTTTATCCATGGTTACGTCCAGACCCCTATATAATACTCGAACACCTGATCTTAGTGATGTAGAATCGATACTGAAAGTGACATGGAAATCACCTCCAATCAATCGAATAGTTCTGAAAATGAATCAGATCCTATTCAACCCATCACAAATTCTATGGTTTCGGAAGAACCATTTCCTAGAAGAGTTACTACTCGACCCTCTTCTCATCAGTTCCTTTCTAATGAACAAGCCATAAACGCTAGACCGAGACCAATTCATCATCCTCAAAATAATATTGTAGGTACCATCGGAGTCGTTACTCGACAACAGGCTCAAAACTCTCAACGGGATCAAACTCAGAACGATGGATCAACTCCATTTGTTTTGAAAAATCCCAATAAAGGGAATCATATGCCTAATGTTCAACCTAAGCCTCCGTATAATATTAATGAACAATTATCCAATACTACAGCTAGAATTTCCCTTTTGGACCTTTTAAGATCTTCTCCTATCCATAGGGATGAATTAATGCTCACATTAAGCCAAATGATGGTACCACAAAATATTCAGCTTGAAGCCATGACCAATACTATCATAACTCGAGAAGTTGACTGTATTGACTTCCGAGATAGGGATATACCACAACATAGTTTACATAAGGATAACCCTTTATATATTACTGCCCTAATTGGGGACGTAGCCGTTAAACGTGTCTTGATTGATAATGGTTCATCTTTAAACATATGCACTTTTGACTTCTACCAAAGATTTGGCTTTAGGAGTGATAAAATGAAAAGAACGGATATGATCATAAAAGCCTTCAATGACGAGACACAAGAAACGTGTGGAGTCATTACTATACCCTTGCAAGTTGGTCCTAGAACCCTAGATACGACCGTGTTTATTGTACATTGCCTTGCATCGTACAATATACTTTTGGGTCACCCTTGGATCAACGCGATGCGAGCGGTTCCATCCACTTTACATCAGTGTGTTAAATTCAAATTTAAAAACCAGTTGGTTACCATTCATGGTGACCCTAGACCCTTTGATATGTGTGCTTTGGCAGAACCGGTTGGAGTTCAATTTTGCCCTGCTCTATCATCCACACATCCTAATTCTCATCAACCATCTAAACGTGTGAAACACTCACCCATAACATCACCTACTTTTTCCCCATCAACTACACCTCTACATATAGCTCAACCATCTTCTGAAAAAACCCCATTAGGACCTCGAAAAGATCCCAGAACTACAACCAATGTTCCTTGTTTTACCCCTATAACTTCCACACCGATAGACTCATCCATCGATATCCCTATAACATCTCCATCCACTACAGGCATCCTTTCCACATCAGAAGATCTAGGAAATGTTCCTTCTACCTCTTATGCTCTTACTGATGAACTCTTACCCGATTTATCTAAAATTCTTATATCAGAAGAGATCAACACTGCCATGCAAGCTTCCCTTGTTTTAAATAAACTCCCACCTTCTCCTCGTACCTTGGGCCTCCCACAACCTATGGGAAGTATCTACCAAGTCGGGAGTTGTGCTTTTATTTATAAGGGATATGATTGGGGAAGAATACCCAGAAACATCAAGACACATTGTGATGGATATGCTCGATGCTATTTTGCTAATGAATATATTAAAGCTAAACCCATAATGCTTAAATTGGGCTATAAAGGGAAAGGTTTGGGACCTTTCCAAAATGGTATGAAGGAACCTATTGAGGTAGAACCATGGCATGCCCGATGCGGTGTGGGCCTATTTCCTAGCAAAGGTCAACCCTTCCCATTTGAGGAGGATGACCATCTTACATGTTATCAAGATTATCTCGATAAACAAGATTCTTTGCTTTCAAAAAATAATCCCTTTACCTGTCATATGCTATCTCTCGCCTACCCTGAGATGATTGCCGAATCCGACGATGAGTTGGAAGGGGATATCTTCCATGATGTCTCCGTTGATGACTTATTACATAACAAATTTTATTTTGATGGCTCTATACCTAGTATAGCCCAGCTTGAGGCCTCGACTCCTCAAGACGAATTATCCAAGCTAACCTTGGAAGAATTACAAGAATTGGGTGTTTCACCCACCCCACCTAATTTTGAGAGAGATTTACATATGGAAGTTGAAAACGGTATAAAAATTAACATTGGAACCGAACATAACCCTCACATAATCAATATTGGATCAGAATTAAGTCAAGAAAAACAAGATAAATACATTTCATTTCTTAAAGACTATGAAGATGTCTTTGCTTGGACATATGAAGACATGCCAGGTCTGGACCCTTACGTAGTCATGCATCATCTAGTAGTCCATCCGGATGCTAAACCTGTTAAACAAAAACTTAGAAAAATGCATCCTAAAGTGGCCTTACTAGTCAAAGCAGAACTAGAAAAACTGTTGAAGGTCATTTTTATACAAGCCATTGATTATGCTTGAATGGATCTCAAATGTAGTTCCAGTAACTAAGAAAGAAGCCACTAAAGTTAGGGTTTGTATAGACTTCAGAGATATTAATGTTGCCTGCCCTAAAGATGATTTTCCTCTTCCTAACATGGATCAAATCATTGATTTTACTGCTGGAAGTGGAATGATATCCCTAATGGATGGATTTTCTGGTTATAATCAGATCAGGATAGCTCCTGAAGATCAGGCTAAAACAACCTTTATTACCCCTTGGGGAACCTTTTGTTGGAAAGTAATGCCATTTGGTTTAAAGAACGTAGGCGCAACCTATCAACGAGCCATGACTTATATCTTTCACGATATGATGCATGATATTCTACATGATTATGTAGATGATATTATAGCTCGTTCCATCAAAGAAGATGATCATTTAAATGACCTGAGAAAAGTATTTGATCGGTTAAGGGAGTATCTTATCCGATTGAATCCGACCAAATGTATATTCGGAGTTAAGTCCGGTAAATTATTGGGGGTTATCGTTTCTTTACGTGGCATTGAAATTGACCCTCTCAAGATCGTGGCTATCACTGATATGCCCGCACCCACCAATATATCAGAATTACGAAGTTTACAAGGTAAGCTTCAAGCTATTCATCGCTTTATTGATAAGTTGGCAGATAAAACCGGACCCTTTCTTAAACTTCTTAAGAAAGATGTCTCTTTTCATTGGGATGACAAATGTCAGGAAGCATTTGAACTCCTCAAGCAATATCTCCTCCAACCACCGGTGCTTTCCCCACCTAGATCTGATCATCCATTTATTTTGTACATTTTTGCTTCCGATTTTGCCTTAGGAGCTATGTTAGCTCAGCTTGACGATGAGAAGAAAGAACGTGCTAATTATTACATCAGTAGAACCTTAATCAGTTATGAAACTCGCTATACCATATTAGAGAAGTTATGTCTTGTAGTCATATTTTCTACACAAAAACTACGACATTATATGCTCAGTCAAAAAACGTATGTTATTGCCAAATTTGACCCTTTGCGATATCTTATGAGTCGACCGTATTTATCTAGTCGCACAACCAAGTGGGTTCTTGTGCTAAGCGAGTTTGAACTCATGTTTATAGGACAGAAGTCTGTTAAAGGTCAAATCATAGCAGATCAATTAGTTGTTGCACCCTTAGAGTCTACCCATCCCCTCATCATTGAGCTTCTCGATGAATGCCTTAAATTAGAGGCAGACCATCCTAAACAATGGTCCCTATACTTTGACGGAGCCCGATGTATGAGTGGGGCTGGTGTAGGTATTATCTTAATATCTCCACAAAAACATCTTATACCTCTATCCTTTAAACTAACGTTTGCTTGCACTAATAATACTGCTGAATATGAGGCTCTAATCCTTGGATTACGAGCAGCTTTGGCACTGAAAATTAAAAATTTGTTAGTTTTTGGTGATTCCCAACTTGTCATAAATCAAATCAATGATGTTTATCAGACCAGAGATGATAAATTACGCCCATATAAAACATATGTTTTGCAATTATTATCCTTATTTGATCAAGTTACTTTGGAAGCTATTCCTCGAACTAGCAATCGTGCGGTGACGCTATGGCTGCAGTTGCATCTCTTTTGCCCTTGGAGTTAGATGATGAATATGCTACCATCATTATTCATCGACTCCAGGAACCCGCTTCAAGCAAATCATGCTTAGAACCTTTGGATGTGTTTCTAATCAACGAAACTACTCCCGAACCATGGTACACTGATATATTTAATTTTCTGCAAAATGGAACCTTCCCTGATGGTTATACTAGCAACCAGCACCGATTATTACGTAGACGAGCAAGTCACTTCGTAATCATTGGTAATACCTTGTATAGGAGATATTTTGAAGGCATATTATTAAGATGTTTGAATCTAGAAGAATCTAGATCAGCTTTGAGTGAAGCCCACGATGGATCTTGTGGAGGACACTTTAGTGGTAACGCCATTGCTAAGAAGCTCCTTCGGATAGGATATTTTTGGCCTACCATGGAGAATGATGCACATGATTATGTGCGCCATTGCGACAAGTGCCAGAAACATGCTGACCTTGTCCATGCGCCTGCACAAGAGCTACAGGCTATTTCATCTCCTTGGCCCTTTTCAAAATGGGGCTTAGATATCATTGGGAAAATCAACCCTGTGTCATCTGATGGACACAAATTTATCATAACCGCTACGGAGTATTTCACAAAATGGGTTGAAGCTATGCCTTTAGCTTCTTGTCTTTGGAACACAAGTTTCCAAATTTATCTTTAATCAAATTATTTGTAGGTTTGGAATTCCTGCCAATCTCATCTCAGATAATGGAACTTGTTTCAAAAATAAAGATGTCAAAAAATTATGTCAAAGATATAAAATTCAACATTGTTGGTCCACTCCCTATTATCCTCGGGGTAATGGCCAAGCAGAAGCATCTAATAAAACATTAATCAAAATTCTCAAAAGATTGGTCAATAAATCTGGTCGAGATTGGCACATCCAATTATATCCTGCTTTGTGGGCCTATCGAACTAGTGTTCGCACCCCCACTGGAACTTCACCTTTCATTTTGGTTTATGGCGCTGAAGCTGTTTTTCCCTTTGAATTAGAAGTTCCTTCTTTGGCTCTACTACTTCAAGATACTGAAGTAGGGGATGAATATCGTGCTGGCAGATTTAGTCAGTTGGAACTTTTAGATGAAAAGTGCATCAATGCTTTGGAGCATCTTCGTGCCTACCAAAACAAGCTTAAGAGAGCATATCTCAAGAAAGTTCATCCTCGATCCTTTGAGATCGGTGACCTTGTCTTAAAAGAAAATAAAAAAATACTAATGCTACTAAAGACCTTAAAGGTAAATTCGAGCCCAACTGGCTTGGACCATATATTATTACTGCTAAATTTGGATCGGGAGCATACAAATTATCTACCTTAGATGGTAAAGAACTTAAAGAACCTATGAACATTATGCATCTCAAACGCTACTATGCATAAAACATTGGGTCATTTCATCATTTGTATATATTGTATTTTGCATATTGTTTCATTTTTAGCCATTTCTATCAAAATATTTTTTCAAAGAACAGTAATAGTATTTCTTCTTGCAATTCATCAATTAAAATCAAATACAAAAACATCAAAATCATCAAAATCTTCAAAAACATCTTTTATTCATACTTGTCAATTCTTGGAGTTTGCAGTTATATTTTCAATTATTTTGGATAAATGAGCATTTATTTGGAATCCCACACTTTCACACTCACATGAATAAATATCTTGATTTTATTTAGTATGATTATTAATCTCTCTTATATCAAAGTCCACATTGGCATTAAATAAAGTTTTGAGCATAGAGAACTGATCTTGTTATTTACTTGAACCAAGTATATCTTTTCACATTAAAATGATTTCATTGCAAATTCAATATGATGCTACATAGTAGACGTGGTTTCTTGAGCGAAAAGTTTCCCCTGCTATCCTATCATGCACATGGTCTAGAATCTTTGAGAATTGACAAAAGGACAAGCTCACCCCTACCCAGAATAAAAATCCCTTGCTCTACAGCTAATCCGAGCAAGTATCCCTAGCATAGGAAGAAAAAGAAAAGTTCAAGAAAAAGAGAAAAAGAAAAATGTTATTTTGTATCATCACAGCAATGTTTCAGCATTATCTCAAATATCAAGCAAAAATACAAAAAAATAAAAAGAGCAAAAGAGAAAAGCAAAAGCAAAATGCAATAAAATCCTTTCCCTACCCCTTGAAAAGAAAAGAAGGGTGAATGAGCTTGAATCCCTGGAATTCTCAATTATTCAAAAAACTGTGAGGTAAGCCCCATAACAGGTGGTTTGTGCCCAACCCGCTTGGCCTTGGGTAATTCCTAGCATGGTGATATGTCTGTCACATTAGCGACCTTCTTTTGTACAGACCTATGTCGGCTTATGGATTAGCTAGCTCTTGATAACCTAACTTGCACAATAGTACGAGTACGGTTATATGCATATAAATCATGGTTAACGAACATTCATTTGGTTAAGGCAAATTGCTTGTATCAAATTATCTTGCTCAAAATTGGTGAATGAACAATACAATTGCACACACATTTGTATTTGAGAGATTTTGTATCATTATGATAAATCAAGATCGGTAATGAACTCACATTTGCACATGAGGATCCCTTATAAACCTACATTTGTTTTTGAGATAATTTAAAATATTTTTGTTTTATCCTCTTATTTTAGAATTTTGTTTTGTATAAAAACAATTATATACATTGTGTCACAAAATTGCAAAATGATTTCAAACAACATGTTCATCATATTATTATTTTCTGTTTATCAAAAATCAAAAATCAAAAAATCAATCATGCAATAAAACTAAAATATCTATTTTATCTTTGGATTTCGTGATGATGGTATAAGTCTATACCTATAAATTCTATGCCTAGCGCAAACCATTGTTCTAATTTTATTTTCCCATCCATTTAAAAAAACACATATGGCTTACATCATTATGTTACACAATTGTGCTTCAAAATGAACGAACACTTATTCTATTTCATGTCATTATGTCAAACATTCCATCTTGCAACCATGGTATAATTTCTAAGGAATTATTCAAAAATTTATCACACTTAGGAATTTATGCCTAGCAAAAATCACTTTTAAACATATTTCATGCATAATTTTGTGAAAAATCTGAAAACAAATCATCACCATCATCATTTTCATCATCACAACACCAAGTCTTAAGACAGTCTCTTAAGCACTCTTTTACTTTTAGCAATATTTCTATACTAGGATTAGCTTGACGACCTAGCGAGCGGTGACTCCATGAAACGGTCTATAACAATGACAATGTCCTTTGAAATTATTGTTAGAAGTCCCTTTTATTTTTCATCAAATCACACCAAAACAACCAATTTATGCACATCAGATTATTTCATTTACAAATTTTATGGCATGACATAACATTATAATTTACTTCCAACGACATAATTACATGAATCAACAATTCAAGCATCATAATACAACATATACACAAGTCATATCATCAAAAAGATAATAAAAAAATATATATATATATATATATATATATATATCAATGAATTATATACATCATCTGGATTGGTATGCCACAATCCATACTTTGGCATACTCAATCCCCTCAAAAGTAATAATAATATAATCTGCACTCTATAGTAGCTAGCCTCGAGAAGCCCTCGAGCTCTCAGCCTCATCTCCTCCCCCACCTTGACGTGGAGGAGGTGGTCCCATAGAGGTCCGGGCCGTATCTCGGGTCCTCATCATCGATCGTGAGGATGTCCTCGATGATCCCATCATGATCGGCTCTGCAATGGGGGCTGGCAATAGTATCCTCTATCCCTCTAGGACCGCCTGATAGTACAACCCCTGGTAGAATGCGGTCTGAGCAATAGACCGTGCCAGATCTTGAGTGCTCGCTCCTCCGCCCCGAGCTCTGAGCCATGTAGCCTCATCCTGCAGTGTCTGCACCTGAGCTCGGAGGTGGGCAACCTCAGCCCGAAGAGCCACCGTCTCGCTGCTCTCCCCTACCTCAACACCCTTGCCCTTATCGGGCGATGGTGGTCTCTCCCTCTACTACGAAGGGAATCTCTCCTCCCTCTACTCTATCTCCTATGGCCTCTACGGAGCCTGACCCATCCATTGGCGTCTCTCCTATGGGGACCGTCGTTGCTCTCTCCTACCGTGACCTCGCGTTGCCTCAATGGCAGCCTGGCGCCGCCTCCCCATCCATCGCACAACCGCATGCACCGGACCCTATGCCCTCATCATCCGAGGAGGGTGGATGCCTACGTACCAAGCATCATAGCCATCTGCAACCTCGACATCATCACCATCCACTGGCTGGATGGGGGCATCATCCATGTCCTGACTCTAGAATCATTGCATGTCTAGAGCCCCGCTCAGTGTAGTACTATCCCGAATAGTCCGAGAGTACTCGTAATCCCTGAGAGAAGGGATCCCCTACTGTAGACCGAACTGCCATAGTACCCGATCATAGCGGTGGAGCTCTACCTCTCCCTGCTCCATCCTCAGCTAGCAGACTCGCTTGATGCGAGCCAGCTCCTGCCCATCCTCTGCCCACCCGGGGTGCTCTCGCCATGGCCTCCAGGTGATCCGGTCTAGGATGAGGTCGTCCAGCAACCTTCGAGACATCGACAGATCTATCCATCATTGTGACCCTCTATGTAGCCACCAATAGTAAACCTGGGGTCTCTCCCGATCAACCCCTGTCAGTGGGAGCCCTACCGGCCTCCGCATCGCAATGTGCTCCCAGCACCAAACTTGTAGCAACGATGTCAAGACCAGACATCGACCTCCCTTGTATACGACCCCATGCAGGATCCTATACAAGCGGTAGAGTACAAAGCTGCCCCATGCAAACCTGTACCCATGGTCTCTCATGTCGCAAACTATATCTGAGAGGAGCCATGGTAGCCTGCACCCGCTCTGGTGGCACAACAGTAAGCCACCTACCACCCCTGCCAAAACCTGAGTCAGCCTAGATGCCCCAGGCATCTGTCGTAGAGACTCGATGTTCACCCCGCCCTTCTCCAGGGTGAAGCTCGGGTCTCCGGTCAGCCTCATCATCGCTTGGCCCTGATTGGCCGTAGGCATCATGAGCCATCCCTATATGGGGATCCTCATGATCCTCCATACGTCCTCTAGTGTGGGAGCCATCTCCCCTATCGGTAGCCAAAAATAGGATGACCCCGGATACCATCTCTCTGCTAGGGTTGTCAGTAGCCCCATGTCAGTCGGTACTTGTGGCATCTCTGCCACATGCTGTAGCCTGACCTATCCTAGTCGGTCATGCTCTGCCTGGTCAAGCGTGGCTATGTCATCTCTTAGTCCATCGTATTTCCATTCTCAGCTCTTTAGTAATCCCCTCTACAAAACAAATAATAACAACAAAATTTATTAATTACCAATCATTAAAATCAAATTAAACACATTTTAAAATCAAGTTAAAGATGCTATCATCCACCATCGGATGATATCGTCCCAAATTGGGCAAAATCATCCTTTGTTAGGACTAAATCATCTCTGATTTTGCAACTTGGGGATCGTCCCTTGTTGAACGAGATCGCCCCTAGTTCGTCGATTTTGCCCTCAGATGAAATCGATGATTTAGAGATGATTTCGGTGAAATAGGGACGATTTCATCCGGACGTCGTCGACGGCCTAAAAATGGCCGTGATGCCCCAAATAATCAAAATTTAAATCCACAAATTGCACAAAGCAAAATCAAACCTAATCTACTAGGATTAGATCCTTACCCGTAGCCCACGTCGGACCTCTGTCGCTCTGTGCACTGTCTCCACCATTGTTTCTCTTTGCAGAGCTCTAGAACAGTAAAAATGAATTAGGGTTTTACCCTATTTTCTTAATTTTATTTAAAAAAATCAACATTTTAATTTTTTGCCTTTTCGCGTTTTTACCTCAAACGTTCGATTTGGGTAAAAACACGGAGGGGGCACCATAGTCAACGGTTGTACGATTCGACCAAGAATCGTCGTCTAAAAAATTGAGTACATTTTTGCTTTCTCGTAAAATGGGAAAAACTCGTCTTTAACGCATTTTCTTCAGAAAATTCGCTAAAGAGGGGGCAAAATGTAGCACCCTAAAATTGGCATGGTTAAAACCTTAGTAAAAGATAAAAGATAAAAATTTGAATTTTAACCCCAAAACCGCTCCAAAACCGCCTGTTACCCGTTTCCTCATTTTTCATGCCATTTTTAGGATTTGTTTTGACCGTTGGACGATATCATCGCAGATTAGACGAGATCATCCCAGATATGACGAAATCATCATGGACAGAACGTCCGAGACGATTTTGTCCCAAAACCAAATTTTCATAATTAGCTTCTGTTTCAATGACCTCTCCAACTTGGGCAGAAGCGTGTCTGTGTAGTTGGAGATTTCCCTGTTGGAGATCTCCCAGATTGGGATGATCCCCAACCTCCTAGCCTCCCCCTAATCCTATATAAACTAGGATTTTTCTAGTTTATCCCCTGACTCCCCTGATTTTGATTCCCTTGAACCCCTTAGCTGACTGATTTAGATCCTTATTCACTAGAGCATCCTCGTACTCATCGTTCGTATGCTTGCATTTCGCATTTTCTTGCAGGAACTCTACTATTTTTCAGTTGAAGATAGCTCGGATCGTCGCAAACGATTACGGATGATTTTGTCGAGGAGCGCAGACGATCGCGTACGATTGGAGGTGATCCTGACTGTAGTCCAGATTGGGGGCAATCCGAGTCTAGAGTTTGCATCTTCTTAACTTTCTTGCATTTTTCCATTATAATTCTGCATTATCTTAGGTTATTATGTTTATGCATCTTGGAGTTCACCTCATCTAGTATAAATGCATGATAAAATCAAAATAGATTGTGAAGTTGATGCTTGTCCTCTTTAATTACTTATTTGGATCTATCATTCAGACAAATTTATAGTTATTTCTATCATTTCCCTTCGCTTCGTAGTTGCATCTTGGGTATTTTGTATCTATTTCTATGATTGCAGGTTTCTGATGAATTCGTCAAATATCAGATGATCCTGTCTGATCTCGGATGATTACGTATGAACTGAGGCGATCTGGATTGCTACAAAACTTAGAATCCTCATCAGACATCCAAAATCGGGTATGATCTATCCTAATTTGCCTATTCTCTGTGTTTAGCAACCATTTCTATTTTTTGTATCCATTTAAATCATTATTGGCATATAGAATAGTTTAGATTCATTTTGGCCAAACCTAGGAGTTGAATGATTGAGTATAAAATGAACACATCAAACCCATTCCCAACCTAGGCGTGGAAACTGCCACTCAAAAGTTTCCTGGTGAACCCACCATCCATCAAAAATTCACCCTTATACTCCTCCCCGAGAGGCGGGACCTTCAAAGGGCCTCTCAGTCCGAGGTATTGTCCCATCCTTCTCGCATCCCCCTTATGGGCGCGGATCCTATAGCCTGAGGGTAAGGATGCAAAAAATTTGGAGCGATATAGGAGGTATGTTTAGAAGTCACATTTTTTGAGCTTCTAGATGCAAAGTTCTCAGTAGATATAGTTCTTTGGGTTGGTTGAGTAGGAAATCGATCCAACCTATCTAGCTATCTTGTTCTCCATGGCTGGTCTCGTGGGGTGCCATTTACTCCTATGAGGTCATAGTCTACAAGAATATTTATTTTTGTGTGAAGGATTTCTTCTATATGATTCCCATGACTAGATGTAGCTCTAGTTTACTGCTCTTCGATGGGCAGACCTGTTTCATATATTTCTTGTGAGTCTTGATGTGTTGCAATTCTTGTTTGCCTTCTTGATGAAGAGGGCTTTGTGGTGACATGTTTTCTCCATGTGGATGGAGATGTGGCAGTATCGTCATCCCTATATGAAGAATGATTCTTAGAACCTTATTTATGTCCATGTGAGGAGGAAGCCCTTGAAGCTTCCTCACGTATTTGAGATGTTTCTGTGTGTTTAGAGGAGGCCCTTGAGGTCTCCTCATATCTCCTTTGAGGATGGTTGTGAAGCATCTTTTTGTTTATGTGACTTTGTCCCATGATGTAGTTCCTTACTTGGGGTTTCTTGAGGAAATCCCCCAAGAGTTGAGTTATCACCCCTTAAGCTCATGGAGCTATGTCTCACGGTCTTATGGGTAGGTCGTTCAACATTACTATGACTCCGCCTATGGGTATGAATTTCTTCTATCTCTCCTTCGACATCAGACCAAGGGTGTTTACTTATTTTTTTGACCATGTTGTTTTGTGACTTGATATTTTGACTTTGAAATTTAGGAATGACCACGCAATACCAAACAAATGTTTATCTTGATTACCAATTTGAGTGTGCCCTAAATTGTTTGATGTGTTTTGATGTGTTGTTCTCTTAATTTCTTTACTCTTATTCTTGGATTAATAATGAGAAGACTCATCCATAGTGACAATAAAGTACACCCATGCCAAACATGATTTTCTCAAAATAAGCTAGGGTACATCATTGAAGACCCAATGGGGGGTTCACCTAGCTCCTCCACTCGAAACCAATGATTGTTCCAACAGTTGGAGATAGTTTGAACACAAATAACTTAGTGTCACTATAAGTAAGTTTCCCAATTTGTTTCTAGGAAGCTCTAGGGGGTAAACTAGTGGAAGGAGATGAATTCCAACGTCACTGGACTAAATTGAAGGTTGGTAATGAAATCCAACTCTCTAATATTTAAATGAGATGTGTGTGTGTGGTGTTTATTTTTATCTTGCATAACGTAAAGTGCATCATATAGCAGCAATGAGTCTTACTATATGCCTAAGTGCAAAAATACATTTCAATATTTAGAAAGATGTATGAACTACTATGATTTGTATGAGCACACTTTATCTTATGCGACTATGGCCTCTAGCAGGGCCTCAAAGCAAGCAAACAACATACAATGTCTAGCATGTTGGATTCTAGGGTAAAATTTTCAGGCATAAGTCGTTGTTCCTAGCAACACCTAGTAGAAAATTTAAAATAATATCTAAGATATGCGAAATGCTTAATTCTTTCTTTTTTATACTTTCAATTTCCAAACATAAATGTGCTTTAGGTTCTCTGTTTTGAACACACAGAAGCAGATAGAAAGCTATAAAATATCAAAAAAGCTATACCAACCTTTGATCCAGGTCAAAGAGTCGATTTTTTGACCTCTATTGCACTCCAGTCCTAGCCACTGTTGACCAGAGCGGCTGGTTCTTGGCCGCTATAGCTCAGAGCGGCTAGTTTTTGGCTATTGTAGCTCAAAGCAGCTAGTTTTTGGCCATTGTAGCTCAGAGCGGCTAGACCTACACACAAAGTGAAGTTAGTATTTCGAAAGAAAATAAAAAAATTAGTGATCGTCCCACCGTGATCACCATCTGTAGCGACCCCAGGGCGCACACACCGCTCTTAACTCTACTTGAGATGTTATTATTATACCAAAAATGAAGCTAAAATATTACAAGAAAACATATAACATAAAAATGACAAAGAATGGATCTTTCATTAATATTGAACCCCGGTTACATGTCCGTCCCTCTTAGGGATACCCATATTGATACAATGATTTACAAGTGGATGAAGAGATGTCCCCTTTTACAAAAGGGATGGCACGCTCTAAAATGCTTCCCAGTTTCGCACATAAAAATGTTTGAGGGCTTACATATGCCTCCTTCTCCAGGTATGTCTCCCGAATGGATCCTCTTGCTCTCGTATGTCATGGATTATGTCTCGTGAACCTGTGGCCCTATATGCAATTCAAACAACAATACACGTTTAGCTATCCGAGATTGCCTCCCTAGATAAGGTTGTTAGTAATCAAAGAATGTAACAAAAATATGATAAAACAATACCATGAAATCAAGTAAATCTAAGCTAATGATATAAGAAAATAAGATAAAATATGTTATGTCTATCTAAGCTAAGCCTACAGGCCACTGTCCAAGACAGTGACCACTAAAGAAAACCTTGCCCTCTTTGCCCCAAAGCTATGGGTCAAAGACTATGATTTGATGTTGAAGAAAGTTATGCTCTTTGATTTGTCCAAGCTCCACCGCACACGTGATCTCAAAGAGAACTCTCTCTCTGAAATGATCTCCTGTATGTGATTCGGGTCTCTATTCTCTATCTCATAAAATATTAAAGGCTCAAAAAAGAATCTCCTCTGTATCTTAGGCTTGCACCTTTTATAGTGTGAAACGCTAGGTCTATGCCCAAGCCCTAGAAATGAATTTCTCATGCGTAGTGCAAGTTAGCATGAGAAGATTTTATCCATTATCTATATTTGAAGGCCAGTTAACTGAAATCTAACTGCCCACTTGAGTCTTCTATGTGAACTGGTCGTTAGCATGAGAAGCTTTTATCCTTTGTTTATGCTTGGAGGTTAGTTAACTTAAGTCTAAATACAAACTCAAGTCTCCTATGTGAACTGGTCATGAAAAGGAATGCAAATTCACTCTCGCTCACCTTTATTGCATGCAGAATGCCACTTCCACCTAAGATTGGGCCTGTTTATTGGCAAACTACTTCTTATGGCTTAGCCGCTATTGTCTGCAGCGGCTAGGTCTGGCCACTCTAGGCTTGAGCGGCTAGGATCTAGTCACTCTTGTCTTGAGCGACCAAGCTTGGATGGCTTGAAAAGACCCCAAATGAGTGGTGAGAACCATTTTTGATGCTTGGAAAGTCCAATATTATGTCTTATGATCTTATGAGTGTGTCTATGTAAGTAGATCCCCTAAGCATGACACGATTTAGGTGTCTACAAAAAGAAGACAAGTTTTGGATATTGAAAAGGTATAAGGAAAGACCAAAAGTCTAGGCATTCATAACATTCCTTGCAACATTGCAATGGATCTTTTAGAATGTTACACAAACAACCAAGTGTCAGGAGAAGAAAATGAACACAACCAAGGAGAACCAAATGTTATTTGGAGTATGAGGCATGAAAAAAATTATTTGTAAGGTTGAATAATATTATAAAATTGTGTATGCCATTTGTCACAAGGAAGGAGGAGCACCATAAATCATTGGAAGTAGGAGAATATTTTCAGGTTACATTAGAAAGAGAAAGGAAGAGTTTTGGCACCATTTGTCACTTGTCATCCAAGAATCCAATTGTTACCAAGGGAGACAAAACATCTTGGAGCACCCATTTATTTCATGGGATGAAAATAAACTTGCACAAGCTCATTTACTACAACAAAAAGGATATACGTTAGAGTTTGAAGCACTCGAGAATAGTTTAAAGCATAGTTGACCAATCAAAAAGGAGAAAGAGCACATATTTTTCAAAGCAATCCAGAATATAGCATCAAAGAAAGAGCGCATCAAATTTTGGAGGTAATATATTACATTTAAAATTTATTTTATGCCAAGATAGGAGTTATAAGGCTAAAAGAGATTATTATTTTCTAAGGTTAATATTGAAATTATTTTTGGAGAGATAATACCTTGAAGTATTATTTTGAAACCTTAGAAATCTGATTATTGCAATTTGAGAGCTTTTATAAAGTTTTTAAGATTGATTTAAAAATTGAAGTGAATATTTTTGAAGTTTTTTCATTTGAACATTTAAAGTTTACAAAAATATTTGAAATATTTGCAATTTGATAAGTTTGTAGAAATAAGGGGTCCTACATCAAATTAGGAATACAAAAGTTGCAAATATTTTTTCATAGAGTTTCTAAATTTCTAGATTTAGAGTTATAAAGTTTTCAACATCAAAATTAGTTTTTGGAAATTTAGAATTGGGAAATTATATTTTTGAAATTTGGGAGATAAAAGAAATTTAATAGAGAACTTTTGACAAATGAAAAATGCATTGATAATTTAGTCTCTAATTCAAAATTGGAAGAGACATAGATTTGAAGATTTGAAAAATTGAAATTGCATTCAATTTATTGATTGATAAGAGGAAAGTAAAATAGTTATTTTGAAGAATAGAAGTTGGAAAAATTATATTATCATTCAATCACTAGGGAGATACAAGGTATTCTACAAAACATAGAATTGAAGAGTTATATTTGAGATTGCATCAAATAATTGTTTGATAAATTAAAATAGGGAGATATAAGGTAGTCTACTCATGACAAAAAATAAATTATTTCTTTTAGAATCCCAACTACTCAAAGGTCCTAACTACACCTCATGGGAAAACAAAGTAATATCAATATTGATAGTAGAAAATATTTGGGACATTGTTAAAGGAGCAAAAAATAAACCTACTAAATATGCTAAGGATATTTAGAAATATGAGAAAGATGAAGCAAAAGCACTCATGATAATAACATTTTCAATTACAAATGATAGACAACCATACATTAGTTTAGCAGTAACTTCTGTATAAGAATGGAATACTTTGGCTAAGATATTTGAAGGAAATAATAAAGCCACTATCTTGAATCTTCAAACTCAATTACATTCTCTGAAAGTCAATAGTGGTGAAGGTATAGAATTATTTCTAAGAAAAGTAGCAAATATAAAAGAAAAATTATTGACCTTAGAAGAGAAGGTAGAAGATAAGTTTCTTGGTCAAGTAACTTTAAGAGCACTTCCAAAAAGCTACAAGCATATAATCACATATTTACAAAATCTAAGTAAAGATACATTTTTTGATGAGTTAGTCAATATACTAAAAGAAAATAAAGTGGAGAATTCAATCAAAGATGAAATGACTAATAATGTCTTAGTATCAAAAGATAATCCATAAGGAAATATTGTTTCCTTTTCAAGGAACAAAAAAAATGGAATGATAAATATTTTAAAGTTTGTAGAAAAAGAGGTTATAGTACAAATTACTTTAGATTCAATCCAAGGAATCAATATCAAGGGAATCAAAAAAATTGAAGAAACCAATAAAATAGGTTATTTAAATTGATATAATATCAAAATAAATATAGACCACATCAGAAATAATTTCAACATCAGTACAATCAACCTCAGCTACAATATAGAGAAGGAATTCAAAGGGCCACTTAGCTCAAGAGTTACAGGAAATTCAAGAACTAGAAGAAACTATAGAAGAACATGAAGCTAAAATACTTTCAACAAATATAGTATTTTATTAAGATACTAATTATTTACTTGATCAGGATACAAGCAAAGAGCATAATGAAGAAAGTAGAAAAGAAGAGTACTAGTTCCAAAAATAGGATAAAGATCAAATTGAAGACTAAAGTCTTCAGTAACCAAAAAATGTAATACAAGGGTGATGGAATATATTACATTATATGGTACATTCTAATGTTCCACCTTGGATACATATTTATATTAGGAAAGAGACCTAGATTAGAGTTTGAGTATTTACTTTATGCAATGTAATAAATGCACAAGTGTGCAAAGTATTTTGGTATTGTAAATGTGCATAATAGTCCATGTGCACATGAGTCCATAGAATAGGAAGTTAAGAGTCCCTATAAGAGTGAAGGCCAAAAGTTATCCATATGAAGAGTCACATTCCATTATATATGTGTCTATTGAGAGAGATAGAGATATAGTGAGTGACATATGCAATTGTAATGGAGAGGATGGAAGTATGGTGTATTTGATATCTTTATTCAATTGAGATCCAATTTTCATGAACATTTGTTAATGGTATTTATATGAGTTATTTATAAAGTTGTTTATATGTTTTATATGCTTAGAAGTTTACCGTTATCATATATTTCATATTGAAACTTTATTTTAGATCTTGTGGATATTTTATCTTAAGTATTTAGCTTCAAAAGCTAATGCATCCAATAAATATAGTTTTGTTGTACACATTTATGGCCCAGAGAATATCTATCATCACAGTTGTGACATAGATATTGTGCCCAAAGTACCTCCATTTCTTCATAGGCTAGACATTTAACATAGGGTGATTTGTTTCCTATGTGTTATATGTCCAATATGGAAATAAGATTTGATCCTATGGCAGTTTATAAGTGTGTCTTTGAGTTGTATTAGCATGGTTTTTTACATTTAGGCTTGTTAAACAACTTTCAAGTTCATCAATTTTATCCAATTTATCTAATTTAGATAATGCTTATAGGATTGTTGATTGAGGAGCTTTAATTTGTTTCACCTATTCCCCTAATATCTCTAGCTATTGATTAGCTTTAGTACCACCAACCATTTGTCACTTTAGGCTCTACAAAAAAGTTTTATCAAAATAATATCTCAAAATGATCATATTAAAGAGAGGATCAAAATGGACTATACCACAACAATAATTTTTGGAAGGTAGGGTTCTAAAAATAGGTTGCCACAGTTAGGTCTAAAAATTATTAGCTTGAAGAGGGGATTACAATGGGCTATCTTGCAAAATGATAAATTTTGGTATTTTTGGTAATTTTTTGCTCATTAACATACTATTGATAACTAACTACTCTACTAGTAGACTATAAACAACTAACTGCTCTTATTTCCAGACTAGATATTCCCTACACTATCAGACTATGTATTCTTTGCATTGTCAACCTGGATATTCTTTGCATTATCACACAAGATATTCTCTACATTGATAGACTAGATATTCTCTACATTGTCAGACTTGGTATTCTCTATATTGTCAAACTATGATTGGAGTAGCATCTTCCATAATATGCTCAAATTTATTTTCTTTTTGAATGGGAAAGGACTAAAACAATATTTCAAGAGGGACACTCTAAGTTAGGGTGTGTTTGATTTTTTGGGATCTTTGATATACAATCTCATTCATGATTAGTGGTTGGACCAATATTTTAGAGCTCTAACTATAGAGGATTCCACTGTATCCATAGTCATACTATCCATTTTTTAGGGTACTATGAGAGTAAATTCCTAGGGCTAACTACTTACTGGTGCACCATAAAACTCAAAAGGTCAATATCTTCCTATGGGCAACAACTTCTCCTATTCCTAAGGGTCTCCCTATATACTTGAGGGTACATGGGATATCACAACCTTATACAAGTATTGTTTGAGGTCAAAGTATTAGATTCTACGCACACCTAACTTCACCATATTTTTTATGGGCAATATAGCTTAGCCAATAATAATAACTCCATGATATTTTAAAACCCCTAACACAAGGTTTCTAGCCTAGTCTACTAAAAATAGAAAAAATGTGTTTTTTTTTTAATTTACATGGTGAAATTAGTAGCCACCATGAATTTGGGGATGTTGTCTGGATTTTATGGCCACCATAGTATTCTACGTTGTGCACCCCGAAAGATGCCACATAGATCTTCGTGTAGTCCACCCTATAACCACCATACCACAATCATTTTAAAAATTTTACACTACTGAAAGCACCAAGAAGGGGATAAGCGTTCAGTTTGAAGAAGCTTGAGATTTAAACCTTGGACCTTCACCCCCCTTTACGGGATTTTGTTGAACCAATTGGTCTACACCTCGGACCTAAAAATGTGTTTTTTTGAAAATATACTTTAATGAAAAATAAACAAAATAAAAAATTGTAAAATAGAAAAATGGATGAAAGGACAAGAACTACTATTATCATTGTAGAACATGACCCTAAAAAGAGCTCTAATGCCATTTTTTAGTAACCTTCATATAAAAATAAGCATAACCAAAGTAGCAATGTAGGAATTAATAGAAATGCTCACAAACTAAATGACCATGAAAATAAAAATAATAGAAGTGCTCACAAAAATAACTAAATAGAAATAATAACAAACATATATATTAGTCAAGTGGAACAAACATCGTAGGCCTCTTCAAGGGGGAAACCTCCTTGGAAGTAGAGCTATAATACAAAATGAGAAAAATATGAGATACCTTTTATTCCAAAACCATGTCCTTATATATACTCTTATTTACCTTAACCCTAACTCTTAAGGGTCAAACCACATGAAAGAGAAGACCTAAGCTACTAACTCTTACTTACAATAAATGTAAAGGCTAAATCATAATGGGACCATGCATACTAGCCACCCATGGTGCAAACATTCACCAATGCTAGATAGGTACATAGATGTGCTATGATAGGTTCCTAATATAACTTAACTTTATAATGTATATTCAAATTCAAAATATATAGTTTTAAATTATTATGATGTTATTTATGTGAACTAGACCTGAAAACACAAGAAGCCATCAAAGTCAAGTGTCAAGATTACATTCATGAACTATTTGAATACTTTAATTTTTAAAGTTAAATACGTAATATTTAATTTTATTTATATATTTTAATATGCATTTAATTATTAGGGTTCATTAGGTTATATAAGTTCACAATACATGTCACTGCTTATGGGAAATCCTCTTATTTAAGTCATGTTTCACCCAAGATAAAACTAGGAAAGCCTTCAAACCCAAATACTTTTTTTTCTTCTCTTTTTATTTTTATGTTGTGGTCTAAAAATTGAAATCCCAATAAATACATTTGGTGGGGCCAAGGCTAGGGATTGATAAACTAAGTGCATGTTGGTTAGAAATGGTGGAATTAGGTAATGAGAAATATACAATAGAAAGGAGATAAATTAAATGATGAGATTATATTGAATCTATCAACTAATACCATGTCTAGTCCAACTCATGATAGACTATAGTTTTAGAAGAACACAGGGTCCTTGCAACATGAGATTTTGGAATTGACTACAATCATGAGGGAACAATAAACCCTCTTCATAGAACAAAAAAAATGATTTTAGAATAAGCTATTCAAATCAATCTATTGGAGGCATCACTAGTGGAACTAAAATCCTCTACTACCATGGGATTGTGTAGTGGTAATATTTCTATAAATGGATTCCATATTCATACTAAGTTGTAGGTAAAATGAAAAATTACAAATAAAACAAATTTAGGTGGAAATTTCCAACATGATGAAAAAAGAACAAGAACTACATAACAAATTATAGGATAATACGTCATGGGCACAAATGGTAAGAGATCCAACAATCAATACAAAGGAACAAATAGATTTAATATATAAACAAATCATAATGCAATTGTTAGAAGAGAAAGAAAGAAAATAGGTCAATAAACATCATCATTAAGGGAATAAAAGAGCATGGAGAACAATAAAAAGAAACCAACATAATAAGAAATTTTATTTTTGATAAAATTCATTGGAGCAGACAAATTTATCAAGCATGTAGACTAGAAAAAGTAAGGGAAGACATGAGAGCTAGACCAATATGAGTCAAAATGTTTAGGGTAGGAGATAAAAGACAGGTTCTCCAAAGTAGAGGATTGCTATGAGGGTCACATTTTTACCTAAATGATGATCTCACTTTAATGGAACAAGAAGAGAAGAGGGAAAACTAGGAAAATATAAAGATAACAAGGAGTGAGGGTAAAGAGTTATTGTTGAAAAATGGGAAAACATGCACTATAAATAGAACACATCAAAATAAATAGAAAATTGGGGCCCATCGAGAATACTTAACATTCATGAGATGGAATTATTGTGGATATCCATGGAGAAGAGATCTTGGTATAGGACCCATAACTAAAGAAAATAATGTAATTATACAAATAGAAACACAGGAATATGATGGATGCAAAATTTTAGATTATGAAGGATACAAAAGATATCAATATAGAATGAAGTAGACAAAAATAGAAAAGGATGTGGAGTAACAATACTAATAAAAGAGTCTTAAGGTAGACTCATTTAGGTTGAGAAAGACGATCCAAATAAATTGTGTACATGGATTAGAATCATAGATAATGACAAATTGATTAGCATCTCAACTTGTTATTTTGCTCTACAATAATCAAAATTTTATACGAAACATGGTTTGATAATGAGCATCTATATATGACATTGACAAAAGACATCACATAATATAACAATATTGGAGAGGTTGTTTTAGTGGTTGACTTTAATACAAGGATAGAATATAGATAAGTAATACATTTAAAGATCAATAAAAGGTATAAATGGTAATCTACTATGGCTAGAAGAAGAGGTGGATCATCATTGGTTAAGGCCCTTAGATAATAGTCAAGGACCAATCACATATTATGGAGAACTTAAACTATGTAGCATAGACATATTGATAATATGCAATGGTATAAACATGTGGCTAAAATATGAAAACTATACTTGTCAAATACATAATGGACATAATGTACTTGATTATGTTAATTTCTATTGAAATAAAATCTGAACACAATCCAATGTACATAAAGATCCAAATATAAGAAAGTGGGTAAGAAGAACATCTTCAAGTAATTGAACGAAAAACAATAGGAAAAATCCCTATGACAAAAAAAAATGTTTGAAACAAAAATCAAGTAGATTATGCAAAGAGAGGAAAGAAAGAGGACAAATATTTTTCAAACCTATAATTTTGATAGCAATAAACTTATGGATATAATCAAAGAATCCTTGGAGTCGTGTATCTCTAAGAAATTAAAATAGGAAAGCTTCCTTGTAAATCCATGGTATGATGAAGAATGCAAAGCATTAAGGAGAACCTTGAAAGAACCAGGTAAAGAAAAAACACATAGAGAGATATATAAATAGCTAGTGAAAAAAATACATAAGAGCAAGACAAAAAGGGTTGTGTAGATACCTAAAAATCACACATTACCCTTCATCCCATCATAATGGTTGATCAACTTGCAAAACCCATAAAATTTGCATAGATTAGCCTAAAATACTATTCATGCACTATTCATAAGCCTTCTTTGTACACTTAATCCCTTTCCTACACTTAACCCTTGGTACCCATGCGACCATAATTCTAGCTTAACCATATTTAGCCTAAACTAGGGACACATCATTTAGTCTACCTTTTGACTAGTCCACCTGCCACCTAAGCCTAGCTCACTCTAGCCTAACCTTGGTTAAGGGTTAACCATGGTCAAAATCAAACTCATACTCAAAACCAACCTATGGTTAACCTAACCATGATCAATCTAACTCATGGACACCTCACCTAGTCTACTCTTTGATTAGCCTAGCCTCCACCTCACCCACTTAACCTTAACTAAACTCAGGGTCAATATAATTATAGTCAAATTTAACCCTTGCTCCACACATATCCCCATGTGCATTAAACATCATAAATGATATTTGGAGACTTTTGTGTTTCAAAGCATGGGAGGCATGGTGAGTCATATTCCACCTCATCCAAAGTCAACACCAAACCCATGGTTAACTCAACCATGGTAGGAATTAATACTTGCTCCATTTGAAATCCCCATGTGCATTAAACATCATAAATGACATTTGAATATTTTTGTATTTCAAAGCATGGGAGGCATGGTGAGTCATCTTCCACCTCACTCAAGTCAATAATAAACTCATGGTTAATCCTACTATGGTTAGGACTTAACCCTTGCTCCACTTCACATTCTCCTAGGCATTAAACACCATAAATGCAATTTGAAGACTTTGAGAATTAATCTATTTATGAGATATGCCACCCTATGCCACCTCAGGGGACACCTCATATGACACCTCAGGGGACACCTCACATGACACCTCAGGGGACACCTTAACACCCCTAACATTGGAAAATTGTATAAATAGGTTTCCATTTCCTCTTTTTCCATAAACACTCATTCACATACCCAAAATCTACTAAAATTAACCTATACTACCAAGTGAACTAAACCATCACTCACTCTCTACCCCCATGAAGACCCACATGAATTTTTCAACATCCCCTTTTGATTTGTAGGTTGTCAAAGTTGCAGGTTTAGGAGGTAGCTCAACGAGGATCAAAAGTCCTAACTGGATCAACAAGACCTTTACATCACCAAATTTAATTTTTGGAAAACATAGTGAGATTCACATGGACAAGTACGAATCAAAGCACTCATACCCTAGGGTAAAAATCTATATCAAAGATAGTTTTTCCACATTAAAACTCTACCAAAGTTCACAAATCCAGGTAAGTATCCATGTTTTGTCAAGTTTTAGTCATTTCAAGCATTTTAATCATGTTTTAGCTTAGATTAAGAGTCTCTTTGTTTGGTTTTACAAGGGGTCTAATTGAGATAGGCCCTCAAATGCATCTAATAATTTTTGTAGGGCTATGCAGGTTTGAAGTGTTTGTATAGCTAATAGTGGCCCACGAGAAAGAAGCCCACTCATATCGAAGAATACAAGAACAATTACAATTATTTGACCATTTCCATTAAAGGAGGGCTTCCCTTGGGGAAGACCCATTTTGTAGCCTCAAAAGAGAAAATTCATAAAAGGATGACACTTGTAATCCTTTTCACCATTAATTGCAAAACACAAATTTTCCTAGTAATTCATTCTAGCGATCACAGTGGGACCACCCACAATTTTTTTTTTTTAGCTTGCTAGCTAACTAATTGCCATTTTTGGCTAGTTTTTGGTGTTACAAGTACTAAAAAAGCATATTAGGTCCAAGAAAAAATCTTATCTGGTCGACAAGCCAAATTTTTAGGGTAGGGTACAAATCCCTCGTCTATGAGATTCACATAGATAGGTGTGAATCTTGAAAGAACTTTAGAAATTGATCCCTAGAAATAAGGTATCTATTTATGCACACTTCACAACAACCACAAGGGAAGTCAGGGGGTAAAAATACTCCTTATTGAGATTGCTATATCACATACCTTATCACCTTCATAGGCTAAAAACCACCTTACAAAATGACATTTGCAAGGTGAAATCACTCACCTTCCAAATTTATATCATTGTCATAAAACTCCATTAAATATCACCTTGCAACTATTTGCTTTTGATCATTTTTTTTTTAATCTTTTAAGTCATGTATATCCACAAAATCTCACTTTCTAGCTATTTATTTTTCAAGTACCTCTACAAAAACAAAGTTACAACATTCAGCCTACACCTTATAGCAAAAATTTTACAAAAAAAAATCAATATTTTTTTATTCACACATAGAGGTATGAATCAATGCATTCTTAGGGATAGGTGTAAATCTCTCTAAAACATTTGCCAAACTTTGCAAATGACCACAAACCCTTATAGAGGCTAGAAACTATAGATAAACAATGTAAAACCACATTTTTTAGAAAAAAATCACAAAATTTCATTCCAAAACGTACTTGCTTTACAAAACCCCTGAGTTGTTTTGGGCATATTTTACAATTTTTTTTTTTTAGTTTTTTATTTCACAAAACACTCTCCTTGTGTTATTGCTTTACAAAACCATATTTATGTCATTTAGTTATCTTTAGGAGGTTCACTTAGCATAGCACATTTGCATTTGGCCTAAAGGAAGCCTCAAATTTCCTTGTTCTTATTGAGCTGAGATAGATCACAATCTATTCTCATACATAAATCTTGTTTTAAGACATATAGCCATAGACTTAATCAATATATCTTGGCTAGTGTATATAGGTTTGAGCTCAAGAAAATATTAGGATAAATATACGTAGAAAATAGAAAATTTTCTTTTTTTGCCTTTAACATAAAGTTTCCTTTCAAATATCTTAGCATATATTTGCTTTCAAGCTTTAGCATAGATTTTGCTTTCAAGTTTTAGCATAGAATTTGCTTTGGCATATATTTTCCTTTCACGCTTTAGCATAAAAAATTGCTTTTACATGCTCTTAGCATAGACTTTCTTTTACATGCTCTAGCATAGACTTTGCTTTCAAACACTTTAGCATACATTTGATTTTACATGCTTTAGCATAGATATTTACTTCCACATGCTTTAGCATAGAAATTATTTTAGACGCTTTAACATAGAATTTATTTTTACATGCTCTTAGCATAGACATTTCCTTTCTAATGTAACTTTCATTGTTTGCTTAACTAGATTTTAGTTTTCAAAAGGCACTTTCTTTTTCTTTTTTCTTTTTTGTAAACTTTTCAAGTATCTTTACATTGCTTTCATAAATTAGTTTCTTTCGTGCATTTTTATTTCCTAAGTAAAAGTCAACCCCACACACCTACACAATTTTCATACATTGGTAAGGTTGGAATTCATCACCAAACTCCCATCAAGACCAAGGACATTGGATTTCATCTCCTTCCATTGGCTTACCCCCTAGATACCATAGTATCCACCTTGAGTGATTTATTTGACTTCATCATCAAAATGTCCTCTACCCTTGAGAGACCCTCGAGGTAGGTTAGGATGAGATGCCCATGCTCATAGGGATTCATATAATTTGTGAGTGTGCAACTATTTCTATTTGACTAATCTCGATCGAGGGTGAAGCGAAAACTAGGTATCCTATGAAAGTCATTAGACAATGTTACCTCTTTTATAAGAGGTTTTATATTTCCCTATTTTTGGTTATCCCAAACCATATACATCATTAGACACTATTCACCCACTCTTGCATAGTTATTCCTTGCATAACTTTGGGCATTATGTCGAAACGTGCATCAACATACCTTCATAGAGTACATCAATCACATATTCTTCATTTATTTTTAGCATTTTTGAACAAAAAAAACACACAAAAAAACAACAAAACATCACAAAACAAAGAAATCATTCGTTGATTGCATAGCAAATTAAATAATACCTACAAATGTACCAAAAAATTTACTTGTTGTTTGCATTAGCATTTGGTATAATTCGATAAGTTTTGTTACAAAAAATATCACAAAAGTCATAAAAATAGACCTAAAATACACTTCCCAACCCATTAAATTTCGTTCCTTCACAATTTGGTCCTAGTTACCCATTTTGTACGGATTCACACATACAAGCACAAATATTTTTATTCGTAGGGATAGGTGTGAATCTCAAGATCATCACACAAGTAGGTACAACAAACTCCAAAAATACATAGATAAACATAATTTTCACCTAAACTACTCTACCAAATTAATTCCATTACACTTTACCCATAATCATGGTCCTCACCCAAATTCAAGCATGCAAATAGGAATGCCTAGCTGTAGAAGCTTCTCACATTACATCATCCCAATACAACAATCCATGCAATCAAAGGCAATGATATCCACTTCCCCTCAAGATCTATCTACTTGTTCTTAGACCCTGGGCCTGGACGAAGGTAACATGTCACAAGTTGAATCCTCAACTTTAGAACAAACAATAATACACATCTTCACAGACGCCCTACAATCTAATAGTCCTATTGTACAAAATCACCTACAACTTTCTATCAACATGTCATTTATGTTAAACCTAGCAACTCCCAACCTTCCCTCTCTTATCATGACCAATCATACCCTTCTTCGCCAACTTATATACACCCATTTTTACAACACCACTCCCTACCTATTTTGGGTACCAATGACTCTGTCCTTCACCAACTTGACCTTTATACTACCACCACCTCCCAAACTGTAGGTATGGTGTCAATTGATCACCTTTCCTCCCATGAGCATGAAGTATCTTCATCACAGATCCTGTAACAATAACAAATACTGCAACAAAAATAAATACTACCACAACAATAAATATTGTAACACCAATAAATACCATAGCAACAACAAATATTGTCACAAAAAAAACTACTTCAACAATAATAAATATCGCAACAACAAGTGTTGCAATAATAAAAAATGCTACAATAACAATAAATTATGTTTTACCAGTACATCCCCCAATAATAGCAAATTCTACTTCATCAATAAATTGCTCCTACATTCAATTCATATCATCTCACATCCACTTTCTCAAATATTCCTTCTTAGTCAACTATTCCTGATCTCATGTCTTCCTTTTCACATCCCCCACATCCAATTTCATTTTAGACCATTACATATGGGACCTTTTCTTCTACCCAACCACCTTTCTTGTATTCCTTGATATTCTATATTCCCCAAAATACTCCCTTTTGTCCACCTTATTGGATACCCTTTCTTCTTATAACCCCAACTATCCACCTTATCCCTAAAATCTATCATTATACTCCACTCAACCTATTTATTATATTCTTAAACCATTTGCTTCTTCTCAACTAAATTCATTCACCTCGTCATCCTATGGGAAAACTTCATCTTCTAATCAACCTCCTCCTCCACCATCCCAACCAAATCAACACTCTTTATTCACTTTCCACCCTTCTTAGGCCTCCACTCCACCTTGTCAACAACAAATCCCATTGCAACAACAACAACCTCCACTTCAACATATTGCTTCTTCTTAGCAACAACAAATACCTATCCAAAAACAAAAAACATCTATCCATAGAAAAAAAATTCCTCAACTACAATAGGTTACCATTCAACATCAAAATATTCCTACCGTGCAATCTCATATTCCATCAATTCAACACTCATATGCATTGGCACCATATCAACATTCAGTTGCTTTCAATAATAAATGAACAACCAATTAAAACAATATCCACCCCATCCAAATTATCTTCCTTCAATATTGCAATCCTATAATCTCTTCTACTTATACCAATTAGAACCACCCATTCTAGACACCTTGATTTATCTCACGCAAACACCACACACCCCTTATGATGAGTTATAGATCTTGAAGGAACAAATAAAAAATTTGGACTTACGTACAAGTGGTTATGGGCTACAAAAACCCACCTATAGTCAATTATGCAATGATCCTATCAACCCATATATAGTTTTTCATCCATATCCTTACAAATTTGAAATACCAAAACTTGAAAAATTCAAAAGTAAGGAAGATCCACAGGAACACATTAGTAACTAGAGGTTCGTCTACTACCAAATCAATAGTAATAATTCTCTCATGCTTTGCATATTTCCTTTATAACTTGGAGGTCAGGCCCTATATTGGTGTAATAATCTTCTTTGACATCGTCTATTCACATTTGAGCAATTGGCCAATCTATTTTTAGAGCACTTCTTAATAAATATTAAGAAGAAAACAACATTATCATATTTGTATAGTTTGTGACAGTTCAATGAAGAGCCTATTACTAATTATGTTTTCTAGGTTGGTATGTCATTATCCATAACCTAACCATTTCCATACCACCTATGAAACTTCTCAAGCTATTTGCCAAAAGTTGCACCAAACATATATTGACAACTTTGCAAATCTAACAACACTATATATTTTAAGATGCTATCGCTAAGGAAATAGTGATTGAAGACATCAAAGTCCAAGTAGGGAAGATTAAACTTTGCAAGAAATTGGATTACCCCACCAATACTTCCAATACTCCCAACTGTCCCCACCACCTAATTAAACATTATCTTGTATGCCACATCCTCCTTGCCAACCTCGTAAGTTGCTAATATCCCCATTCTACCAACTCCAAATACTACTTCCACTAGTACACAACCATTTCAAGATCCCTCTCATGCTAACCTCCCTTTCCATGAACCTCCTTCTTGACCTAATTCACAAATCTCACATGCAAACCATCCTATTTTATCCATTTTTGTAGAACGTCATTATTGGGAGTAGTGTGCCACCTGATTTGATTCCCAACTCACCCAACCTGATCCATCCATTTCTCCTTCCCCTATTCCAATTCCTCAAGAATCACAACCATCATCATCCTCATCACATCAAGGGTCTTCATCCCAACAAGCACATCATAGAATACCTCATGTATCTATACTCATGATAAATATTGGTCCATAAAAGTATAATATTCACAACACTCATGTATCCCTTCCTAGTATACAATCCATTTGTGACTTCGATCACCCTCATAACATACCATTGACTATTGGTGTCGTCATTCCTCTTGGTCCATGTACAAACAAAAAAAACTTCATATTTTGGGGTATCGACACATCCTTTGCAATACCTACGGCCAAATAGCCTGAAGATAAATTTTGTGGTAACCTTGATCACATATCTAATCTATATTTTACAATGTATTATTTCCAATGCTTTAAATAGCATGGATTCAGTTTGGGGTGTTACAAACAAGGATTTAGAACCCTTATTGATCCACCTTTTCAAAAATCTAAAGATAAATTAGGATCAGGCTATCATCATGAGAATAGGAGGAAAATTTGTTGTCCATGATGACCTTGTAGATATGGAGATAGACCAAGGTGTATAAATCTAGTAGAATATCTCATAGGTGCTTGTCCAAATCTATACATGGGTAGGAAATGGGCTGCTTCAAATGGAGGTCCAATGGCCACATGAAAATAGTTGTTACACCAAAAGGAATTTTCATGATCAAGATTCTCTCCAAGGAGGATTCAAACAAAATTTTGGAAGAAGGACCATGGTTTTTTGGCTAGAAGAGTCTCATTCTATGTAGATGGAGCCCAAATTTTGACTTGGATTCCTAGAGCTTCTCCCAAGGGCTACCTGGATTTCCCTATCATTTCTAGAATGAGGATGTTTTGGTAGGAATAACAAGAGAAATAGGGGTCCTTTTGGCTATTGACCTGACCACTAGAGCCCATTCTTGATTGATTTATGCAAGGATCTATGTCAATGCAAACCTTGAGAAGGACTTACCTATGTTAGTCATTTTGGTCTCAAATATGGGGGTTTGAAACCATAATATTGAATATGATAATGCTCTGGTCATATACGAAGAATGTAGAAAACTAGAGAATTAATATTATGTATACCCTGAGCGTTAAACATCCTCCCAAATATAACAAAAATGGAAAAATAAAGAGTCAAAAGGAGAGATCTCTAGATAGGGCAAGGAGGAAAAGTGTTCATTGAATGGAGGATGTGAGAATCAGGTGGAAGCCACTCCCCATTGGACCTCCCTAGCGAAGGATCATACCATGATGAAGAAGCAGGAGGTATGTTTAATGAACTCCTTGTCAAAGGATTTTGAAATTCCTATTTCAAATGCTTTTAATCTTTTAGAAGTTAGTAATCCTGAGTTAGTTCTTAATTCACAATCAGAGGGATCTAAGGAAGACTATGTGTAGTCCAAATATGATACTAAGTTTCAAGAAAAAACCCAAATACCCCTCAAGGAGGATGTTCCCCTGGAGAAATAAAAATATGATAAACTAAAAGGGGGTCTTGATTTAGGTAGATCAACCCCAAATCACCAAAAAAGAAACAAAAAAAAAAGAATTGATGTTGGTGTGGAGAAATATCTAGGTAGACCACCAAAGCAAAAAATTTAAGAACATAAAACTATGGTTGACATAGTCAATGGAACTCATATTGTCTTATCCTTGGGTGAGGGAGAAAACACTCAAAAAACCTAAAAATTGAAACTTCTCTCGTGGAATATAAGGGGAATAAATACCCCTAAAAAATAGAGACTTGTTAAAGCATTGATAAAAGCAAAGAGGCCACCAAATTTTCTTCTTCAGGAAACCAAAATGGACCGACAAAATGTGGAGGCAGTTAAGAGTAGAATTTGGAAGGATGTAGAGTTTATAGCTAGCTCAGATTATGTAGCTTCTAGGGGGCTACTCTACTTATGAGACAAGAACAAATTGATGGAAGAAATTTAAACCAAATAGACCATGTCATTACTTCCCTTTTTCAATGTAAGGAAACTAACAATTAGTGGATTATTAAAAATGTTTATTCTCTGAATACAGTTGTTGGGAGAATTGTTTTTTGGGATAACCTTAGACATCAACGTGAAGCATTTAAAGTATTTCCCTAGATTTTTTCTGGGGATTTCAACTCTCCCCTGAATCTATCTAATAAGAAAGGAGGAAACCCTTCTATCTCAAAAGGAATGATAGATTTTTCCAACTTTATTAATGATAATAAACTTATGGATGTGGATATTAGGAGGGCAAAATATACTTAGAGTAACCATCATTTAGGGGAGCACCTCATCCAAGTTATATTAGATAGAGTTTTGATATCTTAGGAATATCTTCAATTTTTTGGAGAATCATTCCTATTTGCCCTTCCTAAAGTTGGTTCTGATCGTAACCCTTTGATTTGGGAATTTGGAGATTCAAAATGTTTGTTTAGCTTCCCCTTCAACTTTGAATTGATGTGGCTATGGCATGAGAATTTGGAAGCTCAAATTATGGATTGGTGGAAGAAAGAATTATGTATTGACAAGATTTCCCAAATACCTAAGAGGTTAAGATTCATAAAAGGAATTTGAAGTAGTGGAATAAACTGGTTTTTGGGTATCTTAAAAAAACGAGTTAAAAAAACAACTATAGTATATTGAAGACTTGATGGATAACGAGGGACTATCTAGTGAAATGCAATATGGAAAACAAATTATTCTGGGAGAGTATCATAATACCCTCGCTTGTGATTAGAGTTTTTGGAGGTAAATATTTGTAATAACTTGTCTTAAATAATGGGATCACAACAATTTTTTTTTTCATGTTTCTGCCTTAAGACATTGAAGCAGCAATAAAATCACAAAAAAATTTAAAAAATGATGGATAGGTGAAAGAGGATTTGAGGGAGATTATAAAGGAGATAATTCATTTTTTCTCATATCTGATTGGTGTGGCATCCCCATCCAACAAGAAAGTGTTGGGACTGAAACCGATGGGGATTTATTTTATTGATATAAATGGTTACAATATATAGGCATAAGCCTATATTCAACACATGACACTTGTCAAGAGAAACTAACAAGTGTCAAGGTGAAGGCATAGTGCACTTTAAATCTAACATTCCCCCTTAAAGTGCACTATCCTAACTAAAGAAGAAACAAAACAAGTCAACATTAGGTAACATTCCCCCTTAATGTTGACTTCTCTAAAAAACCTATCATCCTCTCTTATTGTTGATTTTGTCTAGGCTCGTGCTCTTTGCACTTGGCTCTCCAACTGTGAATAATGCTAGATTCACTGTGTATACATCTCGGTCTGTTGCCTCAGGGTCAGCCACTTCCACGGGTCTATTGCCACTGGGTCAGCCGTCTAAGTGCCTCGGGGTCATCATGGGTGCCTCAGGGTCAGCCACTTCTGGGTCTGTTGCCACTACAGGTCATCCTCAGAGGATGTTGCCTCTCGTAGGTCACTGACTAAATTCACCATACATGTCAAATCCTTCCTTATGGTGAACTCAATCTAGAAGGTGTCGGTCTCAGCCAAAAATGCACCTTAATACAAAGGAAAAACAAGCCATATAAGAGTGTCGGTCTCTGCCGAAAATGCACTCAATACAATAAAATGAGCCATAGATCCAAATATGGAGGAGAAGAAGAGAATATTCTGAAGTGTCTTCGTCTGTAGTCTTCAGAAGTAGATCCGAAAAAACCTTGGATAGAGTCTAGGGTGTCTATGTCTGTAGTCCCTAGAATAAGTGTCCTTATTGTGACCATGTCATCCCACCGAAATGCATGGGTAACCAGATGCTGCATTCGCCAAGTGTATAGAAAAGATCACTAGGTACAAGGATCACATATAAAATTACCTTGCGAGTGTCGGGTACAACCGAGAGTGCACTCCAAGGTAGAAAAACTTTGAGGCTAAAAAAAAAAAAAACAAATGAAACAACCTCAAAATGACAATATGACACCACCATTGTGTCCGTCGCGGAAAACCGTTTCCAACGACTATAAATACCCCTATATTCCACCATCAAAGGGGCCTTCATCATTTGGAAAAAACATCATGCCTATCTAAGGCAGCAAAATAAACCTCAGGAATATCATATTTCGGGCATCGCACTATGGTGGAATAAAAAGACAGTTTCAATTTTCCCTTGTAGGGGAATTACAAAGACCATAGGGGTCATCGTCTCCCATTTCCTCACTATCATTTAAATAAATAGCCCCACCACGTGGCTCCACATTCGAGCCATTACTGCCCAACATTGGGCAATGGCATAATATCTGTCTCGCACTGCATTTTGATATGCGCTGCTCCTACAGGTTGGATTTTTAAAATAAAGGTAATGGGCCCATGCATATTTTAATAAATTTAAAAAACATTGGACTAAATAAAGTGGTGGGCCCAATTTAAAGGTATTTCTCCTTCTTGCCTCCACCATATGTGCTTTTTCAAATCCCTTAACATACCATAATTATCGCCAAGTACCACTTAGTCCACCAGATCGCTGCCAGATCACTGCAGCAAGCATGATACTGCGCACAAATAACAGAAAAAACACATCCGCGTGGTGGCTCGCTGGGAAATCAACATCATGCTTCCGCAAAGGTTGTCTATGGTAAAAATAAATTCCAGATGCCATCCCCAGTCTAAGTGCTGGTCCACCTGCTCCCACTGCATCAATAAGAACACTCCCATGGCCGCCATGTGCTCGCCTGACTGCACATGCTGAAACCCAACAAAGCGGATCTGCATGGCCAACAGCATACCCAATATGTACACACAATTATAAGCAATGTACAACCTCAGGGAATACCTCCCCGTTACAAGCAGCACCAGCACATACATGGGGATTAAATTAATAATAAAAATATACCCTCCCCAAGCAGACACCATATAAAAATATGCAAAAGCAGAGGCCATAGACCAAGCCAAAGATCCGGTATTAACAGCCTTCACAAACAGGTAAAATGTCATAAGCAGGGCAAAGATGGCCACTCCCTCATTATCGTAAGATCCAGCAATCGACCGGGAAATATAACCGGGGCAAATTGCAATCAAGGCCATCGCAACAAGTCCAGCACCGGAATCCCATAGCTCCTTGCCAAAGAAGTAGGCGACAATAGTGGTATTCGATGCGAAAAATGGCACCGTCAAAACACAGACTTCTCTGATATGGACAACAAAGCTTAGCAATCTTAAGGTCCAGTAAATCAGGGCTGCTGTAACCATGAGACCGGGATAAAGGGTTTTGCCAATGATCCTTCCCAAGGGATACCAGCTCTCGTAATCGAACCAGTTCCAGAAATCATAAAACCCTTTTTCTGTCAAATATAAGGTTGTTCTGTAGTTGAAATAGGGGTCAAATTCATGGATCATGCTTTCATAATGGAGCACACTAAAGAGGCGTGTTATGAATGCGAGGACATAGAGGAGGCAAAGGACTCCTATGCGTAATAAAAGCTCTTGTTGCTTGGTTTTTAGTCTGAAATTTTTCATGGAAAGCTGGAGGCTCTCCATTTTTAGGGTCAAGGGCGCCATTACGGAATTCAGGGCAACATCTATCTTTCCTGGTCAATACGAACACTGGAATGTCATGGAAGGAAAGCCTTATGCAGAGTCATGTAGGGTTTAAGGTTTAATGAGGGTTTCTTGGTCTGATCTATCGCTAGACTGCAATTTCCATGACAATGGGCCCAACACGCACAGCCCGTCGGCCTCCACAAATAGATTCTGTAGCTCTAGCCCACTTTCACTGCCCAGGGCGGCCCTATCATTGGCCGCGCTGCCGGTCATGGCATCCCCATGGTGCCACTCGTGCAGGCCCAGCCTGGCCTCGTCGGCCCCGTCTGTGGCGTCGGCGGCCCCTCACCAGGCATGATGCAGCCCCAGATCTCACGCCCACCTGTGCTTCAGATAAGTGGAGATCATTCTTGTTCAACATTCGACGACAAACATGCTGCTGCCTTTCCGCCACTATTACTGCTAAAAAAAAAATATGACGTTTTCAACACAGGCCACTATTTGAAACACACTCTATTGCCAAAATACTGTCCTGTCCGTTTTCGGATCTGAGCATTCACAGCCAGGGAAAACACGAACTCCAATATTATAACAGCAAGTCCATCCAGCATCGGATTTGATTTGGCAGTCATGATTGTTCAAAGATGTGGTTTCTGATTCATCCATCAAGAATGAAGAGCATACTCCCTCTTTCGAAAAAAATAAAAATAAAAAAAATAATGGGGAAAAAAAATCAGGGGAGGGAGGATTTCCATGAGGGAAATCCCCCCTCAAGAGGTTTCATAGGGCAGGGAAAGCCCACTCTAATACCAAATGTTGGGACTGTGATGGGGATTTATTTTATTGATATAAATGGTTACAATATATAGGCATAAGCCTATATTCAACACGACACTTGTCAAGAGAAACTGACAAGTGTCAAGGTGAAGGCATAGTGCACTTTAACTCTAACAGAAAACAATTAATTCCATCATACATAATATTCCTAGTTTGATCATAGATCAAATGAATGATTATCTTAGGAGTCCTTTCAAGGATGAGGAGATATATAAGGTAGTATTTGATATAAAGGGGTATAAATCCCCTAGGATAGATAATTTTGAAGTTGCCTTCTTCTAGCATTTTTGGCACATTGTGGGACTTGATGTCATTGGTGCAATGAGGGAGATTCAAAGGAATCATCATATTCTTGGGGATGTGAATGCTACCTTCTTGGCACTTATTCCTAAGGTTGTAGGAGCTAGAAATTTTGTTGATTTTTGTCCTATTAGCTTGTGCAACACATTGTATAAAATTTTCTCCAAAACATTGGCTAGCCAAATTAAATTTGTGCTACCATTTATAATAGACCAAAATTATGGCGGGTTTATGAAAGGAAGGCATATTTTAGATAATATAATCACAATTCATGAAATCATCCATTCTATAGATAAAAGTGGGGAGGAGGGGATGCTTCTCAAGTTGGATATGAGCAAGGCATATGACAAGGTTTCCTAGGAATTCCTCATCAGAGTATTGAGAAAATTTGGGTTTCAATAGGACTAGATTGACTTATTGGTTGCCTATTTTATCTTCAGTTATGTTCTTGAATCTAATCAATCATGATATTGCTAATTATTTTAAAGGTAAGCAAGGTCTACGACAAGGGGATCCTTTATCCCCCTATCTTTTTATCATCTTGGTTGAGGCCCTTGGGAGGACTATTTCAAAGGTTGTGGAAGAAAGAAAGTTGGATGGTATTAAGTCTGCTTCCACCCTTAGTCCCATCTCCCATTAGCAATTTGTGAATGACACTATTATAACTTCAAGATCCTTTATCCCACAATCAAGAGAGTTGAAATCTATATTGGAAACCTAGGAATTAGTGGTTGGGCAGAAAATTAACTTTGAAAAAATCAAAATCTTCTTTTTAAGAACCCATGTTAGGAGGTAATTGAAAATTGTAGGTATCTTTGGATGTGGGGTTAGGGAACTTTCTTTAACTTATATTGGTATTCCCATGTTTAAAGGTAATTCTTCGGATGATATTTGGAACCAAATTATAGATATATTTGCCAAGAAACTAACAGGATGGAAAGGAGTTCTTATTAGTCAGCGTGAAAAACACTTTTGGTGAAATCCTCTCTCAAAAGCATCTTGATCTATTTTATATCCCTCTTTAAGATGTCGACTAAATTCTATGATAGAATTGATTAGAATCAAAGGAATTTTCCATGGATTGGTTTAGAGTATAAAAGGTGTCTACCATTGGTAGCTTAAGAACAAGTTTACCAAAAAAAATAAGCAGGGGGCTTGGGATTGAGAAGACTGAGAAAAATGAATAAATCCCTCTTTGGAAATTTTGGATGGAAACTAATAAGGAATGAAGAGGTAAGATGGGTAAATATTATTCAAGCCAAGTACTTGAGAGATGATGCTATTTTTTTTGGAGGACAAGAACTTCCCCAGGAGCTCTAACATTTGGAATAATTTTCAAACTACCAGACCATTTTTGTGGTAAGGTTTGCAATGGAAAATTGGGAGGGGTAGCAAGGTTTTTTTCTAGAAATATTCCTAGCTTAAGAGCATTCCCCTTAATAAAGACTTAGAATTTGTTGTCCTAGAGAATGAGGTTTCTCAACTTTATGGGCCCATGGTTAGTGATTACATTTTAAGGGAAGAGACTAGACCCAGATGGAAATAAATTGAAGTTGAAGGCTTGGACCAGAGAAGGAACTAGGTTCTCGGTGTATCGCTCCAAATTTTTCGCATCCCTACCTTCAGGCTATTGGATCCGTGCCCGAAAGGAGGATGGGAAAAGGATGATGCGGTACCTCGGACGAGAGGACTTCACGAAGGTCCCGCCTCTCAAGGGAGGTGTATTTTGGTGATTTTTCGATGGATGGTGGGTTCACCAAGAAACATTTAATGGCAGTTTCCACGCCTAGGTTTTGGAATGTGTTTAGATGAGTTCGTTTTGATCTTAAACATTCATCCTAGGTTTGGCCGAATGAATCTAAATTAAACTACATGAAAATGCAATTTTCATGAATACAGCAAACAAATTTGAAAGCAGAAAATAGAGAATTTACAGGAGGAAAACGGGGAATACCTGATCCGGATGTCTGAAGAAGATTCTGATTTTGAAGCAGTCCCGATCGTCTGAGATTCGACAGAATCGTCTGCAATCAGACGAGATCGTCTGAGATCTGACGAATTCGTCAGAAACCTGCAAAACAGAAAATAGATGCAAAATACAAGAAATCCTACTGTGCAAACAGAGGCAAATTACACCAAATAGCAATATGAATACTGAACAATATTTAAGAACAGAAATTAAAGCAAATTACTATACTTAAATGACAAAACATGATCTTAATATGCAATCTAGGCTAAATGGGTGAACTCCAGATGCAAAATAATGTAAAAACTGAATAAATTGTCTAATTTGGCAACATAAGATGACAGAGAAAAAGGTGAGAAAAACAAACTCCAGGCATTGATTGCCTCGATGTGGATTGCAGTCGAGATCGTCTCGCATCAATACGAAATCGTCTCGTATTTGACAAGATCGCCTCCGATCTGGACAGGTTCGTTGGCGACGATGGGTGCTGGCTCCGGTTGAAAAATAATGCTGTACCTGCAACAAAATAATATGAAACTAATGCAAATGCAAAGTAGGGATGTTTCAACGTAGGGGGAATCAATTTACCAAGAATTTCAGCCAGGGGTTGGGGAGGGAAAATCCTAGAGGTTAAATAGGCTTAGAGGGAGTAGGTAGGAGGTTGGAGATCATCCCAATTTGGGAGATCTCCAACAGGGGAGGGTCCCAATGGCGCAGACACGCTTCGCCCGAATTGGAGACCCGTTGGAACAGATTCCAACTATGCAAATTCAGTTTTGCGACAAGATCGTCTCGGACGTCCTAGTCCGGACGAAATCGTCAAACTGGGGCGATATCGTCTGATCGGCGACGATATCGTCAAACAGTCAAAACAACCTCTAAAATTGGCGCGAAAAAGGGGGGAAACGGAATACCCGACGGTTAACGGGCGGTTTGGGAGGTTAAATTTGATTTTAAAATTATTTACTAAGGTGAATGTAAATTTTATAATTTTACCGCGCCAATTTTAGGGTGCTACATTTTGCCCCCTCTTTAGCGAATTTTCCGAAGAAAATGCGTTAAAGATGAGTTCTTCTCGATCTACGAGAAAGCAAAAAATTATACCCATTTTTAGGCGACGATTCTTGGTCGAATCGTACGACAGCTTACTATGGTGCCCCCTCCGTGTTTTTACCCAAATCGAACGTTTGAGGTAAAAACGCGAAAAAGCACAAAATTATTGTTGAATAAAATTAAGAAAAATAGGGTAAAACCCTAATTCATTGTTACTGTTCATTTTTCTGGTTTTAGAGCTCTGAAGCAAAAAATGGTCGAGACAACGCACAGATCTGCAGAGGTCCGACGCGGTCTACGGGTAAGGGTCTAAACTTAGTTTAGAACTGATTTAATTTGAATTGACATGCTTTTTAGATAATTTTTAGGTGAATTTTGAGCATCGCGGCCGTTTTTGGGCCGTCGACGTCGTCGGGACGAAATCGTCCCGATTTCGACGAAATCGTCTCAATTTCGGCAATTTCGCCCGAGGGCGAAATCGTCGAAAGGGGGACGATTTCGTCAAATTAGAGACGATTTCGAACTACGAAATCGGAGACGATTATGCTCAAATTTGGGACGATATCGTCCAATAGTGGGCGATATCATCAATTGCAAAAAATTGAATTTTTAACTTGCATTATTGATTACTTGAATTGTTGATTAATGATTTGTTTATTGTTTTTTTGTTTATGTTTGCAGAGAGGATTACTAAAGAGCAGGGAGTGGAAATACGGAGGGTTGAGAGACGACTTGGCCGCGCTCACACAGGCAGAGCGAGATCTGCTGGCACAGGCCGGCTTACAGCATGTGGCGGAGATGCCACAAGTATCCACGGACATGGGGCTTCTAACACCCTAGCAGAGAGGTGGTATCCGGGTTCTTCCTGTTTTCGGCTACCGACAGGGGAGATGGCTCCCACACTAGAGGATGTATGGAGGATTCTGAGAATCCCCATACAAGGACGGCTCATCACTCCTACGGCCAATCAGGGCCGCGCTATGGGATGGTTATGCGGTGACCCGAGCTTCGCCCTGGAGAAGGGCGGAGTTAACATCGAGGCACTGCGCCAGATGCCTGGGGCATCTACACTCACACGAGTTCTGGCTGGGGTAGTTGGTGGACTTTTGCTGTGCCACCAGAGCGGGTGCAGGGTACCATGGATGCTCGTAGATGTGATCTACGATATGCGGGACCATGGGTACAGGTTTGCTTGGGGCAGCTTTGTACTATGCCGATTGTACAGATCCTGTATGGGGTCGTGTACAAGGGCGGGCGATGTCTGGTCATGACATCGCTCCTACAGGTTTGGTGCTGGGAGCACATTGTAGTGCGGAGGCCGGTAGGGCTTCCACTGATAGGGGTGGACGGGGAGAGGCCCCGAGTCTTCTACTGGTGGCTCCGGAGAGGGTCACAGCGGCGGATCGACCTACCGATGTCCCGGAGGCTACTGGATGACCTAGTCCCGGACCAGATCACCCGGAGGCCATGGAGAGGGCACCCAGGGTGGGCCGAGGATGGACAGGAGCTGGCTCGCATCGAGCGAGTCTGCCGGTTGAGGATGGAGAGGGGAGAGGTGGAGCTCCACCGCTACGACCGAGTTTTGAGGCAGTTCGGTCTACAGCAGGGGATCCCATCTCTCAGGGATTACGAGTTTTCTCGGACTGTCCGGGATAACACCACTGTTAGCGGGGCTCCTGACATGCAACGGTTCTGGAGTCAGGACGCAGACGATGCCCCCATCCAGCCAGTGGATGGGGACGATGCAGGGGTAGCCGACGGCTACGATGCCTGGTACGTAGGCATCCGCCCTCCTCGGATGACGAGGGCTCAGGGTCCGATTCACGCGGTTGTGCATCGGATAGGGAGGCGGTGCCAGGCAGTGATAGAGGCGGCCCAGGGTCACGGCGGGAGAGAGCAGAGGAGGCCACAAGCACAGGAGAGGCCGCGGTAGCGGGAGAGGAGGGAGGAGAGACCCCCATCTCCACAGAGGCCACCATCGCCCGATAAGGGCAAGGGTGTGGACACAGGAGAGAGTAGCGAGATGGCTACTCTCCGGCGGAGAGAGATCGTCTACAGGCTCAGGTGCGTACGCCACAGGATGCGGCCGCACGACACCATGCCGAGGTGTCACAGCTGCGGGATGAGATTGCACGCCTCAGGGCACGGGGCGGAGGGGCGAGCTCAGGAGAGTTGGACACGGGCTATCGCCCGCTTGACATTCTATCGTACATTGTACTTCCAGCCGGTGCCGAGGTAGATAGACTACCCCCGCCGCCTAACATCGTAGATTCGATCAAGATCGGGTCATCGAGGACCACGTCCCGATCGAGGACTAGGACTACACAGACTGCGATGGGGCCACCTCGTCCACCTCAGGGCGGGGGAGGAGATGAGGCAGAGAGCTCGAGGGGCTCTCGAGGCTAGAGGGCTGCACATTGATGTTGTATTATATATATTTTTTGTTTGATAGAGGATTGAGTATGCCGAGGTACAGATTGTGGCATACCAATCCAGTTTTGATGATGTACATATATTTGTGACATATATAGATGAGATATTTTTGATCATATGACTTGTCTTATGTGATGCTTATGATGCTTTTATGTTTGATTGATTGATTTCATGTGATTATGTCGGTGGATATATTATAATTGGAATGTCATGCTTGTAATATTTGAAATGAAATAATCTGATGTAACAATTTGGTTGTTTGTAATGAAAATGTGATAAAAATAAAAAGAGACTTCTAACAATAATTTCAAAGGACATTGTCGCTATTATAGACCATTTCATGGAGTCGCCGCTCACTCGGTCGTCAAGCTAGTCCCATTTATAGAAATATTGTTAAAAGTAAAAAGAGTGCTTAAGAGACTGTCTTAAGACTTTGGTGCAATAGTGCAAATGATGATGATGATGATGATTTGTTTTCAGATTTCCATGAAAATATTATGCATGAAATATTTTAAAATGATTTTTGCTAGGCATAAATTCCTAAGTGTGATAAAATTTGTGAATAATTCCTTAGGAATTATACCATCATTGCAAAATTTAAAGGTTGACATAATGACATAAAAATAGTGCAAAAAAATGGGTTTGATTTTGAAAAGCATAATTTGTGTAACATAATGAATTAAGTCATATGGTTTTCATGATTTTTGAATAAATGGAAAATAAAAATTGGTACAATGGTTTGCGCTAGGCATAGAATATGTAGGTATAGACTTATACCATCATCGCGAAAATCAAAGAAAAATAGATAGTTTTATTGCATGGTTGATTTTTTGATGAACAGAAAAGATGAAAATGAGGACTTGCGCTAGGCATAAAATTCCAATTTTGGTTTTGGAACTATACCATCGTCGCGAAAGTCGACACGATATATATGATATGTTTTGAAAGAAATTTTTGATTTTTCTATTATATAGTTGTCTTTGTGGAAAACAATTGTACTTGATTTATTCCAAACAAGTTGCAAAAATAATATTTCAAAGTATTTTGAAGACAAAAGTTAGATTTATAAGGAATCCCATGTGCATATGTGCATTCATTTCCGATCTTGATTTATCATAATGATAGACAAAATCTCTCAAATACAAATGTGTGTGCAATTGCATTGTTCATTTACCAGATTTGAGCAAGATACTATGATACAAGTGATTTGAAGAAACCAAATAAATGTTCATTAACCATGATGTAGATGCATATAACCATATTAGACTACTATGTAGACCGGATTATCAAGAGCTAGCTAATCCATAAGCAGACATAGGTCTGTACAAAAGAAGGTCGCTAATGTGACAGACATATCGCCACGCTAGGAGTTACCCAAGGCCAAGCAAGAGTTGGGCACAAACCACCTGCTATGGGGCTTACCTCACAGCTTTTCGAATAATTGAGAATTCCAGGGATTCAAGCTCATCAACCCTTCTTTTCTTTTCAAAGGGTAGGGAAAGGGATTTTATTGCTTTCTTGCTTTCTTTTGAACTTTGCATATTTTTCTTTTGTATTTCTTTTGCTTGATAATGCTTGGAACATTGCTATAATGATATAAAAGAACATTTCTCTTCTTTTCTCTTTTTCTTGAATTTTTCTTTTTCTTTTTCTTTGCTAGGGATACTTGCTCGGATTAGCTGTAGAGCAAGGGATTTTTATTCTGGGTAGGGGTGAGCTTGTCCTTTTGCCAATTCTCAAAGATTCTAGACCATGTGCATGATAGGATAGCAGGGGAAACTTTTCGCTCAAGAAATCAGTTCTACTATGTAGCAAAACATGGAAATTACAAATATAATCATTTTATTGTGAAAAGATGTGCTTGGTTTAAGTAAATAACAAGATCAATTCTCTGTGCTCAAACTTTATTTAATTGAAATTTGTGAACTTTGATATAAGAGAGATTAGTAATCATGCCAGATAAAAGCAAGATATTTATTTTTTTGTGAGTGTGCAAGTGAGGGATTCAAAATAAATGCTAATTTATCCAAAATAAGTTGAAACATATAACCGCAATAATTGTAAGAAAATATATATAAACACTTTTGAGAAGTTTTGAGAATGTTGACTCTCTCTTTCTTCTGTATATTGTTTTGGTTTCGAAAGAGTCAAGCATATAGCTGTTTTTAGATTTTTATTTTGATTTTAGTTTTTGAGCAAAACAATTTAACAAGTGCTTTAAATAAATGCAATAGATAGTTTTTGAAGATTTTTGGAGATTTATGAATGTTTTTGGGTGTTTTTGAATAAATTGAAAGAAATACAAGATAGTAATTTTGAACAAATATATACATGGATGAAATGACCAAATTTATGCATAGTAACGTTTAAGATGCAAAATATTCATGGGTTCTTTAAGTTCTTTACCATCTAAGGTAGATAATTTATATGCTCCCGATTCAAATTTAGCAGTAATGATGTATGGTCCGAGCCACTTGGGCTCAAATTTACCTTTAAGTTCTTTGGTTGCATTTGTATTTTTTTGATTTTCTTTTAAAACAAGGTCGCCAATCTCAAAGGATCGATGACGAACTCTCTTAGCATATGATCTTTTAAGCTTGTTTTGGTAAGCACGGAGATGCTCCAAAGCATTGATGCATTTTTCATCGAGGAGTTCCAACTGACTGAGTCTCGCAAAGACGATATTCATCTCCTACTTCGGTATCTTGAAGTAGCAGAGCCAAAGAAGGAACTTCCAATTCAAATGGAAAAACCGCTTCAAGCACCATATACCAAAACAAATGGTGAAGTGCCCGTGGGGGTTCGAACACTAGTTCGATAAGCCCACAAGGCCGGATATAATTGAATATGCCAGCTCACGGCCGCTTTATTGACTAATATTTTGAGAATTTTGATTAAAGTTTTGTTAGATGCTTCTGCTTGACCATTACCCTGAGGATAATAAGGGGTGGACCAACGATGTTGAATCTTATATTTTTGACATAATTTTTTAACATCTTTATTTTTGAAAGGAGTTCCATTGTCAGAGATGAGGTTCGCGAGAATTCCGAACCTCGCAAATAATTTGATTAAAAATAAATTTAGAAACTTGTGTGCAAGTGCAAGAAGCTAAAGGCATAGCTTCAACCCACTTCGTGAAATACTCAAGTGGCAGTTATGATGAACTTGTGTCCATCAGATGACACAGATTGATTTTGCCAATAATATCCAAGCCCCATTTATAAAAGGGCCAAGGAGATGAAATAGCCTGCAACTCTTGTGCAGGCGCATGGACAAGGTCAGCATGTTTTTGACACTTGTCGCAATGGCGCACATACTCATGTGCATCCGTTTCCATGGTAGGCCAAAAGTATCCTATCCGAAGGAGCTTTTTAGCAATGGCACTACCACTAAAGTGTCCTCCACAAGATCCATCGTGGGCTTCACTCAAGGCTGATTTAGACTCTTCTAAATTTAAACATCTTAATAGGATACCTTCAAAAGATCTCCTATATAAAGTATTGCCAATTATTACAAAACGACTTGCTCGTCGACGTAATAACCGACGCTGGTTTCTATTAGAATTAGCAGGGAAAGTCCCATTTTGGAGAAAATCAAATATGTCTGTATACCAAGGTTCAGGAGTAGTTTCATTGATTAGAAACACATCCAAAGGCTCTAAGCATGACTTAGTTGAAGCGGGTTCCTGGAGCCGACGAATAATGATAGTGGCATATTCGTCGTCTAACTCCAAGGGCAAGAGAGATGCAACGGCGGCCATAGCGTCGGCTGCACGGTTGCTAGTCCAAGGAATGGCTTCCAAGGTAACTTGATCAAACAAGGACATTAGTTGTAAAACATAGGCCTTATATGGGCGAAGTTTATCATCTCTCGGTCTGATAAACTTCATTAATTTGGTTTATAACCAATTGGGAATCCCCAAAAACTAAGAGGTTTTTAATTTTTAGCGCTAAAGCAGCTCGTAATCCAAGGATTAGAGCTTCATACTAAGCAGTATTGTTGGTGCAAGCAAAGGCCGGTTTGAAGGACAAAGGAATAAGATGTTTTTGTAGAGATATTAAAATAATACCCGCACCAACCCCACTCATGCATCGGGCTCCATCAAAGTATAAGGACCATTGTTCAACAAGGTCTCGCCTCTAATTGAAGGCATTCATCAGAAACTCGATAATGAGGGGATGAGTAGACTCTAAGGGTGCAGCAGACTAATTGATCTCGCTATGATTTGACCCTTAACAGACTTCTGTCCTATGAATGTGAGATCAAACTCGCTTAGAGCAAGAACCCACTTGGTCGTGCGACCCGATAAATAAGGTCGACTCATGAGATACCTTAAGGGATCGTATTTAGCAATGACATACATTTTTTGACTAAGCATATAATGTCATAATTTTTGCGTAGCAAAAACGACTGCTAGACATAGCTTCTCTAACGCTGTATAGCGGGTTTCATAATTGATGAAGGTTCGGCTAATATAATAATTAGCACGTTCTCATTTTTCATCATCGAGTTGAGCTAACATAGCTCCTAAGGCATAATCAAGCAAAAATATAGAGGAGAAATGGGCGATCAGATTTAGGCGGTGAAAGCACCGGTGGGTTAAGGAGATATTGTTTGAGAAGTTCAAAAGCTTCTCTACATTCTCGTGTCCCAATTGAAAGGGACATCCTTCTTAAGAAGTTTGAGAAAAGGACCAGTTTTGTCCGCCAGCTTATCAATGAAGCGACGGATAGCTTGAAGTTTACCCTGTAAACTTCGTAATTCAGATATATTAGTAGGTGCGGGCATATCGGTGATAGCCGCAATTTTGAGAGGGTCAATTTCGATACCACGTAAAGAAACTAAAACCCCCAATAGTTTGCCGGACTTAACTCCGAATATACATTTTGCTGGATTTAATCGAATGAGATATTCTCGTAATCGATTAAAGACTTTTCGCAAATCATCCAAATGATGATCTTCAATAAGAGAGCGAGCTATAATATCATCTACATAATCATGTAGGATATCATGCATCATATCATGAAAAATGTAGGTCATAGCTCGTTGATAAGTTGCACCTGCGTTCTTTAAGCCAAATGGCATCACTTTCCAAAGAAAAGGTACCCCGTGGGGTAATAAAGGTTGTTTTAGCCTGGTCTTCAGGAGCTATCCGAATTTGATTATAACCGGAGAATCCATCCATTAAGGACATCATCCCACTTCCGGCAGTAAAGTCAATAATTTGATCCATGTTTGGAAGAGGAAAGTCATCTTTAGGGCATGCAGCGTTGATATCTCTAAAATCGATGCAAACCCTAACTTTGGTAGCTTCTTTCTTGGTGACTGGAACTACATTTGAGATCCATTCAACATAATCAATAGCTTGTATAAAGATAACATTCAGGAGTTTTTCTAACTCCCCTTTGACTAGCAAAGCCACTTTGGGATGCATTTTTCTAAGTTTTTGTTTAACCGGTTTAGCATCCGGATGGACCACTAGATGATGCATGACTACGTAAGGGTCTAGACCCGGCATATCTTCATATGTCCAAGCGAAGACATCTTCATACTCTTTAAGGAATGCAATGTATTGTTCTTGTTTTTCTTGACTTAGTTCTCGCTCCAATATTGATTATGTGAGGATTGTCCTCGGCTCCAATGTTAATTTTAATGACATTTTCTACCTCCATGTGTAGATCTCTTTCAAAATTAGGTGGGGCGGGTGAAACGCCCAATTCTTGTAATTCTTGTAAGGTTAATTTAGATAATTCATTCTGAGGATCAGTGGCCTCAAGTTGGGCTATAGTTGGTATAGAACCATCAAAATAAAACCCATTATGTAACATCTCTTCAACAGAGACATCATGGAAGATATCTCCTTCCAACTCTTCATCGGGGTCAACAATCATTTCAGGGTATGCTATGGATAGCATGTTGCATGAAAATGACTGATTATTAAGAGGCAAATCAACATGCCTATCCAAATAATCTTGATAGCATATGAGGTGATCATCATCCTCAAAAGGAAAGGGTTGTCCCTTACTAGGAAATAGGCCCACACCACAACGGGCAGGCCACGGTTCTACCTCGAAAGGTTCTTTCATGCCATTTTGGAAAGGTCCTAAGCCTTTCCCTTCATATCCCATTTTAAGCATCATGGGTTTAGCTTTAATATAATCATTGGTAAAATAGCACCGAGCGTATCCCTCATGGTGAGTTTTGATATTCCGAGGGATTCTTCCCCAGTCATATCCTTTATAAATGAAGGCACAACTCCCGACTTGGTAAGTACTTCCCATAGGTTGTGGGAGGCCCAAAGTACGAGGAGATGGCGGCAAATTATTTAAAAGGTTTGAATCTTGCATGAAAGCATTCATTTTTTCTGATATTAAGGTTGTAGATAAATCTGGTAATAGTTCATCAAAAAGGGCATAAGATGTAGAAGGTTTATTACCTATGTCTTGAGATGTGGAAGGGATGATAGATGTGTCTAGAGGTTTTGAATTTGTAGGGGTAGTAGTTGAAGAATTGGTTGTAGATTTGAAATCTTTTTGAGGTTCTAAAGTAATTTGTTTAGAGGGTTGTTGATCTATATAGGAGGATGAAGTTAATGGAGGGGAACTCGGTGAAGTTATGGGTTTATGTTTCACAGCTTTAGATGAAAAAGAAGAACTAGGATGTGTGGATGACAGAGCCGGGCAAAATTGCACTCCAACCGGTTCTCGCCAAAGCACACATATCAAAAGGTCTAGGGTCACCGTGAATAGTGACCAACTCGATTTTTAAACTCAAATTTAACACATTGGTGTAAAGTTGATGGGACCGCTCGCATGGCGTTGATCCAAGGGCGACCCAAAAGTATATTGTACGATGTCGGGCAATGTACAATGAACACGGTTGTTTCTAGGGTTCTAGGACCAACTTGCAATGGGAGGGTGATAACTCCACACGTTTCTTGTGTTTCGTCATTAAAAGCTTTGATAATCATATCGCTTTTCTTCATTTCATCACTTCTAAAACCAAATCGTTGGTAGAAGTCAAAGGTGCAGATGTTTAGAGATGAGCCATTATCAATCAAAACTCGTTTGACAGCTACATCCCCGATTAAAGCAGTAATGTATAAGGGATTGTCCTTATGTAAACTGTGTTGCGGGATATCTTTATCCCTGAAGTCAATACAATCAATCTCTCGAGTGATGATAGTATTGGCCATAGCTTCAAGTTGAATGTTTTGAGGCACCATCATTTGGCTCAATGTAAGCATCAACTCATCCCTATGGGTGGGAGAGGATCTTAATAAATCTAAGAGGGAAATTCTGGCCGTGGTATTAGACAATTGCTCATTAATGTCAGTAAGGGGGTTTAGGTTGAACAATAGGAGCATGATTCCCTTTATTTGGGTTTTTCAAAATGAATGGAGCTGATCCATCATTCTGGTTTGGTTCTTGTTGGGAATTTTGAGCTTGTTGTCGGGTGACGACTCCGATGGTACCTACAATGTTATAGTGACGACGTTGAAACGGTCTCGGTTGAGAATTTATGGCTTGTTCATAGGGAAGGACTACATTAGAAGAAGGTCGAGTAGTGACTCTTCCGGGAAATGGTTCTTCTGGAACATTAGCATCTCAGTGATAAGTTGAATAGGATCTGATTCGTTTTCAGAACTATTCGATTGAATAGTGTCTACTTCACTTTCACTATCTGACTCTATATCACTAGAATCAGAAGTTTGAAAATTATGTAAGGGCCTGGTTGTAACCAGGGATAAGGTTGTGTCAAATATTTGAGAATCCTGAATAGGTAATTGTCCGCTAATGGTTCCTACATATCGGGTAGGAGGGGGAACATTATGATGTTCGATTTGATTGGCCACCTCTTTACCATGTCTTGGTAAAGGGTGTTGAAATATGTCTAAAGTTTGATTGGCGTTTTGATTTTGATTTTGGGGAATGGTCTTTTGAGTATTATTAGGAGGGTTTTGTTTGGGTTGGAAGGCTTGCACTTCCATTTCATTATTGTCAATCAAATCTTGTATTTTATGTTTCAACCTCTTACAAGCGTTGGTAGAATGTCCAGGTCCTCTATGGAAATCACAATGCAAATCAGCTCTATATCCGGGTATACTTGGGTCAGGTTCCCGGATAGCGGGTAATTGGATCAAACCTCTTTCGAGCAATTGAGGTAAAATAGTTGACAAAGGTTGGTTTAATCTAGTGAACTCTCGAGGAGGCTTATCAGGAGGTTTCAATATGAATTTTTCTGTTGTCTTTGTTGCATTGATATTAGCAACATTTCTGATGTCAGTGACTCCATCACCGACAACCTCGTTTGTTTTTATATTGATTTCTAGATGTTTTCTCATCATCCTTCTTCCTAAGTTGGCCTCTCCTAATGAGGGCATCTTCTACTCTTCGAGCTAAATCTATAGCTTGATCGAAGGTAGTCAAAGTAGCTATTGATAGCTCATAAGAAAGTTGTTCTTGTAAATTGTTGATGAAAATGTCTAACATTTCCCTATAGGGTAGCACAAAGTGCAGTTTTCCTGTCAATTGCCTCCATCTAGCTAAGAAATCGGCAAAGCATTCATCCTTATCTTGTTTTAGATTGTATAGGTCTTTAATAGTTACATGCCTCTCGATGTAGGCACTAAATTGATGGACAAATGATTCAACTGTTTCTTCGAAGTTTCTCAAAGAATGAGTGGGCAATTGATAGTACCACTCTAATGCCATTCCACCTAAACTTTTGGGGAACATTTTTAGTAATAGCAAGTCGTCATGCGATATGTCATGACATGCTATCCTAAACATGCGAAGATGTTCTATGGGATCTTCGGTTCCTTTATATATAGGCAGAACAGGCATGGGAAAATGTTTAGGGTATGGTTGAGCTACAACTATGGGATCCAAAGGTTGACTACAGATCTCTCGATAATTATACGAGGGACGGTAGGGATCTATCTGGTCCATACGTGAAGCTAATTGTTTCACCATGGCTTCCAGATTACTAGTTTGCCCCCCATATTGATTTGGTAGGGCATTGACATGAGTGTTATGAGCGTAGGATGGAGGAATATGCAGATTAGATGCCATATTACCGTTGTGTAAATTATTGGTAGGAAAAGTATTATGGAGGAATTTTGAAGCCGTATTATGTTGTATTCCAGATTGTTGAAAGTTTGTATTTGGCTTAGTTTTAGGTTTCTGTTTATTTAAAGCATTTTGCTCAATAGTTTGGCGGAATAAAGTAGTGAAGGGAATTTTCTTTTGTGCGGGAGTGATTTTAGGTTGAGTAACAAGTTCCTTAGGAGGTTGGGTAACCTGTTGTTTTGACATGCTTTGGGCTATAGTGACCATATCCGCATTGGATGGTCCACCCTTGTCACTTTCTTGATCAATGAAAGACAAGGGATTAGTCTGCATATTGCACATATATTCCATGGTTGCTTGAGTTTTACTAATTTGCCCTTTATCAAGGCGAATGGCCACATTAAGGTCATCAATGTTTTCCATGAGAAATCTCTTGAAATGCTCTGCATTGTCAAAGGCAATATTTCCATTTGGAGCTATTCTAGGGGATGAGGATCCATCCTCTTTAACATTTGCTTCTTGTTCTTTATCTTCCCCTAAGTCTTCATCTGATTGACCTAGAGTTTCTCCTTCTGGATTTGTTTCTCCAAGAAGGACATTTGGGTTTTCAGTTGTATCTTGTAACCAATCTTCTCCTTCTCCTAGAGTTTCTTTACCATTCCTAAGTTTAGGCATGGTGCTAAGTTTTGATTTCAGCAAATATATATATATATATATATATATATATATATATATATGCAACAAATTAAAAGGTATATATTTATTATATACCTACTATAATATTTAGAAATTGAAATGTTTAGGTTTTTGCTAAGTTTTTTTGATTTTTTTAGTTTTTCTTATTTTTTGGAAATAATACAATAAAGACAGCAAATGAAACAATAGATGCACGCAATAATAAGACTGAAAGTAAATGAGCTAGTCTTCTATGAATAACTTATGAATATCATTAATAGGTTCGAGTTGTTCAGGGGTCATGAAATGTTCTTCTTCAAATTGAAAGTTTTCTTTTAGAAATTTGATGAAAAGGGCTATGGTAATATTATCCTGCCTCAGATGTTGGTTGATAGAAGTAAAGCTCGTGGCAATACTCTCGATATAACACAAAGACGAGGAACTCTATTCCATATTTCCCTATCTCTAAGAACAACCTCTTGGTCTTCTACAAGGCCTAGGAATTGGTGCACAATAGCTGCGTTCTCGAGGTATTCCTCGAAGGTGAACAACTCCGAAGATACTAAAGCTCTCCTATAGGCTAACCATCTATGGCAGTGCTCTCTGAAGTTCATGATAAAAAACTAATTGATGAGGATCCAGGATTCTATCCAAGACTAGCCTCTTAATCTGTTTAAGTTGTGTGGACCTAGATGAGATGATACTAAGTCTCTTGTCAAGTTCGTCCCACAAGGATTGATTTCTACTCGTTTCGTGGATACTAAGGACATAATTAACTTCTATAGCTGCCAATTGATTTTCTACGTTTATAGTAACTGCTAACCTCTTTTTAGGAGCTACCATCTAAACATGACTTTAAACCTTAAATGTTTTAAAATGCATCTAAATTTTAGTTGTTCTAATTTTTTTTGTTTTTTTTTTGTTTTCAAAAGGTTATGATGCATTCACGTCGGGTTCACCAAAATGTATCGCTCCAAATTTTTCGCATCCCTACCTTCAGGCTATTGGATCCGTGCCCGTAAGGAGGATGGGAAAAGGATGATGCGGTACCTCGGACGAGAGGACTTCACGAAGGTCCCGCCTCTCAAGGGAGGTGTATTTTGGTGATTTTTCGACGGATGGTGGGTTCACCAAGAAACATTTAATGGCGCTTTCCACGCCTAGGTTTTGGAATGTGTTTAGATGAGTTCGTTTTGATCTTAAACATTCATCCTAGGTTTGGCCGAATGAATCTAAATTAAACTACATGAAAATGCAATTTTCATGAATACAACAAACAAATTTGAAAGCAGAAAATAGAGAATTTACAGGAGGAAAATAGGGAATACCTGATCCGGATGTCTGAAGAAGATTCTAATTTTGAAGCAGTCCCGATCGTCTGAGATTCGACATAATCGTCCGCAATCGACGAGATCGTCCGAGATCCGACGAATTCGTCGACGAATTCGTCGAAACCTGCAAAACCGAAAATAGATGCAAAATACAAGAAATACTACCGTGCTAACAGAGGCAAATCACACCAAATAACAATATGAATATCGAACAATAGTTAAGAACAGAAATTTAAGCAAATTACCGTACTTAAATGACAAAACATGATCTTAATATGCAATCTAGGCTAAATGGGTGAACTCCGGATGCAAAATAATGTAAAAACTGAATAAATTGTCTAATTTGCAAGATAAGATGACAGAGAAAAAGGTGAGAAAAACAAACTCCGTGCACCGATTGCCTCGATGTGGATTGCAGTCGAGATCGTCTCGCATCAGTACGAAATCGTCTCGTATTTGACAGATCGCCTCCGATCCGGACAGAGTTCGTTGGCGACGATGGATGCTGGCTCCGGCTGAAAAATAATGTTGTACCTGCAACAAAATAATATGAAACTAATGCAAATGCAAAGTAGGGATGTTTCAACGTAGGGGGAATCAATTTACCAAGAATTTCAGCCAGGGGTTGGGGAGGGAAAATCCTAGAGGTTAAATAGGCTTAGAGGGAGTAGGTAGGAGGTTGGAGATCATCCCAATTTGGGAGATCTCCAATGGGGGAGGGTCCCAACGATGCAGACACGCTTCTGCCCATATTGGAGACCCGTTGGAACAGATTCCAACTATGCAAATTTAGTTTTGCGACAAGATCGTCTGGACGTCCTAGTCCAGACGAAATCGTCAAATCTGGGGCGATATCGTCTGATCGACGACGATATCGTCAAACGGTCAAAACAACCTCTAAAATTGGCATAAAAAAGGGGGAAACGGAATACCCGACGGTTAACGGGCGGTTTGGGAGGTTAAATTTGATTTTAAAATTATTTACTAAGGTGAATGTAAATTTTATAATTTTACTGCGCCAATTTTAGGGTGCTACACTCAGTAAGTTGAATAGGATGATGCAGGTTTATTCCCTGAACAACCTAGACACTCAAGATTCTAGGTGGTGGAAATTATCAAAACAAGGGACCTATTCAATCAAATCTAGTTACTATTTTCTAGAAGGAGAAGGTCCTTTCTGGTTATTAGCTTTGAATATTTGGTTAAATATTCTTACTCTAAAGTTGCCTTCTTCTTCAAGGTCATATACAAAAATAAGATCTTTACTATGGATAACCTTATGAAAAGAGGTTTTCAATTTTCACATAGATGCAACCTTTCTGAATGTATGCTGGAATATGTTAACTATTTTACCTTGATCTTTACCTTTTCTCAAGAAGTCCTCCATATGATTCTCAATAGATTCTAGGTTTCTTGGGTCTACCCCAACTACCTTAGCGATCTATGTCTCTAATGGAAATCCCATTTCAAAAGTAAAAGGCTTAACTATTTATGGAACAATAGTCTTCCTCATTCTTTATGGGCTCTTTGAAAAGAACAAAATAGTCATATTTTCAAGGGAAAAAATAGATAGTCTTGTTGTAGCCAATAGGATTGTCTCTCTTACTATGGAGAATGCTAGATTGATTAAGTGGGAAGAAGTCTGGGAATCAGAGAGGGAAGGTATGATTACAATCAATTGGGGTCTTGATCTAGTGACAAGTATGCTTAATCCTCCTAAAAACCTTTTAATAAGGCAAAAAAAATGGACCCCCCTCTAGGTGGTATGCTAAAATTAAACTTTTATGGAGCAGCTAAAGGGAATCCTAACCTATTGGGGTGGGAGGTTTGATAAGAGATGAAAATAAAAATATTTTGATTGCTTATGCTGAAGCCCTAGACCCTAGGGAACCAATAAAGCCACTTTGCAAAGGCTTGTGCTATGTGTGTGGGCATAAATTTGGTGAATAATCTTCAAGTTAAGAAAGTAATTATAGAAGGGGATCCCATTAACATGATTAATCTTATGAAAAATATATAAAAATTAATTGGAGTTAGCCATAATATGAGGCTTATGGAGTTAGTGGAATTTAAGCACATTTATAGGGAAGGGAATGGTAGAGTAAACTATATGGCTATATTGGATTAACACACGAATGGCTCAGTGTTTGGAAAAGAGACTTCCCCCAACTAGTTATTGTAATTATTGATAATGAAAAAAGAAATGGGGTTCACATTGATTAATATTTTATTCCTTAACATTGTGTCTGGTTTATTTCATAGAAGGATGTGGTGGGATCCTGGAAGTAGTAATTGGTCCTATGATTTGATGATTGGGGGAAATTTTGAAAATAAAATTTGGTACAACTCTTCCAATGGTGATGCCATCCTTTTTTACTTGGTTTTTAGAATAGGGATATCTAGTAGTGCTGGTTCTTAGTTGTACCATTATTTTAACAGAGCATTTAATAGTTCAAGGCATTTTGACTTTCATTTTTATAGGAGCTCCCTAATAATTACCATGGATTTTTAGGTCACCATTTTTTATTAACATTTATTTTCAAAAATTTTGGTTCTGTCTACAAGTGAGTACCATCCCTAGGTTGTTTTGACTTGGGTAATACTTTCCAATTGGATTTTATTATTAGGTAGGGTTTTTTACAATTTCAAGGACAAAAGACTTGTGGGACTGATTTAAAGAGTATTTTCCATAAAGCTTATCTATATGTGCCAATTCATGTTGATGTGTCGATTCATGTTGTCTAGAGTGCATCTTGTGACCCTTGTTTCTCCCAGTATGAAGCCCATGTGTTGCACTAATTGCTATTTTTAGGATGTTCTACATTGGGGTTGTTTCTTGGGTGGTAGAGGATGCCAAATATTGCTTCTTGTGGTGGCTATGGAAATAAAAGAACTAGAGAGGACCTAGAGTACTCATCACCAAGAACTAGAAAAAGAGTCTTTATGTGTGTGGGAAAGGTTCAGTAGTATAAAAAGGAAGATGTTATTCATGCAATGGAATCACGAATAATTTTAGGTATTGGGGATAAAACTCAAGAAAAAAAAAGGAAATTTGTGGATTTGCCTAACTAGAATAAAGATAATCTAGAGTGAAAAACTTTTGAGGAAGTTAATAGGGAGGTGCCTATGAAATCATATTTGCTAGAGGGTGGGATTTCCATTAATAATGAAACTATGTAGAACCCAAGGAATTTTGGTAGGAACTTGGATGGTGAGCCCCTAGGTAAGCACATAATGGAAATTTTAGAGAACACCTATGTAACTTTAAAGGATATTGGTAATACTTTGAAGAGACTAAATCATTGGTTGGATGGTAATGTGAATAATTTTTTGAAAGACCTAAAAAATAAGATTACCAGTGACTAAGGAAATGCACCATAACAATCAAATGAAAGATATGAAAATTTGATATTGCATTTATAGAATTTTTTTATTATAAATAAGCCCTTTCAATTAAAATAGAACTCCCAAAAGGGAGGGTTTTCTTTTACAAATGAGTTCTATGGTGCCACAAATGATCTCCTCGATCACACAATAAATTGGTGGGAGGGTTTTGCATTCTTTTTGCTTGACCGCCTAATCCTCTATGCAGATACCAATACCTACACACAAGCCCACAATGAAAGCATCAATAACATCTGTTGAGCCTTTTGAGATAAGGCCCTAAATCATGAAAAGGAGTTACAAAAGCTTACAAAACCTTTGACAGAATTTACAAAACTATGCTAAATGATTAAAAAACCTTAAAAACTACATTTTTTTACCTTTCTTGATTTTCTATTATTGATTTTGAATCTTTGTTTATATTTTAGGCTCAATTTCCCAAGGCGGTTATCTTTGTGTAGCCACCCAGGATGATTGGAATTGAATTCTAGCAAGAGTTTTAGACTTAGATCTCAATCTTTTTGGAACCCTTTCTAAGCTTTTGATTCAGTTTCAATGTTGTTTGGTTATTGAAGGTGAGTACAATTGTAAAACAAATATTAACATGCATTCCAAAGAGACTCCATGATCAATTTTCATGAGCTCTCCAAGTGAGGTACCTACAATCATAAATTAAGAAATCCACAAGGAAGGCAAACAAAATTTGGGTAGAGTTTCATTAGTGTTTTCTGTGCTATTTTTTACAAATGAAATGGAGGTATATTCATAATATTACCTAAGGGTGGAGGATAATTATGAGGAGGAAAGAGGATGATGGACAAGTGGTATGGGTGAAAGAAAGGGGGAATCTTGAATTTCTCCACTTGGTTGCTTGTATGGACAAATGTGCAACATTGTCTATTTAAGCTATGACACCCTATGATGTGCTATGATGCATTATGACATGTCTCACTAATTCTATTAGGTGGAGATATTCCTCACCCACCAAAAAATATGTGCTTGATCAATGTGTCTAGAATGTGAAGGAAAGAGGGGAAATAAATGCCAACTAGGGTTAGGTGAACCATGCTTAAAAATAGAGGAATGGTCTTTTGATGACCATGGGCTAGGCATAGGAAGGTGCTTAGGATTGTAAAAGGGGCTAGAATAGTCAAAATTAATATTTATAAGGTTGCAATATATTAATTAAAATAATTACACAATTTAATAAATTTTAGCATTTAAACATTACAAATACGATACTTTTTAGGTGTCTATAGACACCCCTTTTTGTACCACATTGTGTGCAAACACAATGTAGGTTTAAATTTTTTGCACTCCTTTCCTCTAGGCTAATGGATTCATGCCTCAAAGGGGAATGGGAAAATAGTAAAGCTACACCTCGGATGAGAGACACTTGAGTCGTGTCCTCTTTGGTGATTTGTCGACGGATGGTGGGTTCACCAGGAAATGTTTCGTGGCAGCTTTTGAGCCTAGTTGAAGATGTGTTTGATGAGTTAATTTTAATTTCAATCACCTAGGTTGGCCATAATGAAACTAAACTATTCTATATACGATTTTACGATTTATATGAAGACAACAAACAAAATGATAATTAAATGCAGCTAACAAAATATTTTAAATAAATTGGAAATGACTCACTCAATTTCAGATGTCTGATGAAGGTTCTACTTTTTGAAGCAGTCCAGAACATCTGCAATTTGCTAAAATCACCTACAATTCGACAATATCATCTGCAATGAAGAAGGATCATCCAAAATCGGACGATATCGTCTGAAATCAGGTGAAATAATCTAAACGATTTCTTATGGCACCTGCAACTACACAAGTTTATGCTAAAACATAGAGAAATACTCCAAAATATAGTAAAATATATTTAAAAGTATGTAAATGAATGCTTATGATGACTTAGAAATTGATTTCAGATTGAATTAAAGATAACTGCTTATGCTAAGAGAAAAAGGATAACAAATTGTAATCTATTGACAAAATGAGGTGAACATCAGATGCATTATAAGCAATAAAATAATCTAATACAATATGACTAAATAAACTAGGAGAAAATGCAAATTGTATATCATAATTACCCATAAGAGGGCTGCAAACATGATCGTCTCTAATACATCAAGATCGCCTCCAATAAGCACATGATATTCTACAATCGGGACGAGAGTGTCTGCGACGATTCGAGCTTCTTATGACGGCTGCACAGTGAAAAACCTGTAAGTGAGCTAATAAAAAATATGAAAATAAAAATACTTGGGATGCCTTTTGAAACTAATAGGATTTGGGTTGCAGGTATTTGATCAGCTAGGGGGATTTCATTAGCAAAGCATGAGTTTTATAGAGCTAGAAGGAAGTTAGAGGGTTGGGATCCATCCCAATCTAGGAGATATCTAGCGGGAGGATAGTTAACAACCCAATGCGCTTATGCCCAGATAATCTAGGAGGTTGGAACTGATTTGATTGCGCTTCTATTCTTGCAAATTTCTATTTTGGATGAAATCATCTGGACATTCGGCTCCAAACGATTTCGTTCAATTAGGGACGATATCATAAAATCGAGGACAATATCATCCAACGGTCAAAACAAAGCCTATTTGTGGCACAAAAATCAAGGCAAGTTGTTTAAAATATGGTTTTAAGGTGAATTTTTGGATTTTTAACCTTATGGTAAATTGACTGCGTCATTTTTAGGGTGTTACATTTTACCCCCTCTTTAGCGATTTTTTCGAGGAAAATGCGTTAAAGAAGAGATTGTCACGCTTTTGAAAAAGGCAAAAAATTATTCTGATTTTTAGGCGATGATTCTAAGTTGAATCGTGCGACTGATTACTGTGGTGCCCCCTCCGGGTTTTTATCCAAATCTATCGTTTGGTAAAAGCTCAAAAAAATTAAAAAAATATTCGATTTTTAATATATAATTGGACAGAGTTGGCGCGATCTATGGCGCAGACTGCATTTTAATAGGGGATTTACTTTCAGATGGTACCTTAAGGTCAGAGACATACATTACCTCCAAATATCATGGGGCCTATCAGGTTAGGGTCGTCCTCGAGGTCTTCATCTAGATCGACGACGAGGACCCACACTACTAGGACACCCATGGGACCACCCCCTCCACCTCATGGCGGTAGAGGAGATGAGGCTAAGAGCTCAAGGAGCTCTCGGTATATAAGATGTGTATATATTTTTTTGTGTATATCATTTTGGATGACGATTGAGTATGTCGAATTGGATATTGTGGCATACCAATCAAGTTTTGACGATGTATATATATTTTTGATATATAGATATATGGTTAATTTTGTGATATGACTTGTGTATATTTTTCTGATGCTTTGATTTTTTTGATTTGATTGATTTGTTCTTATAATCATGTTTTTTTGAAAATAATTATAATTTTGGTCCTGCTATAATTAAAGGAAAAACTGAGTTAACAAAGATGTGTTGATGAATTGATGATAGAAAAAGGGACTTTTAACAATAAACCTCGAAGGATATTGTCGTTGTTACATGACCATTTTGTGGAGTCGTCGTTCACTAGGTCATAAAGATAATCCAAATATGAGGAAAAATATTGCTAAAAGTAAGGTGTGCTTAAGAGTCTGTCTTAAGGCTTTTGTAATGGTGGAAAGAGAGATATGATTTGTTTTTAGGATTTCACGTAAGTTTTGCATGAAAAATTTAAAAGAGGATTTTTGCTAGGCATAAAATTCCTAAGTGTGATAGATGGTTGAACAATTACCTAGAAATTATGCCATCATTGCAAAAGTCAAGATGTTCAACATGATAAAATGAAATAGTAAATTTCATTCTTCTAAAGCATGATTTTGTGAAAAATATTTCAGTCATATGGTTTTTGTGGTTTTTTTTTTTAAATAAATTGGAAATAAAAATTTAGAAGTATGACTTGCACTAGACATAGAATTGCCAGTGTGGAATTATACCATCATCGCGAAATTCGATAGAATTTAGAATAGTTTTATTGCATGGTTTGTTGGTGATATTTATAATATATAGAAAATATGATAAAGATGACTTGCACTAGGCATAAAATTCCAAATACATCTAGGAATTATACCATCATTGTGAAATTCAAAGTATTAATGAAATTTTATTGCATGTTTTTGAAAAGATTTTTGACAAATGAAATTTGACAATTTAGAAAAAAATGTGTAAGCTTGACTCATGCTAAGTAAAATTCGCAAGTATGAAAGTCAAATTCATAAAACCTGAAATAATGCTATTATAACGAAGTCAAAAAACAAAATAAGATATGTGTAAATAAATAATTGAATGTTGAAAAATATTTAAAGTTTGAAATTTCGAAGAAATATTTTAATTTATTTCAAAGACAACATTTAAATTTATCAAGAACCCAATGTGTGCATACGTGAGTTCGTTATCCATCTTGATTTATCATAATGACACAAAATCTCTTGAATATCAAATATGTGTGCTTTGTAATGTTCATTTACCCATTTTGAGTGAGTTATTGATACAAGTAATTGGAATGAACCAATGTGTGTGCAAGTGAAGATTCATTAACCATGATTTTTGTGCATGTAATCGTACCAGACTACTATGTAAGTCAGGTCATCAAGAGCTAGCTAATCCACAAGTGAACATAGATCTATAAAAAATAAGGTCGTTAATGTGACAAAAATATCACCATGCTAGGAATTACCCAATTTCAAGCAAGTTGGACACAAATCACTTGTTATGGGGCTTACCACATGATTTTCGAATAATTGAGAATTCCAAGGATTCAAGCTCATTAACCCTTATTTTCTTTCAAAGGGTAGGGGGGGAAATTTTATTGCTTTTCTTGTTCTCTTTTCTTTCTCTTTCTGATTTTTCTTGACTTTTCTATGATCTTTTGATTTTTTTGGATCTCTGCATTTTTCTTGGATTTTGAACATTTATCTTTTCTTTATTTTCATTCTTTTTCTGATTTTTTTATTTTCTTCCTATTATAGAGATACTTGCTTAACTTAGATGTGGAGCAAGGGATTTTTATTCTGGGCAAGGGTGAGCTTGTCCTTTTGCCAATTCTCAAATATTCTACACCATGTGCATGATAGGATAGCAGGGGAAAATTTTCACTCAGGAGACCACAACTACTATGTAGTATCGTTTTTCGAATTTGCAACAATCATTTTAATATGTAAAAGTGGACTTGGTTCAAATAAATAACAAGATCAGTTTCCAAAATTCAAAATGTTATTTAATGCAATAGTGGCCTTCGATATAAGAGAGATTTATAATCATAGCAATAAGATAAAAATTATTATGTGAGCTAAAAGAGCGTGATTCAAGATAACTTATAAATTTATCTGAAATAAAAGGAAAATATAATTGCAAAATTTCAAGAACTGATAATGCAAATATAAACATATTTTTGATGGTTTTAATGATTTTTGATTTTTGTTTGATTTTGAATTGTTATATGGATTGCTTCAAATGAGGAAATTATATACAATTATATACAATGATGGGATTTTGGATTTAAGCATAATATCATTTGAGATGCATAATGTTCATGGGTTCCTTAAGATCTTTTCCATCTAAGGTTGCCAATCGATATGCACTCGATCCAAATTTAACAGTAATGATGTATGGTCCAAACCAGTTGGGCTGAAATTTACCTTTATGATCTTTAGTGGCATTAGTGTTCTTTTGATTTTATTTTAAGACTATATCGCCAAATTCAAAATATCGGTTATGGAATTTCTTTGAATATGCTTGTTTAAGCTTGTTTTGATAGACACAAAGATGTTCCAAAGCATTGATGCGCTTCTCATCTAGGAGTTCCAGCTGACTAAATCTGCCAATATGATATTCATCTCCTACTTTAGTGTCCTGAAGTAGCAGAGCCAAATAAGGAACTTCTAGCTCGAACGAAAAAATAGCTTCGACATCGTAAACCAAAACAAAAAGAGAAGTGCCCGTGGGAGTACGAACACTGGTTCGATAGGCCCACAAGGTAGGGTATAATTGCATGTGCCAGTCACGGCCTGATTTTTTAACCAATATTTTGAGGATTTTAATCAATATTTTATTAGATGCTTCTGCTTGACCATTACCCTTGGAATAATAGGGAGTGGACCAACGATGTTAGATTTTATATTTTTGACATAATTTCTTAACATCTTAAATTTTTAAACAAGTTCCATTATCTGAGATGAGAATTGCAGGAATTCCAAACCTACAAATGATTTTATTGAGAATAAATTTTGAAACTTGAGTTCTCATGCAAGAAGCTAAAGGTATAGCTTCTACCCACTTTGTAAAATACTTGATGGCAGTTATGATGAATTTGTGAAAAGGGCCAAGGGGATGAAATAGCTTGGAGTTCTTGAGCAGGAGTATGTACAAGGTCAGTATATTTATGGCACTTATCACAATGGCACACATAATCATGGGTGTTCTTCTCCATGATAGGCAAAAAGTATCCTATTCTAAGGAGCTTCTTAGCAATGGCACTACCACTAAAGTGTCCTCCACAAGATCTGTCATGGGCTTCACTTAAAGCTTTTCTAGACTCTTCTAGATTTAAACATCTCAATAGGATACCTTCAAAGGATCTCCTATACAAAATATTGTCGACTATCATGAAGCGAACAACTTGTTTACGTAATAACCGATGTTGGTTCCTATTAAAACCTTCAGGGAAGGTTCCATTATGAAAAAAAATAAGGATGTTGATGTACCATGGTTCAAGAGTAATTTTATTGATTATAAATACATCCAATGGATCTAAAAAAGATTTTGTAGAAGTAGGTTCCTGGAGTCGATGAATAATGATAGTAGCATACTCATCATCCAACTCCAAGGGCAATAAGGAAGCGGTTGCAACCATAGCATCAACAACACGGTTACTAGTTCTAGGAATAGCTTCTAAGGTGAATTTATCAAATAAGGATATCAACTGTAATCCATAATCTTTATATGGGTGCAGTTTATAATCTCGGTTTTGATAAACATCGTTATTTTTATTTATTACTAATTGAGAATCACCAAAAACTAATAAGTCTTTAATTTTTAGTGCTAAGGTGGCCCGTAATCCAAGGATTAGAGCCTCATATTTGGTAGTATTATTAGTGCAAGCAAATGTTAATTTAAATGATAAAGGTATAAGGTGCTTCTGAGGGGATATTAGGATGATACCCACACCAGCCCCACTCATACATCAGGCTCCATCAAAATATATAGACCATTGTTCAGAATGATCTTCCTCTAGATTGAGGCATTCATCAGGAAACTCAATGATGAGAGGATGAGTGGCTTCTAAGGGCGCAACAACTAATTGGTCTGCTATGATTTGACCCTTAATGGATTTTTGACCTATGAATATGAGTTCAAACTAACTCAGAGTGAGAACCCACTTAGCTGTGCAACCAAACATATAAGGTCGGCTCATGAGATACCTCAAGGGATCAAATTTGGCAATGACATATGTATTTTGACTAAGCATATAATGGTGCAATTTTTGCATAGAAAATACGACTCCCAAAAATAACTTTTCTAGTTATGTATAACGAGTTTCATAACTTATTAATGTTCTACTAATATAATAATTAGCTCATTCTTTCTTCTCATCATCAAGTTGAGCTAACATAGCTCCTAAGGCAAATTCTGAAGCATAAATGTATAAGATGAATGGGCGATCAATTTTGGGAGAAGCAAGCACAGGAGGAATTAAAAGTTATTATTTTATTTGTTCAAAGGCTTCTTTACTTCATCATCCTATTGAAAGAAAGTATTTTTCTTAATAAATTTGAGAAAAGGTCCAGTTTTTTCTGCCATCTTATCAATGAAGCAATAGATAGATTGAAGTTTACCTTGTAAACTTTGTAACTCAGATATGTTTTTAGGAGTTGGCATATCAATTATAGCCTAAATTTTTAGAGGGTCAATTTTGATACCATGCAAAGAAACAATAACCCCCAACAGTTTACCTGACTTAACTCCAAATATACATTTTGCTGGGTTTAAAATGATATGATATTCTCTTTCCCGATCAAACATTTTTATCAAATAATCTAAATGCTCATCTTCTTTAGCAGAACGAACTATAATATCATCCACATAATCATGTAGAATATCATACATCATATCATGGAAGATGTATGTCATAGCCCATTGATAGGTTGCACCTGCATTCTTTATCCGAATGGCATTACTTTCCAACAAAATGTTCCCCAAGGGGTAATAAAGGGTATTTTAGCTTGGCCTTCAGGAGCTTTATTGATCTTATTATAACCTGATAATCCATACATAAGGGATAGCATCCCACTTCCAGTAGTAAAATCAATGATATGATCCATATTAGGAAGAGGGAAATCATCTTTAGGGCATGCAACATTAATGTCTCTAAAGTCTGAACAAACCCTAATCTTGGTTGCTTCTTTTTTAGTTATAGGGACAACATTAGAAATCCAATAAACATAATCAATGGCTTGAATAAATGTGACATTTAGGAGTTTTTCTAACTCACCTTTGACTAGTAGGGCAACTTTAGGATGCATTTTTCTAAGTTTTTGCTTAACTGGTTTTGCATCCGAGCGTACTACTAGATGATGCATAACTATAGAAGAGTCTAAACCAGGCATATCTGCATATGTCCAAGCAAAGACATCACTATATTCTATAAGAAATGCAGTATATTTGTTTTGTTTTTCTTCATTTAATTCTGATCCAATGTTGACTGTGAGAATTCTCTTCTGTTCCAATATTAACTTTTATGAAATTTTCCACTTCCATATGCAAGTCTCTTTCAAAATTAGGAGGGATGAGTGATACACCCAATTCTTCTAATTCTTCTAAGGTCAACTTAGATAGTTCTTCTTGAGGGGTTGTGGCCTCAAGATGAGCTACAGGTGGTATAGACCCATCAAAATAAAAGCCATTATACAATAATTCTTTATTGGAAATATCATGGAAAATGTCACATTTTAATTGTTCATCCAAGTCAACAATCATTTCAGGGTAATATGTAGACAACATATTACAAGAAAATAACTTACCCATAGACTTAAGGATCTCTTTTTCATCTAAATAATCTTGATAGGGTATTAAGTGATCATCATCTTCAAATGGGAATGGCTGAAACTTACTAGAAAATAAGCCTATACCGCATCGGCCAGACAATGCTTCAACCTCAAAAGGTTATTTCATGCCATTCTAGAAAGGTACCAAACCTTTCCATTCATATCCTAATTTAAGCATTATAGGTTTAGATTTAATATATTTATCGATGAAATAACATTGAGCATTTCCATCATTATTAGTTTTAATATTTCTAGGTATTCTAACCCAATCATATCCCTTATAAATGAAGGCACAACTCCCAACTTGGTAAATACTTCCCATAGGTTGTGGCAAGCCCAAAGTACAAGGAGACGATGGTAATTTGTTTAAGGCAAGGGAATATTGCATAGAAAAATCTATTTCTTCTGATGTTATGAGAATTTTAGACAAATCAGGTAATAGCTCATTAGATAAAGCATATGAAGTAGAAGGAGCGTCTTCTACGACTTTAGATGCAAAAAATATAAATTTAGTAGATGTGGATGGGATAGAGGTTGTAGTAGATGGATTTATTGTGGATTCAAAGGGTGTAGGGGTAGAACAAGGAGAAATTTTTGTGGGATTAGTATTAAATGTATATTTTGGTGGATATTATTTAGGAGAAGGTTGAGGATATGGGGATGTAATTGGTGTAGATGGAGGAGATGATATTTTAGGTGTGAGCTTCACATGTTTAGTGGGAAAGGCAGAATTAGGATGAGTAGAAGACAAGGCAAGGTAAAACTGAATCCCAATTGGTTCTGCCAAGGCACACATATCAAATGGTCTAGGATCACCATGAACGGTGACCAAATGATTCTTAAATTCAAATTTGACACATTGGTATAAGGTAGAGGGTATAGCTCGCATTGCATTGATCCAAGGGCGACCCAAAAATATATTATACGATGCAGGGCAATGTACAATAAATACGATCATATCCAAGGTTCTTGGACCAACCTACAATAGGATTGTAATAACTCCACATGTTTCTTGTGTTTCATCGTTAAAGGCTTTTATGATCATATCTGTTCTCTTCATCTCATCACTTCTAAATCCAAATCTCTGGTAAAAGTCAAAAGTACAAATATTTAGGGATGATCCATATTCAATCAAAATTCTTTTGACAGCTACATCTCCAATTAATGTAGTAATGTATAAGGGATTATATTTATATAAACTATGAAGTGGAATGTCTCTATCTCGAAAGTCAATACAATCAAATTCATAGGGCACAATGGTATTTTCCATGGATTTAGGTTGTATGTCTTGTGGTACCATCATTTGACTTAATGTATGCATTAATTCTTCCCTATGTGTGGGAGATGATCTTAGAAGGTCTAAGAGGGAAATCCTCACTGTAATATTAGAAAGTTGTTCATTGATATCATAAGGAGGTTTAGGTTGAGTATTCGATGCATTATTTACTTTACTAGGAACCTTCAAAACAAATGGGGTTGATTTATCATTATGATTTTGATATTGTTGAGAATTTTGGGCCTGTTGTCGAGTAATGGCTCCGATGGTACCCACAATATTGTTGTGTGCATGATGAATGGGTCGTGGTCTAGCATTCATGGCTTTCTCATTAGGGAGGATTTGTTGTGAGGATGGTCATGTTGTGATCCTTATTGGAAATGGTTCCTCTAGAACCATGTGAGCTGTGATAGGGAGAATAGGTTCTGACTCATCTTCAAAACTATTCGATTGACTGGAGGTAATATCCAGGTCACTTTTTGCTTCACAATCTATGTCACTTGGATATGATGTTTCAATGTTGTGTATGGGTCTAGTTGTGACCATAGATAATGTTGTCCCGAATATCACAAGTTTATGAGAAGGTATATGTCCACTAATGGTTCCCACATATCAGGTTGGATGAGGAACATTATGATGTTTGGCTTGATTAGCCACTTCTTTACCGTACTTGGGTAAAGGATATTGAAAAATGTCCAATGTTTGATTTAAATTCTGATTCTGATTTTGTTGTGTATTTTTATGAGCATTGTTTGGAGCATTTTATTTTGGTTGGAAACTTTGTACTTCCATTTTGTTGTTATCAATAAAATATTGTATTTTATGTTTTAATATTTTGCAAGAATTTTTTGAATGTCCAGGTCCTCTATGGAAATCAAAATGTAAATCTGCTCTGTATCCAGGTATGGTTGTATCAGGTTCCTAAATATTAGGTAATTGTATTAAAAATTGTTCTAATAATTATGGTAGGATAGTGGATAAATTTTGATTTAACCTAGTAAATTCTCTTGGAGGTCTATCAGGAACCTTTAATACAAACTTCTCCATGGTTTTTGTAGTGTTAATATTCGCAGTATTCCTACTGTCGGTGACTCCATCACCCACAACCTGTTTATTCTTATATTTATTTTTAGATGTCTTATCATCATCCTTCTTATTAAATTGGCCTCTTCTAATGAGGGCATCTTCAACTCTTCATGCTAAATATATAGCCTTATCGAAGGTTGTCAAAGTAGCATTTGAAAGCTCATAGGACAATTGTTCTTGCAATTTATTAATGAAAATATCCAACATCTCCCTATGGGGTAATGCAAAGTGTAATTTCTATAGCAACTATCTCCATATTTCTAGGAAATTGGAAAAGCATTCATATTTGCCCAACTTAAAGTTGTACAAATCCTTAATTGTCACATGCCTCTCTATGTAGGCACTAAATTGGTGGACAAATTATTTAGTTGTTTCTTCAAAATTTCTCAAAGAATTGGTAGGCAAATGATAATACCATTCCAATGCCATGCCTCCCAATATTTTTGAGAACATCTTTAGCAATAGCAAATCATCATGATATATATCATGACATGCTATTATAAACATACGAAGATGCTCTATGGGGTCTTCGGTTCCTTTATATATAGGGAAAACATGCATAGGAAAATGCTTAGAATAAGTTTGGGCAACAACTATGGGATCCAAAGGTTGACTACACATCTCTCAATAGTTGTACGAGGGAAGTTAGGGGTCTATCTGGTCCATGTGGGAAAATAATTGTTTCACTATGACTTCAATATTACTTGATTGTCCACCATATTGGTTTGGTTGCATGATAGTGTTGGATCTTTGAGTGTAAGACGGTGTAACATAAGGATTTGATGCTAGGTTACTGTTGTGCAAAGTATTACTAGGAAGAGTGTTGTGAAGTGGATATGGGGCAGTATTTTGTTGAAATTTTTGTTGTTGATAGTTGACATTTGGTTTTTGTTTAGGTTTCTACTGATTTGAAATTTTTTGATTAATAACTTGAGAAAATAAAGCAGTAAATGATGGTTTTTGAGGTGGAGGATTGGTTTTTGGTTTATTGATAGGAATTTTAGAATTTTGAGTTGTTTGTTGTTGTTGCATGTTTTGAATCAAAGATGCCATATTTGTATTTTATGGCCCTACTTGGTAACTTTCTTGATCTATGTATGAAAGAGGGTTTGTATGCATTTGAAATACATTTTCTAAAGTTGCGTGTGTCTCACTAATTACAGATTTATCTGCTAGTGCTTCTAGAGTAAACCCCTCAAGGTTAGTTTTTACAAATTTTAGAAGGTGTTCCATAGATTTAAAATTAATATTTCCTTCTGAAGTTACTCTAGGTGATCTAGTTTCATCTTCCCTATTAACTTCTTGTTCATATTCTTCAATAGGAATCCCATCATGATGGTCCTGAGAAACTTCCTCCTTATCTTGTTCTTCAGGAGGGGGATTTTGAGTAGGTGGTTGCTCCAGCAACTCATCATCTATTTTTTTATCACTCCTTAGTTTAAGAATTATGGTATATTTGAATTTTTGTAAATATATGTTCTTATATATAAATGCAGTGGAATTTAAGGGGTATATATTTTATATATACCTAATTAATATAACATATATTTTTTAGATTTGTTTTTTTTTAATTTTTATGGTTTTACTTTGCAGGAATTAAAGGAAAACAAGAAATAAAAAATATTATAATATAAGTATTATTACTTAGTTCTCCAGGAACAACTTGTAAATATCATTGACAGGTTCAAGTTCATCAGGTGTCATGTAATGTTCTTCTTCAAATTGAAAGTTGTTTTTCAGAAATTGGACAAAGTGAGCTATAGTGATACAATCAACTTCAAAATTTGACACATAAAAGTAAAGTTCATGAAAATATTCTCGATATAAGATAGCTCTAGGAACTCTACTGAATCTTCTTCTATCTGTTATACCAACTTCTTGACTTTCCACTTGCGCTAAAAAATTATGTACTGCTACATCATTTTCAAGATATTCTTCGAAAGGATAAAGTTATGTAGAAATCAAGGCCCTTTTGTTGGCTAACCACCTATGGAAAGCACTCTGAAGTTCATGATAAAAAGGTAAGCTATCAGAATCCAGGATTCTGTCTAAGTCAAACCTCTTAATTTGTTTAAGTTCTTCTTTTATGGAATCAAGAATGCATAGTCTTCTATCAAGTTCATTCCAATGCTCTTCAGAATTGAATCTAGAACCTCCAACTATAGTAGAGACCTCTAGGACTACCAAATAGGTAGGAAGATTAGGCACCTAAATATATATATTTTTGTTATATATTTTGTTTTCAAAAGGTATTAATGTGATTCATGTCGAGTTCACCAAAGAATGTAGGTTTAAAATTTTTGCACTCCTTTCCTCTAGGCTAATGGATCTGCGCCTCAGAGGGGAATGGGAAAATAGTAAAGCTACACCTCGGATGAGAGACACTTGAGTCGTGTCCTCTTTGGTGATTTTTTGATGGATGGTGGGTTCACCAGGAAGCATTTTGTGGTAGCTTCTGAGCCTAGGTTGAATATGTGTTTGATGAGTTCATTTTAATTTCAATCACCTAGGTTGGCCATAATGAAACTAAAATATTCTATATGTGATTTTACAATTTATATGAAGACAACAAATAGAATGATAATTAAATGTAGGTAACATAATATTTTAAAGAAATTGGAAATGACTCACTCAATTCTGGATGTCTGATGAAGGTTTTTCTTTTTGAAGCAGTCTAGAACGTCTATGATTTGCTGAAATCACCTGCAATTTGACAATATCATCTGTAATGAAGTAGGATCATCCAAAATCGGACGATATCACCTGAAATCAGGCGTAATCATCAAAACGATTTCATCTGAAACCTGCAACTACACAAGTTGATGCCAAAACACAGATAAATACTCCAAAATACAATAAAATATATTTAACTATAAATGAATGCTTATGATTACTTAGAAACTGATTTTAGATTGAATTAAAGATAACTGCTTATGCTAAGAGAAAAAGGATAACAAATTATAATATATTGACAAAATGAGGTGAACACCAGATGCATTATAAGAAATAAACTAATCTAATACAATCTGACTAAAGAAACTAGGAAATAATACAAACTATATATCATAATTTCCCCCAAGAGGGATACAAACAGGATCGTCTCTAATCCAGCAAGATCGCCTCCAAACAACACATGATCGTTTGCAATTGGGACGATATCATCTACGACGATCCAAGCTTCTTATGACAGATGCAAAATCGAAAACCTACAAGTGAGCTAATAAAAAATATGAAAATAACAATACTTGAGATGCTTTTTGAAACTAATAGGATTCGGGTTATAGGTATTTGATCATCCAGGGGGATTTCATTTGCAAAGCATGAGTTTTATAGGGCTAGGAGGAAGTTAGAGGATTGGTATCCATCCCAATCTGGGAGATATCCAGTGGGAGGATAGTTAAAAACCCAATGCGCTTATGCCCAGATAAGCTAGGAGGTTGGTTCTAATTTGATTGCACACTTCTATTCTTACAAATTTCTATTTTGGACAAAATCGTCTGGATGTTCGGCTCCAGACAATTTCGTTCAATTAGGGACGATATCATCAAATCGAGGACGATATCGTCCAACGGTAAAAACAAAACCTATTTATGGTGCAAAAATCAAGGCAGGCTATTTAAAATGTGGTTTTAAGGTGAATTTTTGGATTTTTAACATTATGGTAAATTGATTGCATCATTTTTAGGGTGTTGCACACAATATGGTGCAAAAACCAATGACACCTATTGTTGGCTTGATGATGGAAAATTATAATAATTGGAAAATTATGGAGAATGAACTTTGGCTTAAGGGAAGTGATGTAGGATTATATTCAATGAAGAATAATGCAAGATGCTCCAATCAAAGAAGAAATAAATGCCCTTGAATATTTAATTTTTATAGATTGATGAGATCATTTTGATTAGAATTTTTGATAAAAATTCTCATTGATATTTTTAGGAATGATTACACATATTTATATAGCCTTGGAGTCTCAATAGAAGAATCTCTAGAACAGGCTAAAATACAAATAAAACAACTAAGTAACAACTAAGAATTATCATTCGCAGGAATACAACAATGGAAGAAATAAACGATTTAAAATAAGAAATAACAAACCTACATTAATGGAAAAGTTAAAATTGCAGTCATAGGGTAATGCTAATTTGAGCATGTCAGTTTCCAACATTCTCCCCCTTGATGCTGAGGGGACTGACCAGGAAGTTCCTCAACTTCAAAAACTGAGCTTTCACTACTCCCTTGGTAAACAAATCAACAATATTATCTTCAGTATTGCAATGCTTCAACTTAATGACCTTCTTCTCAACCATGTCTCGGATGAAGTGATACTTTGTGTCAAAATGTTTTGACCTGTTGTGATGAATTGAATTCTTTGCTAAATATATAGCACTCATATTGTCACAATAAAAAGTAGTAGGACCATATTGTTTTTCTCTAATTTCTTCAAGACATTTTCTCAACCACAATGCTTGAGCACTAGCACTTGTGATCGCAATGTATTTAGTCTATGTAGAAGAAAGAGCAATAGTATTTTGTTTCTTTGAAGACCATGCAATTAAACAAGACCCAAGACTGAAAGAATTACCTGATGTAGATTTTATATCATCTTTATTACTTCCCCAATCTGAATCACTAAAACCAACAAGTTTTATATTATCATTTTTACCATAATGAATTCCAAAATTAGCTATACCTTTTACATACCTCATTATTATTTTTGTTGATTTCATTTGTAATCTAGAAGGGTCACTCATATACCTTGATACATGTGAGACAACACATGCAATGTCTAGTCTTGTTTTGGTGAGAAACATCAAACTCCCAACAATGCTTCTATATGTGGTCACATCAACTTTTTCAGTTCCATCATCTTTACTCAACAACTCACCATGAGCTATTGGTGTTGCAACAGGTTTACAATTCTCCATGCCAATTTTTTTCAACATATCATTGGCATATTTAGTTTGACAAATGAAGATTTTATCATTTTGTTGATACACCTCCATACCAAGAAAATAATGCATCAAGCCTAAATATTTCATTTCAAACTCTTGCACATTTCATCTTTGAAATCATCATTCATATTTGAGTTACTACCCAAGTAAATAAAATCATACATAGAGAAAAACAAGGAGAATGTCATTACCTTCCTTATTTTAGTATAATATTGGCTCACTCTTGCTTCTCATGAAGCCATATTGATGAAAGTAACCATCAATACTTGAATACCAAGCTCTTGGAGCTTGCTTAAGACCATACAAGGCCTTCTTCAACCTATACACAAGATTCTCCTTACCTTACACTTAAAATCCTTTATGTTGTTGTACATAAACCTCTTTATCAAGATAGCCATTCAAGAATACACTCTTTACATCTAAATGATGTACCTTCAATCCTTTATGGGCAATAGAAAGAACCATCCTCACTATTTCTTGTCTTGCAACTGGAGCAAAGGTCTCCTCATAATCAATGTCATACCTTTGTGTGAACCCCTTGGTTACAAGTCTTGATTTGTTCCTCTCAATACTTCCATCACTATTATATTTTGTTTTGTAGAACCATTTAGAGCCCACAACCTTCTTGCCTTTTGGAATCTCAACTAGCTCCCAAGTATCATTCTTCTTAATGGAGTTCATTTCATATTGCATTGCTTTAATCCACACTTCATTAGCATATGCTTCTTCAAAACTTGATGGTTTAAAATTACCTTGTGAAAATAAAGCAAAATTGATTGTCTCACCTCTTGGGTTCTCCTCATGTGTTTGAATTGTACTCTTTCGATAAATTTCACTTAATCTTCTTACCTTCCTTGGTGGACTTGGACTTGCACTTGAAACTGAAGAACTAGATGAGGGGCTACTTGGTGGAGAACTAGATGAGGGGCTACTTGGTGGAGAACTAGATGAGGGGCTACTTGGTAGAGTATTATCAATTGGAACTAAAAAATTAGTGGGCTGCTCATCATCAATATCATCAATAATACCACCATTCAAAACAGATTTTGACTTCTCAATATGGCCTTTTTGATGACCATAAACTCCCATTTCATCAAAAATCACATCTCTTGATATAATACTCTTATGAGTTTTTGGAATATAGAGCCTATAGGATTTGGTATTTTCACAATACCAAATAAAAATGTATGCTTCACTTTTTGGATCAAGTTTCCATCTATGTTCTTCTGGAATGTGTGCATAAGACAAACAACCAAAAATCCTGAAATGAGTTACATTTGGTTTCTTTGCATACCTTGATTCATATGGAGTGATGCCATCCAAGCTAGAAGTTGGAATTATTACACAGATTTATATAGCCTTGGAGTCTCAACAAAATAATCTCTAGAATAGGCTAAAAGACAAATACAACAACTAAGTAACAATTGAGAATTATCATTCTCAAGAATACAACAATGGAAGAAACAAACAATTTAAAATAAGAAATAACAACCCTACAGTTATGGAATAGTTAAAATTGCAGTCACAGGGTAATGCTAATTTGAGCTTGTCAGCTTCCAACATTTTCCCCTTCATGCTGAGGGGACTGACCAGGAAGTTTCTCAGCTTCAAAAACTAAGCTTTCACTACTCCCTTGGTAAACAAATCAGCAATATTATCTTCAATATTTCAATGCTTCAACTTAATGACATTACTCTCAACCATGTCTCGGATTAAATGATACTTTATGTCAAACTATTTTGACCTGCTGTGATGAATTGGGTTCTTTGCTAAATATAAAGTACTCATATTATCATAATAAAAAGTAGTAGGACCAAATTGTTTTCTCTAATTTATTCAAAAAAATTTCTCAACCACAATGCTTGAGCACTAGTACTTGTGATTGCAATGTATTCAGCCTCTGTAGAAGAAATAGGAATAGTCCTATGTTTCTTTGAATCCTGCGGTTTAAAGTCCAAATCGTAGATGTCACTTGCTGTCTTAACTAAATTTTAGTTGGCCTTCATCCGAGCCAAATTGGTTTGAATGACCATTTGATATAGAAGAAGTGAAGAACACAAGCTTATACTGAGAGGGGGGGGGGTGAACAGTATAAGACCTCTTTATTTTTTTTCTTTTATATTTCAAAAATAGTAAAGCAATATACCCAAAGCAATATCAAAGCAATGCACAAAATCATCCACAAAGTGACATCAATTTTAACGTGGTTCACCCGGAATGGCTGGGCTATGTCCACAAAACTTTTCTCTAAAAGTTATCTCAAAGTTCTTTGGGAATCCTTCCCAATTACAATGTTTATGAGCCTCGGCTCAAAGGAGATACCTTCCCCTCTGCTCTGGAAATGATCCCTCGGAAGATCAACTGCCTCTACCTCTTGCCAGCACGTGGAACTCCTTTCCACCGAAGACCTCCTATCCTCAATGCTTAGCCTAAGAGACCTCTGCCTTCTATGATCATGTCCACAATGAGCTCAGCAACCTGTACCAAACATAGTCAGTCGGTCTAGTACAAGTCTTCCTCTGTCTCATCAGATCTATCCAACTTTGAACAAATCAATCCTCTGCACACAAGCCTTCTCAAAGACTTGCCAAATCTATCCTCAAGTTCTTCTCAAAGAACCAATGCACCTCTGTCCTCAAGCAGCAGCACTTCGCATTCGTCTTTGCCCTTTGTGCTCTCTACGCCCTCTGCTCTCTTTGCGCAATCACAGCTGCACTTGATCGAACTTCAACCTTTGCACCTCTGCGCAATCACAGCGGCACCGTCTTCGCACTCTCTACTTCCTTTGCGATCTTTCACACTTAGAATGATTCGACGAAATGCACTCTGCACACTACGATCGAATTTTGCACTCTGCTCTCGATGATCGAACTTCTTGCTCTACGCACTATCTACGAACGTCGCACTTCAACAACACATGATACACACTTCAACTTCTCCCAATAGCCCTCCTTTTATAACAAAATTTTCATAATGAAAACTTTAATCTTAGTCGGCTGTTATACCAAATGCAAACCCTAATCTTCATCGGTTGCAAGCCCTAATCTTCGTTGGCTAAAATTTGACTTTGTCGGCTTCACTGCCTCTGTAACTCTTCTATAGCTTCTACCGTGAAACTACAACATGTCACGATATCGTGACACTTTTGCAACCGTACACTTTCTTTTGGCTTTTGTCGTGATATCGCGACACTTCAGCCTTTGTCGACTTCAACTAAGCTCTTGTCACGATATCATGACACTTTTGTCTTTGTCAGCATCAACTTTGCTTTTGTCGTGATATCGTGACACTTCTCCCTTCATCGACCTCCTTTCTACTTTTGTCATGAAATCATGACACTTCTCCTATAGAAGACTTGCTTTCAATTTCTATCACGAAATCGTGACACTTTCGCTTCCTTGCACTCTTTTTTGCTTGCACTAGCAAAAACAGAACATGTCACAAAATCGTGACACTTTCGTTGCCTTGTGCTTTTCTCTGCCTTACGCCCACAAAAATGGAACATGTCACGAAATCATGATGCTTTCGCCTTTGAGCTCTTCCTTCTTGAATTTGTCATGAAATCGTGACGCTTCTTCTTCCATGCTCTTTCATTTTGCTTCTGTCACGAAATCGTGACTCTTCTCCTGTTGAAGACCTGCTTTCTATTTCTGTCATGAAATCGTGACACTTTCTCCAACCGTATGTTGCCATCTCAATCTGTCACGAAATCATGACACTTTCTGCATCCATAAGCTTTCTCTTCAATATGTCATGAAATCGTGACATTTCTTACTTCGAGACCTTTCCTTTGCTGCATGTCACAAAATCGTGATAGTTCTTACTTGGAACATTTTCATCTGTAGCATGTCACGAAATCATGACAGTTCTCACTTCGAACTCTGCAGCATGTCGTGAAATCGTGACACTTTTCATGTTACTTTCTCTCTCTTCGAACTTGTCATGAAATCATGACAATTCACACTACGGACTCTCTCTTCTGCATTATGTCACGAAATCGTGACACTTTTTCTTTCAAACTCTCTCTCCTGCAACATGTCGCGAAATCGTGACACTTTTTCATCCGTACAACCTTCCTTGCAATATGTCACGAAATCGTGACATTTCTGACTCGTACATTCTCTCTCCTCTTTGAGTCACGAAACTACGACATGTCGCGATATCGTGACACTTTTCTAACTTGCTTTCTCTCTCCTACTTAAGTCACGAAAATGCGACATGTCGCGATATCACGACACTTTTCCAACTTACTTTCTTTCGAACCTGTCAAGTCGTAACCTTCATCAAAACAAATTATTTTACATCAAATCAAATTCCTTCAAAAGCTTCTTGACATCAATGACAACTTATACACTTGAGCAAAGGCAATGTACCCAAAGTACCCAAAATTGCCAACAATCTCCCCCTTTGTCATTGATGGCAAACCTTTACTGAAAACACGTCTCAAGAGCCAAAACTGAAACCAACTATGCTAACAACTGAGAAACTGTGCCCACAATTGAGAATCTTCCTTTGAAGTTTTGCTCCCCATGACTTGAAGCTTTCCTCTTCACTTGAAGCTCTCCCCCTTACTCATATCTCTCCCCCTTTGTCATCAATGGCAAAGGGTCACCTTTGGGGCTCGGGACTAAGAATGAGCCTCTTAGCTTAGTCCCTCCCCCACCTCCTGATGATGTGATTAATTTCGAGGTGGAGTAAAACTCCCATTAGGCACTGATCATCATCAACGTCTATAATTTCCTTGTCGGGCCTTCTCTTGAACTCTTTGCCCGTATTCCTGTTCTTGTCACTTGTTCTTGTTCTTGTTCTCATCCCTGTTCTTGTTCATGCCTTGATCCTTGGACCTGATCATGCCACTTGTTCCTGTTCCTGTATTCTGGAATTTCAGCTCTACACTGTCTGATTGTGTGACCTTCATTGTTGCACTTGAAACACTTGATGATGTTGTTTCTCTGAGGTAAACCTGATCTTTGAATCCACCAGTTCTGACCAAACCATTTCTGGCCAAACCTGTTTTGACCAAACTTGTTCCTATTATTTGCCTTGCAATAAACTGCCTTGTGCCCAAACTGTTGACAAGAGTAGCAATACCCTTGAAAGTAACTAGCACTTCTGAAACTGTCATTTACCTTCTTCACTTGAGCCATGCAATGTGAAGCCATGTGACCGAACCTGTGACACGCAAAACATCTGCCTTGAAATTTTCTTTTATTTGACCTCTTGGGTCCTGAAAACTTCTTCTTCTCATTCTGAAATCTATTTTCTATTTTTGCGCATCTATCATTCAAGGACTCATGATCTGAAATACTTTCCTCATCAGAACTCTCTTCCTTTTGGAGTCTCTTACTAGACTCTCCAACTTGTTCCTTGTGTGGCTTAACAAAACCAAGGCCTGTTTTATCTGTTGTTTTTCTTTGACCTTTGATGAGTGACTTAACCTTTTTGGAGCTATCTTGAAACATGTAAAGCTTATCCTTGTACTCTTTAGTTTCTTCTTTCAAAGAAGCCATTTTCTGTTCTAACTCACTATACTCAAGAACCTTAGATTCTAACTCATCCTTGAGTTCTTGTGTCTTAGCTATAGAGAAATCAAGATTTTCTATAAGATCATCTCTCTCCATACAACATTCATCTAACTTATCCTTGAGTCTATCATTCTTCTTTCTTTCCTTTTTCAAAGCACTAAGAGCATTAATAAGTTCACTTTCAAGATCCTTTATTTGTTTGCTTTCTGAATCATCAAAGCCTTTTCCAGATTTCTTATCACTAGAGGTGCTACCTTTTTCAAAAACCATACAAGCATCTTCCTTATAGTTTTCTGAAGCATCCTCATACATACTAGAAACCAAATCATTATTTGTACAATCATCCTCAAGGTGACCAAAATTTCCACATCTAAGACATTTCATGATAATGAATCTATGTTTCGGTTCTTCCTCTTTTTTTGATATGAACAACATCTCATTTTCATTATCACTTGAAGAACTTTCACTATCACTACTAGAACACTTACTTGCTTTGTCTAGGTAGAAACTCTTCTTGTGCTTGTGAGAATACCTCTTTCCTTGATTGTTGTGCTCATCTTTGTCCTTCCTGTGATGCTTGTGCTTTTCAGAATCCTTGCTCTTAGAATCCTGTTTATCTTCATCACTTTCATTCTTGAGAATAGTACAGATCAGTAGCATAATGACCAAACTTTCCACAATTGAAACATCTTATATTTTTCATGCTTTTGTGCTTTCTAGAGAACTTGCCTTTCTTGTCGTAATATGCCTCTTCATCACTAGAAGACTCATCACTCTCTTGAAGCTGTTTACCCTTGGATTTCTTGGTAGCCTTGAAAGCTGCCTCTTTCTTGACATCAACCTTCACTTGAGTTCTCAACTCAAATGCTGCAAGTATACTATGTAGCTCATCCTTTTTCAACTTATCCAAATCTTTAGCTTCCTCAATAGCAAAAATCTTTTCACTAAATCTATTAGGAAGAGATCTTAAAATCTTATCACAAACATCATTTTCAGCAAGCTCAAGACCTAAGTCTTTCATGGAGTTAACAACCTCATCCATACGAAGCATGTAGTCACTAATATTTTCATCATCATTCATCTTGAGTTGTTCAAACATACCTTTGAAGTGTCTCAACTTGGCCTTTCCGACATTTGTATCACCTGTATGAACCACCTGCAACTGTTTCCACATTTCACTAGCTGTCTTGCAGTGAATCACTTTGGTGAGATCTGCTTTCTGTAAGCCTTTCAGGATTGCATTCATTGCTTTTGAATTGTTGTGATGTAGGAGCCTTTCTTCTTTAGTATTTGGACCATGTACAGGAATAGTGTACTCATCTTCAATTACTTCCCATACCTCATTACCAAGTGCCATTAGATGAACCTTCATCCTTGCACTCCAAAGACCAAAATCTGACCCATCAAGAATAGGTGCTTCATTGCCACTTGAATAATCCATTGTGTTCTTTACTAGCTTTTCCTTCAAGCTGTTAAACTTTCCGAAGGCACCTGCTTTGATACCAATTGAAGAACACAAGCTTATACTGAGAGGGGGGTGAACAGTATAAGACCTCTTTTTAATTTTTCCTTTATATTTCAAAAATAGTAAAGCAATATACCCAAAGCAATATCAAAGCAATGCACAAAATCATCCACAAAGTGACATCAATTTTAACGTGGTTCACCTAGAATGGTTGGGCTACGTCCACAAAACTTTTCTCTAAAATTTATCTCAAAGTTCTTTGGGAATCCTTCCCAATTACAATGTTTATGAGCCTCGGCTCAAAGGAGATACCTTCCCCTCTGCTCTGGAAATGATCCCTCAGAAGATCAACTGCCTCTACCTCTTGCCAGCACGTGGAACTCCTTTCCACCGAAGACCTCCTATCCTCAATGCTTAGCCTAAGAGACCTCTGCCTTCTATGATCACGTCCATAGAAGCTCAGCAACTTGTACCAAACATAGTCAGTCGGTCTAGTACAAGTCTTCCTCTATCCGTCAGATCTGTCCAACTTTGAACAAATCAATCCTCTGCACACAAGCCTTCTCAAAGACTTGCCAAATCTGTCCTCAAGTTCTTCTCAAAGAACCAATGCACCTCTGTCCTCAAGCAGTAGCACTTCGCATTCATCTTTGCCCTTTGTGCTCTCTACGCCCTCTGCTCTCTTTGCGCAATCATAGCTGCACTTGATCGAACTTCAACCTTTGCACCTCTACGCAATCACAGTGGCACCGTCTTCACACTCTCTGCTTCCTTTGCGATCTTTCACACTTAGAATGATTCGACGAAATGCACTCTGCACACTACGATCGAATTTTGCACTCTGCTCTCGGCGATCGAACTTCTTGCTCTGTGCACTATCTGCGAACGTCGCACTTCAACAACACATGATACACACCTCAACTTCTCCCAACAACCCTCCTTTTATAACAAAATTTTCATAATGAAAACTTTAATCTTAGTCGGTTGTTATACCAAATGCAAACCCTAATCTTCGTCGACTGCAAGCCCTAATCTTCATCGGCTAAAATTTAACTTTGTCGGCTTCACTGCCTCTGTAACTCTTCTATAGCTTCTATCGTGAAACTACAACATGTCGCGATATCATGACACTTTTGCAACCGTACACTTCCTTTTGGCTTTTGTCATGATATCACGACACTTCAGCCTTTGTCGACTTCAACTAAGCTCTTGTCACGATATCGTGACACTTTTGTCTTTGTCAGCATCAACTTTGCTTTTGTCATGATATCGCGACACTTCTCCCTTCGTCGACCTCCTTTCTGCTTTTGTCATGAAATCATGACACTTCTCCTATAGAAGACCTACTTTTAGTTTCTATCATGAAATCGTGACACTTTCGCTTCCTTGCACTCTTTTCTGCTTGCACTAGCAAAAACAAAACATGTCACAAAATCATGACACTTTCGCTGCCTTGTGTTTTTCTTTGCCTTACGCCCATAAAAATAGAACATGTCATGAAATCGTGATGCTTTTGCCTTTGAGCTCTTCCTTCTTGAATTTGTCATGAAATCGTGATGCTTCTTCTTCCATGCTCTTTCATTTTGCTTCTATCATGAAATCATGACTCTTCTCCTGTTGAAGACCTGCTTTCTATTTCTGTCACGAAATCGTGACACTTTCTCCAACCGTATGCTGCCATCTCAATCTATCACGAAATCATGACACTTTCTACATCCATAAGCTTTCTCTTCAATATGTCATGAAATCGTGACATTTCTTACTTCGAGACCTTTCCTTTGCTGCATGTCACGAAATCGTGACAGTTCTTACTTGGAACATTTTCATCTGCAGCATGTCACAAAATCGTGACAGTTCTCACTTCGAACTCTGCAGCATGTCGCGAAATCGTGACACTTTTCGTGTTACTTTCTCTCTCTTCGAACTTGTCATGAAATCATGACAATTCACACTACGGACTCTCTCTTCTACATTATGTCGCGAAATCGTGACACTTTTTCTTTCAGACTCTCTCTCCTGCAACATGTCACGAAATCGTGACACTTTTTCATCCGTACAACCTTCCTTGCAATATGTCACGAAATCATGACATTTTTGACTCGTACATTCTCTCTCCTCTTTGAGTCGCAAAACTGCGACATGTCGCGATATCGTGACACTTTTCTAACTTGCTTTCTCTCTCCTACTTAAGTCGCGAAAATGCGACATGTCGCGATATCGCGACACTTTTCCAACTTACTTTCTTTCGAACCTGTCAAGTCGTAACCTTCATCAAAACAAATTATTTTACATCAAATCAAATTCCTTCAAAAGCTTCTTGACATCAATGACAACTTATACACTTGAGCAAAGGCAATGTACCCAAAGTACCCAAAATTGCCAACAAGAAGGTGGTTAAAGGATGGAAGATTCCAATCCAACTATCCTAACCACCCCTTATTATTCTTGGCTTCTCCATGAAGCCACCCCTAGCCCTTGGGTAGTCCTATAAATACCCATTCGAATTAGGGCAAATCATATGATGGAGCATTGGAGATTAGAGAAACGAAGCCCTATGATGAGCAAGATGCAACCAAAGTATTGTCATTGTTGTCAACACAGTCAGGTTGATCAGTTGATGCAATGGACAGGAGTTCATTGATGAGCAAGGTGTAGCCAAAGTGCAATAAACAGGAGTTCATTGTTGAGCAAGGTGCAGCCAAAGTATTGTCATTGTTGTCAACACAGACAGAGGATCGGTTGATGCAATGGACAGGAGTGTAGAGGTCATTAGATAGATCGGTTGATGAAGTGAACAAGAGTTCAGAGTTGAAGAAGACATAAGTGGCCCAGATTCAAAAGCTCAAAGAAAAAGACAAGTAAGAAAACTGTCGTGATATCGCGACATGTTCAGCTTAAACTGTCATGATATCGCGACATATTGGAGGAGAGAGAAAACGCAAGAAAAACTGTCACGATTTTATGACAAGTTGGCATAGAAAAAGCCAAGTGGAAAAACTGTCACGATTTCATGACATGTTCAAAGAGAGAGAAAGCGCAAGGAAAACTATCGTGATTTCACGACATGTTGGAAGCAAAGAAGCCAAGTGGAAAAACTGTCGTGATTTCATGACATGTTGGAAGAGAGAGAAAGCGCAAGATAAACTGTCACGATTTCATGACATGTTGGAAGCAAAGAAGGCAAGTAAGAAAACTGTCATGATTTCGTGACATGTTTGAAGAAGAAGCGCATGCAAGGAAAACTGTCATGATTTCATGACATGTTTGGAGAGAAGGCGCAGGCAAAGAAAACTATCATGATTTCGTGACATGTTTGGAGAGAAGGCGCAAGCAACGAAAATGTATCATGATTTTGCGACATGTTTGAGAGAAAGAGCTTGCAAGGAAAAGTGTCACGATTTCATGACAATTTGCAAGAGGAAGCGCTAAGGAGAAAAAGTGTCACGATTTCGCGACATGTCGGGTTTTCATGATCCGATGAGAAGAAAAGTGCTAAGGAGGAAAAGTGTCACGATTTCATGACATAATGCAGGAGAGAGAGTCCGATAGAAAAATGTGTCACGATTTCGCGACATGCTTCATTTTCACGGTCCAAAGCGAAGAGAAAGAGGAGAGAGAAAAGTGTCCGATTTCGTGACATTCGATTTCGAGCAAAGCAAAGAGAAAGTGCAAGGAGAAAAAGTGTAGCGATATCGCTACATGTTGTATTATCACGAGCAAGCAAAGGTAAAGTGAAAACAAGTGTAGGATATCGCTACATGTTGGTTTTCATGACCGAAGAGAAGAGAAGAGAAAAAAAGATAATGTCATTTCCAAAAACGAAAGAGCATGGAAGAAGCATCATGATTTCATGACAAATTCAAGGAGGAAGAGCTCAAAGGTGAAAGCGTCGTGATTTCACGACATGTTCCATTTTTGCGGGAGTAAGGCAGAGAAAAGCATAAGGCAGCGAAAGTGTCACGATTTTGTGACATGTTCCATTTTCATTAGTGCATGCAAAGAAGAGTGTACGGAAACGAAAAGTGTCACGATTTTGTGACATGTCATGTTTTCGCTAGTGCAAGCAGAGAAGAGTGTACGGAAGTGAAAAGTGTCATGATTTCATGACATGTTCTATTTTCGCAAGTACAAGCAGAGAAGAAGTGCAAGGAAGCAAAAAGTGTCACGATTTCATGACATGTTATGTTTTCATGGGTGCATGCCGAGAAGAGGACAAGGAGGCAGAAAATGTCATGATATCATGACATGTCTTGTTTTCATGGTCAAACGCCAAGGAAGAGTTAAAGGGGCAGAAATGTCACGATATTGTGACATGTTGTTTCTGCGTGATAAAAAGCAGAACCCAGCCGAAGTAAAGTTAACTGAAGGAAAATGATAGTTACAGATGCATTTGCAGAGGAAATACATGCAGCCAAAATTAGAAGAGTTAACTGAAGTTAGTACAACAGTTACAGGTGCAGTTACAGATAGAAATCATGCAGTTAAATAAGAATAGTGAATTGAAGTAATTACGACAGTTACAGGGGTAGTTACAGTGACAATAAATAGAAGTCATTACTGCAATTACAAGAGCCATTACAAAGAAATATCATGCAGTAGTGGTTACTGAAAGTCATCAGACGAAGACCACGAGTTGGACAGAGAAACGTCTCGAAGCCCAAACAAAGAACCATTCTATTAATAAGATTGCATGTGAGAATAAAGGAGTCATTACTATTAACAGGCTGCATGCACGAATATGGAAGTTAAGAATAGAAATAGAACACAGTTATAAAAGGAGATTTGCATGAAGTAGCAAGGTTGAGCTCCGTGCGAGAAGAGTGAGAGCAGCGTGTTGCTCAGTAGGAAAGAGTGCTGCTGATAGTGGAAAAGTGCCGCTGAATAGAGGGATAGAGCTACGGGCTGTAGGAGAGCTGTAAGAGTTGAGTAAGCAGAGCAGCAAGAGAGCTGTAAGAGTAAGCAATAAGACAGGGCTGTAAGTGGGCGAAAATATGCAGAACAAGAAAATGGTAAGAGTGCTGCTAAGAGTGTAAAATGACTACTGTACAGAAAGGAAGTAAAAGGGAAAAAGGGTGTAGCAGAGAAAGTGCAAAAAGATAAGTAAGCTGGAGAGTATGCTGCATGATAGAAGACAGGTGCTATAAGAAAATGTACAGAGAGTCACAAGAGGGCAAGAAAAGAGAGTGTGTTTAATGAACAGAGAAAGAAGTTGAGGAAGCAATAGACCAGTGAGGGTCTTGTAAAAGTGAAGGCATATTTATGTCAATCTGAGATTCAAAATAGAAAACCAAGTTGGTGCTTGGAATCAGGGGTTGGTGCTCCTTCCAGTTGGTGCTGGTAAATTAGGGGTTGGTGCTCCTTCCAGTGGGTGCTGGTAAACTGATTGTGAAGTTGGTGCTTTGCAAAGGCTGGATTTGGATGGGAGTCCAAGCAGTCTATTTTTGAGGAGTAGCCAAAATTGGTGAACCTCGTTAAATCTTGTGTTATGTGTTGCTATCTTGTTACACTTGTTGCATCTGTTTTTAAGCATTCATTAGTTCTGAATTAAGAGATGAAGATTTAAGTTTTTAATTAGCTGCACTGATTCACCCCCCTCTCAGTGCCATTGTAAGACTAACAATTGGTATCAGAGCCAAGTTCCCAGTTCAGGCTAAATCAGTCAGGGTTGATCTTGGATTAGTTCACAATGGGTAAGAAGAATAGATCCTCCTCCAAAAAGGCATCTCAACCAGTTTCAGTTCTTGTGGAAGAGAAAACTAAACTAGAGAAGGTAGAAGAAGTGGATTCTAAAGTATGCAATGAAAACCTGGAGTTTGAAGTAGATCTAGAAGGTGAGTTGGTAGCCGCACTTGAAGAGTTGAGTATAGAAAAGAAAAAGAACAAAAGAATGTCCAAGAAGTTAGAAGAATATGGGGATGAGATTGAAGATCTCTTCCTACAAGTTCAAAAGGCCAAGAAATCGGAAGAAGCCTTGAAGACACACCGGATGATGAGGATGATGTATGCAACAAAAGTGAAGAGGAATCTAACAAAGTTATTGTTGATCTAAAGCTGCAAGTAGAAAAGTACAAAAGGATTGAAGATATTCTCAGGTCTCAAATCAATGAGAAAGAGACTGTTTGCTGCCAACAAGAAGAAGAGATTGTTTCATTGAAGAAACAACTAGAAGAGGCCAATATAAGTCTCAAATTTGAGAAGAGCATAGAGTTGCTAGATACAATGATAAAGCAACAAAGAAGCTCCATGGCTAAGTTTGGTCTTGGATATGAAGCTGAACAACCTTCATCTTCCAAAAGTGCAGAGAAGAAGAAGTCCACTGCTGAAGGATCGAAGCAAGGAAAGTATGAAGTTGAACAACCCTCATCTTCCAAATATGCAGAGAAGAAGAAGTTCAAGGTTGAAGCTGAATCTTCAAAAGGAAGAAAGCATCAAAGAAGATCTACAACAAAGCAACCACAACAAAAGAGGTTCTCTCACTCTCACTCTTTTAATAATAATGCTTTTAATGGCTATTGTTCTAAATGCAACTGCTATGGTCACAAGGCAATTTATTGTGGACTGAACAATAGATCAAAAAGTTATGCTGATAAAAACACATCTGCTTTCCTGAGTGAACACCCTGTGCAATGTTTTAAATGTAATGGCCATGGGCACATTGCAAGGTTCTGTCCAAGCACTTCTGTATCCAATCTAAGGCAAGACCCTAGATTTCATCATACACAAAGAGTGCAATACAGAAAGGGGATATAACATGTGCAATGTTTTAAATGTAATGGTCATGGGCACATAGCAAGGTTTTGTCCAAGCACTTTCGTATCTAATCTAAGGCAAGACCCTAGATTTCATCGGACGCAAAGAGGGCAACACAGACGAGGGAACATATCATGTGCACAACAGAAAAGAAAATAATCATCCATCAAGGATGCACAAGAGACAACCACGCAAGAGAAATGTTCAAGTTCACGAAAAGGTGCAAAATAGGGATGTAGTTGAAAAACTCAAGCCCAAGTTCAAGAAAGTCTGGAGAAAGACAGAAGAAAGGAAATCGTGTCTCCTTGGACTGAAGGAGGCTACTCCGCCATTGCTCTAAGCAGGCCTAGTTGGCACATCCTTAGGGGGAGCAATATTAAGGTCTTATTTTAATGCTCCTATGTATTTGGCCGGTTATCTGAGGATGAAAGGAAAGTAGTCGGGATATTGTTGTATAGCTGTCAAAGTGTGTTTTCAGTTCTTGTAGTTGTTTGTGGTAGTGCAGTGAAGGGTGGCGATTAAATTAAGAGTCGTCACCATTGGTAGTTATGAGTTATGTCATTGTTGTACTCGTTGATGGTTCTTCCTACCATTGTTCAAAATTACGGATCATAACAGTTTAGATAAATTGGTTGAGTGGAAATAATGTTTGCCCTAGCTGCATATTTGTGTTTCGATAATAGCAGCGTGTATTTACTCGACACATTGATGATTAAGATTGTGAGATCTTTCATGACGCCTTGGTGAATATATTTAATTCACAGATAGTTTCATTTCAACTGTTGATAAAATGCCAATCCAAGGTTAAGAAGTATGAGGCTGAGTAAGGTGCACTATGGTTGGCCATAAAGTGTTTGACAAAATGTCTTCTCCTGATTTGCACAGTTGAAAGTAAGGTGTGATCTACAGTTACTGTAGAAAATTCAAATTAGGTTGTAAATATAAAAAGGAATTTGGTTGTGCTACAGTACGGTATTTGATGCTTGGACAGAGTTGAAAGTGGATTGAGGTAATCAAAAAAAAAAATTATAAGTATTGTAAGAAAAATTGGTTCTAAAATTAAGGACTATACAATTCAAATGATTTGGTTGGTTTGTGGTACTATGTTTGATGCTTGCACAGAGTTGGCAGTAAAATTGCAGTGTTGGTACAGTGTTGGACAAAAGTTGGTACAAGTGTGAGTCACTTGTCAATATTGTTGACAGATGTGAAATCAGCGTTTTGAATGGGAAGATTGAAGGAGAGGTTTATAATGAGCAGCCAGATGGTTTCCAGCCTGGTGATGAATGGTTGAGTTGATTGATTGAGCCTTTGATAGAAGGCCTTTGGGAAATATTTGAGGTCAATGTTGGGACAATGATTTACCTGATACATGATTTGGGCTTACTCCATTGAGATTGATTTGAGCAAGTTATTCTTTGCATTAGTGATTTATGTTGGTGGTTGTTTTGTTCAAATACCTTTGGAAGGAAAAGGATGTCTACTAGTTTCCTTTTCATGTAGTGATTGGTTGAATGCTTCAAGGTTAATCTTGAGTTGAATGATGTTGGTTAAACCTTGTCTATAAGCATTGTTGTTAAAGCCCTAATTGGTTGAGAAAAGATATTGGTTGTGGAAAGAACATGAGTATCATTGTTATATGAGTTATTGCATGGTTGGCAATTGTTGGGTTGTGTTTCATGTTCTTGAGAAAAGCATACTACATCTATCTTATTCTTTTGAGATTGAGATTGAGTTGAGATTGAGATTGGGAGTTAAGTATAGAACATATTGAGTCTCTAACAATTCTCTTTATGCTTCTATGAGGTTGATGAATCACATTGGGTCTCTAACAATTCTCTTTGTGGGTTCATGCTAAGCAAGTTTCTCTTGATGAACTTGTGAGCTGATTTGGACAAGTTCTAGTGAAGACTTGTGAGCTGAATTGGACAGGTTCTAGTGAGGACTTGTGAGCTGATTTGGACAAGTTCTATGTGAGCTTGTTAAGCAGGTTCTGTGTGAGCCTATTGACAGAGTACAGAGAATAGAGTCTCAATGGATAGAGATCCAGTAGCCAACACAGTTGAAGATAGATCTGAGTAATGCCTATTATGCTTATCATGATGTTGTCAAACGGTGAAATGAAGTGGTCACATATTCCCAAGAATAGTCTAAGAATTGACTAGCTATCGGGATCAAATTCTCAGGGGGAGCATTTATGCATCTATTTATCATATTGCTCATGTTTATGCTTTTTGCTAACTGTAATAATTTTTGCCTGAGAATGTTGTGCATGGACTCTAGGGGGAGTTTTGCAGCCGCCCTTTGGTATTATTGTCAAAGGGGGAGAAGAATTACAAGTAATTGCACACAATTACGTGTGTTGCCAACAATTCCAAAGGGGGAGATTGATGAGCAAGGTGCAACCAAAGTATTGTCATTGTTGTCAACACGATCAAGTTGATCAGTTGATGCAATGGATAGGAGTTCATTGATGAGCAAGGTGCAGCCAAAGTATTGTCATTGTTGTCAACACAGACAGAGGATCGGTTGATGCAATGGACAGGAGTGCAGAGGTCATTAGATAGATCGGTTGATGAAGTGAACAAGATTTCAAGTCAGTCAGAGCATGCACAGTGAATTTCCAAGAAGACAAAAGTGGCCCAGATTCAAAATCTCAAAGAAAAAGACAAGTAAGAAAACGCATCGCGATATCGCGACATGTTTTCTGTCGCGATTTCGTGACATATCGAGGAGAGAAAAGTAGGAAAAGCTGTCACGATTTCGCAACATGTTGGTAGAGAAAAATGGAAAAACTGTCATGATTTCGCGACATGTTGGGAGAGAAGAAAGCAAGGAAAACTGTCACGATTTCGTGACATGTTGGAGGCAAAGAAGCCAAGTGGAAAAACTGTCATGATTTCGCGACATGTTGGAAGAAAGAAAGCACAAGAAAACTATCGTGATTTCGTGACATGTTGGAAGCAAAGAAGGCAAGTAAGAAAACTATCATGATTTCGTGACATGTTTGAAGAAGAAGCGCATGCAAGAAAATTGTCGCGATTTCGTGACATGTTTGGAGAGAAGGCGCAGGCAAAGAAAACTGTCACGATTTCGCGACATGTTCGGAGAGAAGGTAAGAAAGAAAAGTGTCACGATTTCATGACATGTTTGAGAGAAAGAGCTTGCAAGGAAAAGTGTCACGATTTCATGACAATTTGCAAGAGGAAGCGCTAAGGAGAAAAAGTGTCGTGATTTCGTGACATGTCGGGTTTTCGTGATCCGATGAGAAGAAAAGTGCTAAGGAGGAAAAGTGTCACGATTTCGTGACATAATGCAAGAGAGAGAGTCTGATAGAAAAAGGTGTCACGATTTCATGACATGCTTCTTTTTGCGGTCCAAAGCGAAGAGAAAGAGGAGAGAGAAAAGTGTCACGATTTCGTGTACATTATTTTAGGCAAAGCAAAGAGAAAGTGCAAGGAAAAGTGTAGCGATACAACAAAGGAAGAAGGAAAAGGTACGATATCGCTACATTTGACTAAGAGAAGAGAAAAAAAAAGGAATGAAAGAGCATGGAAGCAAAAGCGTCATGATTTCACGACAAATTCAAGGAGGAAGAGCTCAAAGGTGAAAGCGTCACGATTTCATGACATGTTCTATTTTCGCGGGAAAAATATAGAGAAAAGCACAAGGCAACGAAAGTGTCACGATTTCGTGACATGTTCCATTTTCCTAGTGCAAGCAGAGAAGAGTGTACGAAAAAAGTGTCACGATTTTGTGACATGTCATGTTTTCGCTAGTGCAGAGAGAAGAGTGAAAAAAGTGTCACGATTTCATGACATGTCATGTTTGTGCAAGCAAGAAGAATGCAAGGAAGCAAAAAGTGTCACGATTTCATGACATGTCATGTTTTCACGGGTGCATGCCGAGAAGAGGACAAGGAGGAAAAATGTCATGATATCATGACATGTCATGTTTTCGCGGTCAAACGCCAAGGAAGAGTTAAAGGGGCAAAAATGTCGCGATATCGCAACATGTTGTTTCTACGTGACTTAGAAAAGGAGAACCCAACTAAGTAAAGTTAACTGAAGGAAAATGACAGTTATAGATGCATTTGCAGAGGAAATACATGCAACCAAAATTAGAAGAGTTAACTAAAGTTAGTACAACAGTTACAGGTGTAGTTACAGATAGAAATCATGCAGTTAAATAAGAATAGTGAACTGAAGTAATTACGGCAGTTACAGTGATAGTAAATAGAAGTCATTACTGCAGTTATAGGAGTCGTTACAAAGAAATATCATGCAGTAGTGGTTACTGAAAGTCATCAGACGAAGACCATGAGTTGGACAGAGAAACGTCTCGAAGCCCAAACAAAGAACCATTCTATTAATAAGATTGCATGTGAGAATAAAGGAGCCGTTACTATTAACAGGTTGCATGCGCGAATATGGAAGTTAAGAATAGAAATAGAACACAGTTATAAAAGGAGATTTGCGTGAAGTAGCAAGGTTGAGCTCCGTGCGAGAAGAGTGAGAGCAGCATGTTGCTCAGTAGGAAAGAGTGCTGCTGATAGTGGAAAAGTGCCACTGAATAGAGGGATAGAGCTACGGGCTGTAGGAGAGCTGTAAGAGCTGAGTAAGCAGAGCAACAAGAGAGCTATAAGAGTAAGCAGTAAGACAGGGCTGTAAGTGGGTGAAAAGATGTAGAACAAGAAAATGGTAAGAGTGCTGCTAAGAGTGTAAAATGACTGCTGTATAGAAAGGAAGTAAAAGGGAAAAAGGGTGTAGCAGAGAAAGTGCAAAAAGATAAGTAAGTTGGAGAGTATGCTGCATGATAGAAGACAGAGTCTTGTAAGAAAATGTACAGAGAGTCACAAGAGGGCAAGAAAAGAGAGTGTGTTTAATGAACAGAGAAAGAAGTTGAGGAAGCAATAGACCAGTGAGGGTCTTGTAAAAGTGAAGGCATATTTATGTCAATATGAGATTCAAAATAGAAAACCAAGTTGGTGCTTGGAATCAGGGGTTGGTGCTCCTTCCAGTTGGTGCTAGTAAATTAGGGGTTGGTGCTCCTTCCAGTGGGTGCTGGTAAACTGATTGTGAAGTTGGTGCTTTGCAAAGGCTGGATTTGGATGGGAGTCCAAGCAGTCTATTTTTGAGGAGTAGCCAAAACTGGTGAACCTCGTTAAATCTTGTGTTATGTGTTGCTATCTTGTTACACTTGCTGCATCTGTTTTTAAGCATTCATTAGTTCTAAATTAAGAGATGAAGATTTAAGTTTTTAATTAGCTGCACTGATTCACCCCCCTCTCGGTGCCATTGTAAGACTAACAATTGGTATCGAGCCAAGTTCCCGATTCGGGCTAAATCGATCGGGGTTGATCTTGGATTATTTCACAATGGGTAAGAAGAATAGATCCTCCTCCAAAAAGGCATCTCAGCCAGTTTCAGTTCTTGTGGAAGAGAAAACTGAACTAGAGAAGGTAGAAGAAGTGGATTCTGAAGTATGCAATGAAAACCTAGAGTTTGAAGTAGATCTAGAAGGTGAGTTGGTAGCCGCACTTGAAGAGTTGAGTATAGAAAAGAAAAAGAACAAAAGAATGTCCAAGAAGTTAGAAGAGTATGGGGATGAGATTGAAGATCTCTTCCTACAAGTTCAAAAGGCCAAGAAATCAGAAGAAGCCTTGAAGACACACCTGGATGATGAAGATGATGTATGCAGCAAAAGTGAAGAGGAATCTAACAAAGTTATTGTTGATCTAAAGTTGCAAGTAGAACAGTACAAAAGGATTGAAGATATTCTCAGGTCTCAAATCAATGAGAAAGAGACTGTTTGCTGCCAACAAGAAGAAGAGATTGTTTCATTGAAGAAACAACTAGAAGAGGCCAATATAAGTCTCAAATTTGAGAAGAGCACAGAGTTGCTAGATACAATGATAAAGCAACAAAGAAGCTCCATGGCTAAGTTTGGTCTTGGATATGAAGCTGAACAACCTTCATCCTCCAAATGTTCGAGAAAGAAGAAGTCCATCGATCGAAGGATCGAAGCAAGGAAAGTATGAAGTGAACAACCGTCATCTTCCAAATATGCGGAGAAGAAGAAGTTCAAGGTTGAAGCTGAATCTTCAAAAGGAAGAAAATATCAAAGAAGATCTACAACAAAGCAACCACATCAAAAGAGGTTCTCTCACTCTCACTCTTTTAATAATAATGCTTTTAATGGCTATTGTTCTAAATGCAACTGCTATGGTCACAAGGCAATTTATTGTGGACTGAATAATAGATCAAAAAGTTATGCTGATAAAAACACATCTGCTTTCCTGAGTGAACACCCTGTGCAATGTTTTAAATGTAATGGCCATGGGCACATTGCAAGGTTCTGTCCAAGCACTTCTGTATCTAATCTAAGGCAAAACCCTAGATTTCATCAGACACAAAGAGTGCAACACAAAAAGGGGACATATCATGTGCAATGTTTTAAATGTAATGGTCATGGGCACATAGCAAGGTTTTGTCCAAGCACGTCTGTATCTAATCTAAGGCAAGACCATAGATTTCATCAGACGCAAAGAATGCAACACAGACAGAGAACATATCATGTGCATAAAAGAAAAGAAAATAATCATCCATCAAGGATGCACAAGAGACAACCACGCAAGAGAAATGTTCAAGTTCACGAAAAGGTGCAAAATAGGGATGTAGTTGAAAAACTCAAGCCCAAGTTCAAGAAATTTTGGAGAAAGAAAGAAGAAAGGAAATCGTGTCTCCTTGGACTGAAGGAGACTACTCCTCTATTGCACTAAGCCACTCCAGGTGGCACATCCTCAGGGGGAGCAATATTAAAGTCTTATTTTAATGCTCCTATGTATTTGTCTGGTTATCCGAGGATGAAAGGAAAGTAGTCGGGTGAGTTGTTGTATAGTTGTCAAAGTGTGTTTTCTAGTTCATGTAGTTGTTTGTGGAAGTGTCGTGAAGGGTGGTGATTAAATTGAAGAGTCTGTCACCATTGGTAGTTTTGAGATATGTCATTGTTGTACTGTTGATGATTCTTCTGCCACTGTTCAAAATTACGGATCATGACAGTTTAGATAATTTGGTTGAGTGGAAAGAATGTTTGCCCTAGCTGCATATATGTGTTTCGATAAAAGCAGCGTGTATTTGTTCTACACTTTGATGTGAAGATTGTTAGATCTTTCATGACGCCTTGGTGAATATATTTAATTCATAGACAGTTTCATTTCAACTGTTGATCAAATGCCAATCCGAGGTTAAGAAGTATGAGGCTGAGTAAGGTGCACTATGGTTGGCCATAAAGTGTTTGACAAAATGTCTTCTCCTGATTTGCACAGTTGAAAGTAAGGTGTGATCTGCAGTAACTGTAGAAAATTCAGATCAGGTTGTAAATATAAAAAGGAATTTGGTTGTGCTACAGTACAGTATTTGATGCTTGGACAGAGTTGAAAGTGGATTGAGGTAGCCCATTCTCACAGAGGAGACAACCATTAGGTTCAATCTTGTTGAGAATATCCCAAAGAAAGGTGGAGATGTATGCAGATCCGCATTGCAACAAAAGTCTATATAAGATCATTGTAATACTAACAATTGGTTCTTACTACCACTGTAAAAAGTTAAGGATTATAATAGTTCAAATGATTTGGTTGGTTTTGTGGTACTATGTTTGATGCTTGCATAGAGTTGGCAGTAAAATTGTAGTGTTGGTACAGTGTTGGACAAAAGTTGGTACAAGTGTGAGTCACTTGTCAATGTTGTTGACAGATGTGAAATCAGCATTTTGAATGGGAAGATTGAAGGAGAGGTTTATAATGAGCAGCCAGATGGTTTCCAGCCTGGTGATGATTGGTTGAGTTGATTGATTGAGCCTTTGAAGAAGGCCTTTGGGAAATTTTTGAGGACAATGCTGGGACAGATTTCTAGATACATGATTTGGGCTTACTCCATTGAGATTGATTTGAGCAAGTTATTCTTTGCATTGGTGATTTATGTTGGTGGTTGTTTTGTTCAAATACCTTTGGAAGGAAAAGGATGTCTACTAGTTTCCTTTTCATGTAGTGATTGGTTGAATGCTTCAAGGTTAATCTTGAGTTGAATGATGTTGGTTAAACCTTGTCTATAAGCATTGTTGTTAAAGCCCTAATTGGTTGAGAAAAGATATTGGTTGTGGAAAGAACATGAGTATCATTGTTATATGAGTTATTGCATGGTTGGCAATTGTTGGGTTGTGTTTCATGTTCTTGAGAAAAGCATACTACATCTATCTTATTCTTTTGAGATTGAGATTGAGATTGGGAGTTAAGTATAGAACATATTGAGTCTCTAACAATTCTCTTTATGCTTCTATGAGGTTGATGAATCACATTGGGTCTCTAACAATTCTCTTTGTGGGTTCATGCTAAGCAAGTTTCTCTTGATGAACTTGTGAGCTGATTTGGACAAGTTCTAGTGAAGACTTGTGAGCTGAATTGGACAGGTTCTAGTGAGGACTTGTGAGCTGATTTGGACAAGTTCTATGTGAGCTTGTTAAGCAGGTTCTGTGTGAGCCTATTGACAGAGTACATAGAACAGAATCTCAATGGATAGAGATCCAGAAGCCAACACAGTTGAAGATAGATCTGAGTGATGCCTATTATGCTTATCATGATGTTGTCAAATAGTGAAATGAAGTGGTCACATATTCCCAAGAATAGTCTAAGAATTGACTAGCTATCGGGATCAAATTCTCATGGGGAGCATTTATGCATCTGTTTATCATATTGCTCATGTTTATGCTTTTTGCTAACTGTAATAATTTTTGCCTGAGAATGTTGTGCATGGACTCAGGGGGAGTTTTGCAGCCGCCCTTTGGTATTATTGTCAAAGGGGGAGAAGAATTACAGGTAATTGCACACAATTACGTGTGTTGCCAACAATTCCAAAGGGGGAGATTGATGAGCAAGGTGCAACCAAAGTATTGTCATTGTTGTCAACACAGTCAAGTTGATCAGTTGATGCAATGGATAGGAGTTCATTGATGAGCAAGGTGCAACCAAAGTGTAAGACAGGAGAGTTCATGTGTGAGCAAGGTGCAGCCAAAGTATTGTCATTGTTGTCAACACAGACAGAGGATCGGTTGATGCAATGGACAGGAGTGCAGAGGTCATTAGATAGATCGGTTGATGAAGTGAACAAGAGTTCAGGTCAGTTAGAGCATGCACAGTGAATTTCCAAGAAGACAGAAGTGGCCCAGATTCAAAAGATCAAAGAAAAAGACAAGTAAGAAAACTGTCGCGATATCGCGACATGTTGAGCAAGCATGAGAAACTATCGCGATATCGCGACATGTTTGAGGAGAGAGAAAGCATAGGAAAAACTATCACGATTTCGCGACATGTTGGCAGAGAAAAAGCCAAGTGGAAAAACTGTCATGATTTCATGACATGTTTGAAGAGAGAGAAAGCGCAAGTGGAAAACTGTCATGATTTCGCGACATGTTGGAAGCAAAGAAGGCAAGTAGAAAAACTGTCGCGATTTCGTGACATGTTGGAAGAGAGAGAAGCCAAGTAGAAAAACTGTCGCGATTTCATGACATGTTGGAAGCAAAGAAGGCAAGTAAGAAAACTATCACGATTTTGTGACATGTTTGGAGAAGAGGCGCATGCAAGGAAAACTGTCGTGATTTCGCGACATGTTTGGAGAGAAGGCGCAGGCAAAGAAAACTGTCACGATTTCATGACATGTTCGGAGAGAAGGCGCAAGCAAAGAAAATGTGTCACGATTTTGTGACATGTTTGAGAGAAAGAGCTTGCAAGGAAAAGTGTCACGATTTCACGACAATTTGCAAGAGGAAGCGCTAAGGAGAAAAAGTGTCACGATTTCGTGACATGTCGGGTTTTCGCGATCCGATGAGAAGAAAAGCGCTAAGGAGGAAAAGTGTCACGATTTCCCGACATAATGCAGGAGAGAGAGTCCGATAGAAAAATGTGTCACGATTTCGCGACATGCTTCATTTTCGTAGTCCAAAGCGAAGAGAAAGAGGAGAGAGAAAAAGGTGTCACGATTTCGTGACATGTATTTTCGGAGGCCAAAGCAAAGAGAAAGTGCAAGGAGAAAAAGTGTAGCGATATCGCTACATGTTGTATTATCGCGGGCCGAAGCAAAGGTAAAGTGCAAGGAACAAAAGTGTAGCGATATCGCTACATGTTGGGTTTTCGCGACCTGAAGAGAAGAGAAGAGCTAAGGAGAAAAGATGTCGCGATATCGCGACATGTCGCATTTTTGTGACAACAGCAGAGAGGAAGACTCCAAAGGATGAAGTGTCACGATTTCATGATAGAAGCAAAATGAAAGAGCATGGAAGCAGAAGCGTTGTGATTTCACGACAAATTCAAAGAGGAAGAGCTCAAAGGCGAAAGCGTCGCGATTTCATGACATGTTCCGTTTTCGCGGGAGTAAGGCAGAGAAAAGCACAAGTGTCGCAATTTTGTGACATGTTCGGTTTTCGCTGGTGCATGCAAAGAAGAGTGTACGGCAGCGAAAAGTGTCATGATTTCATGACATGTCATGTTTTCGCTGGTGCATGCAGAGAAGAGTGTACGGTAGTGAAAAGTGTCATGATTTTGCGACATGTCATGTTTTCGCCAGTGCAAGCAGAGAAGAATGCAAGGAAGCAAAAAGTGTCACGATTTCATGACATGTCATGTTTTCACGGGTGCATGCCGAGAAGAGGACTAGGAGGCAAAAAATGTCACGATATCGCGACATGTCATGTTTTCGTGGTCAAACTCCAAGGAAAAGTTAAAGGGGCAGAAATGTCACGATTTTGCGACATGTTTCTGCGTGACTTAGAGCTAAAAGGAGAACCCAGCTGAAGTAAAGTTAACTGAAGGAAAACAACAGTTACTGATGCATTTGTAGAGGAAACACATGTAGCCAAAATTAGAAGAGTTAACTAAAGTTAGTACAACAGTTACAGAGTGCGATTCTGAGATAGAAATCATGCAGTTAAATAAGAATAGTGAACTGAAGTAATTACGGTAGTTACAGGGGCAGTTACAGTGATAGTAAACAAAAGTCATTACTAAAGTTACAAGAGCCATTACAAAGAAATATCATGCAGCAGTAGTTACTGAAAGTCATCAAAAGAAGACCACGAGTTGGACAAAGAAACGTTTCTAAGCCCAAACAAAGAACCATTCTATTAACAGGTTGCACTAAGAGAGAGATTTGTTGCTATCACTTTGCCAACCTAAGCATCATGACGAATTATGCCATGGATGCCCTAAGGAGCTAGAATGCCAAGAAACGCTAATTTGGGCAAACGGAGGCCCTATCGAGCAATTCAACCACCAAACCTATCAGAGGACACTGAGGCGACCCTTGATCATCAATTTGACAAGGAGGATCAATCCCACAACCCCTAATTTGGAGAGCAAAACTACTTGGTTGCTCACCATGGCTTTCAGCCATGGTTTACAGTGTAGACCGCTCATCCGAGCTACGGTTTGCAATAGGTATAAGATCCCCTTACTGTTCTTTTTGTAGTGTGCTTAGCTAGTTTAGATTAATCATTCTAATGGTTTATTTGGTAGTTTAGAGACTCTGACTGATCGTATTAAATATTTCATTAGGTTTACTTCATTTTAGCAAGTAGGACATAATTAGTTTCTTTTCATGTTCTAATGCTTTATTTCATGCAATTGATCCTTCAGATTGATAGATGTACTTATTGTTTACATGTTTCCATCAATATTTATGAGAATTGCATATGTTTAGCATAGTTTATCTACTTTCTTGATTTCATTAGTATTATGGCCTTTGCATGTATAAATCCTTTAAAGGGCCTCATCACGAGAGGTTGCCTATTTGTTTAATGTTCTTGTGTTGTTTCTTGATCACAGGAAATAGATTCAAAGGAGCTTCAATCATCTAATTCCTTCCTCAACACGAAGAAGAGGGTCAACTCCACCCTAGAGCAGTTTGTGACTATTTAGAGAGCATTAGTATTGTACCTACCCCATTGGGGGCTTCAGAATTGTATCAATTGTATCAACATTTGGGTGACCCTAAGAGGGGCATGATTGTAACCGAGATTCACTTTCAATATTAATAAAAGAAACATCCATTTTATTGTCATATGCAATCTTGATTCTTATTTCATGCTTTTATGTTGATTTCCATTGATCTACTAGATAGGTGCATGCTTTTTGGATAGGTCAGAAGGTGATCATGGTGGAACTCTACAATTCAAGCTATCTAACTACCATTGCTTATGTTTTAGAAATTGCAGGTGCAGACCATAGCTGACAGTTATGGTTCAATTGTTGGCCCATAGCTACAAAATATGGTTTACAGTGCAGACCATGCACCAGACCTATGGTTCATAACAGACAGATCAGACAATAGAGAACAAAACATAGATCAGATGTGGACCTGAGGTAGGTCCCACTTTTCACCCTCTGTAACTTTTTTATCTCTATATTTTTCTAGAATGCCAAATTTGCAATACAACTAGGAAATTAAAAAAAGAGAAATGAACTTAGGTCCTAGAGTTGTATTCATTTTCGCATTATTAGAAAGGCGCTGCTAGGAACAATGGACCTCTGAGTGTAGTCCACCCTAGAATACAATGTGCTTGATAGAATTGTGTGTTGGTTTGCATGCTTGAGGCCCAATCAGAGGCTATATCATCGTAATTGCATTGTCAAAAATCATTTAGGATATAGCATGCATATTTTCTGAAATGAAATGTTTATTTTTGCATATCATGTAGGAAACAATCATTTATGCTATATTATGCATTTTCCTTTTATGCAAAAGAATAAAATGAACCACACACACCACGTTTCACTTAAACGCTAGTGAGTTGGGAGTCACATCCAACCACTAGTAGGGTTCAATGATGGTGGGCGTAATTTCCATCCATTGGCCCAAATCCTATGTACCCTTGGATACTAGACCAATACCGGATCCAAGAACCATCCATAGCCTAGAAAATTTGCATGTACTTCTCTTCGAAGGGTATAACATTGACTGGGTGAGATTGGGTGAGGATCTAGGAGGACCTGTGCTCCTTGTCCAGGTGTGGACTTTCATTACCACACACGGGGGATTTACATGGCCTGGAAGTCATACCCAAGTTGTCGAGCTATGAGCATACAAGTGAAAGCCAATTTAACTAAGAATATCATCCAACAAGCTTTCAAAACATGATAAGGAGTTCTTTACTGATACAACAAACTTGAAACAACATCAAATAGTCTAGGGCTCACTTTTAAAAATTAATACGAGATAAACACCATTGTATACCTTGTTTGTGTAATAAAGAATAAATCTAGATACTAGGTACACCATGGTGGAGACACGGGGTGGTCGACAAAGGCATAAGCCTGATGCCCATGACCAAGCCCCAATAGATTCACATCAGCACATGTCGAATCCTCACCCACATGCACTTCTCGAACATCGTTCGATGAGCATTAGAGGAGACAACTCGACAAGAGGGGAACCTATTGAGCATACCCCCAATAGAGGAGTTTTTGTGCATTCTTCTAGGCATATAATAGAGCAGGGAGCCTCTCAGCATGAGGGTGTTCCACTCGAAAGCCATTACCGAGATCGCATTGCACGTGCATCCATGGGATCGACTAAAGAGTATGTTATCCAGGGGTCCAAGTTAGTACCCCTACATCATAGGTCTATAGGAGGATCCATGGCTCCACCTTCGAAGTATAGACGGGATCGAGATCCACCCATTCAAGGGCATGCAGACAAGGCCACCACTGAGCATAGGCCTATGCAGACTCTCGCACATAGTGAACATCAAAATATCACTATTGATATGGCTAAGGTGGGAGCCAATGGCACACCACCGCATGAGCGGTGGAGATCTAGATAGTTGGATGGCTTAGGTAGCATCCTTGAGCAGCTAGGCTATAAGCCTTCGGCTCCACCCACTCATGCCTCGAGTGAGCATAGTGTGAGTTCTATTAGGACTGCTAGAGAACATGGAGAGGCTTCTAAGCACCCTCATGTGATACATCCACCATCCATGCATGGTGGCACAGAGCATAGAGCTCAGTAGGATGCCAATGTCATATTTACAGACAAGGGCAAAAGCATCACAAATCAGTCAGATGGGTACAGAACCCATAAGGTCACTCACATAGAGCATGCATACCAAAGGCCTATCATGGCCAATGACCTTGATAGGTCACATAGACTAGTATCTGAGCAATGATGACAGCTCCTCCAAGATCAATTGGAGGATGCTCACCTAGAAAGGTAGCGCATTGAAGAAGAGAATCTTCAATCATAGAGGCTCATCAGACAAAGACTATACGAGCAGCGCATGCGTGAGGAATGCATCCTTACCCAAAAGGAGCACGTAGAGTAGGAGGATAGGCTAGCCAAGGCTGGTCTATACACTCACATAGAGAATAGAGAGTACATTCAGAGAAAGGCTTTTTCACAAGTCGATGTGCAATAGGAGCGTAGAGACGCTCACACTCATATTAGTGCCCTACCAAGAGAATGACCACCACCATTCGAACATGAGAGGCAACAACAATATGAGGAAGAAGAGGGAGAGGGAAACAATCAAGAGTATCCTAAAGACTCCCAAGTTGAGGAGGAGGAAGAGCAACGTCCTCCACCCCGATAGAGGAAGAATGTACCTCCAAGACCACCCTCACGTCAGCTTAGGGAGGAGGACTTTTTATCCTTAGAGGCTTATAAAGCCCTAGTAGAGAAAGTAAAAGTGATTGAGAGGCAAGGCATGACTCTTCAAAATTTGACATTAAGAAAGATTCATAATGAGCCTTTGGACCCCTCGATACCTACTCCTACCTACCCTGAGCATTTTGTTATGCCCAGGCTAGACAAATTTAAAGGTGACGAAGATGCGCAGGAGCATGTCACAGGATTTTTGGATGCCTGTTTCCAAATTGTGAGCAATAATGCCTTAATTTTGCACACATTCATCACAACCCTCTCAGGCCTAGCCTGAGAGTGGTTCAATCAACAAAAGAGGCACAACATTACCAGTTTTGAGCAACTAGATGATGCTTTCCTTGAACGCTTTTCTTTTGGCATCAAGAAATAGGCTAACCTTTTCGATTTGGTTGTGCTAGCTCAACGCGATGATGAGCCAATTGAAAAGTATGAAAAGAGATGGAGGAGGTTAATGGTGAAGCTACCATTCCCTATTCCTACTATAAAATTGACCCGAATTTTTACCAAGAGTTGTGCCAAGCACATCTCACTACTATTGCAGCTACAACAAAATTCAACATTCGAGGAAGCTTTGGTGCAAGCCAAGGTAATTGAAGATATCAAGTTGCAAGAAGGCAACTTGAAGCTTAAGAACAGGAAAGAGGGGCCCAAGAAGAGCTCCACAAAACATAAGGGCAAGCAGGCCCACATCAACCAAGTGGTGCTAAACCTCCAGAGAGAGGATAAAGGGTAGCAAAAGCAGAATTATCAGGCCCAACCTCCTCCTACGTAGTACAAAAAGTGCAATAATAATTATAAGGGCAAAAACAAAGAACAATACCCACCTCACCAATTCATGCCTCTAACAGAATCATTGACATCAATATTCCATCAGTTATGTGAGGCTAAGGTGATCAGACTACCCGAGGTTAAGCTAGTCGATCCGAATCAGCCCAAGTCGAAGGGGTATCAAGATGACCTATTTTGCATTTACCATCATGCGAAGGGCCATGACATCGAAGTATGTTGGTCCTTCAAGCATATTGTGCAAAATATGATTGAAAAGGGTGAGCTTGTAGTACCAAGTAACCCACTAGTGCCTGACAACCAAAACATGGGGATTTACAAGAATCCATTACCAAACCATGAGGCACCATGCAACAACGTTGGCCAGGTCAACCAAGTGCATGTCGAACCACCCACCCAGGGGTTCGTAGGCATGGTGAATATTGTTACCAGACATGGGAGATATGAGAAACCAAATCAACCATGTGCTCCCATTAGGATACAGGCTACACCGAATCAGCGACCATCAGAATATTCTAGGCCCACCAACGAGACCGGTGGTGACCATACGGAGTAGGCTAGTCCAAAACCTGTAGATAGCTCCTGCAAAGCTATCTATATATGAACTGATACAACAGTCCCCTAGGCATAGGGAGACTCTTATGGACATTCTAAGGTCCATCAAAGTACAGTCTCAAGATGCTCAAGCATTTACCAATTTTGTGGGACATGTACAACAGTGCTAGGAGCCCATGATCCAATTTTATGATCATGAAATCAAGATGGTTCCCATAGATACGGCTGACCCACCGTTGCATATCATCGCATGTGTCAATCACATGCCTTTCAAGAGGGTCTTGATCGACACTGGTTCATCGATTAATATAATAATGACCAAGGCATTGAATCATCTAAAGCTACCAAAGTCACATATTGTGCCCACCACCTTCACATTGAGAGCGTTTAATGATGCCCTATGCTCGATGGTTGGCACAATCATCCTACCTATTCAGGTAGGCCTAAAGACCATCTCTGTGATGTGTCATGTGATCGAGGGTGCTATGCAATATAACATCCTACTCGGGAGGCCTTGGATTCATGAAATGCATTGCATTCCCTCTATATTACACCAATGTGTAAAATATCTGCATGAGGGATGGGTTCATGTAGTGTCATCAGACGAAGAACCTTTTAAGTTCGTGAACCTAGCAGATTTGCCTGGGGGTTTCATACTCCCATCAATGCACCTAGACATCCGACCTACATCATCGATTAAAAATCTAGGAGGTAAACCAATAGTACGTGCTCAACCATCGATATATGTATCACACAGATCTGAGCGCACTACTACTACTTCATTGAAACCGACTGCATCAGTGATGCTTCAAGATGACAAGAAGTTAAAGGTGAAAATGGGTGAAAAAGAGAAGAAACATATGCCCGAACTAGTCATCGAGGAGGCTCCCATCCCCATGGAAGTGGAGGAAGCCCAAGACATAGTCGAGGAGGTACCTCAACCTACCTCACCTACATCATCAATAGGGTCATCCACACCGTGGGTGACTGTACATCTCACCAACATAGGGTTAGGTGAGTATATTGTGTAGAATGTAACCTTTGGACCAATTTTAGAGACTACACAAGAGATGGGCCGACCGCATGCTCATCATTTTCTAGTTGGATCGGTGGTACCATTGGGAGAGCCACCCAATCAGACTAACTTCATTTACACTAGGTTGGATCAGCTTCCAACATGAACGCCTATGGATGAAGATGGTGATGAACCTTTCATAGTAAATGTTCATTATTTATCCAACCCGAAGTACTCCATGCATATTTTTGAGTTATATCACTGGCATGGGTATGGACTTGGCCTATTTGAACAAGGGCGTAGGACTCCGCTTGAGCCACGTTATCAGCTAGCAACTGATAGGTTCGGGTTGGGATTACAGATACAAGGACAAGATGACTTGCTCATAGCATCCTTAGATCACTTGTACCTTAGTCTGGGGGATGATGTGGACTTTAACCCATATCATCCTAATCCATCCAACTTCTGGAGGACTCACCCGATGGTATCTATCATCACCTCTGAGCCACTTGAAGAAGATCATGAAGGGCTCTTAGAGTAGACTGATATAGAGTAGAACCCCAGAGGCAACCTAGGTCATCAAATCCATAATACAACCAATGACAGAGGTGTGCAGGGGCATAACCCCATAGTTTTAGGTGATCTCGAGTTAGGAGATCTATACAACGATGATGGAGAGGAGTCCACCTCCGAGATAAGTGGACCAAGTTATGATGTCGATGATGAATCCTCAAACAATGATCAATCTGAGGATGAAGCTGAGGGGGGCTATCTAAGGCCTTTGTATGTGCATCACCTACTGCCTATAGAGTCGGTACATGTTATCGAAGAGATTCTTCCCAACATTGATCATTTGGGGGAAGAAGCAGAGCCAATTTTCTCATCAACATCATACATACGGACTTATTATCTAATTTTTTTGGACATGGATGATAGTGACCAGGAAGTGAGATTCATGGGACCGCACTTACCAGAGCGTCCCCCACCTATAGGGGCAAATGAAGGATTGTATTATGATAGTGATGAAGAGGATGAAATAGAGAGAGCCTATCTAGGGCCTCCTTACCTACGTCACCACCATGCACCTTATACGATCGAGGACCTATGAAGAGAAATCAATCTCGACCCTCACCTTAGGGGAATACCATCAAAATTTAATGTGATTTATCACATGTTGTTTCCCCATCCGCCTACCTACATGGAGCTCCATGAGCCGAATGATCCCATATTGCAATCAGTGCATAGGGAGGACCCAATCGTTCGTAGTCCGCATAGAGAGGACCCATTTGTGCCTATGCCATTAGAGCCAGATCTCGGGTATGAGGACTACATCGATTATGTAGAAGTTTATCCATGTGGTCCTAGAGATCAATTCCATTCCATCAATATGGTCTCCATTGATTTGACCACTCCACTCCACAATCCAATAGATCCATCCAAACCATTGCATCTCAATGTAGATGCTATCGACTAGGATCATGCTGACTCACCTATAGAGCCTGAATATTTCTTCCCTAATGAAGAAATGTTGCAACCATTTCATTTTGCACTAGGCTGTGCTTATGATGTCTATCATGCTGAGGATGCTTCCAACGTGGAACCTATGAACCCAGTGGATGACATCCATTTGATTCCTATGCCTCATCAGCTTGAGGAGGGATCACATATGTCAATAGAGGAGACCTTCGAGGTGGATATCAGTAATGATCCCACCAATCCAAGGAAGGTTAAATTTGGAGAGAGTCTCACTCCAGATGAGCGTGCCACCCTCATCCCTCTACTGAAAGAGAGACCTAATATTTTTGCTTGGACATACAAAGATATGCCAGGTCTAGACCCAAAATTGGTTACCCATAACCTTTCGCTAGATCTGATGAAGAAGTCGGTCAAGCAGAAGCTTAGAAAGATGCATCCAATAGTAGCCTTAATGGTGAAATATGAGCTACAAAAGTTGTTGGACGTAGAATTTGTAATCTCCATCGACTATCCGGAATGGGTGTCCAATATGGTACCCGTAGGAAAACCTGATGGAAGAATCTATATTTGTACGGATTTTAGAGACCTAAATAAGGCAACACCCAAAGATTCATTTTCATTGCCTAATATCGATGCTCTTGTAGATGCAACTACAGGTCATGAAATGCTCTCCTTAATGGATGGTTTTTTTGGTTACAATCAAATTTGGATTAAACCCGAAGACCAACATAAAACCATGTTTATAACGCCATGGGGAACATTTTGCTATAAATTTATGCCATTTGGCCTCAAAAATGTTGGTGCAACATATCAACGGGCCATGACATACATCTTTCATGACTATATGCATAAGATTCTAGAAGATTATATGGATGACTTGTTGGCCAAGTCATTGCTACGTGTTGAGCATGCAGAGGTCTTAAGGAAGGTCTTCGATCACCTAATAGAATATAATGTCAGGTTGAATCCTAAGAAGTGCGTATTTGGCGTAACTTCTAGTAAGCTCTTAGGATTCATCATTTCAAAGTGAGGCATCGAAGTTGACCCAAAGAAGGTCAAGGCTATCTTAGAGATGCATCCTCCCTCCAATATTAAAGAGTTAAGGAGCCTTCAGGGCAAAGTAGCATCGATAAAGTGATTCATCACTCAATTATCGGATAAATGTCGACCCATGAATCGACTGCTACACAAGGGGGTCCCATTCAATTGGGATGAGGACTATCAAGCAACTTTCACTAAAATAAAGCAATACCTAGTGATGTCGCTAGTGCTAGCTCCACCAAGGCCAGATGTGCCTTTTCTACTATATATATCGATGATCGAATTTGCATTAGGGACCATGTTAGCCCAAAATAACATGCAAGGCAAGGAACAAGCCATATATTATATTAGCCGAACCTTGGTGAGTTACGAGCTAGGGTATGCATATGTGGAGAAACTATGTTTAGCAGTAGTGTTCGCTACAAAGAAATTATGACACTATATGCTAAGTCATACGACATATGTTATATCAAAACAAAATCCTTTGTAGTACATGATGAGTAAGATGTATCATAATACGCGTACTACAAAGTGGATCATGCTACTGATAGAATTTGATCTAGAATTCATAAGCCAAAATTCCATTAAGGGACAAGTCATAGCTGATCAACTAGTTGAGGCACCACTATCAAATAGTAGGCCTCTGACCATTGAGCTTTCGGATGATGTAGTCTTCATCATATCCAAAGCTCCCAAACCCAAAGAACTAGAGAATAATGTTGATATGACTATGTTCTTTGATGGTTCAAAGTGTGAGCAAGGAGGTGGTGCATGAATAGTGTTTTTCATACCACAAGGAGCTCCAATGCCCTTGTCATTTAAATTATATTTTCCATGCACCAACAACAATGTTGAGTATAAAGCCCTACTATTGGGCCTCCACACAGCCATCGCCATGAACATTAAAATATTAAACATCTTTGGTGACTCCTTGCTCATAGTAAATCAAGTTAAGGGGCTCTTTCAGTGTCGATGTCCAGTACTGAAAGCCTACAAAGATCTTGTGACTACATATTTGGCTAAATTGGAATGGTATGACATCGAGGCAATCCCTCATTCATCAAATAGGTTCGTAGACACCATGGCATCTTTGGGATCCTTAATCCCTTAGAATCCATCTATTGATTTCACTACCATTCATGTTAAAATGCTTTCGCATCCTACTACGGAACATGAAGCCTTTGATAATAAAATGTCAATCAACATGATCAACGTAGAACCAAAAGTTGAATGGTTCTGCAGAGCTGAAGACTTTCTGAAGAAGGCACCCTGGGGGTCATTAACCTCCTAGAGTCCGATGGGGAGTGGTACCACCATTCACCATAAGGTTGTTTCCCAGTCTGCATTTGCAAAAGTAAATACGTAGGGGGAGCAAGTCATCTTAGCAGTCAAAGTTGAGGCTTATCAAAATTGGATGTCACAAATCCAAGACTTCCTAAAACTTGGTGTAATCCCAGAGGGATTATCGTATGCCGCAAAATGCACATTTAAACAGAAAGTGACTAAATATGTCTTGATAGGAGACATTTTGTACCGACGAGGTTACGATGGAGTTCTCCTTCATTGTCTAGAGCCCCAAGAGTCATCTTGGGCAATTTCACAAGCTCATGATGGTACGTGCGGTGGCCATTTTAGTGGCATGGCCATCATCAAGTGCATCCTTCGAATGGGCTACTATTGGCCCACTATGGAGAAGGATTGCAATGTGTATGTCAAGAAATGCATCAAATGTCAGCATCATGCTAATCTTACGCACTTGCCATCATAGGCCTTACAACCCATCCAAGCGGCTTGGCCATTTTCTCAGTGGGGATTAGATCTTATAGGCAAGATCTCTCCTCCATCATCGGGTCGACATACATTTATTATCATGGCTACTGAGTATTTCACAAAGTGGGTGGAAGCAATACCCTTAACAATGACCACTAGAGCTCGTATAGCAGAGTTTATACTGGAGCATATCATAAGTCATTTTGGGATTCCATCCAAAATAATTTTGGATAATGGAACATCATTCAAGAACAAAACTATGAGAGCTTTGACATCTAAGTATAGAATCAAACATAGTTTTGTGACTCCATACTATCCACAAGCAAATGGGTAGGCTGAAGCTTCAAATAAGATAGTGGTGGCCATCTTGAAAAATATGGTCCAAGAAAACCATAAATATTGGCATATCCAGCTACCCCTTGCATTATGGGCTTACAGGACTAGCATTCGGATGCCCACTAGGGCAACACCATTTTCACTAGTATATGGCATTGAGGCCATTATGCCCTTGGAATTGGAAATTCCAATGTTGTGCATCGCATTGAAAGAGTTCATCGATGATGACACCATGCGACAAGCTCGACTGGATCAACTGACGTTGCTTGATGAACATCACGTGAATGCCTTGGAGCATCTCCACGTTTATCAAGAGTGACTAAAATGAGCTTACAATATCAAAGTCCACCAGAGAGACTTTGAAGTTGGGGATCTTGTCTTGAAAGAGAACCAACAGAACTCTAATTTACCGCTAGATATGCGAGACAAATTCATGGCTAATTGGCTAGGACCTTATATCATATCTAAAAATATTGGTCTAGGTACCTATCACCTAACATCGCTAGGGGGTGTTGAAGAGCCTGAACCTCTCAACATCATCCATATTAAGGCATTTTATGCTTGAGAGCATAGTAAAAGGCTCCAGAGTTTGCTTAAAACTACTCGGTCAACCCCAAAAAGGCTCCAAGGGTTCCTAAAACCGCTTGGTCATGTTAATCAAAGGCCCCGAGGGTTTGCTTAACCTGTCACCATTTAATCCCCTTTTTGTAAAAAGGCTCCAAAGGTATTTCAAACCATTTGGTCAATCCCAAAAGGCTCCGAGGGTTTTCTTAAAATCACTCGATCATCCTAAAAAGCTCCAAGGATTCTTAAAAATTGCTTGGTCAATTTAAAGGCTCCGAAGGCATGTACTCACCGTTTGGTCAAATATAAAAGCTCAAAATCCATAAAAATTATAAAATCAATAAAATCCAAAAAAATTGGTAAAGCATAAAATCCAAAAACATTTGCATTTGCATTATGCATTTTCATTTACACATGCATTCACTTCATTACATTGCAAATAGGCATTCATCATCCATTGCATTCCGTAGTAGGAGGGATTGTGTTTGTCAGTATTACAAATGATGCCACATTTGTGTTTTAATCATGCACCTTTGCATTTATCATAATCCATTGCATTCATACACAACACCTATTGCTATGAGATATATGTGTATACCAAAAGTTTTCCAGTCACTCAGCCATACCTAGTGGGTTTCTCAGACGTCATAGAAAGCTTGCTTTGCTTTTGTAGATGAGGTCACTAGTTGTGATAGTACTTGGCATATCAAGATCCCATCACTAATGGAAACATTTAAAATCCTGCTAAGATAAGGGAGGATGAAAGCTATGAAAGTGGTCCTGGGTATTTAGAGAGATGGGTTTTATTACCTGCTTATCTTGCAAATAGTTCGGTCTAGAATGGTGAACCTTGGAAAAAGGACAAGATTTCCCCTACCCATACATTCCCTTGCTTACAAATAAAGGAGCAATATCCCAGAGTAACATCCTAGATCAACATCAAAGGTTGATACCCCACATCGATATCCTAAAATCGATATCCCAAATTGACATCTCAAAAGTCAAAACCCCCAAAGTTCAAATCAAAGATCAAATGAAGATCAAAAATCAAGTTCAAAGTCAAATCTAAAATGACATAGTGAATCAAAAGCACTATATAAATCCCTTGCTCAAGAAAAATGAGAATAAACAATGATTTTTATCACTCAGAGTAAAACGTGAAAAACAGTGATTTTTATCACTACACATGAGCAAGTATCCCCATGAATAGAAAGAAAAGAAGGGTGAGAACTTGAATCCCTGAATTTTTCACCATTCAAAGCCATAAAATGAACCCCGATTGTAGCAATGGGTTGAAAGAGTCCCACCTACTTTTAGAGTAGTAGTTTTATTGGGTGATCCCCAAACACAACAATGGGTTGAAAGAGTCCCGACTATTTTTGGAGGGGTAGTCCTGATCAATTTGCAAGATGAGCTAGCTCTGGGTACCTGGGGTTGTCTAGAATTATAGTCCAATCAAGTCTAAAACAAGGATGATACGAACATAAGAGGAACCCGATCTCACATATGGGTTGAAAGAGTCCCGACTGACATCTGGGGTATGCCTATGGTCTATCTAAAAATACTCACGTGCACACACAGGGGTAATGAATAGTTGGGTCATTCATGATGAAAGCCTTGTCCAACAAAAGCCTTGTACAGTTAGTATGGGATGTTTGAGAAGTCTACTAGGGTGTTTGAGTCTCATGGAAAACCTCAAAAGTTTCTCTAAATAGCAACAAAATACCAAATATCACAAACCATATAGAATAAAGTTATTCAAATCATCAAATTGCAAAGTATCTAATAAGTGATACATCATTACATAAAGCACAATCAAGATATAGGATAGATACCGGATGGATATCAGAAATGATATTTAGATGACCACTGACTATATTGTGCATACTTTTCAAAATTGCAAAAAGGAATACAGAGTGACATATCATATCATTCGTATCATACCATTTCATATCATTGCATTTCATATATGGGTGATTAATTGATTAAATTCTTGTAATGAGGATTTGCAATTACATTCATGATTTTTACACATTCTGTGGTGTCATCCATTAGATTGTTAAACTTATATCGCATTCATTCCTTATGTTTTAAGTGATTAAAGCATACAAGTTCATTTACATTAGATTACCATCATGTAAATAATGCATTACATACATTGCATAACCATATCGTGATATCATCATAAATTAAATGCATACAATAAAGCAAAATTAAATATGCATTTAAAAGTAAACATCGCATCCATATGCATCCATCATAAATAGCATATCTAAACATCTAGATCACTGCATATCATCATCATCATAAATTAAAATAGCTATCTAGTGCATGTCATCCATACATCACATCATATAAGCATAGCATCAATATAAACATCTGCATCCATGTGCATAACATAAACATAAAATTAAAAACATATACAAGTACACATAATGAGCCATAAATGATCAAATCTCATATATATATATATATATAATTTTTGTGTGTGTGTGTGTCAAAGAGTACATCAGGGTACATCAAAATGCCCATAGGCTACAATCGTGTAGGTCCTCAGACCTTACACCAAAAATAATACATACAAAATATCATGTATATACTATGGAGAGCCTAGCACCCCTATTAAGAGTCACCAACATCACCTTTATCATCCCTATGAGTCCTATGTGAGTTGGCACCATGAGTACTAGAGGACCTATGTGTCCTCTCGATCCTATGAGTCCTATGGCTCGAGCTCGCAGAGGACTACCCTATCATCCTAGTCCTGGATCTACTCTGATGAGTACCTAAAGCATGAGGATACTCTAGGACCTGCCCACCTATCAACTAATGCAGCCCTCCAGCTGAGAGATGTGATCTACCCTCACATCACATAAATTATTCCCCTCCTCTACAAGGGAAGTAAGTCATCTAATCTCGACCATGGGATCACCCTCCTAGGAGTGCAATGTTGGTGCTATGGGTGGTGCCATAACAACACAAGAAGATGAAGGGTCTCCCCTCTCATCGCCAAATCCCTCTCTACTATAGTCATAATCCATTGTGCCTTTGCTAGCTCCAGTGCATTGGTCAGCTTCTAGACTCACCCATTCACGACTGTAGCACATACTATGGTAGCTTTAAGCTCCTCCTTGGTCTATTGTAGCTACCTCTCACCATGAGCTAGCTTCACCTCTAAGGTGAGATGCTAAGTATCCCTCTATAACATCTATGTGTGCAACCTCCCAACCTGGATCTATAGATCTACCACCTAGGCTAGCAGTCGACCTACCTCACTGTATAGAGGCACCTCACCCTCATCTAGGGCATCCTCCTCGACCTCCATCGATGGTGCATCCTCTACCACAACCTCTGCCCCCCATCCACCCTCAATCCATGGGTGCACATTGCACCCCTATGGATCAACCTCTACCTCATCATCTACCCGACCGAGAGGCCCAGATCCCTACCACTAAAGTAGGGACCACCAAGTATCATACACTAGGGTGGTCCCAGCCACAACAACCCTGACTCCTAGAAATCATCCATAACATTGCCCAATGGTGTAGGCTGCACCCACTATAGATCTACCTCTAGCACTAGCCGCCTATAGATAATAGGTAGCTCTGGGATATCCTAAACTATGCCAAACTACCATAGGACTCTAGAGTAGAACTAGTACTCTCGGATCTCATCCTTATGGCCCAGAAGCCATCTATCTCATCGAGCCTAGCGTAGCTACTCGCCAGCCTTCGGCCATATAGGGCAATCCATATATGGATGCCACTCAATATCATCAGGTCATAGTGCTACAAATCGATCAATATAATGCTCGATATCCCCTACATGGGACCTACTCTAGAACCCCTCCTCCTCATGAGGCCAGCATGTAGCATAACACTAATGTGCATCATCAATAGAAGTAATATCCAGGGGTAGCTCTATAGGTCGCTCGATCCGGATGTGCTGCCAACCCCAGATCTATAGGAGTAGACTACAACTAATGCCTACCTAGCTCCTACTAGTGATCTGGTATAGCTCATGGTATAGCTAGCATAATAAAGTGCTCCCCTAGGCTAGGAGCAATGGCCATCGTGTGGAGCTCTGAATGACCCTCCTGACATTGGCCAGAAGGTTCTAGGGGATCCTCATGCCCGAGGAGTCTGGAAGCACAATATGCATGACCAAGTGCATAAAAACTACCTCTCAGATGGAGAAGACCTCCTCCTCATACCAGTACCCGATGTGAATGCCTCCATGGTCGATCTTACACTGGGCCTCCTAGCTTCGATCATCGAAGATCTCATCAAACATAACTCCCCTACTCTGAAAGGTAGAGGAGGTGATGGGCTCACCATAAATAGGGATCCTAAAGATCTTATAGACATCCTCAAGTGTGATAGTCATTTCACCTATCGATAGGTGAAATGTGTTGGTCCGAGCATTCCAACTCCGGGCCAACGTAGTCATGTAAGCTTGATCTACCCTGATAGTGGGTAGATCCAAGACATAGCCGAAACCCATGACCCCAAACCACTACCACTCCTCGTCAGTCAGTAGTGGGTGGAGGTTGTGAAGTAGGTCTAGCTCTCTAGCCCTAGAAGTCAATCTCTAAAAAGAACACAATGCATAAGGAAAGGCTAACTAAACAACTAAAAATGACCTAAAAAGAGATTAATAAAGCTAAAAATCACTAAAAATATACAAACTATGCTAAGGGTGATTACAAGTCTAATAATGCATCTCATCGGTGCAATAAATGGCATTAACTACCAGAAAAACCTTAGCAAAATTAATAAAATTGATAAAATTTCCTAAAAATGGTGAACCGCAGGTCTAACCCGTGGTCCGCACAATGGTCATATTTTTGACCATTGTAATTTGAACTTAACCATAGCTGATACCTACGGTCCCCAATATGTCAATTGGGAACCACAGCTAGTAGCTGTGGTCTAGGAATATGACCCTTTTGGGGTCACTTCCTAGCCAAAATAATAATAATAAATCCTAAGCTAGCCTAATCTAGGGTGTGGTTCATTGCCAATAGTTTAATGAGATTGATTTAACCAATTAATTAATTTGGTTCATTTTAATTGGTAATGAATGTGAGGACTCGGTTTTGAGTTACCTTGCCCACACTGAGGCCTCTGCTAGTGGAAGAGGGTTGTCCACGGTCCGCCATCATGAGGTGTGTCAGGTGTTTGGTGTTAGTTTTAGTAGGGTTTTAGGTCAAGTTTTATCTCACCTCTCAAAGCTCTCCAAATTATAGTCACTTTCAAGGCAATAATGAAATTTTCAAATGGGAAAACTTTTTATAGCTTTTCCTAATTTTGGTGGATCGTAGTTGACACCCGTGGTCCCAAAATTAGGGTTTTGCACCCGTAGGTTTGACCTGTGGTTCCCAAATTTTGAAAGTTTCAACTATAGACTGTACCCATGGTTTGCAACTAGCATTAAATGCATAAAATCCCATCATGGGAAGATCTTAAATGATAAATCAATGACTCCTAATGGATCAGAATATCAATAAGAGCAATCAATTTTGTAAATTTGGTGATGTTCAAGCACCAGGATCAATTAAAAAATTCAAAATTAACAAAAACATTTAAAATAATCAAAAGCCAAATGCACCTCGTATTCAGTTATTTACTCTATACACTTGGTGGTTGTAGCGACTGACGCTCCATGCAATCCGATGAGATGAGTAAATAACCATAAGGACATTTGGGGTAAAATTGTCATCATTGATTTGATATGATTCTTTTCAATTTCGAAGAAGGCCTTCAAGGTTGGACTGCTCCATGAAAATGAGGTGTTTCATGTCATTTCTCTTATGACACATTTTTTCAGAAAATCATCGACAAAATTGATTCAACATAAAACTAATTGGATTTGTATCATTTTGATTCCCTAAGATGGCTATTGTAGCCCGACTGCTCCATGGGATAGGAATGTGCAATTACTATTAATAGTTGTAATCATACGCTGAACTAGGCTTAGCCAAGTAATTAAATGCTCAATTCTAAGTTTGTGCAGATCATTCATTGTGGTCAAGCGACCTCGTCACTTCATACATTGTCATTACCCTCATCGACTCATCGCTTGAGGGGGTAGTCATAATATCATAATCATAATCAAAATCAATAGAAGATCCCTGAGATCGTAGATCCCTTGATCTTGTCAAAATTGTGTTCATCTTACGAATCATTGTCAACAACTATCATAAGCTTACCCCTTTGCTTGGGGTAAATAGAAAATATGATAATTAGTTTGTAACTCTCATCCTTTCGGTTATATAGGCCTAACTACCTATTGAATGACCAAAGCTACTCGAATGTAGATGAAGAGTGCAAACTCTTTCAAATTTAAGCCTTTCACCCAGTTGGAAGCAATGATTCTAGGATGTGCATCCTTTTGCAGGACCTAGGGCATCTAATGTTGATCCGACTAATGATCATCATAGAACCTTTGACATCATTTTAGGTGGTGTATTTTTTCTCATGCATTGTTCGATCTCACAATGCATCTCAAAAGGGGCATCTGTAGACACCTAAAACACATCATGTCGATGGCGACTACTCATATGGACATGCTACAAGACCATATGGAAGATCTTGGATAGACTCCAAGATAGAGCAATGGTTCTAACCACTCAATTTGGGCTCCTTGGCCTAATCAGTCTGAACCACAGTTGAGACCTATGGTCCACAGTCTGAACCATGGCTGACACCTATGGTTTATAGTCTGAACCGCAGCTATCACCTGCGGTCTTAACTAAAGTTCAGTTGGCCTTCATCCGAGCCAAATCGGTTTGAATGACCATTTGATCTAGAAGAAGGTGGTTAAAGGATGGAAGCTTCCAATCCAACTATCCTAACCACCCCTTCTTGTTCTTGGCTTCTCCATGAAGCCACCCCTAGCCCTTGGGTAGTCCTATAAGTACCCCTTCGAATTAGGGCAAATGATATGAAGGAGCATTGGAGATTAGAGCAGTGAAGCCCTATCGAATTGTGGACTCACTTGAGTGCACTAAGAGAGAGATTTGTTGCTATCACTTTGCCAACCTAAGCATCATGACGAATTATGCCATGGATGCCCTAAGGAGCTAGAATGCCAAGAAATGCTAATTTGGGCAAACGGAGGCCCTATCGAGCAATTCAACCACCAAACCTATCAAAGGACACTGAGGTGACCCTTGATCATCAATTTGACAAGGAGGATCAATCCCACAACCCTAGATTTGGAGAGAAAAACTACTTGGTTGCTCACCGTGGCTTTTAGTCATGGTTTATAGTGCAGACCGCTCATCCGAGCTATGGTTTGCAATAGGTATAAGATCCCCTTACTATTCTTTTTGTAGTGTGCTTAGCTAGTTTAGATTAATCATTCTAATGGTTTATTTGGTAGTTTAGAGACTCTGACTAACCATATTAAATATTTCATTAGGTTTACTTCATTTTAGCAAGTAGGACATAATTAGTTTCTTTTCATGTTCTAATGCTTTATTTCATGCAACTGATCCTTCAGATTGATAGATGTACTTATTGTTTACATGTTTCCATCAATATTTATGAGAATTGCATATGTTTAGCATAGTTTATCTACTTTCTTGATTTCATTAGTATTATGGCCTTTGCATGTATAAATCCTTTAAAGGGCCTCATCACGAGAGGCTGCCTATTTGTTTAATGTTCTTGTGTTGTTTCTTGATCGCAGGAAACAGGTTCAAAGGAGCTTCAATCATCTAATTCCTTCCTCAACGCGAAGAAGAGGGTCAACTCCACCCTAGAGCAGTTTGTGACTATTTAGAGAGCATTAGTATTGCGCCTACCCCATTGGGGGCTTCGGAATTGTATCAATTGTATCAACATTTGGGTGACCCTAAGAGGGGCATGATTGTAACCGAGATTCACTTTCAATATTAATAAAAGAAACATCCATTTTATTGTCATATGCAATCTTGATTCTTATTTCATGCTTTTATGTTGATTTCCATTGATCTACTAGATAGGTGCATGCTTTTTGGATAGGTCAGTTTGACAAATGAAGATTTTATCATTTTCTTGATAAACCTCCATACCAAGAAAATAATGCATCAAGCCTAAATATTTCATTTCAATCTCTTGCATCATTGCATCTTTAAAATCATCATTCACATTTGAGTTACTACCCAAGTAAATCAAATAATCCATATAGAGATAAACAAGGAGAATGTCATTACCTTCCTTCTTGTAGTATAATGTTGGCTCACTCTTGCTTCTCATGAAGCCATATTGATGAAAGTAACCATAAATCCTTGAATACCAAGCTCTTGGAGCTTGCTTAAGACCATACAAGGTCTTATTCAACCTATACACAAGATTATCCTTACCTTACACTTAAAATCCTTGATGTTGTTACACATAAACCTCTTCATCAAGATAGCCATTCAAGAATGCACTCTTTACATCTAAATGATGTACCTTCTATCCTTTATGGGTAGAAATAGAAAGAACCATCCTCACTATTTCTTCTCTTGCAATTGGAGCAAAGGTCTCCTCTTAATCAATGTCATACATTTATGTGAACCCCTTGGCCACAAGCCTTACTTTGTGCCTCTCAATACTTCCATCACACTTATATTTTGTTTTGTAGACCCATTTAGAGCCCACAACCTTCTTGCCTTTTGGAAGCTCAACTAGCTCCCAAGTATCATTCTTCTTTATGGAGTTAATTTCATCTTGCATTGCTTTAATCCACACTTCATTAGCACATGCTTCTTGAAAACTTGATGGTTCAAAATTACCTTGTGAAAATAAAGCAAATTTGACTGTCTCACCTCTTCGGTTCTCTTCATGTGTTTGAATTTTAATAATTCGATAGATATCACTTAATCTTATTACCTTCCTTGGTGGACTTGGACTTGCACTTGAAACTGAAGAACTAGATGATGCGCTACTTGGTGGAGAACTAGATCAGGGGCTACTTGATGGAATAGTAGCACTTGGAACTAAAATATTAGTGGGTTGCTCATCATCAATATCATCAATAATACCACCATTCAAAACAGATTTTGACTTCTCAATATGGCCTTTTTGATGACCATAAACTCCCCATTCATAAAAAATTACATCTCTTGATATAATACTTTTATGAGTTTTTGGATTATAGAGCCTATAGTCTTTGTTATTTTCACAATATCCAATAAAAATGTATGCTTCACTTTTTGTATCAAGTTTCCATCTATGTTCTTCTGGAATGTGTGCATAAGCCAAACAACCAAATTTTTTGAAATGAGTTACATTTGGTTTCTTTGCATACCATACTTCATATGGAGTGATGCCATCCAAGCTAGAATTTGGAATGATTACACAGATTTATATATCCTTGGAGTCTCAATAGAAGAATCTCTAGAATAGGCTAAAAGACAAATACAACAACTGAGTAACAACTGAGAATTATCATTCTCAGGAATACAATAATTGAAGAAATAAAAAATTTAAAATAAGAAATAACAACCCTACAATTATGGAAAAGTTAAAAATGCAGTCACAGGGCAATGCTAATTTGAGCATGTCAGTTTCCAACATTCTCCCCCTTGATGCTGAGGGGACTGACCAGGAAGTTGCTCAGCTTCAAAAACTAAGCTTTCACTACTCCCTTGGTAAACAAATCAACAATAATATCTTCAGTATTGTAATGCTTCAACTTAATGACCTTCTTCTCAACCATGTCTTAGATGAAGTGATACTTTATTTCAAAATATTTTGACCTATTGTGATGAACTGGGTTCTTTTCTAAATATCTAGCACTCATATTGTCATAATAAAAAATAGTAGGACCATATTGTTTTTCTCTAATTTCTTCAAGAACTTTTCTCAACCACAATGCTTGAGCACTAGTACTTGTGATTGCAATGTATTCAACATCTGTAAAAGACAGAGCAATGGTACTTTATTTCTTTGAATACCATGTAATCAAACCAGACCCAAGACTAAAACAATTACCTGATGTAGATTTTCTATCATCTATATTACTTCCCCAATCTGAATCACTAAATTAAACAAGTTTTATATCATCATTTTTATAATAATGAATTCAAAAATCAGTTGTACCTTTTACATACCTCAGTATTATTTTGGTTTCTTTCATATGTAATTCAGAAGGGTCACTCATATACCTTGATACAAGATAGACAACACATGCAATTCCTAGTCTAGTGTTGGTGAGAAACATCAAACTCTCAATGATGCTTCTATATGTGGTCACATCAACTTTTTCATTTCCATCATATTTACTCAAAAACTCACCATGAGCTATTGGTGTTGCAACAGGTTTACAATTCTTCATGTCATTTTTTTTCAACATATCATTGGCATATTTAGTTTTACAAATGAATATTTTATCATTTTTTTTATACACCTCCATACCAATAAAATAATGCATTAAGCCTAAATATTTCATTTCAAACTCTTACATCATTGCATCTTTGAAATAATCATTCATATTTGAGTTACTACCCAAGTAAATCAAATCATCCACATAGAGACAAAAAAGGAGAATGCCATTACCTTCCTTCTTGTAGTATAAGGTTGGCTCACTCTTGCTTCTCATGAAGCCATATTGATGAAATTAACCATCAATCCTTGAATACCAAGCTCTTGGAGCTTGCTTAAGACCATACAAGGCCTTCTTCAACCTATACACAAGATTCTCCTTACCTTGCACTTCAAATCCTTGAGGTTGTTACACATAAATCTCTTCATCAAGATAGCCATTCAAGAATGCACTCTTTACATATAAATGATGTACCTTCCATCCTTTATGAGCAACAATAGAAATAACCATCCTCATTATTTATCATCATGCAACTAGAGCAAAGGTCTCCTCATAATCAATGCCATACATTTGTATGAACCCCTTGACCACAAGCTTTGCTTTGTGCCTCTCAATACTTCCATCACTATTATATTTTGTTTTGTAGACCCATTTAGAGTTCACAACATTCTTGCCTTTTGGAAGCTCAACTAGCTCCCAAGTATCATTCTTCTTTATGGAGTTAATTTCATCTTGCATTGCTTTAATCCACACTTCATTAGCACATGCTTCTTGAAAACTTAATGGTTCAAAATTACCTTGTGAAAATAAAGCAAATTTGACTGTCTCACCTCTTGAGTTCTCTTCATGTGTTTGAATTGTACTCCTTGAATAAATGTCACTTAATCTTCTTACCTTCCTTGGTGGACTTGGACTTGAACTTTAAATTGAAGAACTAGATGAGGGGCTGCTTGGTGGAGTAGTAGCACTTGGAACTAAAATATTAGTAAGCTACTCATCATCAATATAATCAATAATACCACCATTCAAAACAAATTTTGACTTCTCAATATGGCCATTTTGATGACCATAAACTCCCCTTTCATCAAAAATCACATCTCTTGATACACTACTCTTATGAGTTTTTGGATTATAGAGCCTATAAGCTTTGGTATTTTCACAATACCCAATAAAAAAACATGCTTCACTTTTTGGATCAAGTTTCCTTCTATGTTCTTTTGGAATGTGTGCATAAGCCAAACAACCAAAAATTCTAAAATGAGTTACATTTGGTTTATTTGCATACCATGCTTCATATGGAGTTATGCCATCCAAGATAGAATTTGGAATGATTACACATATTTATATAGTCTTGGAGTCTCAACAAAAGAATCTCCAGAATAGGTTAAAATACAAATACAACAACTGAGTAACAACTGAGAATTATCATTCTCAGGAATACAACAATGGAAGAAACAAACAATTTAAAATAAGAAATAACAACCCTGCAGTTATGGAACAATTAAAACTACAGTCACAGGGCAATGCTAATTTGAGCATGTCAGTTTCCAACATTCTCCCCCTTGATGCTGAGGGGACTGACCAGGAAGTTCCTCAGCTTCAAAAACTGAGCTTTCACTACTCCCTTGGTAAACAAATCAGCAATATTGTCTTCAGTATTGCAATGCTTCAACTTAATGACCTTCTTCTCAACCATGTCTCGGATGAAGTGATACTTTATGTCAAAATGTTTTGACCTGCTGTGATGAACTGGGTTCTTTGCTAAATATATAGCACTCATGTTGTCACAATACAAAGTAGTAGGACCATATTGTTTTTCTCCAATTTCTTCAAGGACTTTTCTCAACCACAATGCTTGAGCACTAGCACTTGTGATTGCAATGTATTCAGCCTCTGTAGAAGAAAGAGCAACAATACTTTGTTTCTTTGAAGACCATGTAATCAAACCAGACCCAAGACTGAAACAATTACCTGATGTAGATTTTCTATCATCTATATTACTTCCCCAATCTGAATCACTAAAGCCAACAAGTTTTATATCATCATTTTTACAATAATGAATGCCAAAATCAGTTGTACCTTTTACATACCTCAGTATTATTTTTGTTGCTTTCATATGTAATTCAGAAGGGTCACTCATATACCTTGATACAAGTGAGACAACACATGTAATGTCTGGTCTAGTGTTGGTGAGAAACATCAAACTCCCAACAATGCTTCTATATGTGGTCACATCAACTTTTTCAGTTCCATCATCTTTACTCAACAACTCACCATGAGCTATTGGTGTTGCAACAGGTTTACAATTCTCCATGCCAAATTTTTTCAACATATCATTGGCATATTTAGTTTGACAAATGAAGATTTTATCATTTTGTTGATACACCTCCATACCAAGAAAATAATGCATCAAGCCTAAATCTTTCATTTCAAACTCTTGCATCATTGCATCTTTGAAATCATCATTCATCTTTGAGTTACTACCCAAGTAAATCAAATCATCCACATAGAGACAAACAAGGAGAATGTCATTACCTTCCTTCTTGTAGTATAAGGTTGGCTCACTCTTGCTTCTCATGAAGCCATATTGATGAAAGTAACCATCAATCCTTGAATACCAAGCTCTTGGAGCTTGCTTAAGACCATACAAGGCCTTCTTCAACCTATACACAAGATTCTCCTTACCTTGCACTTCAAATCCTTGAGGTTGTTGCACATAAACCTCTTCATCAAGATAGCCATTCAAGAATGCACTCTTTACATCTAAATGATGTACCTTCCATCCTTTATGGGCAGCAATAGAAAGAACCATCCTCATTGTTTCTTGTCTTGCAACTGGAGCAAAGGTCTCCTCATAATCAATGCCATACCTTTGTGTGAACCCCTTGGCCACAAGCCTTGCTTTGTGCCTCTCAATACTTCCATCACTATTATATTTTGTTTTGTAGACCCATTTAGAGCCCACAACCTTCTTGCCTTTTGGAAGCTCAACTAGCTCCCAAGTATCATTCTTCTTGATGGAGTTCATTTCATCTTGCATTGCTTTAATCCACACTTCATTAGCACATGCTTCTTCAAAACTTGATGGTTCAAAATTAGCTTGTGAAAATAAAGCAAAATTGATTGTCTCACCTCTTGGGTTCTCTTCATGTGTTTGAATTGTACTCCTTCGATAAATGTCACTTAATCTTCTTACCTTCCTTGGTGGACTTGGACTTGCACTTGAAACTGAAGAACTAGATGAGGGGCTGCTTGGTGGAGAACTAGATGAGGGGCTGCTTGGTGGATTAGTAGCACTTGGAACTAAAACATTAGTGGGCTGCTCATCATCAATATCATCAATAATACCACCATTCAAAATAGATTTTGACTTCTCAATATGGCCTTTTTGATGACCATAAACTCCCCCTTCATCAAAAATCACATCTCTTGATACAATACTCTTATGAGTTTTTGGATTATAGAGCCTATAGGCTTTGGTATTTTCACAATACCCAATAAAAATGCATGCTTCACTTTTTGGATCAAGTTTCCTTCTATGTTCTTTTGGAATATGTGCATAAGCCAAACAACCAAAATTTTTGAAATGAGTTACATTTGGTTTCTTTGCATACCATGCTTCATATGGAGTGATGCCATCCAAGCTAGAAGTTGGACTTCTATTCAAAATATAGATGGTTGTCCTAACAACTTCAGCCCAATACATATTACTTAATTTCTTTGTTTGTAGCATGCTCCTTGCCATGTTTACAACTGTTCTATTTTTACGTTCAGCCACACCATTTTGTTGTGGAGTATAGGCAGCAGTGAGTTGCCTTTTAACACCACAATATTTACAAAATTGCAAGAATTCATTTGAACAAAATTCTCCTCCTCTATCAGTTCTTAAGCATTTTATATAGTGCCCACTTTGCTTTTCAACATGATTCTTGAAATCTTTAAAACAAGCAAATGCCTCATCTTTTGCTTTCAAAAAATAGACCCAACACATTCTTGAAAAATCATCTATGAAAGTGAGGAAGTATGAATTCTTACCAATACTTTGAGTTTGCATTGGCCCACAAATGTCAGAATGCACCAATTGAAGAGGATAGGAGGCTCTCCATGCTTTTCCTCTTGGAAAACTCATTCTTGAGTGCTTTCCCAAAGCACATCCTTCACACACACCTTTGTGATCTTCAACCTTGGGCAGCCCATACACCATTTCTTGAGATACCATTAATCTCAAACTTGGGAAATTCAAATGCCCAAATCTTAAGTGCCACAACCAGCTCTTGTTATCAATGGCAACATTTGCAAAATTAGCTCCTTGTTCTCCAAACTTTAGAGGAAACAATCTATTCTTGGTCATAGGAATAGTGGTGACAAGCCTATGCCCATGATTCTTATCATAGATGACACATTTGTTATCTTCAAAAACAAGCTTATAATTCTTTTCCATGATTTGACCAACACTCAACAAATTATGTTTCAGATTTGGAGTGTAGTATATATCATTCACCTTCTTTTTACCTTCATTGGTGTGCACCTCCATAGCTCCTTTACCTTCAACTTGTAATGCATTATCATCTCCAAGCTTGATCTTGGACTTGTAGGAATTGTCCATTGTGGAAAACAACTCCCCCTTGTCGGTCATGTGGTTGGAACAACCAGTATCTAGGAGCCATGTCTCATTCAAATTCTGATCTGATTTGCCATATGACAAAAACAAAATTGAGGAGTCTTCCTCTTCTCCATAGTGTGCACTATTCCTTCCTTCATGGGATTCCTTCAATCTACACTCTTTTTCAAAGTGTCCAAATTTGTTACAATAGTAACATTGCTTGTCACTCTTGTCACCTCTTCCTCTTCCTTGAGCACCTCCTCTTCCTTGGAAGCCACCTCTTCTTCCTCTACCTCTTGCTCTTCCTCTAGAAGAATGTTGGCCTCTCCCTTGGCTATTTCCATGCTTTTGTCCACTAGAACTTGCATCAGTCTCCTTGGAAGAAAATGCTTTCTCCTCAACACCACCAATAGTAGTTTCTTTCAGCCTCTCCTCATGAGACATGAGAGAGCCAATCAACTGGTCAAATTCAAGAGTGGATAGATTTTTGCTTTCTTCAATAATGATAGCAACATGGTTCCATTTGGGGGTAAGTGTTCTTAACACCTTCTTGATAACAACTTCCTTGTCCAACACTTCTCCAAGAGTTGCCATCTTGTTGACAATAGCCTTCACTCTTACACAATAATCTCCAACACCTTCACTTTCTTGCATCTTCAAATTTTCAAACTCCCTTCTAAGAGTTTGCAATTTAACTTGCTTGACCTGGTCACTTCCTTGATACCCATCTTTCAAAGCCTTCCATGCTTGTGCAGCTATTGTACAACCAACAATCCTTGGAAAGATGCTCTTCTCAAGTGCAGATTGAAGATGATAGAGAGCTAAACAATTCTTTTTCGGAGCCTCCTTCCTTGTTTTCCTATCAGCATCTGAAAGAGTACTCCAATCATCTGGTTCAGTGTAGCCATCCACAACAATGTCCCACAAATCTTTGCCCATCAACAAAGTCTTCATTTTGATGCTCCAGTATTCATAGTCTGCTCCATCAAACTCTGGAATTGGAAGAGAGTTTGTGTTGCTGGCCATTATAGCTCAAACAACAAGAAACCAGTCTCAAATAACAATTTGATAAATTGCTACAAAGAAGACCACAAACTTACTCAAACCCTTCAACCGAACACAACTCTGATACCACAATGAGAAAAATGCTCATTGATGTTTTCAGGAATGATTACACATATTTATATAGCCTTGGAGTCTCAACAGAAGAATCTCTAGAACAGGCTAAAAGACAAATACAACAACTGAGTAACAACTGAGAATTATCATTCTTAGGAATACAACAATGGAAGAAACAAACAATTTAAAATAAGAAATAACAACCTTGCAGTTATGGAACAGTTAAAACTGCAGTCATAGGGCAATGCTAATTTGAGCATGTCAGTTTCCAACAATTTTTAGTCTTTGAGTTAGAATTTTTATTAGAATTTTGATAGAATAAGATGAGTTTTGTTATTTTCCACAAAAAAGAGGGGGTTTTATGATAGCCTTGAGCAAATATTATTAGACTTAAGCAAATCCTAAATTGAGTGTTTAAGATTTTGAACTAATTTGAGAAATGACTTTGTGGATATTGTCTACCCCCTCAAGCGATGAACAAGTGTAAAGAAATAGATGACAACCCAAAGATGACTGACAAAATATGGATAAAAAGGGTAGAAAGGATGAAATGAAGATGCAAAGGGGTGAATTTGGGGGTTAGTTGCAATATTTGGATTGATTGGCTAAATATCCTAGCCAAACACCTAGAGAGGCTACCTAGGACCTAGGTAACCACCTAGGGTTGTTAACTAGAACTTGTGTAACTACCTAGGGTGGCTACCTAGGACTTGGGTGACCACCTAGGGTGGTTGGCTTGTGCCTGTGTCACCACCCAGGGTGGTTGTTGACCACCCAGGGTGGTTGTATTACGACTACTTATGGTGGCTGGTGACATTTTTGAGTGGTTACCAATGCAAAGCTATAAATAGGGTCTTGTAGGTAGGGTTATGCATAGAGGTGAATCATTGTTAATTCATGAATATTAGAATTTTTAAAATTCAAAATTCATGAATTTGAGGACCTTGGACATTGGCACATTTGCTCAAAATTTTTAGGTTCAAATTTATTTTAGGGATTGGATCATACTACATTGATAATAATTTATTTTTTTTAATTTTAAATCACCAACACTCCCACCTAAATCTAGACCTTTTTTACCTTGAAATTATAAAAAAATATTTCTCCTACCAAATTTACCTCTTATACCACCAGTATATATACTTAATGTGATAGATACTTATTCATGTAAAACATTCAAACTCTTCGAAATTATAGATACTTATCGATAATAGATCAGTTGTAGAGACCTTTTGATAACAGATTGGTTGTAGAAACCAAACGATCATGGATTGGTTTTATAAACTTATCCGACTATCGATCGAATGCAAAAACAATCAACCAGGCACAAAAACAAATAAACTCCAACTAGGTGTTGAAACAAGCTAAAATTAGACCAAGATCTAAAACAAGATAAAATACAACTAGGAACATAAACCAGTCGATATCCTGTTAGGTATAGAAACAACCAAACTATGATGAGGTTCTAAAACAAACCAAACTCTCATCGGCTGCTAAAATAAGCCAAACTCTGATCGGGTGCATAAACTAGATGATATTAAATCAAGTACAAAAATAAGATGAAATTTAATTGGGGTAAAGAAACCAATCAACATCCATATGGGTGTAAAAACAACCATACTTCGATTGGTTTAAAAAACTAGCTAAACTTTGATGAGTGCATAAACAAGCCAAACTTTGACTAGGTGAAGAAACTAGCCAATATCTAGCCAAGTGCAAAAACCAGATAAAATTTGACCGGGAGAAGAAACCAACTAGAAGGTTGTTGGGAGTGATCACTTGTAGAAAAAATTGGTATGTTGCAATTTATGCCATGGTACTGATGAATCCTCTCTTTTTTCTTTTTAGAATATGAGTTCAATGAGTTGTAGTAGTAAGATTTGACATTTTCTATAGATTTGAATCTCTAAGTCTATTTCTAAGTGATATAGGTACCTTTTTTGTAAAATTCTATAAGTGTTTGTACTTGCGTTCTGTTCATCATCTAATTCTGTATGTTCATTTTGTTTGTCAGTTGAATAAATGCAAATGCAAAAAAATCAATCCTCTATTTGTTCTATTTAGAGATTTGAGTCTATAATTGTATTCATCACCCATATATATTATTTTTTGACCTAAAATTAATCAAATTTCTCTACTTTCATTCTGCTCATATTTTGATTCTTTATCTTCATTTACATTGTTGCCTGAATAAATACAAATGCAAAAAACTATGTATTTCCAGAAAAGAGGAGAGATCAGAGATAGAGAGATTTGAGCTCCAAAAATCATGATAATGACTGACTACAAATTGGTATGTTGCAGGTTCTGTGTTCTAGTTAGACTTTGAGTTTGAGGTCTTGTAGTAGTAAGATCTAACATTTTCTCTAGATTTCAATCACTAAGTGTATTTCTAAGCAATATAAGATTCTCTACTTTTGTTTTGTTCATCATCTGAATCTGTATCCTCATTTTTTCTGTCAACTAAAGAAACACAAAAGCAAAAAAAATTCTATCATCTGAAAAGAGGGGAGTGAGCAGAGATAGAGATTCGATCTAAAAAATCATGATAATGACTGACTACAAATTGGTATGTTTTGCAAATTCTTCCATGGCACATGGTGCTTATCAATCCTCTATCTATTCCACTAAGACTATGAGTTTGAGTCCATTTAGTAGTAAAATTTGGTATTGTTCCACATTTGAACTCTAATTATATTTTGTATCCATATACGTTCATTTTTTAAAATTGTAGAAATTCTTATACTTTGCTCCAGATTTGATTATGTATATATATTTTGTCTATCCACTGAATAAATACAAGTGCAAAAAATTATCTATCTCCATAAAAGAGAGGAGTGGCATACACTAAAAAAATCATGATATTGCTTAACTAGAAATTGCTATGTATTTTCTACCAACCAATCCTCTGTTTATTCTATTTACAATATAATATATCAACATTATATTAAGATATGTTCAACATTTTATTAATTTTCTAAAATGAAAAATATTTTTCTTCACAAGTAGAATGGCACCTACTAGCGATGGAAAGAAGGGAGGCCAATATTCTAGTAAAAAGAGCATCCTCAAATATTTTAGCCATATATCAAAATCCAATGAGCCATCAAAATCTGCACAAATTCAAGGTACCATAAATAGATTGAGTGTTTCTCTAAATGTTTTTTTGTTTGTAAAAATGTGTTCTCTTACATCATAAAATGATAAAGAATATCATTGTATGCAGAATACACTATTGACCTTGATATACCTCCACTTGAAGATATTCCTCACCAAGAGATGCCTCCACATGAAAATTCTCTTAGCAATGACATCCAACAAACACTCGAAGATATTCCTCAAAATGACATGCCACTAGAAAAAGAAAATGATAATTCAAATACAATACAAACTTTTAGGGAATCTTCAAGTAAAAAAACTAAACGTAGAAAGTTAACAAGGTGGACTATTGGAAGGACATTTCAGCTTGAATGGTCATCAACATATCCCTTTATAGAGCCAGTCCAACCAGAGAACAACAATGACATTCCAACAGAATGTAGATGCATAATTTGTAGTTGGAAACTAGGTAAGGATCATAAGATGCAACTGAAGTTAGATACAATAGAAAAATATTATGGTAAAGTTTATTCAATAGTTAAAGAAAGTGATGGAACAATTAAGAAATAAATTAGGTGGAAGGATGCATCGAAATGCATGCATGTTAGATATGCACAAGAATATGAAAAAGAAATGAAGGTACAAAAATCTCTTGTTGAGAAAGGTGGAACAATTCAAGCCCAATTTCAAAAAATTCATAAGACCACTTTGGCTTCAAAAAGTTTGTAGTTTGTTATCATGTATAGTATTCTTAAAAAGGGTAGACCCATGTCCGATTTTATTGATTATAAGCACCTATTTCAACTAGCTGATGTGCAAAACCTTCCAAGTTCCCATTGGTCAGATCAAAGTGGTTGGGAAATGGTAAAATATCTATCATTGGTTGAGGAGGACCTGAGAGAGAAAGTAAAAAATGCCAAATTCATTTCACTTTCAATTGATGAGGTGATGGTTGTTGACAACACATCTTGGATTTGCATGCATGTGTACACATTCCAAAATCATGTAAGGCATCCTAGTTTGCTAGCATTACATAAGATGGTGGAAAATTGTAATGCAAAAAACCTCTATAATGTTGTTGTAACTAGTTTAAAAGATATTGTGAGAATGAATGATATAGAAATAGCCACAAAGTTAATATGCATTGGGGCTGATGGTGCTGCTACAATGCAAGGACACAAGAGTGGTCTTTGTGTTCGACTTCAGACATCAATTACCCTATATTTGATACCCATTCATTGCATGGCTCATAGAATGAATCTTGCATACAAAATTGTGAGCACTTTCGATAATGTTGTGAGAGTGGAGGAACTTGTCCATGAAATACATGCTTATTTTTTGTGCAGTCCAAAAAGGTTTGTAGAGTTTCAATAATTTGCACTAGGAGTTATAGAAGGAAGAAAATTGTTAAAAGATGTGGATACAAGGTGGATTTCATTGTATCAACCTACATACAGAGTTTTTACAGAATATCAATCCTTAATGGGGTTTATGTATGAAAATCATAGGGTAGTTGATAAGGCAAAATATTTGCTATACCATTTGACTGACTTGGAAACACTTCTAACATTATGTGGTATTCTTCCAATGTTGCAAGAAATGAATAGATTGATTAAACTTGCACAAGAAATATCCATCTATATTGTTGATTTCATCAGGATAAGAAAACAAATATGTATGCATATTGATAGGATATACGTGTCTAGAGGAAATTTTATAGATCCTTTGTTTGATAGTTGGAAAACATTAACTAACATGAATGATCCAAAAAGCTTTTTGAAGTTCGACATCAATGATCATATTTGTATTAATGTTCGTGGAAATATGATACCTCTATATTATTTTGAAAGGTGGTCAAATATAGTTATGGATGATGTTGAACAAATTCCCATAACACATAGTGGATTTGAAGTAGTTTTACACAATACTAAGATTAAATTGTTAAAAATAGTAGAATCATTGACAAGAAAAATAAGAGATCGATTTCAAAGAGATGAGTTGCTTGAGGCCATGGGTGTGGTTAACCCCATGTTTTGGGGTCCTTGTATTGACTACAATTCTACAAATGAGTTGTTTATTAAATATATGGGCACACTTGTTAAACATTTCAGTAAAAGTGTGGAAGTCAATGGTATTGAAATCAAAGGTATTCTCAACAAAGAAATTTTAACACAATAGTCATCACATTTTGGAATGACAATGGTTGATCAAACATCACATTTGAGTAACTTCCATGAGCCTGGTTCCATTACACGTTTGTGGAAAAAATTGTATCCAAGTAGTGTCTTACAAGATACAATCAATGAATATTTTTGTTTATATGAATTATGTCAAACAATGATTTTGGGATTTGTGGAAGATGAGAGGGTTTTTAGTGCACTATATTTTATGAAATCTAAACTTTGTAATAGGCTAGATAAAAATTTGGAAAATTGTTTGAGAATTTATGTGTCAACGTATGAGCTGGACAAATTTCCCTATGATAGAGCATTGGCATACTGGAAATCCCTAGTAGATAGAAGGGGTATCACTAATACGCATGATAATGAGGATAATGATGCTTGCAGTGATCAGATAGTGGAGACACAGATATCCGCTATGCTTACAAGTGATTCTAGACAAGTTGAGAAGTGTTTGTTTCAGCTACCTCAATTGTAATTTTTCCAAGATTTAACAACATTGATAAATTTGACTTTATTTGTTATCATTTTCATCCTACTCGGATATCAAAATTGAAAAAATTATTTGTTCATAAAATTTTATGTTTTATATCACAACGTTGTTTGTCAAATTGTATGTTTTATATCGTAGCCTTCATAGTGTCTTAACTGTGTTCATTGATAAAACCTTATGTTTTATATTATAGTATTGTTAATGTATTGACACAATTGAGTTATATCATAGTAATATTTCATTTGTTATTTGAATTTACAATAGTAAATATAATTGAATCATCATAAATTTAAAAGCAACACAAGAATATAAATGGAAACAACCATTGAATGATAGAAGACAAATTAATAAATGTCTTTTTCATTATTTGTATTGAAAATATACATTGTACAAAATTGTTGACTGCAATACAACAAAATTTGCTATCAACTAGTAAATATTTTACAATTTCTTAATTTTGAGATGGGGGCTCTGAGATAGATTCGATCACTCCTTGTGTATCTGGATCACCTTGAGTTGGAGATTCTCCTAAAGTTTCAGGTTCTTTTCCCTTATCTCCTGTGTCAACAACCTGCATTGGCAATGCTCCAGTTCTGATGAGGCCTTCCTCTGCCTTCTATATGCTCCCCAACAATGCTCTTTCTTCTAGGGTTGGATCTTCTTGCACTATAGAAAGGTTTTCTTTATGCTTCTTCTTAAGCAAGATATCTAGATCCATATTGTGCTCCTTTATAATATTTCTTAAATAATTATTGTCTCTAACCTTGGCTTGTAATGTTTCCTTCATTCTTATTGCACCTTCAAGTGTTTTCTTTACCATGTGGATATTAACATCCATGCTTATAACTTGTTTCTTTAAATTATCAAAATTTGACTAAAAAAATAAAAGAAAACATAAGTTAATTGAGAGTTATATGATAAAAGATAACCATAAAATTTATTGCAACTAAAGTCTCACCTCAGTCGCATCCCTTGAAGCCTCAACAACTACAAATTTCTTCTTATCAGAAGCCCATTGGTTAAAATATGCTTGGGCTTCAACATTAAGGTTCTCCAATATATTCAACATAATATTTAAAATTTCATCATTATACAAAAGCGTAGCATTCACTGAGCCTGATTCAGCTTGATGTAATAGACCACCAAGCTTTTTTGGTTCGTTTTGGACCAGAGAAAAAATATCTTCCCTTTTATCAAAATTTTTATATCGGGCATTTATCTCCTTGATAAGGACCTTGGCCCAAAATTCCCAATCCCTCATTTCCTTTACATTATGAAGCAAACTATCTTTGATTAGTGCTTCACAATTATCAGCCATTAAATTTTTTCATCCTCAGTTCGAGGACCAAGGTCGCTAGTGTCAGAAGGTGACGATGAGGTTTGCTGAGCTGCAAGAAATTCTTGTGTTTGTTGTGCTTGAAGCACATTTGTTGCTTTGAACCCTAGAATGTTACCCTATAATAGATAATCCTCCTCTAATGGAGGATTATCTAATCCTGAGCTCAAAATTTCTTGCAATGAATAATTTGTTGAAAATGAAATATTTGGAAAGTCAGACATAGTCTGGCTTGGTGCCCCCCTGATCTCGATGGAAAAAATGTTTTCCACCCCTACATTGACCTCTCATTAATTGTTGCCCTCCAACCTATGAAGGCATGTCTATGTAGGTGTAGGGGGGTTGGGGTGTAACACTAAAAACATATGAAAAAAGAATAAAAATTATTATAATTTCAACTAAACAAATATATACAAAGAAGCTCAAAATAGTAAACTTACCTGTCATGGGGGTGGCCTCACTAGATTCACATTCCACAATATGTGCAAGAACATGTGGATGAGAAATTAAGGAGAAGAAGCATACCTCAAATATTTTAGAGGCCTCTACAAGGGTGTTGCTTCTGACTGTGTGTCAGAAGAATCACCAATGGCTTATGGCATAAAACCCCTTATGACAACATCCCATTTGGTCATGCTTGAGGCTACCTTTCTCTACATTTAGGTGTAAATTTAAAATTAAAAAACAAAACCTGTTGTACTATAAAATTTTATTTCTTGATAAAAGATGGAATTTTTACCTTCACCTCTTGGGATGACATGGCAATGGTCACTAGCATTGGATGCAACATAGTAGGTACATCTACATTCTATAAATTATGAAAACATTCATAATAAAATCCAAGAATAAAATTACACGTCGTCACAGTCATCGTTGTGTTCATTTGAATGTTATGTAGTTCATATCATAATTGTTGTGAAATATATGTACACCAATCAAATTTCTGGTGGTGAAGACACCAAACCAGATAGGCCAATCCCTAGAACGGAATGTTCGTTGGTCTTCCTTGCAAAATGAGTCTTGCTTGGAAGAATTCTATGACAACTTTTAAAAGTTTATTTTCAATAGATGAATTAGTTAAGCCCCTTCTAGACTTAGTGGTAGAAACTACAAAAAAAATCATTAGTTTAGAAATCATAGATTTTAAATTTTGAACTTTAAATAACATCAATAATAAAATAACTAAGAGCCCAAAAATTGGGTCTCCAGGTATGCTTTGTCATCCGTAGATAGCTAGAACTTCGAAGTGATAGGATCAACATCCCTATGAGGGAGACCTATCAATCTCTCCATGTTCGAGGGTTTGATCATAAAATATATCTTCTTATTTTGGATTGTCATATTGACTGTGGTTGTATCATTATTGTAGGCATCTATAATGCTCAATAAGACATGGTTATCTATTTTAAATTATGGCATTGAAACTAAACCCTACAAGCCTGCATCATTGACCCAAGAAAGGTTAGTTTTGGGTGTGGTTAACATATCAAAAATGTTGGGGCAAACAAGGTTTTTGAAGATAATTTTGGAAGTAGGGGAGGAAGTGGTGGCCATTTCTTGAAGTGGTTTTCAAAAGTAGGGTAAATTTTTGAGAGAGTAGGTGTTGGGTATTGGATGTCTAGGGTTCACTCTAAGGATGTGCAGAAGAAAAAATGTAAAAAATGATTGTATATACCTTTTTATAGACAATTGCATGTCAAAATTAAATGTGATTGGACATGTGGCAACATGTTATTCAACATGCATAGGTGAGTAAGTGATATTTTGACACATGGAAATGTAAACCTTGGTGCAATCGATCCAAAGCTAGATACCTTATTGCAACCGATCTAAAGTTGGATGCCTTATTTCTATAGATCCAGAGTTGAATTTCCTATTGCAACTAATCTGAATTTGGATACTTAGTTACAATTGATCTAGAGTTGGACCTCTTGTTGAAACCAATCCAAATTTGAATATCCTATTGCAACCAATCTATATTCAGATACCTTTTTGCAAACGATCCAGAGTCGAATAATATTTTGCAACTGATCCAAAGTCAAACACCTCAATACTATCGATCCATAGTTGAACTTCTTATTACAACTGATTTAGAGTCAAATACTTGGTTGTAATTGATCCAAAGTTAGACCCATTATTGTAACCAACATAGAGTTAGGTACTCTATTGTAACTGATCCAAAGTTAGACACCCTGTTACAACCAGTTTGGAGTTGAATACTCTTTTGTAATTGATCCAGAGTTGAACACCTCATTACTATCAATCCAGATTTGAACTCCCTATTGCAATCGATCTAGAATTGGATATCTATTTACAACCAATCCATAGTTGAAACCCTTCTTGCAATAAATATATAGTAAATTACATTTTTGCAAATGATCTATAGTCATAGGTAACTTTGTAATTGATCTAGAGTCGATCACTATTTTTTCCACCAAGCCAAAGTTAGTCATTGTTTTACAACTGGACCATTTTCGAGTTGTTGATTGTAGTTGATTGATAGTTAAGCTATAATTTGCTACCGACCAATAGTCAACCAAAATTTGAATTCTTGGTTTCCATCAACCAAAAATCAAACTATTATTTTCAATCAGATTTCATTCGAGTAGTCATTTTTAAGTGATATGCAATCAATTTTATATCGTCCAATGTTGGTCATCAAAACTTTAAAATTTACCATAGTTTTATAAATTTTCATGAAAAATAGAGGTAATTTCCCATATCTTCTATATGAATTTGGTAAATATTCGCTTGATTTTAAATTTTATTTAACTTATTTTTATAAATAGATTTCAAGTCTGATCCCTTAAGCATAATCCTACTTGTAGATATTATTTTACAACTATGGTGGGTGGGAAAGAAGGAAGAGAGAGAAGAAGAATTTGGTTGATGAGATGGCAAGAGAGAGTGTGAAAATAGGATTTGGAGAGTTTCTATAGATGGTAAGTATCATAGGGCCTTTTATTTTGTTATATATATATTTTAAATTTGAAATGATGGGTGGAATGTTTGAAATGGTAATATGATGGAATGGGTGGGAAATTTTTTTATGTTTTTATTTTTTGAAACTTTTGATGATTCTATTGTATATGTATGAAATGGAAAATGTGTGCTAATGATTTTGTGGTGATGATGCAGTTGAAATTATTACGGCCATGACATAGATTTAACACTGTGTTTTTGAGTTGCAAGGACAGGTTGAATGAGGATGATTGGGAGTGGTTGGAAGCAATAGGCTTCAAAGAGGTGGCACAAATCGAGCCTATACACATAGATCGGTGGTACTTGTTAGCACTAGCAGAGCGATGGGACCTTAAAAGAGGGAAATTCCACCTCTCAAAAAAGGAGATGACTATGATGCTTGAGGACATGTACCATATTTTTGAGCTACCTGTGGAAGGTATTCATATTTACAAAACTACAAATAAGGAACACATGGTACCCCAAATGTATGGTGACGAGTGGAGGATGATTGAAATAGGTAATAGTAGGATATAATACTTGTTGGAGTACCTTTAAGATATATTATCACCATTACAAATAGTCTTCATGTTCTAAATATCCAATGTCATATTGCTAGAATCTAGTGGTGGACGGTTTCCAAGGAATCTACTAGGATTGGTTGCGAAGTTGATTGAGACACCACCAATATAGCTTGGGCACAAAAATTATTGACATATATGTATATGGAGTTGTACAATGTGTATCAATGGAAGAGTATGGGTTTGGATTGTAATTTTCTATTGTAATTTTAGGGATGGAAATATTTTAGGATATGTAGACTTGTTGGGCTACCATGTGAGATGGATGTAGAGATAGTGGCAGGAAAGCCCTATGTGTTGAGATAGCGATACAATAGGGAAGCACCATAAGGTCAAATATAGAATAAGGTTGGGGAGTAATATGGATAATTATGGGCTGACATTAAATCTTAGGATGTGATATGGAGTTCATGGATGGGTGGGCCAACATGGGTAGAGGATGGTATGCACTTGAGTCAAGTGCGGTGGACTACATGGGTGACTAGCTGACATGGGACAAAGCATAAAATATTCTAATTCTCCCAATTACTATGATAGTTTGGGTTAAGACAAGGTGTATTGATGCAGGAGCATCCGATGGCAGCAGAGCAATCTTGCATCAACAAAATTTATTTCTAAGTGTTTGCCTTGATGTCACGATATCGCGACAGAGAAAAGTGTCGCGATATCGCGACATGTCACATTTTCGTGACTCAAGAAGGAGAGAGAAGGCACGGAGCAAAAATGTCATGATATCGTGACATGTCGCATTATCATGACCAAAATTAGAGAGAAGGTGCAAGAGAGAAAAGTGTCACGATATCGTGACATGTCGCATTATCGCGACCAAAGGACGAGAAAAGGCGCAGGAGAGAAAAGTGTCGCGATATCGTGACATGTCGCATTTTCGTGACTCAAAAAGGAGAGAGAGAAGGCACGAAGAAAATGTCACGATTTCACGACATGTCACAAAATCACGACCGAAGCAGGAGAGGGAAGGTGCCCGAAGAAAATGTCACGATTTCGCGACATGTCACGAAATCGCGACCGAAGTAGGAGAGAGAAGGCATCCGTAGAAAATGTCATGATTTCGTGACATGTCACGAAATCGCGACCGAAATAGGAGAGAGAGGGCGTCCGAAGAAAAATGTCACGAAATCATGACATGTCGCGAAATCGTGACCGAAAGAAGACAGGAAAGGCCAGAGAAGAAAATGTCATGATTTCATGACATGTCACGAAATCGTGATCGAAGGAGCAAAAGAAAGCAAGGAAGGAAACTGTCGCGATATCGTGACATGTCATGATTTCATGACCCAAAAGAGAGAGAAAGCAGAGAGCAAAGAAGTCATGATATCGCGACATGTCACGATTTCGTGACCCAAGAGGCGAAGAGAAAGCAGAGAGCAAAGATGTCATGATATCACGACATGTCACGATTTTGTGACCCGAAGAGGCGAGAAGGAAGAAAAGGAAAGATGTCATGATATCGTGACATGTCATGATTTCATGACCAAAAGGGAGAAAGAAGAGCCAGAAAGGAAAGATGTCATGATATCCGTGACCGAAGAAGAGAAAAGGAGGAAGAAAATGTCGCGATATCTCGACATGTCGTGATATCGCGACCCGAAGGAGAGAAAGGCAACGAGGAAGAAAAATGTCATGATATCATGACATACTGTTGGTTCACGATTCAAAAAGGCATGCGTTCCCAGATGGTGTTTCCCGAGGTGGTCAAGGCCTCATTTATGCATGATTTCTTGCTCGGTAAGCTTGCTAAGCATGGCGGCCACTCGAAGGCTATGCCCAGAGGTCAGAGATGGCTCATCAATGCATGTTTCCATGGCTAACCCAGTGGCAGTTTCCAGTTAGGGAAAAGATGTGAAGGTTCAGTCACAAAGGGGAGGAAGGGCCGACTTTTCAGATAGGAAGGATGTATTCTTCCAGGTGGGTCATTAATGGCCTAGAGGGTCGGGACCTCGAAAGAAACGTAGACATTGTTATAGAAGTAGGTGGTGAATCGGAGAGTGGGGGGAGGCTCTAAGCAAGAAACTACGCCTACGGGCTAGTATTGTAATTTCTTTTGAAGTTTAATGAATGAGAGTTTGAGCGATTCTCTATGTCCCCATCAAGTGGTATCAGAGTGGGAGTTCCTGAGTGTGTGAGCAGATCACCGAAAGTGAGGCAGCTTGCACCAGGATCTATGGAAGGGTTGTGAGAAGAGAGTGAAGAAGAATGCCTCCATGAAGAAACCATGGTGGTGGAAGAAATATGGTGCCAGCAGAAGATTTTAGAGCTTTGCAGAGGCAAGTTCATGCCCTGCAAGAGGAGCTGCGTAGAGGGCTTGAACCCAGAGGAGAAGAAGGAAGTGAAGATGAAGTTGATGAAGAAGAGGACCAGTTTGAGGAAGAAGAAGAGGTTGTAGATCCTGCACAAGCCAGGTTATACAGAGCCATCTCCCAGATTGGAAAGAGACCAAAGATGGAGGTTTCTACGTATTCTAGAAATCTAGATCCAGAGGAGTTGATTGACTGGATCAATGACCTGGAAGAATACTTTGAGTATGAGGAGGTCGAAGATCCTGATCGGGTCAGATTTTCTAAGACCAAGCTGAAGGGTCATGCCAGCATATGGTGGAAGGGAGTACAACTGGAAAGAAATAGAAGAGGAAAGGAGAGAATAACAAGATGGGATAGAATGGTAGAGAAGTTGAAGAGGCAGTTCATCCTAGGTGACTATGAGTTGGATCTGCTAAAGAAAATGCAAGGTTTGAGGCAATCAAGTAAGTCTATTAAAGAATACACAGAGGAGTTTTATAAGATCTCCATCAGAACTGGCCATTCAGAGGCTAACAAGGAGAAGGTGGCCCATTACATCAATGGGTTGAGAGCAAGTATTCAAGAGGAGTTAAGTCTGGTTAGGATGACCACCATAGAGGATGCTTACCAGTTTGCCCTAAAGGTTGAAGAGAAGCTGAATAGAAGGTTTGAGAGTAAGCAAAGAGGAAGAGGTCATGGTGGAAGGACTGGTGGAAGGACCAATGGAGAAAAATATAAGGATCAAAAGAAGGCTGGTGAAACCAGTAATACCCAAGAGCAGAAAGAGGGGAACACCTACCAACCCCGTAATCAGAACAATGGTTACCCAAGAGGGAGAGGTAGATCTGGACGTGGATTTGGAAGGGGAGGATTTCGTGGAACCTGTTTCCACTATGGCGAAGAAGGACATCGAGCATACGAGTGTCCACAACACCGAGAAAGGATGAATAAGAGACCTGAGGGTCCTGCCAGAGCTGTTGTAGCAGATGAAGGTGCTGAATCAGAACATTCTGAGGAGGCAGAGAGAGGAGAAGTTATGGTCACAAGGAGGACCCTGTTGAATGAGGAGAAAGGATCAGACCAAAGGAGGAGCCTGTTCCGCACAAGGTGCAGAAGTTCGGGTAAGGTCTATAACATTATTATAGATAATGGTAGTACTGATAACTTGGTCTCAGAAGAAATGGTTACTAAGTTATAGTTAAAAAGGAGGAGACACCCGCATCCATATCGGATTGCGTGGTTATAGAAGGACCATAGGGCTTTGGTCAGTGAGCAATGCTCGATGAAATTTAATATTGGGAATTACTGTGATGAGGTCCTATGTGACATCCTGCCTATGGATGCTTGCCATTTGTTGTTGGGAAGGCCATGGCAGTTTGATCGGTGTGTAGTGCATGATGGTCGCGCCAACACTTACTCAGTGACGAAGAATGGAGTGCGCCATAAGCTGAAGCCCTTGAAGGAGGCGAGCGAAAAGGTATGTAGCAGTGCTAGAATCTGTTTAGTTGAAGGGGGAAGATTTTTGGATAGTTTAAAGCATGAGCATATGTGCTATGCATTAGTTCCTAGAGTTAGGAAGGAAGAATGCAAGGATACCCCCGTAGAAGTCTTAGGACCGTTAGAATAATTTCCAGATATTATATCCGATAATGTGCTTGAGGGTTTACCACCAGTGAGGAAGATCACTCACCATATAGATTTGGTACCAGGATCTAGTTTACCCAATAAGGCAGACACATAGAATGACCCCTACAGAAACTCGAAGAGCTGAACAGGCAAGTCCAAGAGTTGCTGGAGAAGGGACCGATTCGGGAGAGCTTGAGTCCATGTGCAGTACCTGCAGTACTAGCACCAAAGAAATATGGAGAGTGGAGAATGTGTACGGACTCTCGAGCCATTAACAAGATCACCATAAAGTACAGATTTCCATTGCCAAGGATGGATGACATTATGGACTGTTTGAGTGGAGCCAAGTACTTCACAAAGATTGATCTGAAGAGTGGTTATCATCAGATTCGTGTCAGAGAAGGAGATGAGTGGAAGACAACCTTCAAGACCAGAGAGGGTTTGTATGAATGGTTGGTCATGCCATTTGGGCTAACCAATGCACCAAGCACATTCATGCGACTGATGAATGAGGTATTGAAAGAATTTTTAGGCAAATTTGTCATTGTCTATTTGGATGATATTTTAATATTTAGCAGAACCCTGGAAGAGCATCTGATGCATATCAGAAGGGTTTTTGAGAAGCTACGGGAGGAGCAGTTGTTAATTAATCTGAAGAAATGTAATTTCGTGAAGGAGTTAGTGTACCTGGGATTTGTCATCTCAGCCGAAGGTCTAAAAATGGACCCAAAAAAAGTGAGAGCCATCATTGAATGGCCTACCCCGAGAAGCACGACTGAGGTAAGATCATTTCATGGTCTAGCAAGTTTTTACAAGAAATTCATTAGGAATTTCAGCAGTATTTGTGCACCCCTTACAAAAACAATGAGAGGGGATAAGAAAGAATTTAAGTGGACCTTAGGAGCAGATAAGAGCTTTGATATGTTGAAGAAGAAGGTTATAGAGCAACCTATTTTGGCACTTCCAGATTTTAATAAGGTATTTCAGGTAGATTGTGATGCTAGTGGTAGTGCCATAGGAGCTGTTTTGAGTCAAGAAGGTAAACCTGTTGCTTACTTTAGTGAGAAACTCAATGATGCTAGGAAGAAGTATTCAGTTTATGATCAAGAGTTTTATGCTATAGTTCAGGCTCTAAAGAAGTGGCGACATTACTTGTTGCCAAAAGAGTTTGTTCTATATACTGATCATCAGGCCTTACAATATATTAATAGCCAAGGGAAGCTAAATCAGAGGCACCTAAAGTGGGTTGAGTTTCTACAGAGTTATACCTTTGTGTTGAAGCACAGGAGCGGAAGGTCAAACAGAGTTGCAGATGCCTTAAGTAGAAGGCAGTGTTTGTTGACAGAAATGAAGGTGGAAGTGGTAGGATTTGATGAACTGAAGGGTTTGTACCCCGAAGATCCTGATTTTGCAGAAGCCTCGAAGGCTTGCTTGGCACCTGTTACTTTGGACAGGACCAAGTGGTTGGATTTTCTGATCCAAGATGGAATGTTGTTTAGAGGAAGTCAATTATGCATTCCAAGGAGTTCAATGAGGGAAAATCTGGTCAAGGAGAAACACAATGGAGGGTTGGCTGGACATTTTGGTCGGGATAAGACCATTGCCCTGGTTAGTGAGAATTACTATTGGCCGCAACTGCAACAAGATGTGAAGAGGTTTGTGCAAAGCTGTAGAGTATGCCAGATGGCGAAAGGTGTGAGCCAAAACACTGGATTATATCAGCCATTACCTATACCAGAGAGACCATGGGAGGACGTCAGCATGGATTTCATTCTTGGTCTACCAAGGACACAACGGGGAAATGACTCCATATTTGTGGTGGTTGACAGGTTTTCAAAGATGGCACATTTTATCCCCTACCAGAAAACTAGTGACGCAGTTCACGTTGCAGGTTTATTTTTCAAAGAGGTGGTACGACTTCATGGTCTACCAAGGAGTATCGTTTCTGACAGAGATACCAAGTTTGTGGGGTATTTCTGGAGGACCTTGTGGAAGAAATTGAAGACAAATTTGAAATTCAGTTCTGCATACCACCCACATACTGATGGCCAAACGGAGGTGGTGAATAGAAGTCTGGGAAATCTATTGAGATGCTTGATAGGAGATAAGCCCATGGGATGGGATTTGGTTTTGCCACAGGCAGAATTTGCATACAACAATTCTGTCAACAGGAGTACTAACAAATCTCCATTCCAGATAGTATATGGGAGCAGTCCAAGGAATGCTTCTGAGTTGAGGAAGATGGATACAGGGGAAAAGTGCAGTGCCGAGGCTGAGGACTTTGCAGAGCATCTGAAGAGCATGCATGAAGAAGTGAAGAAGCACCTTACTAACATGAATAACCAATATAAGACAAGGGCAGACCACAAGCGATGGTTCAAGGAATTCATAGTGGGAGATGAAGTCATGGTCCATCTGAGAAAAGAAAGATTTCCTGCTAAAACCTATAACAAGCTGAAGATGAAGAAGTTTGGACCATGCCGAATTATAGGAAAACGGGATTCAGGCAATGCATATGAAGTGGAATTGCCAAGTGGCCTTAACATATCACCTATTTTTAACATTGCAGATTTGGTAGAATATCATGAAGGAGGCAGTAGCGAGACACCAAGTACAGAGTTGTGGAGTATTCCAACATCTACTCCAGCAACAGACGAGATCGAGGAAATACTAGACACTCGAGCAGGCAGAAGTACCAGGAACAAGCAGTATTCTGAATATCTAGTCAAGTGGAAGGGCAGGCCTATCGAAGATGCAACTTGGTTGTCAAAAATAGAGGTCGACCACCTGGGTCTTCCTCCAACAGTACAGAAGTGAAGGACACTTCTCAATCCACCCCGGGTGTCTGATGCAGGAGCATCCGGTGGCAGCAGAGCAATCTTGCATCAACAAAAAAAATTTCTAAGTGTTTGCCTTGATGTCACGATATCGCGACAGAGAAAAGTGTCGCGATATCGTGACATGTCACGTTTTCATGACTCAAGAAGGAGAGAGAAGGCACGGAGCAAAAATGTCATGATATCGTGACATGTCGCATAATCATGACCAAAAAAGAGAAGGCGCAAGAGAGAAAAGTGTCATGATATCACGACATGTCGCATTATCACGACCAAAGGACAAGAAAAGCAGAAAAAATGTCACGATATCGCGACATGTCGCATTTTCATGACTCAGAAAGGAGAGAGAGAAGGCGCGGAGCAAAAATGTCATGATTTCATGACATGTCACAAAATCGCGACCGAAGCAGGAGAGGGAAGGTGCCCGAAGAAAATGTCACGATTTCATGACATGTCATGAAATCGTGACCGAAGCAGGAGAGAGAAGGCATCCGAGAAAATGTCACGATTTCATGACATGTCACGAAATCATGACCAGAGAGAGAGAGAGAGAGGACCTCCAAAGAAAAATGTCATGATATCATGACATGTCACGAAATCATGACCGAAAGAAGACAGGAAAGGCCAGAGAAGAAAATGTCATGATTTCATGACATGTCACGAAATCGCGACCGAAGGAGCAGAAAGAAAGCAAGGAAGGAAATTGTCATGATATCACGACATGTCACGATTTCGTGACCCAAGACAGAGAGAGAAAGCAGAGAGCAAAGATGTCGTGATATCGTGACATGTCACGATTTCGTGACCCGAGAGGCGAAGAGAAAGCAGAGAGCAAAGATGTCATGATATCGCGACATGTCATGATTTCATGACCCGAAGAGGCGAGAAGGAAGTAGAAAGGAAAGATGTCATGATATCATGACATGTCACGATTTCATGACCAAAAGGAGAAAGAAGAGCCGAAAGGAAAGATGTCGTGATATCGCGACCCGAAGAAGAGAAAGGCAACGAGGAAGGAAAATGTCACGATATCATGACCCGAAGGAGAGAAAGGCAACGAGGAAGAAAAATGTCGTGATATCACGACATGTCACGATATCGCGACATGTCATGATATCGCGACATACTGCTGGTTCACGATTCGAAAAGGCCCGCGTTCCCAGACAGTGTTTCCCGAGGCGGTCAAGGTGATGCAGGAGCATCCAGCAGCACCAGCAGCAGAGGCATCAATTTTTGGGAAAGCCACCTCAGAAGAGTCGGCTCAGGAAGCAGAAGAAGAAGGCGGGAAATTTTTTCCTAAGGCAGAGGCAGAAGAACATCGTGATTTCGTGACGTGTCACGAAATCGTGATAGAAAAGGGCAAAAGAAGCGCAGTAGAAAACATGTCACGAAATCGTGACAGCAGAGTGGAGGCGGAAGCAAATACGGGAAAGTGTAGTGAAATCGTGACGTCGTGATTTTGCGACATCACAAAATCGTGATGTCGAAGCAGTAGCAGGAGGGCACAGTGGAGAGGGCATGATTTTGCGACATGTCGCGAAATCACGACGTGTCGCGAAATCGCGACCAGCGTAGGCGAACGAAGGGCAGCCGAAGGTAAAGGTCGTGATATCACGACGAAAATTGAAGCAGAGGGTTGGAAGGCAGAACGGTCACGATATCACGACGTCGCGACGAAAATTTGAAAAGCAAGCGTGGAGGCAAAATGGTCACGATATCGCGACATGTCACGATATCGCGACCAAAATGGGCAAAGAGCGCAGGGTGGCCAGAACGTCACGATATCGCGACCAAAATGGGCAAAGAGCGCAGGGTGGCCAGAACGTCACGATATCGCGACATGTCGCGATATCACGACGGAGAGAGAAAAAGGCACGGGAGGAGAAAGAGATGGCGGGAAAGCCGCAGCAGGTGGTATTTTCAGAGGACGTTCCAAGTGGACACGTGGCACCCAGAGAGCAGTTAAGGCGGACAAGGACCAAAAAGCACGGGGAACGAAGAGGATGGGTCACGCAGAGAATCTGACAGGGATCAGCAGTGACAGGACCGTGCGGAGAGGGGTCTTTAATCGGGTTGGTGTCCCGATTTTTGTGTATTGTAATTAATCGGGTTGGTGAACCCGTTTACGCGGGAGTTGATGCTTCAGAGGGTCGGGGCCTCTATAAAAACCCAGTTTGTTGTATTTGTCGGGACGGTGGATCGGGATTGCACGCAGAGTGTAGAAGTTGTGTGAAGCTAAGCCGAGAGCTAGCTATTGTAAGCCTACGGGCTGTTTATTTTTTATGTATATTTACAGTTGATTTTAATGAAAAAGTAGGGTTTGCAGAAATGTGTTTTTTGGGTCCCCGTCAGTGGTATCAGAGCAAGTGATTCTGAGTGCGTAACAGATCGCCGGACGTGAGGCAGTTACGCCAGGATCTGTGGTAGGGTTTGAGAGAGAGATAAAGAGAGTTTAGATCCTTGAGCGTTTTAGCAGATCACCGGCCGTGAGGTAGCTACACCGGATCGATAAAGCTTTGTAAGAAAAGCAAAGAAAGAAAAAAAAAATTTGCATTCCTAAAGAAGACGGGACAGCAAAGAAGATATGGTGACGGAAGAAGAATACATGGCCTTGCAAAAATAGTTGAAGGCCCTGCAAAAGGAATGGCTCGGGATAAAATTATGGGAGCAAGAGGAGCGGCAAAGAAGGCGGGAAGAAAGAAAGAGGAAGAAAGAGGAGAAAATGAAGAAGGCTGTAGAGGCGTGCAGCAGTGCCGGGACCTGCCCAGAAGAAGACAGATTTTTCTGTGCCAGAGGAGGAGTTAAAGCAGGCTGCAGAAAAAGTTTGCAGTAATGAGGAAATATGTCCAGTAGAAGACAGAAGTTGTGTGGACCAGGAGACAGGGTTGGAACAGTCTGCTAAGGCAGAGAAAATTCTGGAAGTGTTGCAAGAGGCAGCAACCGGACCAAGTAGAAGTGAAGATCACTTCTCCACTTACCCCGGGTGTCTGATGCAGGAGCATCCAGCAGCACCAGTAGCAGAGGCATCAATTTACAGGAAATCCACCTCAGAAGAGTCGGCTCAGGAAGCAGAAGAAGAAGGCGGGAAAATTTTTCCTAACGCAGAGGCAGAGGAACATCAGGATTTCACGACGTGTCACAAAATCATGATAGAAAAGGGCAAAAGAAGCGCAGCAAAAAAAATGTCACGATTTCAAGAACATGTCGCGAAATCATGACATGTCGCAGAATCGCGACAGCGAAGAGGAGGCGAAAGCAAAGACAGGAAAGTGTAGCGAAATCGTGATGTCACAATTTTGCGACGTTATGAAATCGTGACGTCGGAGTAGTAGCAGGAGGGCACAGTGGAGAGGTCATAATTTCGTGACATGTCGCGAAATCGCGACGTGTCATGAAATCACGATTGTCGTAAAATCATGACCAGCGCAGGCGGACGAAGGGCATCCGAAGGTAAAGGTCGAGATATCACGACGAAAATTGAAGCAGAGGGTTGGAAGGCAGAACGGTCGCGATATCGTGACATCGCGATATCGCGACGTCGCGATGTCGCGATGAAAATTTGAAAAGCAAGCGTGGAGGCAAAATGGTCGCGATATCGCGACATGTCGCGATATCACGACCAAAATGGGCAAAGAGCGCAGGGTGGCCAGAACGTCGCGATATCGCGACATGTCGCGATATCACGACGGAGAGAGAAAAAGGCATGGGAGGAGAAAGAGATGGCGGGAAAGCCGCAGCAGGCGGTATTTTCAGAGGACGTTCCAAGTGGACACGTGGCACCCAGAGAGCAGTTAAGGCGGACAAGGACCAAAAAGCGTGGGGAACGAAGAGGATGGGTCACGCAGAGAATCTGACAGGGATCAGTAGTGACAGGACCATGCGGAGAGGGGTCTTTAATCGGGTTGGTGTCCCGATTTTTGTGTATTGTAATTAATCGGGTTGGTGAACCCGTTTACGCGGGAGTTGATGCTTCAGAGGGTCGGGGCCTCTATAAAAACCCAGTTTGTTGTATTTTTTGGGATGGTGGATCGGGATTGCACGCAGAGTGTAGAAGTTGTGTGAAGCTAAGCCGAGAGCTAGCTATTGTAAGCCTACGGGCTGTTTATTTCTGATGTATATTTACAGTTGATTTTAATGAAAAAGTAGGGTTTGCAGAAATGTGTTTTCTGGGTCCCTGTCACAAGGCCTCATTGATGCATGATTTCTTGCCTGGTAAGCTTGCCGAGCATGGCAGCCACTCAAAGGCTACGCCCAGAGGTCAGATATGGCTCATCAATGTGTGATTCTATGGCTAACCTAGTGGCAGTTGCCAGTTATGGAAAATATGTGAAGGTTCAGTTAAAAAGGTGGAGGAAGGGCCGACTTTTTAGATAGGAAGGATGTATTCTTACAGGTGGGTCATTAGTGGCCTAGAGGGTCGAGACCGCGAAAGAAATGTAGATATTGTTATAGAAGTAGGTGGGGAATCAGGGAGTGGGGGGAGGCACTAAGGAAGAAACTACACCTGTGGGCTTGTATTGTAATTTCTTTGAAGTTTAATGAATGAGAGTTAGAGCGATTCTCTGTGTCCCCATCAAGGATCTAACCCACCTATCATTTATTGGATATACAATGTGAGACCACCAAAGGGTGGTCATGGGTGGAGCCAGTGGGGGATGAGCAAGATGAGGATATTGAGGTGGAAAGTATAGATGACATTGGTATCATACCTAAGTTTGATGTCTGGTGGGTGACACACCACTAGGAGCCCAAAATGGTGACACAACAATGGGATCCTAGAAGGGAATCAAAAAGTGTAGCAAGTGAGGATTCAGTAGGAGGTGATGAGAGGAATGATGTGGTAGAGGAGGCAGAGGATCCACTATTATGATAATGATACCAATAGATGGAAAATGGGGTAGGTTCATCGAGGACCATGGAGGAGGCCTTAGTAGAGGTAAATATGGAGGAGGAGATAGCATACTATGGGTAGATTATGATAGTCTATGGGAAGATCGATATTGAATGATGAGGAGACTTGAGGAGGTGGAACAACTTTATTGGTGGTTAGGAGGGATGAGTGGGTATGAAAGAGAGAGGAGGTGATGGTAGATAGGGATATGATCAAATGGATACTAACATAGCTATAATATGAGAGGTTAGTGATGGTGGTAGATCAATATGGTCTATGTTAGTGGATATATATGGTTTTAATTGAGAGGGAGACTCTACACCAATAGTTGGATGTAACGATATCAAATAAGGAGGTTGTGTCAGTAAATGGACATAGAAATGGTAGAGAGGGAGGCTATGCATAAATATATGGATGCAATAATTATAGATAGGGATTGGATAGTGGCTAAGATAGAATAGCTACAAATGTAGCTAAAGAGGAGTAGTGAGGCAGCCACCATAGAGGAACTATAGGTAAAGCTAGCTAGAGAATGGGATAAGATAACAACAATCCACGGGAGGGTGATAAGAGTGATGGTGTAGATATTATTGGATGTGGAGAGGGCAATGGATATGGAGGATATCCTAATTATGGAGATACTAGAGGTACCTCCTCATTTGATGCTACCTGGGTCACAATGGAGTCTAGCAAGTGGATCCTTAATTATTGCGGTGATATCACAGTTCAGAGAGCCATCCACATCATGAGCTTCAATGGCTGGATCCCCTCAAGGAGATGAGAAAAAAGGACAACAAATTAGCAATGGACAAGCTTGAGGATCAAGGTTAGAGGAGAGCGATGAGATAAGTAGTGGTTAGCAGTGAGGATCTATGTAGTGGTAATCTAACTGTAGTTTTGTAGACCTACAAGCCATGATTATATAACCTTTAGGACCAACATTATTATGATGAATGATATTTGTGTGACATAAGATATATATATATATATATATATATATATATATATATTATGGAAAATGATATGTGTTATTGATGATTTATGTGATGTGTGATGACTTTATGATGTTTTATGATGATGTATGTATGGATATAATGACTATAATGAGATGCATGTGATGATACTCATAATAGATGATTCAAATTATGAAATGATAAATATGGTGAATGTGAGATGTAATGATTATTAATCAATGGATGTAAGAATATGGATATATGTATATTTTATTAGCATTCAAAAAGTCCTAATGACTCATCACTATTCAAGAATTGGTTAATTAATCAAGGGCATCAATCACAATGATACTAACATAACTACATAATGATTTAGAGTGAATGTGACACTATGGATATAGGAAACAAATAAATTGCAAGAGCAAAGATGACATGATTTGTCATTTTATCAAACCTAGGAAGGAAGGATCATCAAGTGCTTTCAATAATCTCAAACACCCTAGTGGCATCAATAAAACTCATCTACTAATCAAATAAGCACTTGAAGATACTAAGACCAACCAAGGGAGTCAAGTTTCTCAAAGACCAATGTGTGTGTAGTGAAGTTCATTTCCAATTTTGAATAAGGTAGGACTGACCAATTATAGCTTGAGCTATTATAAGCTAGCTCATCCATGAACAAACGTAGATCTATACAAAATAAGGTCACTAATGTGATAGACATGTCACCATGCAAGGGCATACTCCACTGCTAGTTAGGAATCTATAGCCCTAATGGATATAGCCTCGTAATCCTTAAATGTTGCTCCACTGCCAACCAGACATCTATAGCCCCAATGGAGATGTCTAAAATCCCCTAGGATCCATGATGACCGATACCAATGATGATAATATCTTTTTTTTTCTTTCTTTATCTTTCTATTTTTTGCAAGATAGATCCTTGGGGTCAAATTATGACATTATAGGATGAACAGGGAAAATTGTTTACTTTACGGTGATATCTACACATGTCTTTATCTTTTCTAGATTCAAAATATGATTAATGTATGAAATGTGTGCATGGTCCAAGAGAAACCTGAGGTAACTAGGAATATCTATAGCACTTAAGTGATACATGACTTCTAATGAAGGCTGACTAAGACACTAGGTATGGCTAAACAATCGAAAGAACCCAAATATTTTCCAATATTAAGAGATAAAAGATACAAAGCATGACGAGTTATGAATATGGGTGTAATGAATAGTACATAAAGGTGTATGTGAATGGGTTAGGTAGCTACAACTATGAATATGCCCTTGAATGATACAACCAAAATCCTTCATAATAAAACATGTCAAACTTAACTGAATAATGACCAATGTAGTATTATATTAAAACAAAATGAGAACACAAAATGAAGTATAGAAAAAGTAAGTAGGTGGTGATGGATTGAAATATGATAGAAAATGAAGAAGAAAGAGAAGAAAAGGAAATAAGAAAGAAATAAGAGAGATGAAAGATAATAAGAGAAAATAGTAAAGAGGGGAACACACTGGTCCATGGTATGTAGCCGCTTGAAGCATGACCATACAACTAGGAGTGATGTGCGAGGAATGAGAGAAAAATAAAAATAAGAAAGAGAACATGAAGTGGAGGTGAACTGATAAAAAAGCAAAGAGTGCTTGTGACATGAGCTAGTTGATTGATTTTGTGTGCTATTTCTTATTTTGATTTTTTTTAGAAATTTATTATGTACAAGAAAACATAGTGGAATATGAACTAGGCATTAAATAAACACAAATTAAGGATATTGATGGGTTCAGGTTTCTTAACTCCCTCGAGAGTAGCAAGTTTATAGGCCCTCAAGCCAAATGCTTGTGTGACAATAAAAAAACCAAACCAATGGGTAAAAAACTTATCATGTAAATGAGGTGGAAGATTTAAGTTTTGTTGATTTTCTTTTAGTACGAGGTCACCCTCTTGGAATTCTCATGGATGGATTTTATGATCATAGGATTTTTTTATTTTATCTTGATAAATACAAAGGTTCTCAAGAGCATTAACTTGGTGTTCATCAAGGGGAGAGATTTGATAGAGCCTTTCTTAGTGGGTTGTGTCTTCATCCATGAATTCCTATAAGGATATGCTCAAGGTCAAGATCTAAAGATTAAGAGGTATGATGGATTTGGCACCATAGACTAGTGAGAATGTCAATGCCCTTATTGGTATGCAAATGCTTGTGTGATAAGCCTAAAGCACCAAAGAGAGTTGGAGGTGCCAATATTTGTGATTGTCTTGTATAGTTTTCTTGAGAATTACACATATAGTCTTAATGGTAGCTTCAACTTGAACATTACTATAGGGATAATAGGGTGTCAAGAAGCTATGTTGGATATGAAACTTGTTGTGCAATGATCAAACATCATTATTTTTTACTAGGGGACCCTTATCAGATATGATGTTTGAAGAGATACCAAAATGACAAATTATGTTGACGTATCCTAAAAAGTGTGCGTCTATCTATTACATTAATGGAAATCAACATAAAAGCATGAAAAGAGACACAAGATTACATATAACACTAAAATGAATGCTTCTTTTATTAATATTGGAAATGGATCTCAGTTACAATCATGCCCCTCTTAGGGTCACCCAAAATGTTGATACAATCAATACAATGCCAAAGCCCTCAACGGGGTAGGCACACTATTAAATATTTTCCAAATACTCACAAACTACTCTAGGGTGGATTTAACCCTCTTCTTCGCGTTGAGGAAGGAAATTGGTGATTTAAGCTCCTTTAAACCTATTTCCTACGATCAAGAAACAACATAAGAAATTTATACAAATAGGCATCCTCTCGTGATGAGGCCCTTTGAAGGATTAATACATGAAAAAGCCATGAAAAGCATGTAATCAATAAAGCATATAAAATATATCTAAACTATACCAAATTGATAAATATTCATGTAAATGCGTAAAGGAATATTTTAGCTAAGTATCGAATGGTCTAATTAGATGAAATAGAGCATGAAAGCATAGAAAGAAATCATTCTTGCATATTCTACACTAATGTAACAAAATTGCTTTAAACCCTAAATCTACTAGTCATAAATCTCTAAAATCTCCTAATTAAACCATGCAAATTTCTATTTAAACCTAATTAAACGATCTATAAAATAAATGGTAATGATATCTTACACCTGTTACAAACCGTAGCTTTGATGAGCGGTCTGCACTATAAACCGCGTGTGAAAGCCGTGGTGAGCAACCAAGTGGTTTGCCCTCCAATTTCAAGGGTAGTGGGCTTGATCCTCCTTGTTAAATTGATGGTCAAGATTTGCCTCAGTATCCTTCGACATATTTGGTGGTTGAATTGTTGAATAGGGCCTCTGTTTTCCCAAATTAGCATTTCTTGGCTCTCCTAGGCTCCTAGGGCATCCATGGCACAATTTGACATGATGCTTGATGAATTAGAAAAGAAATTGGTAACAAATATCTCTCAATACTCTCAGGTGAGTGTACAATTTGACAAGGCTTCACTGCTCTAATATCCCATACTCCATTGATGCTTTTGCCCTATTTCTAAGGGGTACTTATAGGACTACCCAAGGTCTAGGGGTGGCTTCATGGAGAAGCCAAGAACAAGAAGGGGTGGTTAGGATAGTTGGATTGGAAACTTCCATCCTTTAACCACCTTCTTCTAGAATAAATGGCCGTTCAAATCGATTTGGCTCGGATGAAGGCCAACTGAACTTTAGTTAAGATCGCAGGTGACAGCTGCGGTCGAGAATATAAATTGTAGGTCTCAGCCATGGTTCAATCTGTAGATCGTAGGTCTCAACTACGATTCAGAATGAATAGGCCAAGGAGCCCAAATTGAGTGGTTAGAACCACTGCTCTATCTTGGAGTCTGTCCAAGATCTTCCATATGGTCTTGTAGCATGTCCATATGAGTAGTCGCCATCGATATGACATATTTTAGGTGTCTATAGATACCCCTTTTGAGATGCATTGTGAGATTGAACAACGCTGAGCAAAAATACACCTCTTAAAATGATGCTAAAGGTTCTATGATGATCATTAGTCGAACCAACATTAGATGCCCCAGGTCCAGCAAAAGGACGCACATCCTAGAATCATTGCTTACAACTGGGTGAAAGGCTTACATTTAAAAAGCTTGTGCCCATATCATCTCATTCAATTTGGTTGTGCATTCCATAGGTATCTTCTAACCCATAGATCCAAAAGGCGGAGAACAATAAACAAAATTCATATTTGCTATTTTCCCAAGCAAAGGGGTAAGATTATGATAGTTGTTGACAATGATTTGCAAGGACAAACATAATTTTGAGAAGATCAAGGGATCTATGATTTTAGGGATCTTCTGCTAATTTTGATTATGATTTGATATTATGACTACCCCCTCAAGCAACGAGTCGATGAGGGTAATGACAATGTATGAAGCGACGAGGTCGCTTGACCATAATGAATGATCTGAACAAATTTAGAATTGAGCATTTAATTACTTGGCTACACCTAGTTCAGCTTATGATTCCAAATTTTAATAGTAATTGCACATTCCTATCCCATGGAGCATTCATGCTACAATAGCCTTCTTATGGAATAGAAATGATGCAAATCCAATTTGTCTTGTGTTGAATCAATTTGTTGATGATTTGCTGAAAATATGTCATAGGGGAAATGACATGAAACACCTCATTCTCGTGGAGCAGTCCAACCTCAAAGGCCTTCTTCGAAATTGAAAAGAAGCATATCAGATCAACGATGACAATTTTACCCCAAATGTCCTTACGGTTATTTACTCATATTTCCATATTGCATGGATCGCAAGTCGCTGCAACCGCCCAGTGTATAGAGTAAATAACTGACTACGAGGTGCATTTGGCTCTAAAATATTTTGATTGTTTTTTAATGTTTTGAATGTGGAATTAAATTTATTTATTTGGTTGGGAGGTGCGGCGCTCCATGAAAGGATTGTCATAGCGACAATCTCGGTTGAATGTACTTTATAATCTCAGCTAGATATTTTATTTTTAATTGAATCTTGGTGCTTGATAATCACCAAATTTTCAAATTGGTTGCTTTTATAGTAATTTGATCCATTATGAGACATTAATTTATCATTTAAAACACTCCCATGGTGGGATTTTGCTATTTTTGATACCATTTGCAAACCATGGGTTCAGTCTATGATTGGAATTTTCAAATTTTAGAAATCGTAGGTCAGATCCATGAGCGGAAAACCCTAATCTCGGGACCACAGGTGTCAGCTACAGTTCGTCATAAATAGGAAAAGGTTTAAAAATATATCATTTTCAAAATTCCTCATTATTCCTTTGACAATGACTAAAATTTGAAGAGCTCTGAGAGGTGTAAGAGTTTACTTGACATGACTGAAACCTTATTATCCTTCACACATTGGAATGACATACCACGAAAAACCTTCTTCCAGCCATGGCCTTGGTGTGGGTAAGGTAGTTCAAAACCAAGACCTCACATTCATTACTAATAAAATGAACCAAATTAATTAATTGGTTAATTAATCACACTAAACAATTGGCAATGAACCACACCCTAGGTTAGGATAGCTTAGATTAATTTTAATTATTATTTTTTTTTTTTCGACTAGGAAAAGACTCAAAATGGGTCGTATCCCTAGACCACAGCTACCAGCTGTAGTTCCCCTTTGACCGATTGGGAATAGTAGGTATAAGTTGTGGTTAGTTTTGAATTACAATGGTCAAAAATTTAACTGTTGGGCAGACCGCGGGTTTGACCTGTAGTTCCCTTTTTTATGAAAATTTTCCAAATTTTTCAATTTGTTTTGTGATTTTCTTAGCAGTTAATGCCATTTTATTGCACCTATGAGATGTATTTTTTAAAATTTTGATTATACTTAGCATAATTTTGCATTGTTAGTTATTTTTTGCTTGATCTATCTCTTTTTAGGTCATTTTTAGCTATTTAATTAGCATTTAGTTAGATTTTTCCTTATACTACGTCTCTTTACAAAGACTGACCTCTAGAGCTAGGGAGCTAGAGCTACTTAACACTCTCCGCCCATTATTGACTGAAGGGGAGCGAGAGTTGTTTAGAGTCGTAGGCTTCAACTATGTTCTGGATCTACCCATCATTAGGATAGATTAATCTTACATGACTGCATTGGCCTGGAGATGGAATGCCCGGACCAACACATTTCACCTGTCGACAAGTGAAATTACTATCACACTTGAGGACGTCTATAAGATCTTTAGGATCCCTATTTATGGCGAGCCCATCACTTCCTCTACCTCTTAAAGCAGGGGAGTTGTGTTCGATGAGATATTCAATGATCGAAGCCAAGATGCCCAGTGCAAGATCGATCATGGTGGCATTCACATTGAGGAGTGGTATGATGATCAGGTCTTCTCCATCTGTGAGGCAATTTTCATGCACCTAGTCATGAAGGTTGTGCTTCCAGATTTCTTAGGCACGAGGATTCCTGTTAGTCAAAAAGTGACTAACTACAGAAAAATAGTTGATGCACCTTTTTGCATATTTTCCAAGAAGACCGAAGTGGCCCATATGCTAAAGATCAAAGAAAAAGCAAAACACCGCAAGGAGGAAAAAGTGTCGCGATATCGCGACATGTTGCATTTTCGCGGTCCAAAGCAAAGAGAAAGAGCAAGGAGGAAAAAGTGTCGCGATATCGTGACATGTTGCATTTTCGTGGTCCAAAGCAAAGAGAAAGAGCAAGGAGGAAAAAGTGTCGCGATATCGCGACATGTTGCATTTTCGTGGTCCAAAGCAAAGAGAAAGAGCAAGGAGGAAAAAGTGTCGCGATATCGTGACATGTTGCATTTTCGTGGCCAAGAGCAACAAAAGGGAGCAAGGGGGCAAAAGTGTCGCGATATCGCGACATGTTGCATTTTCACGGCCAAAAGAGAAGAGAAAGAACAAGAAAGAAAAAGTGTCGCGATATCGCGACATGTTGCATTTTCGCGGCCAAAAGAGAAGAGAAAGGGCAAGAAGGAAAAAGTGTCGCGATATCGCGACATGTTACATTTTCATGGCTAAGAGCAACAAAAGGGAGCAAGGAGGCAAAAGTGTCGCGATATCGCGACATGTTGCATTTTCGTGACTCAAAAAGGGCAGGCAGGCAGAGAAACAAGAGTGTCACGATTTCGCGACATGTCCAATTTTCGCCAAGGAAATAGAGTATATTTTTGGCAACTAGGGACATGCACTGACATCAGGTGCTGATTTCTGAAGAATGGTCAGTTGATTATAACCTGGCAGGTCCGCTGGATGATTGTAGAATAACAGGCTCATCTAAAATTAGCCAGAAGGAAATCTATCCAATCTACGGGAAATCCGTTGTATATTATTAGAAACTGCAGACAATTACTTGTAATTGATTGAAGAAATTAAATGTACGTAGTAGAAGATACTCTTTTTAGGGTATAAATAGGAGTGAGTCGACCATGAAAAAGTGTCGGCTCTTGGACGTTTACAGGCTTGATGTACATGTACTTTGATTACAAGCAATAAAATATTTCTTCTTCTGGCTTTCGAAACTTCTGTGTGCAAGTGTATGTATCTGGTGTTTTAACTTTTATTCATTCTAAGTTTTATAATGTATCTATTCTGAAATCTGGACTGTGCACGTATAAACCTTGTTTCTAGAGTTGAACATTAAAGATATTTACATGTATTTAGACGAACATCTAAAAGTCGCACTCAAGAATTCATGTTTTCTATAAGAAGATATAAAGAAAACTTTGAAAGTAGTAATCTGCATCATCAATGTTTGTTGTTGTCTAATCTGTACCATGAGAAAAGTTCTAGCTTAGGCTATATTTCCCTTATCTCTTGTTCCCCTTTTCTCTAAAAAACTCAAAGGAACCAACCTTCTCTGGAGACTAGACAGATGATCTCAAGCAAGATCTATCTATTCAATGTTGGCAAAGTCTAAGGCGCAACACTATTAACCGAAGGTAGATTTTGTTCCAACAGTTTTTGGCATGCCCGGTGGGACCAGCAATCCCATAGTATTGTATAAGTTTTGGTGTTTTACCTTAAGAGCCTTTTTGTTTGAAAATCTCAAGAAAAACCACCTGGCGACTCCGTTGCAATTTAGACCATAAAAGAAAGACCTTGTCTAGAAACCTTCTGGTTATATAGCCATATGATAACCAGATCCCGAGCTAGAAACTCCGAAGAACCTATCGAGTTCTTTGAACTACATCTCGAAAGCCTAAAAGCACACCCTGTGCTAGCCGCACGATCAAATCCGCCCGACACCATTAGCACCTCTTTAACACCCGTTGTAGGAGCATCTGCAAGCAATCCCATAGCGGTTGTAACTCCTTTAGCAATCATGGCAGCCGCCCCTACCCCAGCGCATCTTGTGTGGAATCAAACTGGTCCTTTAAACTTAGGGGCACAAAATCAAATTCCACAAGCTGCACTAAAAGCATTGCCAACTTTTGATGGAACAGGCAAAACAGTAGATGAGCATTGTCTAGATGTATCATCGCTAGCATCTATTTACAATATCACTCAGGAAGATGTAATGGTCAGATTGCTAGTTATATCTTTGAAGGGAAAGATGCTCTATTGGTACAGAGCGCTCCCCACTGGATCCATTACTTCTTGGGCAGTGCTTTTCGACCGTTTGGTCGATGAATTTAACATACATGCAGATCCTTTCACATTGCTGAATCAATTCACTATCATTGAGAGGCATCCACGAGAAGAAATCTAGGATTTCAACATCAGATTTACCAAAACTCGTGATAGAGTACCGTAGGGCCTAAAACCCACGGAAGAACAAGCTATATGCTATTACTTAAGGGATTTTGATTCAGATCTCAGTATGATAATAAGGCAATCCCGTGTAACCACTTTTCCTGGGATCTATTTAGAGGCAGCAAAGGGCGAAGCTGATCTCATCGCTACAAAAAGATATCCATCAAAGAGTCTATTGCCAATTGTACCAGAGCTTTCCCAAGCATCAATTTCTAAACTGCTTGTACTCCCATCAACATAGGCTCTCCCATCTATAGCTGCACCTCCTACATTCCTTGCATTACCAGCTACACCCCTTGCATCAGCTCCCCCCAATGATCAATACACGACCATAATTGATACAATGAAGACATTGTCAAATGAAATGGCATCCATGAAAAAGAGAGAGGCTGAACGGAATATCCAAGCAAGAAGATTTCCACAGATACAAAAGGAAGGTGCTTCGACAAGTGGAAGGGTACAAGAGAGAAAAAATGTGGTGTATGCAAATGAGACAGGAGATAATGGAGAACCCGCTAATTTTGATTACTGGTGTACCACTTGCAACGATCCTCATGGAGAAGATTCATGCATGATTCATCAACATCATGTGCAAGCGGTTATTAATGAAAGAGCCAAAGAAATTGGCAAGGGACAGGTGAACATAATTAGAGAAGTCCACCACAATTTGGCAATGCCATCCGTGGAACAAGTCTCAGTCCTGACAAGGTCGAGAAAAAAGTCGTTACAAGTCGACCCTAAGGAACTCCAACCACTAAGTTTTCCTCCTGCCCCTAGGGCGACTCCACAGAAAAACCAGTCTAATGAGAAAGGACGTTTTGATCCTCCTCAGACTCCTGTGGCTGCACCAAGAAAAGAATTTCCTCCTAGAAAAGGGAGTGAGACTCAAGAGCAAGCGAAGGAAAGACTCAAATTTCCTTCATTAACAAAAATACAAAGAACAGAAGCTACGCAGGTCTACAGAGACAGATATGATGCATCGACTAGTGGAAGGGAGAAAAGTGTTGAAGTATCCCCAGCTGCAACTCTTTCGTTCAACATTGCAGAAGAAATGAAGAGGACCCCTTCCAAAATAAGCATGTATGATGCACTGCAAATTCTTGGTCAGATCGACCTCCTCCAAGAATCCTTAAATTTAAAGAATGATACCTCTTCCTCAAATGTTATACAAGCAAATGTTGTGTCAACCTCTGGGAAAAATAGACCGCCCCCATTCTATCTATCCTTACAAATGGAGGGGTGGATAGTTCACAATTGCATGATTGATTCAGGGGCCGCAACTACGGTGATGTCGAAAGCCGTATGTGACATAATGGGGATGGAATATACTCGAAGTCATCCTGGTGTGTTGCAATTAGATGGTACTCCAATAAAAACTATCGGGGTGATCAAAGATATCCCTATTCAACTCCACAGAATGCCGAAGTAGTCGTCATACAAGAAGTAGTTGTTGTAGACTTAGAACCATATTTCGGTATGTGTTTATCCAGAGAGTTCACAGCCAAACTGAGAGGTTATCTGTCACTAGATTATTCGCATTTGGAGGTACCTTTCAAAGGTAAAAGAGTCAAGATCTACAATGAAAAACCATCTACTTTTCATGTGGAAAGACTAGAAGAAACAACTACCGTCAACATGATGTCCGAGGAATTGGAGAATATTGATCTAATGGAAGAAACCATGGAGGAACTCCAATCTGAAGATCAGTTTTCGATGGAGAATTTCAACGCTATGGTAGAGACAGAAATAGGAAGCTATTCCATTGAAAAACCAAAAAAGCTTCCTGTTGTTGTCCCTAAAACAGGTGATTCAGCCAACCAGTTATGGAAATTGTACTTTGATGGGTCAAGGTGCAAAAATGGAGCAGGAGCTGGAATTGTTCTGATTTCACCTACTGGAAAAGAAAAGGTTTTTTCATATAGGTTGACATGGAGTTGCACCAACAACGCGGCTGAATATGAAGCTTTGTGTTTGGGACTTAAGAAAGCTAAAAAAATGGGTGCAAAACAGCTGCTGATCTATGGAGATTCAGAGCTGATTGTTAAACAGGTTACTGGTAAATGCATTTGTAAGCAGCATTACCTAAAGGCTTACAAAAACAAAGTGTTGGATCTATTGGAAAATTTTGAAGCACTAAACATAAAATCCATTTCCAGAGAAAAGAACACCCATGCAGACCTGTTAGCGTCAGTAGGATCCAATTTTTGCCCAGTCAGTAATGTTATTCAGAAGTCTAAAATAGTCAGACTTATATACAGGCCTTCTGTGCCCGACAAGGACATTTTCTGGCAAGTATTCGAAAACGACGAGCAGATCCTGGATTTTCTGATTCATGAGATGAATTGCTCTACAGAAAGAGCGTTACAAGAAGAGGACGAAGAGAGCCTTATTCAACTAAAAAATAATCATATCCCCAAGGGACTGATCACCCTGGAGAGCCTTTTCGACAATAGCGACAGAGTTGTAGGTCGAAGGATCAAGGTAGATGAACGCCGGTATAAAGAAATAGAACTAGAACCGGGAAAAATGATCAAAGTAGGGACAGATTGTACAGAAGTAGAACTAGAGAAAATAAAATAGTTATGTAGAGAGTATCCAGATATAATAGCCTGGACTTATAGTGATCTGAAAGTGTATAGGAAAGAGGTCATTCAACATACCATCGAACTAGAGGAAGGAGCTAAACCTTTTAGGCAGAGGCAGAGGCCTGTGAATCCTAAAATTGAAGCCTTAATGAAACAGGAGTTGTTAAAACTCCTGCAGGCTAAGATAATATACCCAATCAAGCACTCTACCTGGGTGGCAAATTTAGTTCCAGTCCGCAAGAAAAATGGAGAAATACGACTATGCATCGATTTCAAAAATTTGAACAGAGCCTCTTTGAAGGATCACTATCCTTTACCCCAGATTGACCCAATATTTCATACTGTGGCGGGAGCAGAAAGGTTTTCTCTGTTAGATGGCTTCTTTGGTTACAATCAAGTTTGGGTGAGAAATGAAGATCAATACAAGACTGCGTTCACCACTAAGTGGGGAACATTTGCATTCTTTTTCTTTTATCTTTGTTTTTCCACTCAAAATTTTACTTTTCGCAACTGTGCTGGTGACTCCGTTTCCCAATGGATGAAGGCCTGGTCCCTATTTTTGTGAGCAAAAATTCCCCCGAAAGGCGCCAAGAATGTTAGTCAAAAAGTGACTAACTACAAAAAAATAGTTGATGCACCTTTTTGCATATTTTCCAAGAAGACCGAAGTGGCCCATATGCTAAAGATCAAAGAAAAAGCAAAACACCGCAAGGAGGAAAAAGTGTCGCGATATCGCGACATGTTGCATTTTCGTGGTCCAAAGCAAAGAGAAAGAGCAAGGAGGAAAAAGTGTCGCGATATCGCGACATGTTGCATTTTCGCGGTCCAAAGCAAAGAGAAAGAGCAAGGAGGAAAAAGTGTCGCGATATCGCGACATGTTGCATTTTCGCGGTCCAAAGCAAAGAGAAAGAGCAAGGAGGAAAAAGTGTCGCGATATCGCGACATGTTGCATTTTCGCGGTCCAAAGCAAAGAGAAAGAGCAAGGAGGAAAAAGTGTCGCGATATCGCGACATGTTGCATTTTCGTGGCCAAGAGCAACAGAAGGGAGCAAGGGGGCAAAAGTGTCGCGATATCGCGACATGTTGCATTTTCGCGGCCAAAAGAGAAGAGAAAGAACAAGAAAGAAAAAGTGTCGCGATATCGCGACATGTTGCATTTTCGCGGCCAAAAGAGAAGAGAAAGGGCAAGAAGGAAAAAGTGTCGCGATATCGCGACATGTTACATTTTCATGGCTAAGAGCAACAAAAGGGAGCAAGGAGGCAAAAGTGTCACGATATCGTGACATGTTGCATTTTCACGACTCAAAAAGGGCAGGCAGGCAGAGAAACAAGAGTGTCACGATTTTGCGACATGTCCAATTTTTGCCAAGGAAACAGAGTATATTTTTGGCAACTAGGGACATGCACTGACATCAGGTGCTGATTTCTGAAGAATGGTCAGTTGATTATAACCTGGCAGGTCCACTGGATGATTGCAGAATAACAGGCTCATCTAAAATTAGCCAGAAGGAAATCTATCCAATCTACGGGAAATCCGTTGTATATTATTAGAAACTGCAGACAATTACTTGTAATTGATTGAAGAAATTAAATGTACGTAGTAGAAGATACTTTTTTTAGGGTATAAATAGGAGTGAGTCGACCATGAAAAAGCGTCGGCTCTTGGACGTTTACAAGCTTGATGTACATGTACTTGGATTACAAGCAATAAAAGATTTCTTCTTCTGGCTTCCGAAACTTCGTGTGCAAGTGTATGTATCTCGGTGTTTTAACTTTTATTCATTCTAAGTTTTATAATGTATCTATTCTGAAATCTGGATCTGTGCACGTATAAACCTTGTTTCTAGAGTTGAACATTAAAGATATTTACATGTATTTAGACGAACATCTAAAAGTCGCACTCAGGAATTCATGTTTTCTATAAGAAGATATAAAGAAAACTCTGAAAGTAGTAATCTGCATCATCAATGTTTGTTGTTGTCTAATATGTACCATGAGAAAAGTTCTAGCTTAGGCTATATTTCCCTTATCTCTTGTTCCCCTTTTCTCTAAAAAACTCAAAGGAACCAGCCTTCTCTGGAGACTAGACAGATGATCTCAAGCAAGATCTGTCTATTCAATGTTGGCAAAGTCTAAGGCGCAACACTATTAACCGAAGGCAGATTTTGTTCCAAAAATTCCTTGGAACCTTCTAGCCTATGTCAGGAGAGTCATTTAGAGCTCCACATGATGGCCATTGCTCCTAGCCTGGGGGAGTGTCTTATTGTGCTAGTTGTACTGTGAGTTGTACTAGATTACCTATCGGAGTTAGGTTGGGATTAGCTGCAGTCTATTACTATAGATCTAGGGTTGGCAGCACATCTAGATCGAGCGACTTGTAGAGCTACCACTAGCTATTACTTCTATTCCTACCACACACTAGTTCTATACGATATATTAGCCTCGTGAGGAGGAAGGACTTGTTGAGCAAGGTGCAGCAAAAGTATTGTCATTGTTGTCAACACAGACAGATAGATCAGTTGATGCAGTTGAAGCAGGATCAGTTGATGCAGTTGAAGCAGTGGACGGGGGTTCGGGAGATCAGTCAGATCATGTACAGTGAAATTCCAGGAAAACAGAAGTGACCCAGATTCAGAAAATCAAAGAAAAAGACAAGTAAGAAAACTGTCGCGATATCGCGACAGGTTGAGAAGTTAGAAGGCAGAAAGAAAAACGTCATGATTTCATGACATATCGGAGGAGAGAGAAGGCGCAAGTAAAATTGTCATGATTTCGCGACATGGACGAGGAGAGAGAAGGCGCAAGCAAAACTGTCACGATTTCGTGACATGTTGCAGGCAAAGAAGCCAAGTGGAAAAACTGTCGCGATTTCGTGACATGTTGGCAGAAAAGAAAGCAAGTAGGAAAACTGTCGCGATTTCGCGACATGTTCGGAGAAGAAGCGCTTGCAAGAAAAACTGTCACGATTTCGTGACATGTTCGGAGAAGAAGAGCTAAGGAGAAAAAGTGTCGCGATTTCGCGACATGTTCGAAGAAGAAGCGCTAAGGAGAAAAAGTGTCACGATTTCGTGACATGTCGTAGCAAGAAAAGCGCTAAGGAGAAAAAGTGTCACGATTTCATGACAAGTTGCAAGAGAAGCGTCTAAGGAGAAAAGTGTCACGATTTCTGACAAGTAAGAGAAAGTGCCAAGGAGAGAAGTGCAGAAGAAAAAAGGCTAAGGAGAGAATATGTCACGATTTCATGACAAGTTGCAAGAGAAAGTGCCAAGGAGAGAAGATGTCGCGATTTCGCGACAGGATCAAGAGAAAGTGCCAAGGAGAGAAGATGTCACGATTTCACGACATGATCGAAGAGAAAGTGCCAAGGAGAGAAGATGTCACGATTTCACGACAAGGTCGAAGAGAAGTGCAAGGAAGAGAAAGATGTCATGATTTCGTGACATGTTCCTTTGCCAAGGAAGAAAAGGCACAAGGAGGAAGATGTCACGATTTCATGACATGTTCCATTTTGGGGGAAAGGAAGAAAAGGCACAAGGAAGAGAGAGATGTCACGATTTCATGACATGTTCCATTTTCACGAGCGAAAGGCAGAAAAGGCACAAGGCAGCGAAGATGTCACGATTTCATGACATGTTCCATTTTAGGGAAAAGGCAGAAAAGGCACAAGGCAGCGAAGATGTCACGATTTTCGTGACATGTTCCGTTTTCAGGGAAAAGGGAAAAAGGCACAAGGCAGCGAAGATGTCACGATTTCGTGACATGTTCCATTTTTGCAGGAAGGCAGAAAAGGCACAAGGTAGCGAAGATGTCATGATTTCATGACATGTTCCATTTTCACGATGGCAAGACAGAAGGAGAACAAGGAGGCCGAGAATGTCATGATTTCATGACATGTTCATTTTTGCGACGGTAAGACAGAAGGAGAACTAGGAGGCCGAGAATGTCATGATTTTGTGACATGCTATTTTTTCGTGTGTTAAAGCCAAGAAGGGCAAAAAGAGACAGAAGTGTCACGATTTCATGACAGGTCGCAACACACGTTAAAGAGGCAATTAACTGGAACAGAACGATAGTTAAAGGGGTAGTAGTAGAGAAAAGACATGCAGCTTTTTAATAATAGTTAACTGGAGTAAATGCGATAGTTACAGGTGGATTTATTGATAGAATTCATGCAGCTTTTTAATAACAGTCGTAGAAGGAGAAATCAAACAGTCGTATTTATAGAATCATAAAATACATGCATGCACAGAAATAAAGACGAACAGTCATGTTCAAGAAGACGTATTAGCATTACAATAAACGTTGCTTAACAAATGCCCCTCTCTAATTACAAAAGGAATTACACAAAGAAGAATTACGATTGACAAGTGGCAGAAGTAATAATTAAAAAGAACAGTCATGGGTTGCATGCAAATTTATGAAAGCTAAAAATAGAGACTTACATGCTATAAAAATAGGTCTGCGTGAAGAATATTGTTGCTGCTGTAATTGTGAAAGTGCTACCGAAAGAGGGTGAGAAGAGTGCTGTAAGAGAGAAACAAGCTGAGCAGTGAGTAATTACTGTGTTTTAAATTGGAGACCAATCAGGGTCTTGTAATAGTGAAGGCATTTGTATGTCATTGATATAACTTTCAAATCTGTGATTCAAGTTGGTGCTTGGATAGGGGTTGGTGCTCCTTTCTGTAGGTGCAGATAAATCAGGGGTTGGTGCTCCTTCCAGGTGGGTGTTGGTAAACAGATTGTAAAATTGGTGTTTTGCAAAGGCTGGATTTGGACCGTAGTCCAAGCAGTCATTCTTGAGGAGTAGCCAAATTGGTGAACCTCGTTACATTGTGTGTTGTGGTGTGCTCTCTTGTGTTTACTGCTTTATCTATTTTCAGTTCTCTTTGCTTCAGTTTTAAGAATTGCAGATCAAAATTTTTAGCTACACTGATTCACCCCCCTCTCAGTGTCATTGTGAGAATATCAATTGGTATCGGAGCAAGGTTCCTGAACAAGCTTAATCAGCTAAGGTGATCTTGGAAGGAACACAATGGTAGGTAGTGAAGGTTTCTCATCAAACAAAGCTCCTCTGTTCAATGGAACTAATTACTCATTCTGGAGACTCAGGATGCGAGACATATCTGAGTGCTTTAGGATACGACATTTGGGAGTCAGTAGAAAGTGGATACACAACACCCACTACTCCTCCAACAGATGTTGTCGATAAGAAACTGTCTGAGAATAACTCCAAAGCAAAGAATGCAATAATGTGTGGGCTAGTAGACAGTGAACTGATAAGGGTCATGAGCTGTAAATCGGCAAAAGACATATGGGACAAACTGAAAAGCATTCATGAAGGAGACAGCAAGATCAAGGAAGCCAAACTGCAAACTCATCGAGCTCGGTTCGAGGCATTACAAATGAATGACGAAGAGAACATTGAGACCTATATGCTTGAGAGTCAATGGAGTCATTAATGCAATCGGAGGACTCGACGAAGAGATCGAAGATGCGATTGTCATGAAAAAGGTACTTAGAACTCTTCACAAAAGATTTAATTCTAAAGTTTCTGCAATAGAAGAGGCTAAAGATCTAAACAATTTTAGCATGGATGAGATGCATGGTTCCTTGACTGCATACGAAATGAGAATAGGACAAACTAAGCCCATAGACAAAGAAGCTGCTTTTAAAGCACACAAGAATACAAAAGCTGAACAAGAATCTGAGGCTGAAGAGACATCGGATGAAACGAAAGCCAACTTTGTTCAGAAACTTACAAAAGGAAAAGGAAAATATAGAGGAAAGTTGCCATTTAAGTGTTTCAATTATGGAGGGGTCGGTCACTTTGCAGCTAAGTGTCCCATGAATGAGAAAACCAAAAGTAATGAAGGGTCACACCAAGAAAGAAGTGACTGGAAAAAGAAACCAAACTTCAAGAAAAGCAATTTCAAAAAGAAAAGTTTCATATCCAAGAATGTCAGCTCTTCTGAAGATAGCTCAGGTGAAGATTCTGAAGAAGAAATAGGTGAAGCTCTGTTCATGGCATTTGAAGAAGCAAAAACAGAAGAAAAATAGGAAGATGATACAAAAAATAAGGATGAGGCTGAAGTTTATCTGGAAGGTGAGTTGGTTGCGGCACTTAAAGAGTTGAAGTCAGAAAGGAAAAAGAATAATAAAGTCTCAAGAAAGCTTGAAGATGCGAATGACATAATAAACAGTTTAAAAGTACAGACAGAAGAATTTAAGAAAATGTCCGAAGAACTTGAAGTACAGATTAACCATGAGAATAGATGAGTGCAACAAACTAGAAGAAGAGATTGTTATTTTAAGAATGCGGCTAGAAGAAAAGAATAAAAAATTGAGCTGCTATCACAAACTTGAAGGAAGTTCTGCAAAGCTTGAAAAGATTATAAATAGTCAGAGGACTACAGACATCAAGTTTGGCTTGGGGTTTGTCGAAGGAGAATCATCAAGTGGATCAAAGGCCATAACTATAGAACCAAGTAAAGAAAGAGGATAAAATCAAGGTTGACCAAAGAAAAATGAATCTTGCAAAAGAAAGCAACAATGGCGAGGCACGAGAAGACTGTTGACAATGAGGGATTCACAAAAGTCACTCATCAAAGGAGAAGAAAATTTGTGGCTCCTACTACAAATTGGCAAAGACCAACTCCCGGGTTCAATCATTCTTTTTCACGGTTATTGTTTTAAATGCAATATTTACGATCATAAGATTTCAGATTGCATTTATAATACAGGACAAAGAAATTTTTCCAGTAGAAATGTATTTTCACCCTTGATAGATTATGCAGTAGAATGCTATAACTATCACAACTTTGGACATATTGCAAGAAACTGTAGAAGCACATATGCAGCAAATAAATATCAGGGAAGAAGAACTCAACCAAACAGTTTAAAGCAAAACAAAAAATTCCCAGATAAACATGCACGGGCCATTGACAAAGAAAAGTCTAAACAAATGACCAAAACTACAGCCAAATCAGAATGGAAAGAAAAAGAGCAACTCAAAGAAGAAAAGGAATCCTTGATTGTCCGAGACAACATTCAAAGCACAGAACAAATCAGCACCATGGATATTGGACGGTGGATGCTCCAGTCACATGACAGGAGATAAACAAAAATTTGAAAAATTACAGAAATATGAAGGGGGCTCGGTAAAGTTTGGAAATAATGATGGAGCCAAAATAGTTGGAAAAGGATCAGTCAAGATAAGTGATGGAAAGATCAATTCCAAAGAAGTTCTGTTTGTAGTTGGTTTGAAGCACAACTTACTGAGCGTAAGTCAAATACGTGACAGAGGTCATGAAGTCATCTTTAAAAAATAGGGCTGTGAAGTAAGAAAAGCACACAGTGGGAAGCTGGTAGCTACTGGATCGAGGACTTCTAGAAATCTATACACTCTCTCAGAAACTTCAGAAGGATCATGCTTGATTGGACAGGAAGATGAAAACTGGTTGTGGCACAAGAGGCTCGGGCATATTAGCTTTGACAATCTGGTAAAAATAAGTTCAAAAAGAGCAATAAGAGATATACCCACCATTGGCAAACCGGTAAATAGCATCTGTGCTTCATGCCAAAAAGGGAAGCAAACCAGATCCACATTTAAAGCAAAGGAATATTTCACCAGCAAACCGTTAGAGCTGATTCATACTGATTTATGTGGACCCATGAGAACACAAAGCATAAATGGTGACAAATACTTTATGTTGTTCATAGATGACTACTCCAGAATGACATGGGTACTATTTTTAAAGCTTAAATCAGATGCCTTTGAGATGTTCAAGATTTTTAAAAAGCAGGTTGAGAATCAGATTGGAAAAAGAATTAAATGCCTAAGATCAGACGAGAGGAGGAGAGTTTATCTCAGAGGAGTTTGCAGAATACTATCAAAAATATGGGATTAGAAGACAGTTTTCAGCAGCAAGGACACCTCAGCAGAATGGTGTTGTTGAAAGGAAGAACAGGACTGTGCAAGAAATGGCATGGACAATGTTGGTTGAGAACAAAATAGCCGACAGATTCTGGAAAGAGGCAGTACATACTACAGTTTACATTCAAAACAGGTGCATGCTAAGAACACATGAAAGCAAAACACCGTATGAACTATGGTTCGGCAGGAAAGCAACAACAAGATACTTCAAAGTGTTCGGCAACAAGTGTTATATCAAACGAACTGAAGATAATCTCGATAAGTTCGAAGATAGAGCTGACGAAGGTATTTTTCTCGGTTACTCAACTAAAAGCAAAGCCTACACATGTTACAACAAGCGGCTAAAGAAAATTATTGAGAGTGTTGATGTTAAAGTTGATGAAGGTAGAGAACGAGAAGTTACGTATCAAGAAAACTACCCTATTTATGAAGACGTCATTGAAGGAGATGAAGAAATAGAAAAAGAAGAAAATCAAAAAATTGACCCAGCTGATTTAAGAATCGACTCAGAAGAAGAAGAGAACAATAAATTCAAAATAGGCAACTGGCAGAAAAATCATCCCAGAGAACAGATTATTGGGGACCCAACAGTTGGTATTCAGACAAGAAGAGCAGTAATACGGAACTACTCTTTATTATCCAGCATTGAACCCAAAAATATTGTTGAAGCAAGCACAGATGAAAGTTGGATGAAGGCAATTAATGAAGAACTAGATCAGATTGAGAAAAACAAAACCTGGGAATTAGTACCACGGCCAGCAAATAAAAACATAATTGGCACTAAATGGATTTTTTGAAATAAATTAAATGAAGACGGACAGGTTGTCAGAAATAAGGCAAGATTGGTCTGTAAAGGCTATGCTCAGGTTGAAGGCATTGATTTTGAGGAAACATTTGCACCAGTTGCCAGACTAGAAGCAATCAGAATGTTTATGGCTTTAGCAGTCCATAAAAACTTCAAAGTATATCAAATGGATGTAAAATCAGCATTTCTGAATGGAAAAGCTGGAAGAAGAGGTTTACATTGAACAGCCGAGATGGCTTCCAACTCGGTGACAATCCTGATTTTGTTTGCAGGTTAAAGAAAGCGTTGTATGGTCTGAAACAGGCACCTAGAGCATGGTATGCAAGGCTGGATAACTATCTTATTAAACAGGGGTTCAAGAAAGGTATGGTGGACAACAATTTATATATCAAAAGCGAGAATGGCCATCTTATTGTACTTGTTGTTTATGTAGATGATATAATATTTGGCAGCAACATGGATAAATATTGTAGAGACATAGCTAATAAAATGAAGACAGAATTTGAGATGTCAATGATTGGTGAACTTTCTTATTTCCTCGGATTGCAAGTCAATCAAAGTGAAAAGGGGATTTTTATCTCTCAAGTAAAATATGTGAAAGAAATGCTAAAAAAGTTCACAATGGAGGATAGTAAACCTATCAGCACTCCCATGACAACAGGTTGCAAGTTGAGCAAGGATGACAAATCTCCAGATGTAGATCAAACCATGTACGGGTCTATGATTGGAAGCCTCGTTGTATTTGATGGCCACTAGACCAGGATATATTACGGGCAGTATGCATGGTAGCAAGATTTCAGGCTAGTCCCAAAGAGACTCATGTGACAGTTGTAAAGAGGATTTTTAGGTACCTCAAGGGTACTATGGAGTATGGGTTGTGGTACCCAAAAGGTAAGGACTTCACTCTTATTGCATATTCTGATGCAGATTGGGCAGGATGTATTGATGACAGAAAGAGTACCAGTGGAGGAGCATTTTATCTTGGAGACAGGCTGGTAGCATGGCACAACAAGAAACAAGAATCAGTCTCTCTATCCACAACAGAGGCAGAATACATTGCAGCAACAACATGTTGTACTCAGATATTATGGATGAGACAAACACTGAAAGATCTTGGTATTCACTTCAAAGAGCCAATTTCAGTTAAATGTGATAACACCAATGCTATAAACATATCAAAGAATCCGGTTATGCATTCTCGAACCAAACATATTGCAATCCGGTATCACTTCTTGAAGGATAAAGTTGCAGAAGGTGAGGTCAAATTGGATTTTGTTCCAACTACAGAGCAAGTAGCAAATATATTCACAAAACCATTGCCCAAGGAAGTTTTTGAGTACCTTCGAAGTAAGTTGGGAGTAGTCACATTTCCAAAGAACTGACTATCAATTGGGATCACATTCTCAGGGGGAGTACTTATGCCTATGTTTATAGTTTTGCTCATATTCATTATTTTTGCTAACTATAACAATGTGTATCTGAGAATGTTGTGCATAGACTCAGGGGGAGTCTGCAGTAGCCCTTTGGTATTATTGTCAAAGGGGGAGAAGAATTACAGGAGAGTGCATGAGTGTTGCCAACAATTCCAAAGGGGGAGATTGTTGAGCAAGGTGCAGCAAAAGTATTGTCATTGTTGTCAACACAGACAGATAGATCAGTTGATGCAGTTGAAGCAGGATCAGTTGATGCAGTTGAAGCAGTGGACAGGAGTTCAGAGATCAGTCAGATCATGTACAGTGAAATTCTAAGAAAACAGAAGTGACCCAGATTCAAAAAATCAAAGAAAAAGACAAGTAAGAAAACTGTCGCGATATCGCGACATGTTTTCTGTCGTGATATCGTGACAGGTTGAGAAGTTAGAAGGCAGAAAGAAAAACGTCATGATTTCATGACATATCGGAGGAGAGAGAAGGCGCAAGTAAAATTGTCATGATTTCATGACATGGACGAGGAGAGAGAAGGCGCAAGCAAAACTGTCACGATTTCGTGACATGTTGCAGGCAAAGAAGCCAAGTGGAAAAACTGTCATGATTTCGTGACATGTTGGTAGAAAAGAAAGCAAGTAGGAAAACTATCACGATTTCGTGACATGTTCGGAGAAGAAGCGCTTGCAAGAAAAACTGTCACGATTTCGTGACATGTTCGAGAAGAAGCGCTAAGGAGAAAAAGTGTCACGATTTCATGACAAGTTCAAGAAGAAGCGCTAAGGAGAAAAAGTGTCACGATTTCATGACATGTTGGAGAAAAAGCGCTAAGGAGAAAAGTGTCACGATTTCACGACAAGTTCGAAAAAGGCTAAGGAGAAAAAGTGTCGCGATTTCGTGACAAGTTGTAAAGAAAAGTGCCAAGGAGAGAAGATGTCACGATTTCAAAGATAAAAAGAAGGAAAGGAAGAATAAAGAAAGTGCCAAGGAGAGAAGATGTCACGATTTCACGACAGGATCGAAGAGAAAGTGCCAAGGAGAGAAGATGTCACGATTTCGTGACAGGATCGAAGAGAAAGTGCCAAGGAGAGAAGATGTCATGATTTCGTGACAGGGTCGAAGAGAAGTGCAAGGAAGAGAAAGATGTCACGATTTCATGACATGTTCCATTTTTGCTGGCCAAAGACAGAAAAGGCACAAGGCAGCGAAAGTGTCACGATTTCGTGACATGTTCCATTTTCACGGGCGGAAGGAAGAAAAGGCACAAGGAAGAGAGAGATGTCACGATTTCGTGACATGTTCTGTTTTCATGAGCGAAAGGCAGAAAAGGCACAAGGCAGCGAAGATGTTGCGATTTCGTGACATGTTCCATTTTCACGAGCGGAAGGCAGAAAAGGCACAAGGCAGCGAAGATGTCGTGATTTCATGACATGTTCCATTTTCGTGGGCAGAAGGTAGAAAAGGCACAAGGCAGCGAAGATGTCACGATTTCATGACATGTTCCGTTTTCACGGGCAGAAGGCAGAAAAGGCACAAGGCAGCGAAGATGTCGCGATTTCGCGACATGTTCCATTTTCGCGGCGGCAAGACAGAAGGAGAACAAGGAGGCCGAGAATGTCATGATTTCGCGACATGTTCCATTTTCACGGTGGCAAGACAGAAGGAGAACTAGGAGGCCGAGAATGTCGCGATTTCGCGACATGCTATTTTTTCGTGTGTTAAAGCCGAGAAGGGCAAAAAGAGACAGAAGTGTCGCGATTTCGTGATAGGTCGCAACAACACGTTAAACAGGCAGTTAACTGGAACAGAACAACAGTTAAAGGGGCAATAGTAGAAGAAAAGGCATGCGACTTTTTAATACAGTTAACTGGAGTAAATGCGATAGTTACAGATGGATTTATTGATAGAATTCATGCAACTTTTTAATAATAGTCGTAGAAGGAGAAATCGAACAGTCGTATTTATAGAATCGTAAAATACATGCATGCACAAAAATAAAGACGAACAGTCATGTTCAAGAAGATGTAACATGCATATACGTTTTAACAAAATGCCCCTCTTTAATTACAAAAGGAGTTACGCAAAGAAGAAGTTACGAGTTGACAAGTGGCAGAAGTGATTTTTAAAAGAACAGTCACGGGTTGCATGCGAATTTATGAAAGCTAAAAATAGAGACTTACATGCTATAAAAGTAGGTCTGCGTGAAGAATATTGTTGTTGCTGTAATTGTGAAAGTGCTGCCGAAAGAGGGTGAGAAGAGTGTTGTAAGAGAGCAACAAGCTGAGCAGTGAGTAATTACTGTGTTTTAAATTGGAGACCAGTCAGGGTCTTGTAATAGTGAAGGCATTTGTATGTCATTGATATAACTTTCAAATCTGTGATTCAAGTTGGTGCTTGGATAGGGGTTGGTGCTCCTTTCTGTAGGTGCAGATAAATCAGGGGTTGGTGCTCCTTCCAGTGGGTGCTGGTAAACAGATTGTAAAATTGGTGTTTTGCAAAGGCTGGATTTGGACCGTAGTCCAAGCAGTCATTCTTGAGGAGTAGCCAAATTGGTGAACCTCGTTACATTGTGTGTTGTGGTGTGCTCTCTTGTGTTTACTGCTTTATCTATTTTCAGTTCTCTTTGCTTCAGTTTTAAGAATTGCAGATCAAAATTTTTAGCTACACTGATTCACCCCCCCCTCTTAGTGTCATTGTGAGAATATCAGGACTATGGAGCAGGTCCCATGTTGGGGACATTGATCATTACATCAGTCAGTTCATAGCACTTGAGCCCTGGGGACATTGAGTGGCATCCATACATGGATTTCCCTAGATGGATGGAGGCTAGCGAGTAGCTACCAGGCTCGATGGGATATATGGTTACTCAGCCATAAGGTCGAGATCCATGAGTACCAGTTCTACTCATGGGTCCTGCGATAGTTTAGCCTGGTACAGGATATTCTAGAGCTGCCTATTATCTATAGGCGACTAGTTCTAGAGACTCATCTATAGTGGGTGTTACCTACAACTCTAGGTGATGCTATAGATGATTTCCAAGAGTCTGGAGTTGCTATTGCTAGGACCACCCTAGCGTATGATACCTGGTGGTCCCTACTTTGGTGGCAGGGATCTGGACCTCTCGATCGGGTTGAGGAGGTGATAGAGGCTGATCCATAGGGGCACAATGTGCACCCATGGATTGAGGGTGGATGGGGTGCAGAGGATGCACCACTAGTGGAGGCCGATGATGAGGGCCTAGATGAGGGTGAGGTACCTCCAGATAGTGAGGTAGGGTAGCTGCTAGCCTAGGTAGCAGATTTGTAGAGCCAGGTTGGGAGGCTATAGTCTTAGCAGCTACAATGGGACACATCTATCACCATGTTAGAGGTGAAGTTATCTGATAAGGAGAGGTGACTCTAGGAGGCCCAGGATCAGGCCACAACTATGATAGAGCATGCTACAGCAATAGAGGGATGAGTTCAAGAGTTGACCAGATCACTTGAGCTAGCAGAGGTACGACGAGCAACTATTATAGTAGAGAGGGACTTGGCTCAGTCCCAGGCTCAAAGAGGTGACCCATCATCTTCTCATGCTATCATGGCACCACCTTCAACACCAGCACTTGCATTGCTAGGGGGTCACGACCCTATGGCTGAGATTAGGTGACTTACTTCCCTCATACAGGAGGGGAATGATTTATGCGATGCGAGGGTAGCTCACATCTCTCAACTAGAGGGATGGATTAGACTGACAGGTGGGTAGGTTCTAGAGGATCCACATGCTTTAGGGTCCTAGCGGACCAGATCCTAGACTACAAGGCAGTCATCCATGAGCTCGAGTCACAGGACTCATAGGACTGAGAGGACACACAGGTCCTCTAGTACACATGGTGCTAGCTCGCATGGGAGGCACAGGGATGACAGAGGTGATACTGGTGACTATCTCGATTGGGGGTGTAGGCCCTCCATAGCATACACATGGGTTGCTATTTTGATGTACTATTTTTGTGTGTAAGGTCGAGGACCTACACGGATGTAGCCTACGGGTATTTTTGATATACTTTATGTACTCATTTTGGACACACACACACACACACACACACACACACACACACACACAAATATATATATATAATATATATATATATATATGAGATTTGATCATTTTGGCTCATTATGTGTACTTATATATGTTTTTAATTTTTTGTTTATGTGATGCACATGGATGCAATGCTTATGTTAATTTGATGCTATATGATGTGATGTATGGATGACATGCACTAGATAGCTATTTTATTTATGATGATGATGATATGCAGTGATCTAGATGTTTAGATGTGCTATTTATGATGGATGCATATGGATGCGATGTTTACTTAAATGCATATTTGATTTTGCTTTATTGCATGCATTTAATTTTATGACACTGTCACGATATGCTAATGCAATGTATGTAATGCATTATTTACATGATGGTAATCTAATGTAAATGAACCTGTATGCTTTAATCACTTAAAACATAAGGAATGAATGCAATATGTGTTTATCAATCTAATGGATGACACCACAGAATGTATAAAAATCATGAATGTAATTGGAAATCCTCATAATAAGAATTTGATCAATTAATCACCCATATATGAAATGCAATGATGTGCGATGTTATGATGCGAATGATGCAATATGTCATTCTATTTTATTTTTGCACTTTTGAATGATATGCACGATATAGTCGAGTGGTCGTCTAAATATCATTTCTGATATCCATCCGGTATCTATCCTATATCTTGATTGTGCTTACTTGTTAATGATGTATCACTTATTGGATACTTTGCAATTTGATGTTTTGAAATGACTTTTACTTTTGATGGTTTGTGATATTTGACATTTGTTGCTATTAGAGAGATTTTTGAGGTTTTCCATGAGACTCAAACACCCTAATTGACTTATCAAAAGTTGCATACTAACCATACTAGACTTCTAAAATGTAAGGCTTTCGCTAGGATAGGCCCTAACTGTTCATTATCCCTATGTGTGCACATGAATATATTAAGATAAGACACGAGCATTCCCCGATGTCAGGTGGGATTATTTTAGCCCATTGCTAAGATAGGGGCTCCACAAATGTCTTATCCAATCCTAGGTTTAGATTTTAGTTGGACTAAGCCACTAGGTGATACAGGACACCTGAAGCTAGCTCTTCCACATTCAAACATTGGTCTTGTTCATAAGCGAGATGCTAATGCGTCAGACATATCATCATGCGTAAGGTACAATAGTGCTGGCAATTCTAGGGATTCAAGTTTCATCCCTCTCTTTTCTTTCATTTTTTAGGATACTTGCTCATATGTAGTGAAGCAAGGGAGTCGATTCCATTTTGACTTTGACTTTCTTTGGATCTTCATTTGATCTTCATTGGAACTTGCTTTTTGATATTCATTTGATCTTCACTTGAGCTTTGATTTCTGATCTTCATTTGATCTTCACTTTCTAGAATTTACATTTGATAATTTTCTTCAAAAACTTTCCTTTGGGGGATTTTACTTTGGGGGAACTATTTTTGTAACATCGATTGAGTGTATCGATCTATGATATCAATATAGGATATCAATCCGGGATGTCGATCTATGATATCGATCTAGGGTATCAACCTTGAGGATTGATGTGGGATATCACTCTGGGATATTGCTCATTTTATCGTAAGCAAGGGATTCTAAGTAGGGAATATACTTGTCCTTTTGCCAACTACCAACATTTCCCATACCATCCGCATAGAGGGATAAGCAAGAATAACTCTTTTCGCTTCAGGATACCCGGTCCTGCTTTGTGGCTTTCATCTTCCCCTAATCCTTATTAGGATTATTTAATTTATTGATTAGTGATAGGATTATGATATGCTAAGGGCTATACTAACTGGACCTTAGCTACAAAAGCAAAGCAAGCTTTCTATCAACTCTTGATAAGACCTCTAGGTATGGTTGAGTGATCGGAAAACCTGAGTATATCTCTCATAGCAACATTATAGGTTGTGTTGAAAAACACATTTAATCACATGACTGATGGATTATGATAAATGCAGAGGTGCATGATTAAAACACAAACGTGGTGTCATTTGTAAGACTGACAAACACAATGCCTCATACTATGAAATGCAATGGATGATGAATGCCTATATGCAATGCAATAATGAAATGAATGCATGTGAGAATGCAAAATGCAAATGTAAATATTTTTGGATTTTATGCTTTACCAATTTTTTTGGATTTTATTGATTTTATAATTTTTATGAGTTTTTGAGCCTCATATCTGACCAAATGGTGAGTACATGCCTTTGGAGCCTTTAAATTGACCAAGCGATTCTTAGGAAACCTTGGAGCTTTTAGGACTGACCAAAGGGATTATGAGCACCTTTGGGGCATTTTGGGATGACCAAGCAATTTTTTAGAATCCTTGGAGCTTTTGGGTTGACCAAGCAGTTTTTCAGAAACTCTTGGTGCCTTTTGATTGACCAAACTACTCATAGATGAGCTTGGAGCCTTTTAGGATGACCGAGCGGTGTTTAGCAACCCTCGGGACCTTTGGGTTGACCAAGAAATTTCTCAAAAACCCTTGGTGCCTTTTTGGGATTGATCGAGCGATTTTAAGCAAACCCTCAGAGCCTTTGACTGACCTGACCAAGCGGTTTCAAGAACCCTTGGAGCCTTTTGGGATGACCGAGCGATTATAAGCAAACCCTTAGAGCCTTTTACTATGCTCTTAAGCATAAAATGCCTTAATATGGATGATTTTGAGAGGTTCAGGCTCTTCAACACCCCCTAGCGACGTTAGGCGATAGGTACCTAGACCAATATTTTTAGATATGATATAAGGTCCTAGCCAATTAGCCATGAATTTGTCTCGCATATCTGGTCGAAAATTAGAGTTATGTTGGTTCTCTTTCAAGACAAGATCCCCAACCTCAAAGTCTCTCTGGTGGACTTTGATATTATAAGCTCATTTTAGTCGCTCCTGATAAATATGAAGATGCTCCAGGGCATTCACATGATGTTCATCAAGCAACGTCAGTTGATCCAATCGAGCTTACTGTGCGGTGTCATCATCGATGAACTCTTTCAATACGATGCACAGCGTTGGAATTTCCAATTCCAAGGGCATAATGGCCTCAATGCCATATACTAGTGAGAACGGCGTTGCCCTAGTGGGCGTCCGAATACTAGTCCTGTAAGCCCATAATGCAAGAGGTAGCTGAATATGCTAGTCTTTGTGGTTTTCTTGGACCATATTTTTCAAGATGGCCACCACTATCTTATTTGAAGCTTCAGCCTACCCATTTGCTTGCGGATAGTATGGAGTCACAAAACTATGTTTGATTCTATATTTAGATGTCAAAGCTCTCATAGTTTTGTTCTTGAATGACGTTCCATTATCCGATATTATTTTGGATGGAATCCCAAAATGACTTATGATATGCTCCAGTATAAACTCTACTATACGAGCTCTAGTGGTCATTGTTAAGGGTATTTCTTCCACCCACTTTGTGAAATACTCAGTAGCCATGATAATAAATGTATGTCGACTCGATGATGGAGGAGAGATCTTGCCTATAAGATCTAATCCCCACTGATAAAATGGCCAAGCCGCTTGGATGGGCTGTAAGGCCTACGATGGCAAGTGCGTAAGATTAGCATGATGCTGACATTTGATGCATTTCTTGACATACACATTGCAATCCTTCTCCATAGTGGGCCAATAGTAGCCCATTCGAAGGATGCACTTGATGATGGCCATGCCGCTGAAATGGCCACCGCATGTACCATCATGAGCTTGTGAAATTGCCCAAGATGACTCTTGGGGCTCTAGACAATGAAGGAGAACTCCATCATAACCTCGAAGGTACAAGATGTCTCCTATTAAGACATATTTAGTCACTTTTTGTTTAAATGTGCATTTTGTGGCATGTGACAATCCCTCTGGGATTATACTAAGTTTTAGGAAGTCTTGAATTTGTGACATCCAATTTTGATAAGCCTCAGCTTCGACTGCTAAGATGACTTGCTCCCCCTATGTATTTACTTTTGCAAATGCAGACTGGGAAACAACCCTATGGTGAATGGTAGTACCACTCCCCGTCGGACTCTGAGAGGTTAATGACCCCCAGGGTGCCTTCTTCAAAAAGTCTTCAGCTCTGCAGAACCATTCAGCTTTTGGTTCTGCGCTAATCATGTTGACTGACATTTTATTATCAAAGGCTTCTCGCTCCGCTGTAGGATGTGAGAGCATTTTAACATGAATGGTAGTGAAATCAGCAGATGGATTCTGAGGGATTAAGGATCCCAAAGATGCCATGGTGTCTACGAACCTATTTGATGAATGAGGGATTGCCTCGATGTCATACCATTCCAATTTAGCCAAATATGTAATCACAAGATCTTTGTAGGCTTTTAGTATTGGACATCGACACTGAAAGAGCCCCTTAACTTGATTTACTATGAGCAAGGAGTCACCAAAGATGTTTAATATTTTAATATTCATGGTGATGGTTGTGTGGAGGCCTAGCAGTAGGGCTTCATACTCAGCATTGTTGTTGGTGCATGGAAAATCTAATTTAAATGACAAGGGCATTGGAGCTCCTTGCGGCATGAAAAACACTATTCCTGCACCACCCCCTTGCTCGCACTTCGAACCATCGAAGAACAGAGTCATATCAGCATTGTTCTCTGGTTCCTCGGGTTCGGGAGCTTCAGATATGATGAAGACTGCATCATCCGGAAGCTCTATGGTCAGAGGCCTATTGTTTGACAGTGGTGCCTCAGCTAATTGATCAGCTATGACTTGTCCCTTAATGGACTTCTAGCTTATGAATTCTAGATCAAATTCTGTCAGTAGCATGATCCACTTCATAGTACGTGTATTATGATACGTCTTACTCATCATGTACTGCAAAGGATTTTGTTTGGATATAACATATGTCGTATGACTTAACATATAGTGTCACAATTTCTTGGTAGCGAATACTACTGCTAAACATAGTTTTTCCACATATGCATACCCGAGCTCATAGCTCACCAAGGTTCGACTAATATAATATATGGCCTGTTCTTTGCCTTGCACGTTCTTTTGGGCTAACATGGTTCCCAGTGCAAAGTCAGTTGTCGATATATATAGTAGAAAAGGCACCTCTGGCCTTGGTGGAGCTAGCACTAGTGGCGTCACCAGGTATTGCTTTATTTTAGTGAAGGTTGCTTGATAGTCCTCGTCCCAGTTGAATGGGACCCCCTTATGTAGCAGTCGATTCATGGGTCGATATTTATCCGATAACTGAGCGATGAATCACTTTATCGATGCTACTTTGCCCTGAAGGCTTCTTAACTCTTTAATATTGGAGGGAGGATGCATCTCTAAGATAGCCTTGACCTTCGTTGGGTCAACTTCGATGCCTCGTTTAGAGATGATGAATCCTAGGAGTTTACCAGAAGTTACGCCAAATACGCACTTCTTAGGATTCAACCTGACATTGTGCTCTATCAGGCGATCGAAGACCTTCCTTAAGACCTCTGCATGCTCTTCTCGTAGCAATGACTTGGCCAACAAGTCATCGATGTAATCTTCTAGAATCTTATGCATATAGTCATGAAAAATGTATGTCATGGCCCGCTGATATGTGGCACCAACATTTTTGAGGCCAAATGGCATAACTTTATAGCAAAACGTTCCCCATGGTGTTATAAACATGGTTTTATGTTGGTCTTCGGGTTTAATCCGAATTTGATTGTAACCAGAAAAACCATCCATTAAGGAGAGCATTTCGTGACCTGCAGTTGCATCCACAAGAGCATCGATATTAGGCAACGAAAATGAATCTTTGGGTGTTGCCTTATTGAGGTCTCTAAAATCTGTACAAATATGGATTCTTCCATCAGGTTTTCCCATGGGTACCATATTGGACACCCATTCTGGATAGTCGATGGAGATTACAAATTCTACATCCAACAACTTTTGTAGCTCATATTTCACCATTAAGGCTACTATTGGATGCATCTTTCTAAGTTTTTGCTTGACCGACTTCTTCGTCAGATCTAGCGAAAGGTTATGAGTAACCAATTTTGGGTCTAGACCTAGCATATCCTTATACATCCAAGAAAATAGATTTGGTCTCTCTTTCAGTAGAGGGATGAGGGTGGCCCACTCATCTGGAGTGAGACTCTCTCCAAATTTAACCTTCTTTGAATTGGTGGGATCATTACTGATATCCACCTCGAAGGTTTCCTCTATTGACATATGTGATCCCTCCTCAAGCTGATGAGGCATAGGAATCAAATGGATGTCATCCATTGGGTTCATAGGTTCCACGTTGGAAGTATCCTCAGCATGATACACATCGTAAGCACAGCCTGGTGCAAAATGGAATGGTTGCAGCATTTCTTCATTAGGGAAGAAATCTTCAGGCTCAACGGGTGAGTCAGCGTGATCCCAATCGATAGCATCTTCATTGAGATACAATGGTTTGGATGGATCTGCTGGATTGCGGAGTGGGGTGGTCAAATCAATGGAGACCATGTTGATGGAATGGTATTGGTCTCCAGAACCACATGGACAAACTTCTACATAATCGATGTAGTCCTCATACCCATGATCTGGCTCTAACGACACAGGCACAAAGGGGTCTTCTCTATGTGAAGTACGGACAACTGGATCCTCCCTATGCACTGATTGTAAAATAGGATCATTTGGCTCAAGGAGCTCCATGTAGGTCGATGGAGGGGGATTAACCAACCGATGAATTTGATCCAGGTTTAGTCATCTCGCTCTCAGACGAGGACCAACACGTAACTGATGATAGACCTCATCTATATCGATGGGTTGATGATGGTAACGTAAATAAGGAGGACCAAGGTAGGCCCTCTCTAACTCATCTTCTTCATCACTATCAGACAACCAGAATCCATCATTCGCTCCTACTCCTATGGGGTGCTCTGGCAAGTGCGGCCCCATGAATCTTACTTCCTGATTGTTGTCATCACTATCCAAAAAAATTGGATAATTATACCGTAAATGTGACATTGCCAAGAAATCTGGCTCTGCTTCTCCCTCAAAATGATCAATGTTGGGAAGAGCCTCTTCGGTATCATGTATCGACTCTGCAGGCAGTAGGTGATGTGCATACAAAGGCCTTAAATAGCCTCCCTCAGCTTCCTCCTCAGATTGATCACCGTTTGAGGATTCGTTATCGACATCATAACTTGGTCCACTTATCTCGGAGGTGGACTCCTCTCCATCATCACTGTAGAGATCTCCTAACTCGAGATCACCTAAAACTATGGGGTTATGCCCCTGCACACCTGTGTCATTGGTTGCATTACGGATTTGATGACCCAAGTTGTCTCTGGGGTTCCACTCTATATCAGTATGCTCTAAGAGCCCTTCATGATCCTCTTCAAGTGGCTCGAAGAGTGATGACAGATACCATCGGGTGAGTCCTCCAGAAGCTGGAAAGATTAGGATGATATGGGTTAAAGTCCACATCATCCCCTAGACTAAGGTACAAGTGATCTAAGGATACTATGAGCAAATCATCTTGTCCTTGTATCTGTAACCCCAGCCCAAACCTATCAGTTGCTAGCTGATAACGTGGCTCGAACGGAGTTCTACGCCCTTGTTCAAACAGACCAAGTCCGTACCCATGCCAGTGATACAACTCAAAAATATGCATGGAGTACTCTAGGTTGGATAAATAATGAACATTTACTATGAAAGGTTCATCGCCATCTTCATCCATAGGCGTTCGCATTGGAAGCTGATCCAGCCCAGCATAAATGAAGTTAGTCTGATTAGGTGGCTCTCCCAATGGTACCACCGATCCAACCGGATAGCGATGGGCATGCGGTCGGCCCATCTCTTGTGCAGTCTCCAAAATAGGTCCGAAGGTTACATTCTGCACAATATACTCACCTAACCCTGTGTTGGCGAGATGTACAGTCACCCACGGTGCGGATGACCCTACTGATGATGCAGGCGAGGTAGGCTGAGGTACCTCCTCGGCTATGTCTTGGGCTTCCTCTACTTCCATGGGGATGGGAGCCTCCTCGATGACTGGTTTGGGCATATGTCTCTTCTCTTTTTTTCCCAATTTCACCTTTAACTTCCTATTGTCTTGAAGCATCGCTGATGCAGTCGATTTCAAGGAAGTAGCAGTAGTGTGCTCAGATCTGTGTGACACAGATATCGATGGTTGAGCACATACTCTTTGTTTTTCTTTTGGATGCTTAACTAGTGATGCTGGTCGGACGTCCAAGTGCATTTATGGGAGTATGAAACCCCCTAGTAGATCAGCCATGTTCATGAATTTAAATGGTTCTCCATCTGATGGCACCACGTGAACCTGTCCCTCATGAATATACTTCATGCATTGATGCAATATCGAGGGAATGCAATGCATCTCCCGAATCCAAGGTCTACCTAGTAGGATGTTATACTGCATGGTGCCTTCTATCACATGACACATCATAGGGATGGTCTTTAGGCCTACCTGAATGGGTAGGACAATCGTGCCAACCATTGAACATAACGCATCGTTAAATGCTCTCAACGTGAATGCAGTTGGTACAATGTGTGATTTAGGAAGCTTCAAGGGACTCAATGCCTTGGTCGTTATGATGTTGATCGATGAACCAGTGTCGATCAAGACCCTTTTGAATGGCACGTGGTTGATACATGCAATAATATGCAATGGTGGGTCAGCCGTATCGGTGGGAACCGTCCTGATTTTATGATCATAAAATTGGATCGTCGGTTCCTGGCACTGTTGTACATGTCCCACAAAATTTGTGAATGCTTGAGCATCCTGGGATTGTACTTTGATAGACCTCAAAATTTCCATGAGAGTCTCCCTATGCCTAGGGGACTATTGTATCAGTTCATATATAGACAGCTTCATAGGAGCTGTCTGCAGGTTTTGGACTAGCCTGCTCCGTATGGTCACCACCGGTCTTGTTGGTGGGCCTGGAATATTTTGTGTTGGCTGTTGATTCGGCGTGGCTTGTATTCTTATGGGAGCACATGGTTGATTTGGCTGCTCATATCTCCCATGCCTTGTAACAACATTAACCATACCTACGAACCCCTGGGTAGGTGGTTCGACACGCACCTGGTTGACGTGACCAACGTTGTTGCGCAGTGCCTCATGGTTTGGAAGTGGATTTTTGTAAATCCCCATGTTCTGGTTGTCGGGTGCTAGCGGGTTACTTGGTACTACAAGCTCACCTTTTTCTATCATGTTTTGCACAATATGCTTGAAGGACCAACATACTTCAATGTCATGACCCTTCGCTCGGTGAAAGATGCAAAATAGATCATCCTGGTACCCCTTTGACTTGGGTTGATTTGGATCGACCATCTTAATTTTGGGTAATCTGATTGCCTTGGCCTCGCACAATTGGTGGAATATCGATGTCAGCGATTCCATCAAAGGCATGAATTGGTGAGGTGGGCGTTGCTCTTTGTTCTTGCCCTTATAGTTATTATTGCACTTTTCGTACTACGCAGGAGGAGGTTGGGCCTGATAATTTTATTTTTGCTGCCCTTTATCCTCTCTCGGGAGGTTCAACACCACTTGGTTGACATGGGCCTACTTGCCCTTATGCTTCGTGGAGCTCTTCTTGGGCCCCTCTTTCCTATTCTTAAGCTTCAAGTTGCCTTCCTGCAACTTGATGTCCTCAATTACTTTGGCTTGCACCAAAGCTTCCTCGAATGTTGGATACTTGTTGCAGTTGCAACAGTAGCGAGATGTGCTTGGCACAACTCTTGGTAAACATTCAAGTCAATTCCATAGCAGGAATAGGGAATGGCAGCTTCACCATCAACCTCCTCCATCTCTTTTTGTACTATTCAATTGGCTCGTCATCGCGCTGAGATAGCACAACCAAATCGGAAAGGTTAGCCTATTTCTTGATGCCAAAAGAAAAGCGTTCAAGGAAAGCGTCAACTAGTTGCTCAAAACTGGTAATGTTGTACCTCTTTTGTTGGTTGAACCACTCTCGAGCTGGGCCTGAGAGGGTCATGACAAATATGTGCAAAATTAAGGCATTATTGCTCACAATTTGGAAATAGGCATCCAAAAATCCCGTGACATGCTCCTGTGCATCTTCGTCACCTTTAAATTTGTCTAGCCTGGGCATAACAAAATGTTCAGGATAGGCAGGAGTAGGTATCGAGGGGTCCAAAGGCTCATTGTGAATCTTTCTTAATGTTGGATTTTGAATAGCCATGCCTTGCCTCTCAATCGCTTTTACTTTAGCTGCTAAGGCTTTATAAGCCTCCGAGGATAGAAAGTCCTCCTCCCTAAGCTACCATGGGGGCGGTCTTGGAGGTACATTCTTCCTCTGCCGAGGTGGAGGACGTTGCTCTTCCTCCTCCTCAACTTGGGAGTCTTCAGGATACTCTTGATCATTTCCTTCTCCCTCTTCTTCCTCATATTGTTGTTACCTCTCATGTTCGAATGGTGGTGGTCGTTCTCTTGGTAGGGCACTAATATGAGTATGAGCATCCCTGCGCTCCTGCTGCACATCGGCTTGTGAAAAAGCCTTTCTCTGAATGCGCTCTCTATTCTCCACATGAGTATATAGACCAGCCCTGGCTAACCTATCTTCCTTCTCTACATGCTCCTTTTGGGCAAGGATGCATTCCTCATGCATGCGCTGCTCGTATAGTCTTTGTCTGATGAGCCTCTATGATTGAAGATTCTCTTCTTCAATGCGCTGCCTTTCTAGGTGAGCATCCTCCAATTGATCTTGGAGGAGCTGTCATCGCTGCTCAGATACCAGTCTATGTGATCTATCAAGGTCATTGGCCATGATAGGCCTCTGGTATGCATGCTCTGTGTGAGCGACCTTATGGGTTCTGTACCCATCTGACTGATTTGTGATGCTTTTGCCCTTGTCTGTAAAGATGGCATTGGCATCCTGTTGAGCTCTGTGCTCTGTGCCACCATGCATGGATGGTGGATGTGTCACATGAGGGCACTTAGAAGCCTCTCCATGTTCTCTAGCAGTCTTAATAGAACCCCCACTATGCTCACTCGGAGCATGGGTGGGTGGAGCCAAAGGCTTATAGCCTAGCTGCTCAAGGATGCTACCTAAGCCATCTAACTATCTAGATCTCCACCGCTCATGCGGTGGTGTGCCATTGGCTCCCACCTTAGCCATATCAATAGTGATATTTCGATGTTCACCATGTGTGGGAGTCTGCATAGGCCTATGCTCAGTGGTGGCCTTGTATGCATGCCCCTGAATGGGTGGATCTCTATCCCGTCTGTACTCCGAAGGTGGAGCCATGGATCCTCCTGTAGACCTATGATGTAAGGGTACTAACTTAGACCCCTGGATAACGTACTCTTTAGTCGATCCCATGGATGCACGTGCAATGCGATCCTGGTAATGGCTTTCGAGTGGAACACCCTCATTCTGAGAGGCTCCCTGCTCTATTCTGTGCCTAGAAGAATGCACAGAAACTCCTCTATTGGGGGTATGCTCAGTAAGTTCCCCTCTTGTCGAGTTGTCTCCTCTAATGCTCATCGAACGATGTTCGGGAAGTGCATGTGGGCGAGGATTCGACATGTGCTGATGTGAATCTGTTGGGGCTTGGTCATGGGCTTCAGGCTTGTGCCTTTGTCGACTGCCCCATGTCTCCACCATGGTGTACCTAGCATCTAGATTTATTCTTTATTAAGCAAACAAGGTATACAATGGTGTTTATCTCGTATTAATTTTTAAAAGTGAGCCCTAGACTATTTGATGTTGTTTCAAGTTTTTTGTATCAATATAGAACTCCTTATCATGTTTTGAAAAGCGTTGAATGATATTCTCGGTTTAAATTGGCTTTCACCTGTATGCTCGTAGCTCGACAACCTGGATGTGACTTCCAGGCCGCGTAAATCCCCCGTGTGTGGTAATGAAAGTCCACACCCGGACAAGGAGCATAGGTCCTCCCAGATCCTCACCCAATCTCACCCAGTCAGCGTTATACCCTCCGAAGAGAAGTACATGCAAATTTTCTAGGCTACGGATGGTTCTTGGATCCGGTATTGGTCTAGTATCCAAGGGTACGTAGGATTTGGGCCAACAGATGGAAATCACGCCCACCATCGTTGAACCCTACTAGTGGTTGGATGTGACTCCCAACTCACTAGTGTTTAAGTGCCAAGTGGTGTGTGTGGTTCATTTTAATTTGCATAAAATAAAAATGCATAATATAGCACAAATGATTGTTTCCTACATGTAATGTAAAAAGAAACGTTTTATATTCAGATATGCATGCTATACTCTACATGATTTTTCGACAATGCAAACTAATATGCAAATGGCCACTACTTGGGCCTCAAACATGCAAACCAAACACACAATTCTAATATAGCACGTTGGATTCTAGGGCGGACTACAATCAGATATCCGTTGTTCCTAGCAGTGCCTATCAAAAACTAAGAAAGCGATAATCCTAAGGACTTAGTTCCTTTTAACCTTATTTTTTTGATTATCCTACTTAATTTCCATTTTTATAATTTTGGAAAAACACAAGCAGAGAGAAAAATGATAGAGGGTGAAAATGGGGCCTACCTCAGGTCCTCATCTGATTAAGATTTGGCTCCCTGCTATCTGTTGTGCCTGTTGTAAACCACAGGTCTGGTCTATGGTCTGCACTGTAAACCACGTGTTGAACCTGCGGTTCAATTGTTGGCCCATAGCTGATAGCTGTGGTCTATACCTGCAATTCCAAAAATCCAAGAAACAGTAGTTAGATCACTTATTTTGTGGAGTTCCATCGTGATCACCTTCTGACCTATCCCAAAAAGCGTGCACCTATCTATTGCATAAATTGAAACCAACATGAAAGCATGAAAAGAGACACAAGATTGCATATAACACTGAAATGAATGTTTCTTTTATTAATATTGAAAATGGATCTCAGTTACAATCATGCCCCTCTTAGGGTCACCCAAAATGTTGATACAATCAATACAATGCCAAAGCCCCCAACGGGGTAGGCGCACTATTAATGCTTTTCCAAATAGTCACAAACTGCTCTAGGGTGGAGTTAACCCTCTTCTTCGCGTTGAGGAAGGAAATTGGTGATTGAAGCTCCTTTGAACCTATTTCCTATGATCAAGAAACAACACAAGAAAGTTATACAAATAGGTAGCCTCTCGTGATGAGGCCCTTTGAAGGATTGATGCATGAAAAAGCCATGAAAAGCATATAATCAAGAAAGCATGTAAAATGTATCTAAACTATGCCAAATTGATAAATATTCATGTAAATGCATAAAGTAATATTGCAACTAAGTATTGAATGGCCTAATTAGATGAAATAGAGCATGAAAGCATAGAAAGAAACCATTCTTGCATATTCTACACTAATGTAACAAAATTGCTTTAAACCCTAAATCTATCGGTCAGAAATCTCTAAAATCCTAATTGAACCATGCAAATGTCTATTTAAACCTAATTAAACGATCTGCAAAAGAAATGGTAAGGATATCTTACACCTATTGCAAACCGTAGCTCTGATGAGCGGTCTGCACTGTAAACCATGGTTGAAAGCCGCGGTGAGCAACCAAGTAGTTTGCCCTCCAATTTCAAGGGCAGTGGGCTTGATCCTCCTTGTCAAATTGATGATCAAGGGTCACCTCAGTGTCCTCTGACATATTTGGCGGTTGAATTGTTTGATAGGGCCTCTGTTTGCCCAAATTAGCATTTCTTGGTGTTCTAGCTCCTTAGGGCATCCATGGCCTAATTCGTCATGATGCTTAGGTTGGCAAAGGGATAGCAACAAATCTCTCTTAGTGCACTCAAGTGAGTACACAATTCGACAGGGCTTCGCTGCTCTAATCTCCAATGCTTGCTTGATATTTTGCCCTATTTTTGAGGGGTACTTATAGGACTACCCAAGGGCTAGGGGTGGCTTCATGGAGAAGCCAAGAACAAGAAGGGGTGGTTAGGACAGTTGGATTGGAAGCTTCCATCCTTTAACCACCTTCTTCTAGAACAAATGGTCATTCAAACTGATTTGGCTCGGATGAAGGCCAACTAAACTTTAGTTAAGACCGTAGGTGATAGTTGCGGTCCAGACTATAAACCGTAGGTCTCAGCCATGGTTCAATCTATAGACCGTAGGTCTCGGCTGTGGTTCAGACTGAATAGGCCAAGGAGCCCAAATTGAGTGGTTAGAACCACTGCTCTATCTTGGAGTCTGTCCAAGATCTTCCATATGGTCTTGTAGCATGTCCATATGAGTAGTCACCATCGACATGACATGTTTTAGGTGTCTACATATGTATTGTAGGATAAACTCTACAATTAGAGGTCTTGTCATACTAATGAGAGGAATAGCCTCAACCTGCCTGGTAATTTACTCTATGGATTTGATGATAAATGTATGGTGTCCCAAGGATGGAGGGAATATTTTTCTGATAAGATCTAGGTCCCATTGTAAAAATGGCCGTAGGGCTTAAATGGGTTGAAAAGCTTACAATGAAAAATGGATCAAATTGGTATGATGTTGATATTTTAGATATTTCTTAACATATGTGCAATAGTCATGTTCCATGGTGGACCAATAATAACCCATGTGTAAAATGTTCTTTATGATGGTCATCCCACTAAAATGACCACCAGATACACTATTGTGGGCTTGAGAAATCACATAACTTACCTTTTGTTGTTGGAGATAATGTAGAAGAACACCATTATAGCTACGACAATAAAGGACATCCTCTAAGAGAGTGTACCGAGCCATTTTTGTTTGAATGTGCTTTTAGCAGTTGATGGAAAGTCAGAAGGAAGAGTACCAAGCTTGAAAAAATCCTTGATTTGAGAAAATACATCATGATAAGGCTCTGCATGAATAAGATGGATGTCTCGATCATAATTAGAAGATTCTTGGGCGATAGCCAATTGGGAAAGTGTGGTAAATTGAATGTGAGTGATGCTATCGAAGGGGTTTTGTATAATAAGGGACCCAAGAGAGGCCATGGTATCTACAAAATTATTAGATAACCTTGGTAAAACTTCAATGACATACCAGTAAAATTTGGTCAACAATTTATCAATAATTTTCTTATAACACATTTATACCGAGTATTTGCAATAGTAAACTTCCATAACTTTATTGACAATAAGGATCGAGTCACCTATGATTTGGATATATTTAATGCATATGTAAATAGTGGTATGAAGCCCTAGAATCAATGCCTCATATTATACACTATTATTAGTTCAAGGGAAGTCAAGCTTAAATGAAGAAGGTATGGGAACCCCTTGAGGCATGAAGAACAAAATTCCTATACCTACCCTTGTTTACACTTATACCAATTAAATAAAATGGTAATATCAATTTCATATTCAGGTTTGACATGCTCTTCAAGCTTGGTAACACTGAAGAAAAAATCATCTAAAAGCTCAATGATAAGTGATTGATCATCTTGAAGAGGAGCTTCAACACGTTGGTCAACAATTATTTGACCCCTTATAGATTTTTGAATTATGAATTCGAGATTGAATTTAATTAATATCATTATCCATTTTGTAATGCAGTTGTTGGTGTAAGTATGAATCATCATATAATGCAATGGATTTTCTCTAGCCATGATATATGTTGTATGATTTAGCATGTAGTAGCAAAGCTTTTTGGTTGCGAATATGACAGCTAGGCATAGCTTCTCCACATATGCATACTTTGTTTCATAACTCACCGAGGTATGGCTAATGTAATAGATGGCTTGTTCTCAATTGCATCATCCTTCTAAGCTAAAATAGTCTCAAGAGCAATATTAGTAGCATATATGTACAAATAAAATAGAATGTCTAGTTGAGGCGATGACAAAATTGACAAGGAAGCAAGGTAACACTTAATGGCATCAAAAGAATCTTGATATATTTTGGTCCATTGAAATGTGAACCCCTTTTAAAAAGATCATTAAATCACTTGTATTTATCTAATAGTTGAGCAATGAAGCAAAAATTGATTAAATTTTTCCTTGCAAGTTGTGAAGTTCTTTGAGGGTCATAGGGGTGATATTTTTAAAATGGCCTTAACTTTATTAGGATCCAATTAAATGCCACATTTGGAGATGATGAGCCCTAAAATTTTCCTTTAAGTGATACCAAAGATAGACCTTTTAGGGTTAAGTCAGAAATTATGCTCGAGTAATTGATCAAAAACTTTTTACAAAACATTGATGTGTTCATGACAAGTTTAAAATTTAGCCAAAAGACCATCCATAAAATATTTGATGATTTTGTGCATGTAGTCATGGAAGATATAAGTTATGGCACATTGGTACATAGCTCCTATATTCTTGAGACCGAATGACATGACTTTGTAGCAAAATATTTGCCAAGGAGTTATAAAGGTTGTCTTGTGCTGGTCATCAGGATTGACTCAAATTTGGTTGTATCCTAAAAAAACATCCATTAGGGAGAGCATTTTGTGGTCAATGATGTAATTTGGGAGTGTATCAATGTCAGGAAGAGAAAAATCATCCCTAGGACAAGATTTGTTTAGGGGATAAAAATTAGTACAAATACATGTCTCCCCATTGGGCTTATCAACATGCACCATGTTTGAGATCCATTATAGATAAATGATTGTTTGGATAAAACCCACATCTAATAGTTTTGCAATTCTTCTTTGACCATGAGGGCAATGGTAGGATGAAGTTTCCTCAAATTTTGTTTGACTGGGTTGGTGTTGGTATTTAATATGAGATTATGGATAATGAGATTTGGATCAAGGTCAGGCATGTCCTTGTAGGACCATGAGAAAACTTGTTGGTATTTAGTCAAGGGTTTGACAAAACGTTCTTGCTCTTTGTTTGAGACTTTTTTGAGTTTAAGGATTTTGGCGTTGTCAATATCAGTTTTGATATTGATATTGATGGTTTCCTTGATGAGCATGTGTGATCCCTCCTCAAGCTCATGAGGGGTGGGAATGAGATGAATGTTATCTACGATATTATTGGAGAGGATTGATGTGGTATCACTGGATTTGGCATGGTAAATAAAATAAATTGAGAAAGGAGGAGGAAAGTAAAAATCTGTGTCTCTTAGTAATTTATTTTAAGGAAGGAAATCAGAGATAGATGGACGGGATGAGATCCGCCTAAATTTGATGAGACTAGTGTTAATGGGGATTGGATGCCCAAGGTCATTTGGATTATATAAGGGTGTGCATAATTAAAAAAAGATCATGTTGAATTGAGGGAATGAAGGGGATTTTGGATTAGAGGTTGGGTTCTCTTGTACCTTCTCATGAGGAAGAAGTTGATATAGAATGGTTTGATGATGATCAAGTGGAGGTGGCCATGGTGGAGGGAGAGGATGCATGGGTGAGTTAGGGTGCTCCAATGTGAGGAGCATATAAAATATAATAAGTAGAATGGGAAATAAACATAGGAAAAAATAATTTGTATCTGTAGTGGGGATAATGGGAGATGATTCATCCTCAAAGCTATTAGAGGTAATCAAAAGTTCCTCAAATGGATCATATAACTCATGTTTTGAGGTGTCATGTGGAATGGCATAAATTGTAGAAATATAGAAAAATCATTTGGTGATAGGTGAGCATACTCAAGATCAATGTATTTATCATCATTTTCCTCCTTGAGGTCAAGGGTAATGCATCAAAGATAATATTTGAGGACGTAAATCAGATAATGTTGATCGTATCCTAGGTTAGATTTATCTTGAGAGAATTAAGAACAAGGCTCTAAAATAGTGCACATTCCTTGCTCATAGTGCAAATTGGGTATAGGTGGTGCAACTGAGGAAGGATGAGATGTGGTTGAGTGGTAAGATGAGTTGAGTGGGATATGGGTGAGGGATATATGTGTGGAAGGTAAAGGAGACTCATGTGGGTGGGTGACCATGTGATAATATTTGAAAGGTTCTTCATCTACCAGAATGTAGTGTATGCGACCCTCATGGGTATATTTGAGGTAATGATGCAACGTTGAGGGTACACACCACATATCTCATATCCACGATCTACCAAGGAGCACATTATATTGCATTTATCCATCCAAGACATGACACAAGGTGTGGATGGTTTAGACCCCTACTTGAATAGGGAGGACAACTATTCCAAGTGTTGAGCATAGGGTATTATTGAAGGCCCATAGAGTGAAAGTGGAATCGACTATATGAGTGGATGGAAGGTTGAGATGTTTGAGGGTAGATGATGTGATGATGTTTATGGAAGAGCCCATGTCAATAAAAATATGTTTGAAAACTTTGTTATCAATAGAAGCCATGATGTGCAAGGGTGGATCTGGTCCTTCCATCAAAATAATTTTGATTTCACTATCATAAAAGGTAATGGTTGGTGAGGTGTAAGTTTGAATATTACCCATAAAATTAGCAAAAGCATTAGGGTCATGGGTTTGTAGCTCTATGGACTTAAGGATATCCATTAATGCCTCTCGGTGGGGAGGTGATTGTTGGATTAGCTCATAAATCGAGAGCTTGGTTGATGCCATTTTGAGGCTATGAGTGAGCCTACTCTTAATATGGAGGACTAGTCGAGGTTGAGATATCATGGCTTACACTAGTGGAGGTGGTAAAGTTGATGAGGATGACACATTTGAAGGGTTAGTTGGTAGTGTTGGTTGATCAGGGTACCATCAATTTCTAGTGACAACATGAATCATGTTGATAAAACCTTGGTAATTTGGGATATTGTTGATGTGATTGACTTGATTTGGTTGAGGGGTAACTATTGGGTCCTTGTTGTTTGGTTGTGTTACCCCATGTTGTGGTAATGGAGTTTGATAAATACCAAGGTTTTGATTAGGTGGGGCAAGAGGATTGTCAACTTTGATAGACCCCTTTTCGATCAAATCCTACACTATGTGTTTGAGTTGAATGCAACCATTGATATCATGGCCCTTCTATCGATGAAAAATATAGTAATGATATTCTCTATACCCTCTTCCTTTGGGTTTGTTTGGATCTTTAGGCCTTATTTTGGGTAAAGAGATCAATTGTGCATCCATAAGTTTTTGAAATATGATTGACAAGGGCTCTGAAAGAGGCGTGAAGTTACGTGGGGGCCATTGAGGATGCCTAGACTGATAAGTGGGTTGGTTGGGATTTTGAAGTTGAGTAGGAGGTGGCATAGTGTTGTATGTCGGCTATTGTGGTGGATATGAAGGTTGTTGTGGTGGATGTTGAGGTTGTGGGGGTTGAGTGGTTGGGCTACTCAACACTACCTAGTTGACCTGGGTGGGCTTGGATTGATTATTGTTGTTGTTACCCTTAGCATTTTTGTTTGGCCATTCTTTATTTTAGAGCTTGATCTCTCCCTCTTGAATTTTGATGTCTTCGATGATTTTGGCTTGGGTCAAGGCTTCCTTGAGAGTTTGATATTGTTGGAGTTGTAGCAGGAGGGATATCGATTTTGAACAACTCTGGGTGAACATTTGAGTCAGCTCAATGATGGGGATAGAAAATGGTAATTCAGTTAATATAGCTCTCCATCGATTGCCATAATCAAGGATAGATTCATCATCAAATTGGTGAAGATTGGTGAGATCCATCAATGTGGTTTTCTTTTTGACATTTAGAGCAAAGCACTCTAGGAAGAGATTGGCCAATTGTTCAAAATTGTAAAGGTTGTGTCTGGGCAAGTGGTTATACCAATCCAAGGCTCCTCCCACAAGGGATAACAAAAAAGTGTGGAGCATGAGAGGGTCTATCTCATTGATGAGATAATAGGCATTGATGAAAGTGCTCACATGATCTTGGGGATCTTCTTTTCCCTTGAATTTTTTGAATTTAGGTATTTCAAACAAGGGAGGATATGGTAGTGTTGGTACTGAAGGGTGGATGGGGTAATTTTGGAGTTGACTCAGTGTTGGATTTTGGTACCCAATGCTAGTAACTTGTGATTCTAAACTATTGACCTTGTTAGCCAATAGTTGAAATGCATCTAGAGTGGCCTGGGGAGCTAAATAAGGTGCACCATGATGAGTCAAATGGGATGGCTCAATAAGGGGATATGATTGATGTGAATGAAGTTGATGGTAATGATGTTGGTTGGGATCAAAGTATGGGGCTTGGGGAACTTAGGAACCTAAGGGTAGATATTGATGTGGTTGATGATATTGGTCATAGGTATGTGGAGGATTCAATGGTAATTGATGAGTTGGATGTTGATGATGTGTAGGGGGTGGTTGGGGTTGTGTATACAATGGTTGCTATGAAGGGGGGTTGTATGGAGGTCAACTGATGTGGGTGTTGGGTTGGATGTGATTGGTATGATTATGAGGTAGATGGATGTTGGTTTGGAGGTGGTTGTTGTTGATGTTGATGAGAGTGGTGTTGGTATTGATCAAGGGTGGATTGGTATTGGTTAGGTGGTGGTTGATGTTGGTGTGGGTTTTATGACTATGTCACTAGCCACTAATGAGAATCATGAGGGTGAGAATATATCATGGGTATCGTGGGTGGATAAGAGGCCCATGATGGAGATTGGGGAAAGGAGCCCTGGGTAGATGGATGAGATGGAGGATTTAGGATATGAGGTGGTTGTTGAGGAATATGAGTAGTGTGTGAAGAGTGGATGTGACATGGACAAGTGCTAGGGGGAACTTGTTGTGAAGATAAATGATGAGAAGAAACAAGAGGATCATAATATTGAGAAGGACAAGTAGAATAGGAGGTAGAAGGATGTGCAACATGTGTACCAATGATATGAATGGTAGTGGACGAAGGGTAAGTTGTGGAAGGAGTGACATTTAGAGTAGTGGATTGTTGAGGTAGGTTAGAAAATTGAAAAGAAGAGGAAGGGTTGGATGCATGTAGATGGGAAGTGATATAAACTTGGGCCTAATGATGTTGGTGAGAATTGTGCATGATATAGGAGGATGGTGTAGAAATGTGTTAACATTGTGATGAATGAATGTGATTGGAAGAAGATGGGTGGTTTAGATCAGTGGCCACTAATATTTGGCCTACTATGTGTTATGGGAGGGTGATATTAGTTCCCTCAAGTGGGAAGAATTTTGATGGTATTCCAAAAGTTGTCACACTCGAGGTGGGGTGAAAACTAATAGAAGATGTGGGAGGTGATGGAGGATGATAGGGCTTATAAGCTTACACCTAGGAGAGTGGGGGTTCAATGTGGGTAGGAATGTGTAGTAGGGGTAGGGATGGTCATGGTGAGCTAGGTGGTGGAAGATATGATGAAGAGGGATCTTGGTTAGTAGGAGGTGATTGGGGATGATAGATTAGATTGGTATAGAGAAGACGAGTGGCATCAATATCGATAGGTGTGACATTAGGATTGGGTGGAGAGAGGGGAGTCTCGGGTCTAGGTGATTCAAGAGGGATGGTATGGGTGGCATGGTGAATCATTCTTGAATCATATCTAGTGTGATGTGTCTCAGATAGGTGAGAGATGTGATGGTGGGCTTCATTGGATAGGCTACCATGGTGGATTTATGACACATCCCCCTGATGAGTCAAGGGAGTGATTGAAGGATGGGAGGATTGACTTGAATGGTCCATGGAGACTTGGGCTTGGGATTGGGCCTTGGCTTGACTATGGGTCAATACCATAGGCTATCAAGAATGGAGTGGGATGTAAATTAGAGGTTCCTAGTAATGGTGCTCATGGTGGCTTATTTTTTTTTGAAAGAAAAACACACTATCTATACAAACAATAAAATAAGCAATCAATTAAACAAACAATGGTTGTTTTGTGTTTTTTTTTTTATGTTTTGATTTTTTGATGTTTTGATGTTTCATAATATTTTTACAATTTTTTATGTTTTTTATTTTTTTTGTTTTGGTTTTTGTGTGTTTTATGTTTCCTAAACCTAGGAACTATGAAGGGGTGATGGAATGAGATCTATAAGGGTGTGTTTATGCCCACTCCCCTTATGAGGAATGAGACACAAATGGCTAATGTGGCTTCCTAGGATGGTGGGTCGGCTCTAGGTATCCTAAGGGGGAAAAACAAACCTCTCGAGAGAGGCCATGCTATCTAAATCCTACTACTTGCCCAGCTGAGCTTTCGCTTCACCCTCGATTAGGCTCAAATAAAAATGATAGCTATGAGTCCAATAATTATTAAGCCCTATGAACAAAAGGGTGTCTAACCTCAAAATTACCCTGAGCTAGTCCCAAGGGTAACCAACTTCTTGATGATGAAGTCCAAGAAACTATGGATACTAGCTATGGTGTCTAAAGGATCAACCAATGGTTGGTGGTGAAATCCAATATCATCGATTGGTTTTCCTCACAAAATATTTATAGAATATATCATGCAAAGTGTGTGCTTGATTTGATTTTTTTTTTTATTTTTATTTTTTGTTTTTGGTTTTTATTTTGATTTTGATTTTGATGCTAAAAATGCCTATTTACCATGCAGATCTAAAGCTAACCCTAAGGATGCAATGAAAACAATAACCTTTATATTAATGAGCTATGAAAAGAAAACTTGATCTAATGAGCCATGAAAGCAATAATAACTAATTTAATGAGTCTTGAAATCAAATGACAACTAAGCTAATGAGCCTTTGAAAGCAAATAACAACTAAGATAATGAGCCTTTGAAAGCAAATAACAACTAAACTAATGAGCCTTGAGTCTTTGAAAGTAAATAACAACTAAACTAATGAGCCTTGAGTATTTGAAAGCAAATAACAACTAAACTAATGAGCCTTGAGTCTTTGATTTAATCTAATGAGTCATGAAATAAAAATTATTGAGACAATGAGCCTTGAGTCTTTGTGCAAATTAAGAGATGACTAAAAGCAATTTGTGATTCAAACAAGAAATGACAAAGAAATGAACTATGACATGAGCCTCTATGCACAAAACTAAGGAATATAAGCTACTAACCTATGAGTCTATGTTGGAAATAAAATAAACTAAGCATGTTGTGCCTTTAAATTCTATGTATGTGCAGTTGTATCTGAGTCTTTGTGAGCCACCCTAGGTAGTTGTATTTGAGTTTGGTAGCCACCCTAGGTGGTTGTATCTAATTCTGGTAGTTGCCTTAGGTGTTTGTATCTAAATATGGTAGCCATACTAGGTGGTTGTGTCTACGTCTAGTAGCCACCCTAGGTGGTTGTATCTGAGTTTGATAGCCACCCTGGGCAATTGTATCTGAGTCTAGTAGCCACCCTAGGTGGATGACTTATTTATGAGTCTAGGTGGATAGATCTTGCAAGATCGAGCCTTGATTTGAATGAAGTGACTATGTCCTTTTCTACTCCTAAGTACCTATGATAGAAACAAAAAGTTAATAAAGCAAGCAAGTATGAAGAACCCTAAGAAAAACACACAAGACATGCTATGCTAGATGCAAGTGCCAAAGCTCATGCAAAATAACAAGTGTCAAATGTGTTAAGGGAAAAGGGTCCCACCATGATCACCATTTATGTGACTAAGGAAATGCACCATAACAATTAAATAAACAAAATGGAAATTTGATATTGCATTAATAGACTTTGTTTGTTACAAATCAACCCTTTCGATTACAATAGACCTCCCAAAAGGGAGGGTTTTCTTTTGCAAATGAGTTCTATGGTGCCACAAATCATCTCCTCGATCACACAACAAATTGGTGGGAGGGTTTTGAAGTCTCGTTGCTTGACCTCCTGAGCCTCTATGTGGATCCCAATACCTACACACAAGCCCACAATGAAAGCATCAGTAGCATCTATTGAGCCTTTTGAGATAAGGCCCTAAATCATGAAAAGGAGTTACAAAAAGCTTACAAAACCTTTGACAAAAGTTACAAAACTATGCAAAATGATTACAAAACCTTAAAAATCTACTTGATTTTACCTTGCTTGGCTACCTATTGCTGATTTTGAGTCTCTATCTATCTTTGAGGCTCAACCACCCAGGGTGGTTGGCTCTGTGTAGCCACATAGGGTGGTTGGCTTTGTGTAGCCACCCAGGGTGGTTGAAATTAAATTCTAGCAAGAGTTTTATACATAGATCTAGAACTTTCTAGGACTATTTATGAGCTTCTGATGCATATTTGGTATTTTTTGGTTGTTGAGTGTGAGCACAAATGCAAAACAAATATTAAAATGCATTCCAAAAAGACTCCATGATCAATGTTCTTGAGCTCTCCAAGTGAGGTACCTACAATCACAAATTTAGAAATCCATAAGGAAGGCAAACAAAATTTGGGTAGAGTTTCGTTAGTGTTTTGTGCACTCTCTTTTACAAATGAAATGGGGGCATATTTATAATATTTCCCAAGGGTGGAGGAGAATGATGAGGGGGCAAGAGGATGATGGACAAGTGGCATGGGTGAGAGAAAGGAGGAATCTTGACTTTTCCCACTTGGTTGCTTGGATGGACAAATGTGCAACATTCTCTATTTGGGCTATGACACCCTATGACACACTATGACATGCCTCACTAATGCTCTTGGGTGGAGAGATTCCTCACCCACCAAAAATGATATGCTTGATCAATGTGCTTGGGTGGAGGGAATCCTCACCCATGTGCATTAATGAACTTGGAATGTGGAGGAAAGAGGGGAAATAAATGCCAACTAGGGTTAGGTGAACCATGGTTAAAAATAGAGGGATGGTCTCATGATGACCATGGGTTAGGCGTAGGAAGGTGCTTAGGATGGTCAAAGGGGCTAGGATAGTCAACATTAATATTTATAAGGTTGCAATGTATTAATTAAAATAATTGCACAATTTATTAAATATTAACATTTAACCATTGCAAATATGACACTTTTTAGGTGTCTATATTACCCTTATCAGTCCCAAAACGAGGGTGTGAAGGAGTATGGAGATATCTGATCCATGTTGTTCTTCTCCTTTGCTACTTTAGTTTACTATAGTGTTTGATGTGTTCATTAGTTGCTAGTTGGTTTATGCTGTGGGTTTTTTTTCTATGTTTTAGTTGTTTGTATGTGCATTGAAGGATGCCTGTTTGTAATGTTTGTGCTTATATTAGAAGCATCAGGGCTTATCCACATGTAAAAACTTATTAAAATTTTTAAGGACCCTTTCAAATCCCCCTTCTACCCTAATAAAACATAAATTGTTAAATTTTTGAATTTGAATAATCAAAATTTTATATTATAGTTTTTTAACTTATTTTAAATATTAATGATGCCCTCTACCTTTTTAAGTAAAAAAAACCACTAAAAATATGATGGGCTAAATATATAGCGATTTAATTTTGTCTAATTTATTTTTTAACATATTTTGAGCAACAAATTTTGCATTATAGTTTTTTTAAGACTTTTTTTTTAATATTGTATGGGTGGATGATGCATTAAAAAAATTGAATTAACATAGGCTTCTATGTGCACTCATCTCATGCAATCACCATTGGTACAACCTTTAAATTATCTCTATTTATTCACTTTGTTTTTCTTACAAAAAATATTTAATTATTTTTGTATTTAAAATAATTTAATTTTGATATATGGATTAAATAAAATTTGCAATTCATAGGTAGCAGGATTTTGCACAAACTCTTAAGAAGTCAACATCCAGAAGTCATCCATGAGACCCTAGATATTTACAAATTAGATATGTTAAAAATTTTCTTTCTAATCTAATTTAAATTCTTTGAAAATAATTTATAGCTATTGATGTATATTATGTGGGTTTTCAAGCACATCCCAAGGTGATAGCCATTTTTATTATATTATTTTTTTATCCATAGGGGATTTGGTTACATCCACCCCAATAGCACCTATTCTACCTTGTTTTTTTGTAAAAAAAATTAGGTGAAACAAAAACCCTAAGAATCTAGCTCTGTATCCAGCTGTAGTTATCCTATCTGAGTATACCACGTGATATCAATCACAAGGGATTGTTATTTTAGTATTCATAGGGTAGGGTGCAGAGGAAATAGAGCTTGTGCTAGCCTCTACTAGCACACAAGATAGGATTGTTATTTAAGTATCCATAGGGTGGGATGCAAAAGAAACAGAGCTTGTTTCGGCTTCTACCAGCACCTAGGACACTCACCAACTATGGTACACAATAAAATTATTGTATATTATATTACCTATGCATATATATACTATTTTAATGTACATATGTATATTTTATTTGTGTATTACTTATAATTCATATGTAGATAAATATTTTGGTGTATATTTTTCAATAAGTTTACACAAGTTTTTATGAGGGCTCCCAATCCCCTCATACTAAGTGGGGTTTGAACCTTGGACCTCTCAAAGAGAGTCCAAATCCCTACCACTACAGTAATCTTACAACTTAATATTTTGGTGTATATTTATTTTTATTTTTATTTTTATTTTTATTTATTCATTCGGGTAGCGTAATAAACCCCTACGATCGATGCATAGGGCTGAGTAGTCCCCTCCCAACCATGACCCCTCATAAGGTCAAGAGCTATGCTTATGAATAGGGGATACACACACACCATGGTTTAAACCTAGGACCTCCCGAAGGAGATCCAAACCCTAAATTGTTATGTTGTCCCCTTAGGACTTTAGACCCCCTTTTACAAAATAAAATTGAGTATGAACCTTGGATTTGGAAGCATATCCTACTATGACAAAAGTGCCACAACTTGACAAAATTGCCATTGACGCTTGTATCAGAGGTTGACTATGTAAAATCAAAGAGTTAAAAGCACCAATTGTTGAAGGTTGTGGTGAATTTGTTATGTAATGGAGGATAAATGATTTTTGGAGTGAAATTCTAGGTTAATTGGGTAATATTAGCTTAAAATTAGAGGGAGAAGTTGAAAAACCCAATCCCTCAGACCTACTACTTAAATACTTACAAATTTTGACCAAATGAGTTTCAAATCTCCCAAAACTAGTGAAGTTGGATATAGTTGAGAGGAACATGAGGGGGATTTTTGTAAAATTAGCTTAAAATCAGAGGGAGGAGTTGAAAAACCCAATCCCTCAGACCTACTACTTAAATACTTATAAATTTTGACCAAATGAGTTGCAAATATCCCAAAACTAGTGAAGTTGGATATAGTTGAGAGGAATATGAAGTAATAATTCAATGGCCAAAATATTTGAAATCAAGACTTATGGATGCCAAAATATCTCAAAAATGCCTATGAAAGGAGATTAATGGATTACAAAACCAAATTAAACTTATACTATGATAAAACAAATATTATGTAATGAATACTAAGTTCAAAATGGGAGTATATGCTACTATTAAAATTTGGAAAATCTACAACAGAGAGTAAGGGATATCTTAAACCGAATAAAGGCACAAGAGCATAAAATATGAGATAAAATGATATAATATAATGAATTAAATGATGTTAGATTTGCAAGAATATCAATATGAAGTTAAACAAGCACGAAGATATGTAAACAAAAAATATTTCATAAAATTTTAATGAAATCTTAATGTAAATGCATGAGAGATATGAGGCTAAATGGGTAAATAAGCAATATAATCCTGCAAATGAAGTGATTATGATCATGAAAATGAAAGGATAATTTAAATAAGCCTACAAGTAAGATGATATTAGATGATATACCTACAAATGAGAAGGATTAATGATTATGATGCATAAATGAGATAAGATACAAGGAATAGTATGTTAAAATGAAAGGAAAAATGATTACAAGTGACTAGATATTAAGAAAATAATGTAAGAACAAAATTATCCTAAAAGGACTGCAAATATGTGTTAGAAATAAAAATAAGCAAAGAAATAAGATTAATAGCTATAAATATAGAACCCAAGTTAGCAAGGTCAAAGTAAAATTGGAAATGCATTAGATAAGAGAAAGAGAATGGAAGGAAAGAGAAGCTCAGGAATACACAATCCTAGCAAGAGCTCCTCCTTGCTCCAAGATGGTCTCCTTGCCCTGATGTCCCTTTGCCTTGCTTTAATTTCTCATATGCTTGATGAAGAATGCTCCAAATGAGAGAATGAAAAAATGAAAGAAGGCAGAGAGAATTTTGGGCAGAGTAATGCTAATGCAAATTGTGTTATAGAATGTCCATCCCAAGTAATACATTTAACAATTTTGGGAAGCATATGAGGAGGGAAAGTTAGGTCCAAGATGCCATTAGAGCACAAGATCAAATTTTAATTTTAAAACCATGATTCGAGACTAGAGCATGTGTGATCAAATAAGGTAGTGGGATGAAGTAATTTGCATGACTCTAGTTCATGCCAAAGAGATTTCATTCATGTTGACAAAAGTGCTATTAGCACTTTTGTACCTGATTGGCTACCTTTATCAATGACTAGGTTGATTGGTCAAATGGCCAAAATTGAGTGATTTACAAAAGTTCCATAATTGAACAAAAGCTCTATTTGCACTTTTGTAATCTTGTGGTGTTTTTTAAATGAATTTATTTGAGGTCTAGATTGCTTGAGTTGTGATGCTTGATTCTTGGTATGATGCTTCTTGTCTTTGCTGGGTTAATGTTATTAGGTGTGTCAAAATTTGGTATCTACAATTTGCAAGAAATATGGACCTTTGTGGTTATGCATGTATTTTTGATAACTTAGCAAAATTATCATCAAAGATAAATTTCCTATTTCCATCACTAATGAATTACTAGATGAACTCCATGGTGCTTGTTTCTTATCTGAGTTGGATCTGTGTTCATGATATCATCAGATCAAATTTATGGAATACTATATTCCAAAGACAACATTTTAGACTCATTAAGGCCATTATGAATTCCTTATCATGCTCTTCAATCTTACCAACACACCTTCTGGTAGGAACCTAGGGTTCCTAGCACATAAAATGATAAATAAATAATAAATAACCTAAATCTAAAAGAATCGCCTTTTGTATTGTCGGGAAGTCCCTTCAATAAGTTGTATTATATTTCATATTCATGGATATTGGAATGATAAGTTCTTACAATATTTTATACCCACTCTAGGGTTATAGGTGAAAGGTTGCAATGCTTCCTAACCCTAATCTTATAATAATAATATAATAATTAATTATATTAATTATTATATTATTTATTATTATATTATTTTATTATTATAACTATAGGATATGAAATACATTATTACTATTATTATTATTAATTAATGTTAGGATAGGACCCTAACATTCCACCCTCCTTAAAACAAGATTTGTCCTCAAAGCTTGGAATTGTAGTGTGTAAGTATATGCTCTTCAAATATTCCACCTCCTTGGGAAGCTTATTAATCTTGCGATGTTTGAACTCCGCATATGTTTTGGCATTGAAGCGGAAAGGATTCTCTTCATTCACCATTCCTTTCATGAGAGCGATGACTTTATCTGCAGGGGAAATGCAGAATACCGGCCATGACATTCTCACTTTGTCCTTGCTCACCAAACTCAGTGTAGAACGCTCTTGTACTTGTTGTTACTCAATATCTCAAGCTGGTCTCTGGACGATGATGGCGTTTGCAACGTAATCGGCAGAAACCCAACAACCATCCTTGAAAACTTGGAGTCCTGGCACTTCGTTGGGTACCAGAAGAGTCAAAGCGCTCATGTCGATGTGGGCTTCCACCCTGAGAGCGAGCTTCGACTGTGGATAAGGCGGGTAGTAATTTATTTTCATTTCCATTTCCATATCTTCGTTGTCGAGTGCTTCCTTCATCGCCGACTCTGCCAACCCCAGATTTATGGAAAGAGCCGATAAAAGCGTATTCACTACCCCCACAAGTGCTCGTGCATATTCATCGTTCACTTCTATGTAAGAGGCAGGGTGTTTGAGCCAGTTGTTCAAATCTCTAGAGAAAGGAGGCCATAGCATATAGAAATAGTAATCAATCCACTCTAGCTTTTCGTCAATCTGGTGAGCCAACTTGGTGTCGTAACCCTCCATAACTCTCGTTGCCGCGTTGCTGGCGTAGGCCTCCTTTTCCTCTTGTGGAAGTTCAAAAAACTCTCTACCCATGACCTGCAGGCGTTGGATGAGATCAATGGAGATTCCGTGATTAATAATTTGGAAAAGCCATCTGGTAAGCCAACCACTTGCATTATCGGTTATGTGACCCGGGTTCAATCCCCACGGCGGGTATGTATATGTATAAGAATTATTTGAATTTGGAAAAGCCCCATTGCTGGGCTACCATTGCCAATTCTGCTCAGCATCGAAACGAACTGGTCCTTTCATTTTGTCTCACATGAATTAACAGTTTTCATTTATTTATTTTCTTATTTGAAGGAATATCATTAGGGGCTGAAGAGTCTCTGTCTCCAACTTTTCTCATGTCAAAGATTTGCTTTAAGTACTGAAGAAACTTGGTTCAAAACACACACTTGAAGGCCAGTAACCTGCTGATAGACGCATCAAATCCTTATGCTTTGGAAGACTGCCAATACAATCCATCAACAATATCAACAATGTTCTGTTCAATATGATCTAATTCATGCTTGATGTCTCTCTTCAATTCGTGCTCTAACTCTAATAAAGGGTAAGTACATTACACCATTGCAGTAAAATGTACTCAGTATCAAAGAGTAATCACCATTGAGAGAATTTAGCTTTACCAAACGGGAAAATTCTCTGTGTTATGATATCTTCTGAAGCTTAAAGTAAAGAGTTCAAATGACGAGGAGACCATGCCCATGAACTATAATTTGTGCACCGACAACACTGTGATGTTGAAAGTTTTTTGGTAAGGGATACGTCTTGCCCTTTAACAGACCGCAATTTTATTTTTTATTTTTTTGTACGGAGAAAGCAAAAATAGTTTCACGAACTATATTTGACAATGCAGATTCTGGATAGGTGCAACCCTTTCCTTTCCAGGCATCCTAGTATCTCAAATAAGTATGTTGGAGACAAGTCTCACATTGTTGGAGTGCACAATTTTTTATGTGCCTTGTATTAAAATAATAATAATATCTAGTTGATCCCCTGTAAACTATGTTCTGAACTCATGCTATTTTCCATTCTCCTATTGTGCTTACGAATGGAAAAATAACAAAATTATCTTCCAGCTGGGAAGTATTTAAAATTCTTTAGCAATTCGTTTAAAATAGCCTGTTTCATCAGCATGAATACGCTAAGGTTTTTGTTCAAAAATAGTGCCATATGATATCAGGTCTGGTGAAGTTGGGAAAAAAAACTGCCATTAGGATCATAAATATTGTCACATAGCCTGATGTTCATAAGTCTGCACTTCAGGATTGCCTTTGACAAAACCAATTTCTGTCGTCATTCTTCGAGTTGCTACTTATTGGTGGAGGCTTTTGATTTTTGGGAATCTATGATTACTTCTACATCAGTTCATATGTACCCAGGTACAGCCATTCAACAAGAGACATGACAGTACATGGTAGGAACCTAGATTCAGCCAAAAATTGCAGGTAGGAACCTAGATTCAATATCTCAGTATCTTGTGGAGATTAAATAATAAAAATTGCAGGTGTACTAGCTATTGGGAAGGGCATATCTTGATAGCTTCTTTGAACAATGGTGGTGGCCAAGGTGGGGGTCTTGTAGATGAAAGACTCATACTGTTCAATACATTCAGTAGATAATCAAAATTTTGGATTTCTTTTATGATGGTTTTATTTTCATGGTTCTTAGCATCGTCTATATTAATATCAAATGCACCAAGGTCAGCACAAATTATATCTCCAATTTTGGCAATATAAACATCCAGTGCAAGTTTATGAATCTTACTTTCCGTCTCTATAAAAAAATTTGCATGTTTAGGGTTTCAATTTTTTTTCGGAAATTCAATAAGTACTTTTTGAAGTTCTATGGTTTTGGTTTCTTCCGAGAAAAAAAAATTAGGGTTTGAATTATCTTCTTCCTTTGAAAGTGCAATGGGTATTTCTGAAAGTTCTTTGGTTATGGGTTCTTCCTCCTCTACCTGAGATTCCATGGCTAGGGTCTCCTCTTGCATTTCCCTTAAATATTGTATAATACGATCAGAACGTTCCATTTGTTTATTTTGTTTTCGTTCAATCATTCTTCTAATTTCTGCAATGTCATTTTTTATTCCTTTGATATTTATGTCCCATATGGTTGGATCCATACGGCTCTGATACCATATGGTAGGAACCTAGGGTTCCTAGCACATAAAATGATAAATAAATAATAAATAACCTAAAACTAAAAGAATCGCCTTTTGTATTGTCGGGAAGTCCCTTCAATAAATTGTATTATATTTCATATTCATGGATATTGGAATGATAAGTTCTTACAATATTTTATACCCACTCTAGGGTTATAGGTGAAAGGTTGCAATGCTTCCTAACCCTAATCTTATAATAATAATATAATAATTAATTATATTAATTATTATATTATTTATTATTATATTATTTTATTATTATAACTATAGGATATGAAATACATTATTACTATTATTATTATTAATTAATGTTAGGATAGGACCCTAACACCTTCCACCTTTTATAGTATTATGAATGGAATATTTTGGATATTTTTACACAAATTCATTTTGGTCTTTTTTGATGATATTCTATTTTATAGTCATACATTGGAGGAAAATTTGTAACATTTGGACCTTACAACACAATTCTTGGATGATAATTAATTATGTGTAAAATAGTCCAAATGTTCTTTTGGAATGTAGGAATCAGAATGCCTAGGTCACATGGTTTCATTGGAAGGGGTCAAGGTGGATCTAAAAATACTTCCATACAATAATTTCCCAAGACACACACTCTCAAAAGTATACAATTTTTCCTAGGCTCCATTGACTATTATTATAAATTTGTTTGTGATTATGGGAATATTGCATCTCCCTTGACAACTATGTTGAGGAAAATTTTATTTCTATGGTTAGAACCAATTGAACATGCCTTCCTATGACTCAAATAATTTATGCTTTCTACTCTTGTGTTGGAAATTCCTAATTTATCCAAGTATTTTATGGTTGAAAGTGGTGCCTTGGGAATTATAATTGGTGTAGTGTTTATGCAATAAAGGTGGCCATTAGCTTTCACTAGTAAGGCACTATTAGATAAAAACATTTAAAAACCGGCATATGAGAAGGAGATTATGGTGATATTATATGATGTCAACCGTTGTAGGTATTATATTATTAGGTGATATTTTTCCCATCAAAAAAAATCACCATAGTCTTAAATATTTTCTTGAGTAGCATGCCTCCATACTTAAACAACAAAAATGGGTCACCAAATTACTAGGGTATGACTATAAAATTATTTATAAGAAGGGTAATACAAATATAGTTGTTGATGCATTATCTTGCCAATACAAGGACTAGGGTATGCTATGTGCCATCTCTAATACACTTTCTCAAGGGATTCACTAGCTTCAAGAACATGTGACTCAAAATTCTACCTTGCAATATTTAACTCAACAAATTTAAAATTACCCCAAATATAAGCTATGATATAGATGGTATGAATTTTCATCTAAGATACTAAATTCACCTTGTTATTTCTAAAAACAATTCCACTCCATGAATCTGTACTACAAAAAATTCATGCTTCCCCAATTGTAGGATATTTGGTTTCGTAAGGACATGAATGGGCTAAACACACATTTGTTTTGGTAGGGGTGAAAAGGAATATTCAAAATTTGTGGTAGAATGTGATACTCGTCATCCTATGAAGAGGGAAACTATATGCACAATAGGCACACTCCAACCTCTCCCTATTCTAGAGACTATTTAGATGGACATTTCCATGGATTTATTGAAGGACTCCAAAAATATGGAGGCAAAATAGTCATCCTCATTATAATGGATTTTTTTTCTAAGTATGCTCACTTATGTCATTTATCCCACCTATACAAGGGCTCCAAATAATCGTTGATTATATTTTTTGCCTTCATGGCATACGTCAATCCATTATTTTTTACCCTAATCCCACATTCACTAGTCATTTCTAGTAGGAACTATTCAAGTTGCATGGAATACAACTTAAGATGAGCTTGGCATACCATATCCAAACAAAAAAATAATTTTTAATAAGTGTTTGGAAACATATCTCCATTGCTTTGCATCTAAGAAACTAACATAATGGATCAAATTGATTATATTGACAAAATGGTGGTATAGTACTTCTTATCACTTCTCTACGAAGATGATACTATATGAATTAGTTTATGAACACCCTCCACCATCATTTTTATCATACATCTTAGGTAGTTCCAAGGTTCAAGCAATGGATTCCACTTTTAAGTAGCATGCACAACTAATCCAACATCTCAAAGATTATTTGGCTATGGAATAGAACCATATGCAATAATAAGCTGATCAACATCACTTAGACCAAAATTTTCATATTGGAGATATGGTTTTCCATGCTTGTAGTTGTACAAGTAATCATCATTGAAAATCCATGGTCATAAAAATTTACCATCTAAATTCTATGGAATATATAAGGTACTATAGCAAATTGGCCCTATGGCCTACAATCTCGAATTACTTTCCTCTTCCACCATACATTTAATTTTTCATGTTTCCTCTTTAAAGAATGTCCTTAGTAGTCGTATATAGGTTCAATCAACACTACCCTAGTGGGATGAGGAATGCTTGTTTATCTTATAACCTAAGTGTATTTAGGACCAATGGGCATGCACACTCTACAACCACACACTCATTGATATTCTCATATAGTGGTGGGGACTCCAACCAAAATATGCCACCTAGGAGTCACTCCATCAACTACAATAGCCATTTCCTCAACTCAAGCTTTGAGGACAAAGCTTCTTAAAGGAGAAGGATATGTTAGGACGCTTTCTAACGTGATCATAATTATGTATTTATCTAGTGTTGGTATAAATTTTACCTTGGAAACCTAGTGTGTATGGGCCCATTATGATGTAATTGTTACTGTAAATAGGAGTTAGTAGCTCGGGTTATAACTTGCAAGTGAATCGACCATTGAGCATTAGGGTTAGGTAAATAAGAGTCTAGGAATAGGAATAAAATGTATCATCTCATTTTTCTCATTTTGTATTGAAGCTCTGCTTCCAAGGAGGTTTCCCCCTCAAAGAGGCTTATGATATGTATTCCTTGATTAGTATAAGATATTTCATTTTTTTTTCTCAGTTATTTTCATAAGAACTTATGTGATTTAATTTTTACATTTCCATTAATTCTTGGACTACTCTTGTGGATTTTATAACAAGGTTCCTAAAACCCTTGGTTTATAAGCAAAATGAACTATATGATAATTCAGTGGGAATTTTTATTTGGAGACAAAGACTACTAAAATGTTTTCAATGTCAATAGGTTTTTCATATTTTTTTATCATCTCATTAATAATGAATATTTAAGGAATGTCAACAATAATATAGGGGAGAACATTGAGGAGAGGAAATTACTAAGGAAAGAAAACATGTTGTATACACTCTAATATGTATTGCCATGGATATTTCAAAACCTTTACCATAGTCCATGAAGATTAAATATGAATCAAGAGAATGTGATCAACAAGTGGACTATAAAAACATTGTAAAAATGTTATGAGACCAAACACATGGCAAGAGATTGCAAAGTGAATGTGAAAATAATGAAGAAAGATATGAAAATTTTTGGCCATAAGATAAAATTTAATATGAAACAAGGAGATCATATCACAATCGAAGTTGGGTCAAAACAAGGATTTTCCACTCCTAGAAAAGTGGTAAAAAAAGACCCTCTATATCATCAAATGAAAAATACCATTATGATTTAATCGAATAAACCATTAGAAGAAAATGATACAAGGGATGAGAAAGTACAATTTGCAAGTTCAAATTTAGGATTTAAAGCTGTAAAATAAAATGGGAAGGCAATTTTAAAATGAATGAAGTGAAGGAACTCAAGGTCAATCCAAGTAAATCATCTTCATTTTTTTAAATAAGTATAAAAATATCTTCTTGTAATAAAAATGAAAGTAATATAGAATGTTTCTTTGCACTTTAGGGTTTTAAGAGCAACATAATAAAAAATGCATATGGAGGATATCCATGGAAATATAGGGTTTCTAGGGCAATGCAAGAAAGTAATTATTATGGGCAATCATCCTTGTATTTTATAGTTTTTAGGGCAACATAAAGAATAAAGTGTTTATGAGACTATTCCTTTCATTTCAATTTTTGTAGGGTAGCATAAACCTTTAGAAGATAAGTCTCATTATGAAAAATATGAAAAAAGAGAAGATATTTATGAAGATGAAAGTGCTGGTGGGAATGGAAAAATGAGAGAAAGGTCATCAAAGCATGAATAAATAAAAAATGAAACTCAATAGGATATTGGTTTAGGAACCCAAATAAAAATATCACAACCGATAACAAGAAGTGGGGTTAAGCCCACTAATATAAACAAACCGTTATGATAAAAATGATATCATGGAATATATATATATATATATATATATATATATATATATATATATATATATATATATATATTTATTTATTTATTTATAAGCGAAAAACCCCTTGCGGTGCCGCCTTGGTCTGAGAGACCACGAACAGGGGGTTCTACACAATCAAAGTCACCCGGGAGTCGCACCCGACCCTGCTCGCACCAACATTATCAATTGGATTTTGGATACCCAATTTAGCTTTTTGGTAGGGTGGATATTTGAACCTGGGACCTCCCTTGGAGGATTTCCCTCTCCTCTCCAACTCACCTACAACACCTGGGTTATATCATGGAATATCAATGGTATGAATAAGTCTAAAAAAAAAGGAGTAATTAAGGAATTAATAGGTTGTTATAGTCTTGAATTTATCTTAATACAATAAATAAAATTAAGTAGAAAGGAATGTAAGGATGCTTTTAAAAAAAGTTGGATGATGGGGATTTTTTGGTAATTTCTTTTTTGGAGATTCAATGGTATAGTAACAATGTGGGATGAACTCAAATGGGATGGATAAATGTTTAAATGAAAAATAATTGGGTTGCTAGACTATTTTGCAAGAAAGAGGAAAACATCAAAGTTGGATTATAAATGTATATGATCCAACTATAGTTACTCCTCATGAAATATATTATAAGGACCTTAGCATATTTTTGTTATACATAATGATGATTCATAATTGTGATCTACATATTCTTAGGGGTGATTTCAACACAATTCTTTCTCCTTTGGAAAAAGAGGGTGGTACTCCTGGATGGTCTAAATCAATTATTTTATTCATTTGTGTATTTAAATGCCCTTTGGGATGTTATTCCTTCAAGTTTTTAATATGCATGGGGTAATAGATGCATTCGATAAAATTATATAGTAGAAAATTGGATAAATTCTTGCTATCCAATACATGGTTGCAAATAGAGAATACAATATATGTAGATATTTTATTATGAGTAGAATCAAATCACAAACCCATTATTTTGACTTATGATTTATTCAATAATGGTCATATAAATCCATTTTGATTATTGTTTTTAGGTCTCAAAGATCCTGATTTCTTCCAAATGATTATGCTATGGTTGGATAAAGCAAATTTTTAAGGATCATTTATGTATAGGTTTGTTCAAAAGATAAAATATTAAAAAGGGAAAAATGAAGATTTGAAATACCAAATATTTTGGTAACATTAAAAAAGAGAGATAAGGATATTGAATCCAAGCTCAAAATTATACAAGAGATAGTAGAAATCAATGGAATGGACCAAGATTTTTATGTGGAAGAAAAATAATTATTTTTTTACTATCATAGTGCTTTAAAAAAAGAGGCATCATGTTGGTTCCAAAAATATACGGAGAAATAGCTCAAGGATATAGAAAAACATTTTTTTTTTGTGATTAAAGAAAAGGGTTTTGAAAGGGACCCTCACCCTTTTACAATGAAATCTTGAGCTTGTAAAAAACAAAACCAGCTATGCATTGAACCTTTGGCTCTCATTGCCCAGCTAAAAACATATCTTCTAGCTGGGTACAAGAGACCTATATTGCCTAATTCCTAGTGATAGGACACATGTTGGTGGATCTACTATTGAGATAATTTTTTTTCATACTACAACAAAAATAGATTTTTTCTTTTACTTATCAAAAATATTTTAACTCTAGATGGAAGAAATGTTGAGAAAGAAGAAGATATATACTAAATATTTTGGTAATATTTTTAAATAAAATAAGGATATTGAATCCAAACTTAAAATTTTATAAGAGATAGTAGAAATCATTGGAATGGGTAAATATTCTTAAGTGTAAGAAAAACAATTATTTTTTATTATCATAATGCAATAGAAGAGGATTCATGTTGGTTCCAAAACTTCAAGGAGAAATGTCTCAAGCATATAGAAATACTAATTTGTCATGCTACATAAAAAATAATCCTTTCATTATATCAAAAATATTTTAACTCTGTATGGAAGAAATATTGAGGAAGAAGAAGAGATATGTCAAATATTTTGTTAGTATTTTTTAAGAAAAGAAGGATATTGAATTCAAGCTCAAAATTTTACAAGAAATAGTTGAAATCAATGGAATGGGCAGGATTCTTATGTTCAATAAAATCAATTATTGTTCTATTATATTAATGTAATAAAAAAGGAGGATTGATGTTGGTTCCAAAAATCTAAAGAGAAATGGTTCAAGGAAGGATAAATAAATACTATTTTTTCATGTTATAAAAAAAATAAAATTTTACTTTCATCGCATAAAAAACTATTTTAGATGGAATAAATATCGAGGAAGAAGAAGATATATGCCAAATATTTTGGTAACCTTTTTAAAGAAAAGAAGAATATTGAATCCAAGCTCAAAATTTTACAAGATACAATAGAAATGAATGGAATGGTCTAGGATTCTTATATGTAAGACAAATATTTCTTTTCTACAATAAGACAACTATTTCTTTTCTACAATCATAATATGTTGAAAAAGAAGGATTCATGTTGGTTCCAAAAATCTAGGGAGAAATAGCTCAAGGATATAGAAATACTATTTTTTCATGCTACAATAATTTTTTTGCTTTCATTACATCAAAAATATTTTAACTCTAGATGGAAGAAATATTGAGGAACAATAAGATATCAATAAGGAAGTAATTAATTATTTCAAAAAAAAAAAATTAGATACTAGGCAAGATAAGGAGGCACAAGGTAAGATTTTGTAAAGTATTCTATCAAATATCATACAAGGAAAAAATGAAATCTTGATGAGGAAGATAGATATGGAGAAGAAACTTGAAGTAATTTTCTCTTTTCATCCTAACAAGGCACTTGGCCTTGATGGATTTTATATAATTTTATTTCAAAAAATAAGATTTATTAATGAGTAATGTGTTGGTTGTAGTTTAAGAAGCTTGAAAAAGAAAGGAAAAATATAAGGTATTTAGGTTGTAAAAAATAGTCCCTTTGAATTTCATCTCCAGTTTATTTTGGGCTATCCCACAGTTAGTGAGGCTATGGATTTGAATCAATATAATCATGCTACGAGAAGGGTACTATATTTTTTATTAATACAAAAAAAACCAAGAATTTTTATTAACATTGCCTTATATATACAACAAATTATTATAGATATTTTAGGGTTTAAAATTTAAAAAAATCCATAAACCTACTTGGATATCCCTTTGTCCCATAAAGGAAATAAAAAGTATATTTTGATATCTTGTTTGGATAGAATGAAATCTTGTTTTATAGGTTGGAAAGATATGTTCTTAACAATTTTGGAAAGGTTGCAACTTATAAATACTACATTGTAATGCACCCCTATTTATATGATGTCACTTTAAATATTGCCTATAGGTATAGCACTAGAAATTGATAAAATTCAAAGAGACTTTATTTGGAAAGGATGTAAAGAAAAACTTAGGTTTCCTTTCTATGAGTGGGATAGGGTTTGCAAAGGAAATAATATTGGAGGAGCAAGATTAAAAAATAATAAACTTATGAGTTTGGTCTTAGGGGAAAAACTTGCGTGGAGATTATTTAGAGCTCAAGGAAAGAGTTGGGAAAAAATATTACTTCAAAAAATATATAGGTTATTCTGATGCAATAAAATTGCTTAGATAAAGAACCCTACCCAAAGTATCACCAACATGGAAATTCATATTATATTATTTACAATTTATCATGAAACATATCATATGGTTAGTCAAAGAGGGAAATTATGTAGATTTTTGGTCTGATACTTGGTTGAAGTCTTATCCTCTTACCTTTGACTCAAAATGGTAATTTTTGGCTTAGGCATGTCTACCTTATAAAGGTCCAAAGGTTAAAGATTATACTAATGAGTAAGATCATGGATTTCTATTAGTAACCTAGTTGAAGAAGATAAACTCAATTAAATTGTAGATAAGCTTCAAAATATGCTTCAAGAGTTTTATTTACCTATTTTTACATGGAAGGATGAGATGGTATAGAATCTTTCAAAATATGGTGCAAACTTGGTCAAGTTGGGATGTGATGATTTAGAGCAACTAAAATTTCCTACTCCTTAATATTTCCCTTGAAAAAATATTTGGTCACTAGAGTCTCTCCCTAAGGCCTCAACATTATATTTGGTTAGCAGTTCAAAGTAATATTATTACAAGGAAGAGTCTAGAAAGAATAATGGATCTTTTAGATGTGCCTTGTGTGAGAAAGATACAAAAATATTAGACCAATTACTTCTTCATTGTCCCTATGCTCACATCATTTGGGGTTACTTTTTCAAAAATATGAGAATATATTGGGTATATCTCCATCAATATTGAAAGAGTTTATAAAAAATTGGATTAATTATTTCAAAGCTAAAGCATTATGTATTATATGGAGGTTGGTCCTATGATTGTTTATTGGATTTTATGATTTGAAAGGAATAATAGAATTTTAAAAATAAATATCAAAATCATGCCCAATTTTGGAACCATATTATTGTCTCTCTTGTAGAATATTTACATATATTATGCTCATCATGGGAAGTATAAAATATGGAAAGAGATGTGCTATCCACTTGGTTATAGGATTTGAATATACATGGAAGAGTCATATGTGACAATGAAATTAAAACAAAGGATCTACTTTGATCTATGATAAAATAGAAATGTCTAGAAATTAGGTTTATCAAAATTATTTAATCCAAGAAAAAATAGGAGATCTTCCTAGAAATCCAGAGGAAAGTAGAAGATCCACCTAAAAAACCCTAAGAAAAGTCAAGGAGGGAGCAAGAATTTGAAAAGGTTATATATATATATATGCTTTCAAGGATACATTACAACCATTAATCAATAGATGGAAACCTTGAATTAAATTAAGCAAATGGATTTTGAAAGATAAAAAATAAAATCACTTTAAAAAAACATTGTTTTATGTAAGACTTATGCACCAAAATTTAAATCTAATTTACATGGTAGTACTAACTTTATATTCTTCTATAGGGGATTTGAAGGGGACTTTCGTGGGAAGTCCTACATCACTTCCCTGGGAAGCTATGCACCACTTCATTGTAGCCCATCCTTGGCCCTATCCTAGATCCCTGACCTCGTCCTAGATCCTTAGCACTTCCTTTGCCCTTCCTCCTCAGTTGGTTGGCATTGTAGATGATCTCCTTGGGGTGGGATATCACTGTTCCACTTGTCTGCCCCTTTCCTTACTACTTGGTGGGGTTTTTTGCTAGTGCCTATGATATAGGATTTCCCTAGGTTCTTCTTGGATGTCCTCAGGTTCTGTTCCAGTTCCCTGACACTCCTCTACCCTCCTCCTTGACTAGATGGTGTTGTATATGATATCCTTGGGTTGGGAGATCCCTGATTCACTTATATACCCCTTTCCATGCCCTTTGGCTAGGTTTTCCTCTATTACCTATGAACTGGGACATCCCTGGGGTTTTCTAGGTTGTCCCTAGATTTTTCCTGGGTCTTCCCCTGGGAGCCCTGTGTTCCTTCTGGATTTCTTTTCCTTGGAGCTTGCTGCTTTGTCCCATTTTCTTGTAGGGTTATATTTGGAGTTGAGGATCAGAGGGTCTTTGGTGTAGTGCTTCGTATCTTGGAAGTTTGGCTTCATGTGCAGCTTTTCATAGTTTCTTTTTGGCTTTGGTGAGAGACCTCATGTTTATTCCTATGGTGTTGCTCTTTAGGTTTCTAGATGTTGGTTTGGCGGTGAGTTTTTAGCTTTCTCTTGGCTTAGGGTGTGCCTTTGTGTTGAATGCTTCTGTTCTCCTACTTGTCATCCTCTTTTGGATCCTTGAAGCTGCTTGTTGGTGGTTTTGAAGGTTTTTTAGAGTTCTTAATTTTTTTTTTTGGCTTGAGGTGGCCCTGTGCTTTTCTTTGGTAGCTTGTGCTTCATGGCTCCTTCTGCTGAGGTTTTTTGGGACCTCCCCACCTCTTTCCCATGGCCTGTTGCTCTACACTATTTTTCTCTCTATCTCCTTTGGCTCCTGGATAGTTATCCTTGCTGCATCATATTTTCCAGGTCTGGTGTTGTTTCTTCTTTGGTTTTTTAGCTAGTTTTCGAACCGTGTTGTTGCATCCTCGTTGTTGCTTCCTAGTCTGCATCTTCCTACTGCGTCCATGGTTGTCCTCGATGGGAATATTTCATTTTGAATTTAAATTTTAAATTTTAATAGTGGGCGGGATGGCCCTGTTTTATTCATTCCTTCCTTTAGGCAGGATTGGTTTGTCTTTTTCCCGCTTTTAGTGCTTTGTATCACATGTATTATTTTTCAAATTTTTCCAGGCGGGTCAACCCTGCTTCTATTTTGGCAAGATGGCCCTATCCCTCTTCTCCTTTTTCGTGTCATTAGGTTGTAATTTTGATCATGTATTTTTGGACTTTTCTGGATGGGATGGTGATATCCCTGTATTCAATGCATTGATTCAAAAAAAAGAAAAAATATCCTCTAGCCTTTCTGTAAGGTTGTCCTTAGCCTGTCCTGAAAGGCTTATGTCTTTCCTTTGGTTTTTGGGGTTCTTTTTCTTTGGCCTTGGGGCCTTGCCTTTAGTCTTATGACTTTTTGTAATCAGGTTTTGGGATCCTTGATAAAAACCCATTTTTAATTATTAACTGACCAAAAAAAACTTTATATTCTTCTATGTTGTAAATGTATTTTTTTATCAAAATCAACAACAAATAACATGACAACCATAGAAAACCTTTGTAAATATAGATAAATCTATTTATATTTTCCCTTGCATCATGATTATGTTTGATGTATAATTAAATTTCATCAACACCAAACTTACCAACGTAGTCTTGATTTTCATTACCCTCGAGAATCACACAACATGATTTTTTTATGTTGAAAGTATTACATTATTTGGCCCCCTTGTAAATATTATTTTGGTAGTTGATTTAATGTATGTGTCAATATGAGAGAAAGTGCAAGGTGCCAAGAGAGAGAATGAAGAGTCACATTGATGTGGCAAGATATGAGGAATATGAAAGGATGAATCTCCTAACTATTAGAGGAGAGCAACCGTCTGAGTACTAAAAAGTCATGTAAAATTATATATTGGAGATAAAGCTCCAAGCAATGTATCTCTATTTGTATCAATCTTGTAGTTCTATGATATTTAATATATTTGTGATATATCATTGTTATTCCACAATTATAATTCATTTTTATTTTATGAAGTCGCACTTATATGATTTATTTTTTATCTTGGATAATGATTTCTTTGAGCTAATCATGTTGTAAATCTAATAGTGGTATGAGAGCTATCGTGAGAAAGCTTGTATTAAGCCACATTGAGTAAAATAGCTATAGGAAGATACAATTGTAGATATTGGATAAGGAACACAAGAAATATTATTGGTTGTTGGAGAAATAACTGCAAGTTTAATAAAGGAGAAGTGAGAAGACTATGAAGGTTGACATCAAGGTTGGAAGTCAACCAATTGATACAATGTATGAGAGGAGAGGATTAAATAATAGAGTGGATTTTTGAAGCTTCCTACAATAGATAGATAAGACTTTCATCTTCAAGTTCTAGAGAAAGCATAGGTTAATTAAAAGTTGCAAAGAAGGATTTAGGTCTTGAAGGTGGACCTTGACAAAATAGGATTTAGATTTTGAGGATAGACCTTGATATAAGGTTTTTAGATCTTGAAGAGAGACCTTGATAGAGATATATAGATCGAGGTTACCTATTCTAAAAATTCTTTTGGAATAGAAGTGATCTATGAACAAACTTAGGTTTAGAATATAGACCTTGACATACAAAGACTCGGGTCTAGAAGATAGACCTTGACATATGAAGACTCTGGTTTAAAAGTTAGACCTTGACATAATATTTAGGTTATAAACTTTGACATTATGGTTTGATAAGAGTAACCATTATTTAGTATTTTAAATCAAATAAAAAGGAAGAAGTATTCTATATTATGGGAGAAGTTTTAGCAAGACAACAAGTAGCCATTCTTGAAGTTAATAGATTAAGGTGCAGCCAAAGAATAAAGTGCAACCGAAGATCAAATTTTTAGGGTGTAGCAAGTAAAAGTATTTCACGGTGCAATTACAAAGTTTAACTCTTATGGTGCAACTTGAGGTATAATATCTTAAGGTGCAATAGGAAGAGTGCAATCATTTTACGTAAATGCGAAATTTTGAGGTAGAAGCATCATCACCATCCTACATGTTGGTTGACCTAAAAGTACAAAAAAGCATTAGCTAAGTCATGCCATTATTGCATAGGTGAAGCATCATTATAAGCTCCACAATTTCATAAGGAGAAGCACCATTTTAAGCATCATAATTTTAGAAGGTAAAGCACCATTTAAAGTGCCATTGTTGCAGTAGAAGAAGCATCATTCCAATATTTGAAGAATCTCAAACACCAAGGAGGAAAGTTGTAGACATGGTAAACTCGAAGAGATATAGCAAAGGAAAGAGGAAATGATAGCTCATGGGAGAATAGCACCAAAAGTCATTTGAACATCTTTTATAATGCCAAGGGAATGAGTGAATAGTCACAGGAAGGTAGAAACCTTTTAGTTAGATATTTGACAAGGAAATATCAATAAGCATTGAGATACTCAATGTTATTTTTAGCCAAAATAAAACCTTCAAGAGCATTACACTTCAAGTGAATGTTGGAAAATCAAATGCTATGCCTACTCAAGTTGAAACATCTAGAAGGTGTTTTATAGTTAAGAGGATAATTCAAATACTGTTCACATTCTTGAGGAATCAAGATGAAGGGAGAACAAAAGGCATTCACAGAGTTGAAATATAGGAGTGCATGTTCTTGATTATTTAGGAGAGATAAGGTTGGGTAAAATATTTAATACTTTATTTTTTTAATAAGCTATGTTTTGCTTCTGTCAAGGGCCACTCCTATTACAAAAATAAAATATTACATTTGTTTTTGTAATTCTAACAAGTTAAATATAGCATGCCCTTATTTGTCTTTCTATCAAAAATATTTCCCATCTTCCTCAAACTGCTAAGTTTCCATAATCAACTATTTTTTTGCAGCTAACAACAAGACCAACCCTTACATTACACATAACTCCAATAGATAGAATAAAATCAAACATATCGATCATACATCAAAGAGGCAGTCAATTGAATAATTTTCTTCTGTAGAAAAGGTTCTTCCTCCTTTAGAATGGCAAGATCTAAGAATACATTTTTGCTCTTCAAGCTCTTGAGGTAATATCTAGTTGTAACATATTTTGTAGGATCTTCATTTCAAAAAATTGATTGACAATGATTATTTCATAATTACCTTCAATAATACCATCTAAGGTGCTAATCTATTCCATGGAACTATCTGGATAGTCTTTAGTAACCATTTAGATTTTTATCAATGATCTAATTCAAATCCTCATTTTGGGTTGAGTCTTCTATTGTTTGTATAATTATTGCTAGATAATTGGTGCATCTAAATGATGAATTTTTTTCTTTTGAACTAGGAAATTTGAAGGTTTTAATTCATTCATATGTAGGGTCTTCTCCTTCACCAAAGAGGAATCAGAGCATGATCGGATGATTGGGCATATCTTCTTTAGGTGGCTATATTGCTAACAACCATAACATATTAGGGAGAAGTTTTCATATTTAATATTTTGAATCAATTTCCCTTTACTTGAAGAGATTGGAATGGATTGAGGCCCAAGAACAAAAACATCCATCCAAACAACCAATCTTGCTTTACTCATTAATTTTACTGGACAAATTTTCTTTATTTTGGGCATCCATATACTAATTCACCAATGGCATTACCAAATTTGGTGAATATCTTCCCTCCTTAAAACTCCATAAGGAGAGCATGAAGATTCGCCTAGAATAGTAAGCCATTAACTTCTTCTATAAAGGTGTTGAAACTAGGAGTCTAAGGTCTTATATAGACACCCCTTTGTCCGAAAACTAATTATATCTATAATCCATTACCCTATCTCTATTTGCTAAATTATAAAAGGAAACTGAAAAGAAATTTTTGGGTAGGAGAGTTACTTGGAATTTTGTACTAGTTCACCAATATTTAATGTATACTTTGAGCTCCTCTAGTCCTGGTCTTTTTCCCTTGAGTTTGCATATAATTGTTTAGGCTTCATGATCAATCATATTCAACCCAAATTCATCCTCCAAAATCCTGATAGAGGGCAGAGATTCATCCATCTGTAAACCTAGAGATCCCTGAGAGATATATCTTCTAATTGAAGAGGCTTTCTCCCAGACTAAAGAGACAGTCTGTGAACAACCCTCTTCCTTCAATGTTTGACTACACCTAGGTTTTGCATCCCTTTAATTAACATTGTAGCCAAATTTACCCTTTATTCCATAGCTTGATCGCACCTAGGGTTTACACCCTTCTCATGAATATTATAACCAAATGTATCGCTTTGTTCCATTGCTTGACTGCCTAAGGTTTACACAAATTCAATGCTTTACTAAGAAGTTTAATTTTTTTATTAATTATTAAGGAGATATAAAGTTGGATATTTAATTTCATATTTTGTTAGTCTTTTGGAGTGATAAGGTTGAAGAAATAAATTAATTATTGATTAGGTTTTAATAAAGGGAAGTAAATTTAATGAAGTGATAAGTAGGAACTATTTTTTTTTTTTTTTTTTGGTGGTGGCCACAAGGGGTAAACAGACTGTGACCACGAGGGAACCATTACAGAACATATTCGCAACATGTGAGGCGAGAGATTTGAACCTGGGCCTCTTAGCAACTAGAGAGGTTTAACTACCCACTTGCTCTCCAACTCCTCTACATGGGCGGATATAAGTAGGAACTATTAAGTTAGCTTTATTAAATCAATTTTTTAGTTTTGCTTTACTATTTCTTGAATTAATTGATTATTTGCAAAATTAATTAAGTTGGGAGACAAAATGTATTCAACATCAAACCTAGGTGAAATTAATTTTGCAAAATTCATATTTTCATTAGTTTCTAACATTTTGGAGAGATAAGGTTTTCTACATCATAGGATTTAATTTAGAAACTTTGATTTATTTAAAACTAGGGAGACATAAGGTTGTCAACTTCAAAGGAACATGGCAAAGAAAACAAGTGAAAAGAAAATAAATGATCAAAAAATATAAATACAAAAACATGAGTTGTCAAAAACAATTGAAGAAGAAACTTATGTTTTCAAGAAGAACAAATATACATTCAAGATGACTCACTAGAAAAGACTAAGGAAATGTTGCAAAATCTAAAATGGTGTACTTAATACATGATAACACAAATTGAAGGACAAAATGATACATCAATGAAGGAAAATAGAATCTTATAATCAATCATGAGAGAAGCCAAATATGAAAATTTTTCAATGCTTGGAAATTGTCTTAGTTTAAAGCTTGATAAATCAATTGAAGAATTTAAATGTGTTTTCACATTACCTAATGATATAATAAAGATAATGTACTCTTTAATGAAGTTCTCAAAGTTAAGAATAGCAAACAAGAGGAAATGACTAAAGATTTGAAGAATAAGTTTGTTGATATTACCAATGAAGCAGAAAAAGGAGAATTTTTAATACTTCAATAATGCATGCAAATCCTTTCAAATATTTATGCCCCGACTTCAATTCAAGGGAGAGCTCTACTGTGGGAGTACTTAGGCAATCTGAGTGAAATCTTCGATAATGTCCCCTGGATTCTGGATGGGGATTTTAACACTCCTCTTTACCCTTCAGACAAAATGGGTGAAAATGGACCACCTATCAGGAGCATGGATGATTTCAATGACTTTGTGAACTCCAAAATGTTGATGGATGTAAAACTTAGAGGAGCAAATTATACCTGGAGCAATCGGAGATAGGGTGTCATCTCATTCAAGAAAGGCTTGATAGGTTTTTTCTATCAAAGGAGGCTACAACTTTGTTCGGTGATTCTACCCCTAAGCCCTTCCTAAAAATTCCTCTGATCATAATCCTATTCTTTTGGAGATCCTTAACTCTCTGTCCTTCAAAAAACCTTTCAGATTTCAATCTATGTGGATCAAACATTCCAGTTTCAGAGATAACTTAAGTCAGTGGTGGCAGCAGCCTGTCAGGGGTAGTGCAACTTTTAAACTTGTTGGAAAATTAAAGTTTGTTAAGGAAAAGCTTCGAACTTGGAACAAAAAGGTATTTGGGAACCTCTTTGAAAATAAAAAATAGGTTTTTGAAATTTTGAATATAATTGATCAGAGGATCCAACATGGTGATGCTGATGAAACTACTAAGCAGGAGGAACGAACAAAACTAGTAGAGTTTCATAACATTTTGGCCTGTGAGGAAATATATTGGAGGCAAAAATCAAGGGCTATTTGGTTGAAATATGGAGATTCAAATTCCAAGTTTTTTCACGTCACCACACTTAGAAATAGAAGCAATAACAAGATAATTTTTTTTAAAAAAGTAGATGGTTCTATTACTCAAGACTTAACAGAAATCAGAAAGGAGGCAGTAACTTATTTCAATTCTATCCTTGGTCAAGAATCGTAGTGCAATGAGGAGGCCAAAGATATTCTCTTGCAATCTATTCCTAGCATAATAAATGAGGATATAAACCTTAAGCTTCTATCTCCATTTTTTGATGAGGAAATTAAGGAAGCCTTGTTTAGCATGAAGCTAGACAAAGCCTCGGGACCCGACGACTTTCCCCCTTGTTTCTATCAAACTTTTTGGGACATCGTAAGTGAGGATGTAATTTCTACTGTTAGATAATTCCAAGAAAGAAATCATATCCCAAAAGGTATCAACTCTACTTTTATTTCTCTAATTCCTAAGAAGCAAACCCCTGAATCTATGGCTGACTTCAGGCCAATCAGTCTGTGCAATGTTTCTTACAAGATCCTAACTAAAGCCATTGCAAATAGAATGAGAAATATTATGTCATGCATCATAGATCCATGCCAGCAAAGCTATGTCCAGGGTAGGTCAATCTTTGATGGAGTTATCACAGTTCATGAAGCTCTACACTCTGCTCATAAGACTAACAGGTCTGTTTTTATCCTCAAGCTTGATATGAACAAAGCATTTGATAGGCTAAATTGGGACTTTCTGATTGTTGTCCTCCTTAAGTTTGGTTTTCACCACCAATGGGTTAATTTGATCAAATAATGTATTTCTAAAGCATGGTTCTCGATTCTAGTTAATGGAACAACTGTTGGTTACTTTCAAATTCATAGAGGAATTCGGTAGGGGGACCCTATCATCCCCATGTTATTCATCATTGTGGCATAAGCTTTAGGCAGAACCATCAAAAATTCTTGCAGTTCAAGGCTAATATCATGAATCAAGTAAACATCTCTCACTAGGGTTGTTTCTCACCAATAATCCGTCGATGATACCCTTATATTGACTAAGGCATCAGTGGTTGAGGACAAAGTAATTAAATACATCTTGTAACTCTACGAGGACGTTACTAGTTAGAAAGATAATTTTAGTAAAAGTAAGTTATATTTCTTGAACACCCCCATTCATAGGCAAGTAAGGATTGCAAAAATTTTAGGGTGTGATATAGCAAACCTCCCCACTTCGTATCTTGGTCTCCCTCTTTTCATTGGTTCTCCAAGAGAGTCAATGTGGGACAGGGTTATTGAAAGAATTTAAAAAAAACTTGTTGGATGGAAAGGTCATATTCTATCTCAAGCAGGAAAGCTGACCCTCACTAAGGCCTCTCTTCAGAGCATTTCAGTCTATTTCCTCTTCATTTTCAAAGCCCCTGTGAAGGTTTTCCATAAAATTGAGAAACTCCAAAAAGAATTTTTATGGACTGGATCAGAGGAGAAAAAAAGGATACACCTTGTAGGATGGACCAAAGTGTGCAGACCTGGGGAAAATGGGGGCTTAAGTCTGAGGATAATTTCTCATATAAATTTAGCTCTACTAGCTAAGCAGGCATGACATCTCATTTCTGGTGAATAAAATGAATGGACAACTATCATCAAATGAAAGTATCTTCAAAATATGGAATTTCTAAGTGACTCAGTTCCAATTAGAGATTTTGCTTTTTGGAAAGCAATTCTTAATTGTAAGAAAATCATAAAAAAAGGTTTAAGATGGGTTTTAGGCAATGGTGAGAGGATAAATTGTTGGAATGACAGGTGGGCTAAGGACGAACCACTAACGCAATATCCTAACTTATCCCGAATCAGAGATATCATAGAAGAACTCATTGGCGGGAAAAGTCTCCGATTATATGGTTGAGGACAGAGGTAGAATGAAGTGGAAACAAATAAGAATTCAGGGATTTCAAGTGGAATCAAATGATCTTTGTAACATTCTCGGGCAATATTTTATCCCCGTGAGACCCAAGGAAGATCAAGTGACCTAGGCTCCTACGTAAAATGGGCAGTTCACTGTTAAATCAGCTTACAAGCTTCTGCTTGATGAAGAGGATTTTATCCTCCAAAAGGACTTAGTTGGATAAAAAATTTAATTCCAAAAATTGTAGTCTTTTCATGGATGGTTATCCAAGGAAGAATTATAACCATTGATAATATGATGCGTAAAGGTATTTGTATCAATAATCGTTGTTATCTGTGCAGGGCTAATTGGGAGACCATTTATCACATTTTCCTTGAGTGCCATTTTTCCTTGATTGTCCTAAGTGGGGTTTTTCAGGCCTTCAATATTTTATGGGTTAAACCAGCCATCGTACTTGATTTGTTCATCTAGTGGCCTTGCCCCTTTTCAAGAAAAATACTTAGATACATGTGGAAATTTTGTCTCAATCACTATCTTTGGCAGGTGTGGTTAGAAAGGAACCATAGAGTCTTTAATGAGTCTATCCATGATCATCAAACTATCATTGCCAAGATCCTATCCTTTGCCAAAGAGAATGTGAACCTTATCCCTTTTGATAGTTGTAAACCTTATCTGCAGGAGACCACGATTGCTCAATATTTAAGCTTAACCTTGTTTTATGAATCTGCGCCTAGGGTAGTCAACCCCAGAGCCAATGTTAAGTGGTCTCCACATCCTACGAGTTGGTTTAAGCTTAATTTTTATGGAGAAGCTAAGGACAATCCTGGTAGAGTAGGCACTGGTGGCATTGTGCGAGATCATAATGGGAATATGATGCTTGTATTTTTTGAATATTTGGGAACAAGGACGAACAACAAAGCTGAAGCTAGAGCTATGTGGAGAGGCCTTCAAATGACTCAAGAATTAGAAGGCAATTTGATCATAGAAGGAGACTCTATGCATGTTATAAATATCCTCAATAATTGGAAAACATCTCCTTGGAGGATTAAAACAATTGTTGAAGAGGCTAGGATCCTTTTCCAGGGAAGAGAGGACAGAAAAGCCCAACATGTCTTTCGAGAAGCTAACAAAATTGTTGATAAGCTGGCCAATTTGGGTGTCGATGGTGACAAACTTTTAAAATGGGAACACGGTATCCCAAGTGAAGTAGAGGAGCTTATTCAACAAGAATTCCAAGAATGATAGTTGAATTTACCAACAGGGAAGGCATTGTAATTTCGAAGGCTAGGAGTATTCTTGTCTCTTTTTCGAATTGGACTCACAATAAAAATTATCTGAGCTGTCAGTCTTCATGGATGCTTCTTGAAAATACCACAAAGACTAATGGGGACAATCACATGTCAGATAACATGGCTCCTAGTCATCTTAGTAATTTGAGGTTGGTTGATAATCACAGGGAAGGAAAGAAACAGCAATATAAGACTTCGAACCAAAGCCACGTGGACCACCAGATAGCCATCGCCATAAATCTAGCCAGCAGGTTCACTTCTCCAAGGCTGATTGGCCAAGATAGTATGTGGTACCAAAGCATGTCATATACGAAAGAAAGAAATTACCAAATAATTATTAAGAGTAACTGTCAATACAAAGCTTGTGGGAGTTTTTTTAGTACTCTGCTATGTGTTTTTGCAGCTTTTTGTTTCTCCATTATCTCAAGGAAGGGATCTGTGTTTGTTTCTTTTTTGTAATTATGATGCATGTGTGTTTTCTCGGGGTATACCCAAAATGTTGTATGGAAATTTTCTTTTTGATAACAGGCTATGTGCCTTACCGGATGTAATGGCTTTAGCAGCATGTAGATTTTACATATATAGGATCCTTAGTAAGGATATGTTCATCAACAACCCTAGGCTGATTTTTGTAAAAGGTTTTGGGTCAACCTGTAAAACCCAGTATTAATGCTATAGTATATTATCTACCAAAAAAAATAATGCATGCAAAGTGTTCTTAATGATGCTAATGATTATTATGAAAAAAAATTATTGTACCTATTAGTCTATGGAAAACAATCTACAAGGGAATAATCACTCTAAATGTTTTCAAGATAAGAAAGCAAGGAAAGGTTGAAGAATTAGGGAACAAACCAATGATGAAATATGTTTGTTGTGATACAAATGATTTAAATTCCATGATGATAGATGCATGTTGTGATACTAATGATCTTCATAAAAAATATGTATGTTGTTATCCTCATCAAAATAAAAAAAGAAAAAATTGTGATGCAAGCAATGATACTTGTAACCTTGAATTCATGTCAAAGATAATAGAACTTGTTACAAAAATAGATGCTACATGTGATACAACGAATTTGAATACGGTTCATAATTTTTTAGAAAAAATTTATACTATCGAAATTGATATTGACATGGATTCAAATTGTGATAGAGATAGTGATGCTTAGAGTTGTGTTGATGTTGATAGGGATCATTCTGATGATCTTTTTGGTTATTTTGAAATGCATACTAAAGGAATTGGTTCAAAATTATAAAATAAAATGGGATATAAAGACAAAGCTTTGGTAAAACATGGACAAAGAATGAAAGAGACAATTTTACTATAAATAATACCAAAATGTGAAGGTCTTGGATAAACAGGACAAGCGAGCAGTAAAGAATTAGGAACTACGTTTGTGACAAGAAATAGTGACATCAAATCTATGATAGAGAATGATAGAATTAGTAACAATTAAGGAAAAAAATGAAATAATGAATCAAAAAAAAGGAAAAAGTAAACCTATAATAGGTAATAGATGTAATCATTGTGGTAGATATGAACATAAGATAGATAAATGTTGGAATCTCCATTGTGAAATTTGTGGACAACATCATTCACAAATATTTTATCTAGAAATAGAAAAAAAAATATTATATATTAAAAATTAATTGTGGATGGATAAACATGAATGAATGGGTTAATATAAAAGGAATTTTGTATGGCTTCTATACAAGGAAACCAAGTATGATCAAAGTTTGATAAGAATATTGTCATTCTCATTATAAAGATATAAATGATTATGAAACAAGCATAGATTAGAAGATGGCCTATAGTGAAAGCATCTGTAGTGATGATCCTATAGATATGATAGTCTTACGAATTTTCTAGTGGATTACCTATAGATAATGATAATCCAAAGGCAACCTAGAGGTAGAGTTCTAGAGGTAATGATCAAGAGGTGGATCTAGTGGTAGTGACACAGAGGTAGAGACCTAGAGGTTACTCAAATATTTTTATCCAGAGGTAGATAGATAATTTATGAAGGTTTTATATATCCAACCATGCTAAATTTAGAGCTAAAGAATGAAAAAAAAAAATCAGAGAATGAAAGAAAAAATCTTCCTACCAAATAATGTAATATGGGGTGTTGGAAGTATTACATTATTTTACCCCCTTGTAAATATTAGTTTGGTAGTTGATTTATATTTTATTATGTATGTGTTAATATGAGAGAAAGTGCAAGGTGTCAAGAGAGAGAATGAAGAGTCATATTAATATGTGGTAAATATGAGGAATATGAAAGGATGCATCTCCCAACTATTAGAGGAGAGCAATAGTCAGAGTACTGAAAAGTCATGTAAAATATATATTGGAGATAAAGCTCCAAGCAATGTATCTCTCTTTGTATCAATCTTGTAGTTCTATGATATTTAATATATTTGTGATATATCATTGTTATTCCACAACTATGATTCATTGTTATTTTATGAAGTGGTACTTATATGATTTATTTGTGATCTTGGATAATGTTTTCTTTGAGATAATCATGCTGGAAATCTAATATTTTATAATATAAAATTTATATTATAGTAATATAGATATATTAAATAGGCACTACTATTATGGTTGATATTAATACTATTTTTATTAATGATGAGATAAGAAATGTGTGAGATTTTATTATTAAAGATATAATATCCTCTTGATATGTGGTTATTTACATTAATGTGGTTGAGTTTGTTTTGATAATATATGTGACATGTTAGGATGAATATAATTTTTTAGTGGTTTAAAACTAGAATATATAACTATGTAGATATATAAATACTATTATTCTAGAAAATAATTTAATATTGTTAGTGGTGCTTGCCAAAAAATATTATTTTATTTTAGAAGGTAAATTGATTTTATAAGGTAGTTGTAACTGGATTTTTTTTATTATGGTAGAGTGAAGGGGTTTTAAAAAGGCTTCCCAAACCTTTTACACTTCCTTTCACAGATAAAATATTAAAGCTCCTAAACTAAAACAAGAAAAGAAGAGACAAAACACCTAATCGAGGAGCCACATAGAAAGACTTCATCAACCAAGACTACCTAAGATAATTTACTAAATACCCAACATTAAATACTACTATAGAGAAATAAATAAACACAAAGAGACCAAAATTATCAGCAAATCAGGAAAAGGTAAGATACATCAAATTCATGGGCCACCAACTCCATTTCCAAATTTATTGTCTTGACTTTTCTTGCTTTAATAAAAACAACTTTGTGCTTAGAAGGGGCATTGAGACACCTTACATTCCACAAGGTAAATTTTATTTTTTGGGTTTGTCATTAGCAATTTCCACATCTATTTCTATCTATCTGATCTCCTAATTTGTTGGTCTCCTAGATCTAGATACGAAGATAACATATATTGACCCTTTTTTTATTCCTAGTTATTCTACTAGGTGTTGCACTTGCTTTACCTTTCCTAGATCTCAGGTTACACAGTAGAATCTCTTTATACCTGCTTTGGAATTATATCTCAAAATCATTATCCAAGGTAGAATCATAGATATTTTTCGTAACACCAAGGTCCTTATTTGGGTTATATGGATTAGGAGGTAAAATTTTCTCACATGTATTAATAGGATCGGGTAAGACATCCCCCAAAAAAGTAAAGGGGTTGGATTGAAGTATTTTAGTCATAGAGGTAGAGGAGAGCAGAACATTAGGGTATACCTAGATATTTCCTTCCAAGATTTTACCCTCCTCCATAGCCAATATTTCTAAGTCTGCAATTTGGGATTTCTTATCTTCTTCCTAACTCATTATCTTCTTCTTATGAATTCCTGGATCTCTCTCCTCAGAATTCGTTAGGTTTGATGACTCCCTTTATTGCCATACTTTATATGGGTTTCTTTCCTTATTTTTATTGGGATAAAATGTATAAGTGTGCTCTAATTTCTTGCACAAATTACAATAGGAAGGTCGGTTCTCATATTCGATAGCCTACAACCAGCTTCCTATGTTAAAGAGGAGTTCAATTGAGTAAGGAATATCCACTTCTAAGTTTACATTCACACACATTCTTGCATAGATAAGTCTTGAATTGGCCATGGTTTTAAGTCAATGGATACCAAATCCCCTATCTCTTTTGCTATCCCCATGAGGATCTCCTCATGCCATAACTAGAAATGCAAGCCTAGTAATCTGATCTAAATGGGCACTTAATGAATGCTTTGTGTATTTAGATTAAAATTCAACCTTCACTTTCATAGAAACAACCCATATTGATAAAAAAAACTTAGACCTCCCTAACATATATGATCAACATCTTCATCGTAGTTAAATTTAACCATTAAAAATCCTTTTTGTAACACAAAAATCTCCATGTGCCCCATAGGGCACCATTTTGTGAATACACATTTTTAGATAGAGTCCAATTATAGACGCGCCCCTAAAAATTTTCCCACTGGATTCATCATACCTTGGGCCATCATCAAATTGGTTAGAGTAGAAGGAATACAAATTTTACCTTGATCAAGATATAGATCAAAGTAATTCACCATGTCCTTAAAATTCCTCTTAACCACATTCAACCATGGCCTATCCCCTGGGTCAAATGACTTCTTTGTTAGACCACGTTGTGGGCCTATCAAAATACCCACCCTTGGATAAAACCCTAGAGCCTACAAATCTTGGTTTGTTTCATCCACCTCCTTAACATTACTTGCCATTCCTGGGGCCTATTATGGACCTAACAAAATACCTACAATTGAATCAAACCGTAAGGTCTACAAATCTAGGTCTGTGTCATCTACCTCCTTACCACTTATCTCCATTATTGGGGTTTGTTATACCACCCTAGATCAAACCCTAGGGCCTACAAACCTTGGTTTGTGTCGCTTGTCTCCTTATTTCTTCTCACCATTCTTAGGGCCTATTGAGGACCTATTGAAAGACCTACCCCCAAATCAAATTCTAGGTCCTGCAAACCCTAGTTTGTGTCATATAACTCCTTGTCACTTCTCATAATTCTTGGGATATTGTTCAAAAAATTATTGTGATGATTGTCACAATGTTGGTCAAGACACTTCTATGAAATAAATATTATTTGGTATAAGCCACACTGGCATTTAGGAACTCGTACATGATTTACCCCCTTGTTGTTTCTCGTCATCATATCAAGAAGCCTATAAAGGCTACAACATCAAGCCTTGGCCTTAGATTTGGCATAAAAGAGTAGATCTGCCTCATATATGGTTCAAGAGGGTAGATCTACACCATATCTAGTGAAAATGAAGTCTACAAATAGTAGATCTAGCATGGAAGAGATGATTTTCCTTAGATCTAGCTTGAGAGGGTAGAACTATACCAAATTGAGTATGAATGAAACCTACAAACAATAAATCTAGTGTGAAACTATAACAAGAGCATATTTGGTCTTAGATATAGTGCGAGAGAGTAGATCTACCTCAGATCTGGAACGAGAGGGTAGAATTACACCATATTTTACATGAATGAAGCCTACAAATAGCAAATATGGTGTAAAACTATAGCAATGAGAGTAGATTTGGCCTCTAATTTGGTACGAGAGAGCTTATCTACCTTAAATTTGGCTTGTTAGGGTATATATGCACCATATCTAGCATGAAATTTGAGTAAATCTAACCTCCTATCTAGTGTGAGAGAACAAATATAAAAATAATAAAATAAAATAAAAAATAACTAGAAAATAACTACAGTGTCATATTCCTTATTTTCCTCAATACTATAAAAATTAGTAGTCATATTAATAATTTTGATAAGTTATGAGATAAAACCTTTTAAAATTAATCTTAAAATTTGAATATATTGAATAATTTTCATTCAAAAATTTTACTTAACATTTTTCAATTGTTTTCAATAATATCATTATTATAATATATTTTTGAATTGGTTATATGGGATTGAAATGGGTCTCATTATATTACATCATTACTATATAGTGGTATTATAACAAAGCTTGGATATTATCCATGTATAGCTTTACAAGATTTGAACCTGGGCCTCCTCCTTAAATATTGATAAATCTAATTGGTTGAACTAATGTCATTTGATCATTATTATAATATTTTAGATATTATCATTTTTCTTTTTGCTTGATAAAAAGGGGTTGTACTTAGGTCCCCCACCCTTGACAAATCACAAACTTTCTCTTTTAGAATTTGATATTTTACAAACAAATTCAATTCTCATCTCAATTAAATTGCCCTAACTAGATACCTACATAGTGTTATCATTTTATTTAGGAAGGTAAACTGATTTTATAATGTAATTGTAGCTAGAAAATAATTACACTTGTTTATTCCTTACTTTGAGTACTAAAAAAACAAGTGATCACATTAATTTTGATAAGTCATCAAAAAGATATAATCTTTAAAATTAAAGAATTTTAATTTATTGAATTATTTTCATTCATAATTGTTATTTATAAATTTTATATTAATTATTAATATTATTATATTTTAGATATTCTATTTAACTTTATACTAGGAATTTTATAGATTGTATCTAATTAAAAGTATTTGTAAATGAAAATAAATAGTTATATAAAAAAACTATTCATTTAAATATAAAATAGTTTTATATGAAAAGAATCTAAAAAAATAGATATAATATTTTTCAATGAAATATATTTAATATATTATTATTTTCTATTGGTTATATGGGGTTGAAACTAGTCCAACTTTTATTGCATAGTAACCATATAGTGATATTATAATAGCTTTGCATGTAACTTTCGGTCTCCTCCCTTAAAGTTGAGGAATTTAGTAAGTTGAGTTCATGTCATTTGATGTTTTGGTGTATTATTATTATATTTTTATTTGTATACATTTTGAAATATAAATATTAAATACTTTCTAAAATAAAATAAATAAATAATTTTAAAAAACAAATAAACTTTTATTAATAAAAAAAGAAAAGTTCTCCTCTTGATCCACTTATTGTTCTTGTTTCTATTATATCTCTCATTGTAATAGGTTAAGGATCCTTTCAATATCCTATGTTTTCCTATCTAATTAAAAAAAAAAAAAACTCATGCTATATGCTTTCTTAAAAATAAGCTCATGAAACTAAAAAGAAGAGAGTATAAGAAAGGTTATGGGTTGTTCTTATTTATTCTTGATATATTGTCCCTTTTGCCTTCATATTAAAATTATATTGAAATTGAAAGGCTTTAAAAGAAGAGAAAGATGCGAAGGAATAATTTCAATCTCTTAGGCCATTAATATTTGGGAAGCTTTTGAAGGTGGGCTAATTATTATGCCTCTTGGTGGTTATATACATGTTCATTATTGTTATCGTTGATATTAATATTTATTCATCACAAAGATGACTTTTGTTTAGGATGGAAATTTCTTGGTGATGTTATATGATGAGTACTAAATGAATGCAAAAATATATTTTTTTATTTTTTAATAAATTATACGTGGCTTTTATTGGGGGCCATTCCCATTACGAAAATAAAATATTACATTGCTTTCAATAAATTTTTAACAAAAATAAAATATTACATTGCTCTCAATACATTTTTAACAAGTTAATTAAAGCATATCCAACTTTGTCTTTCTATTGGAGATATTCTTCATTTACCCTTATATCAAAGATATTCTTCATCTTCCTCAAGTTGTTAATGTTTCCACAATCAACTCCTTTTATATCAAATGCCTTCAAAAATTTAAATTTTGTTAATATGAAATTCAACACCGTGAATGGCTAAAATATTTGCTACCCAACTTCTATATCCAAAAATATCTTATCTATAACAACCTCACAATTTCTTAATACCTTTTTTTAGGGTTCTTATTCATTCCCCTAATATTCCAAGATATTATTTTCATTATTATTTTTTTATTTTATTTGTGGGTTTAGCCCCACTTCTTGTTAACACTTGTGATATTTGCTTCTATTTTCCCATATTAATATCCCTTTGTGTTTATTTTTCTCTTTGTTTTTGCTTTTTGCATCTTCCTCTTTTTTTTCCATTCTCAGTAATACTTTCATCTTCATCAATCTCTTCAATCTTCTCGCACTGCTCATTGTAAGACTTATCATCTTCAAGTTTACCTTGTTCTAAAGGATTTCAAGTGCAAGGAATAACCTCAAAAGCACAATCTTCTTTATATTTTCCTAGATACCCTAAAGTGCAAGGATGCTCTATTATCACAATTACCTTCTTATTCTGCCCTAAAAACCCTAAATTATTATGGGTTTCCTCTAATATTATTTCTATATTATTCTGCTCTTGAAACCTTAAAGTGCAAGGGATAACATCTTCACCACTTTCACTTTTATTACCTAAAGAGGATTCTATACTACTTGAAGAAAATGAAGATGATTTACCTGGAATAAACTTGACCTTTTTTGTTGTCTTTGTTTTGGGTTTTATCTCCACATCTTATTTTGCACCTTTAATTCCTTCTAAACTTACCAATTGATATCATCAATAGGATTTATTTACCTCTTATCTTGGAGTGGAATATCCTTGATTAGATCTAGCTTCTATTATTGAATAATTTTCTTGTTTCGTCTTGAAGTTTATCTCATGGCTAGAATTTTATCTCTTTCTTCATAGTTTTTACTTTGCAAACTATTGTCATGTGTTCAATCTCAAAATAATTATGGCAAAAAAATACAATATTTTCATAAGCTAATTATTGATCCCATTCTCTTGATTCATAATTTATCTTAATGGATTGTGGCAAAGGTTTTAGAATATCTATAGCAACACATATTCGAGTTTATATAGCATGCTTTCGCTCCTTAGTTGTTGGTCCTTTCTTGATGAATTCCCTTAGGGTATTTCCAATATTTTTCAAAACATCCTTATTTATAAGTTGATATGGAATTCCAAAAATCCTAACCCACACTGGAAGCTTCTTAATAGTTTTTTACTCAACAAAAAATATTTATTCCATGGTCTCAAATAAATTTCATCTCTTTGTTGGAGCATATTATATTATTTGGTATATTTTAATGTACCACCTTGGGTACATATTTAGATTAGGAGTGTGTCTTAGATTAGAGAGTGAGTATTTAATTTATGTAATATAATAATGTGTATGAAATGTACAAGTGTCTTGTAGTTATGTATGCAAGTATGATGAGTGTAGATGTGCACAAGTGTCCTATATGTAAGAGTGCACATGTTTCCTTAGAGTAGGAAAATGAAGAGTCTCAAGAAGAGTGAAGATCGAGAGTACTCCCTATGAAGAGTCACATTCCATTATATATTTGTTTATGTGTGTGTGAGAGATACAATGTAGATTGAGAGTGTGTGGAAGTATGGTGTATTTGAGATTTTTTTTTTTGATTGGTAGAAAGGGTGTTGAAAGGTCCCTGAACCTTGTACAAGAGAGATTACAAGAAATCCATAACGACCGAGGTGGTCCAAGAAGAAATGAAAAGAGAGTTGGCAAACCTCCACACTAGGGAAGGTGTCGCGAAATCGTGACCAAAATGGTGATGTCGCGAAATCGTGACAAGTTGCATCCTTGATGCCAATAGAAGAAAGGAAGTCACGAAATCGTGACAAGAAACACCATCGGAACCGAAGAATGGAAGAAGTTGCGATATCGCGACATGTTGCAAAGTGTCGCGATATCGCGACAAGTTGCTAGGATGGAGCCGGACGAGAAGAAGAGTCACGAAATCGCGACAAGAATGAAGACCGCAGCCGAAATAGAAAATGAGTCACGAAATCGTGACGAAAGTGGAAGCCTGCTGCCGAGAAGAAAAAGTGTCACGAAATCGCGACAAGAATGAAGACCACTGTCGAAGAGGAAAATTGTCATGATATCGCGACAAATTGGGAGACCGCTGCCAAGACGAAAAAGTGTCACGAAATCGCGACAATCTGGAGGACCGCAGCCGAGGACAAAAAGTGCCGCGAAATCGCGACAATCTGGAAATCCGTAGCCGAGGAGGAAAAGTGTCACGAAATCACGACAGGAAGGAAGACCGCCTTTGGAGAGAAAAAGTGTCGCGATATCACGACAAAAAGGAAGACCGTCGTTGGAGAGAAAAAATGTCACGATATCGTGACAAAAAAGGAAGACCGTCGTTGGAGAGAAAAAGGGTCGCGATATCGCGACAAAATGAAAGACCGTTGTTGGAGGGAAAAAAGGTCGCGAAATCGCGACAGAATGGAAGACCACCGTTGGAGAGAAAAAATGTTGTGATATCGCGACAAAAATGGAAGACCGTCGTTGGAGAGAAAAAAGGTCGCGATATCGCAACAGAAAGGAAGACCGCCGTTGGAGAGAGAAAAAAGGTCGCGATATCACGACAAAAATGGAATACCGTCGTTGGAGAGAAAAAAGGTCGCAATATCGCGACAGAATGGAAGACCGTCGTTGGAGAGAGAAAAAAGGTCGCGATATCGCGACAAAAAGGTCATGTATTTGAGATATTTATTCTATATCAAAATACTATTTTTTGTGATCATTTGGTAATGATCATTTTATGAGTTGTTGCAGAAGTTATTTATGAGTTTTATATGATTAAATATTACCATTATCATATATTTTATATAGCAACTATATTTTATATCTTGTGGTTATTTTTCTTTAAGTATTAAGCATCAAAATATAACAGTGGTATCAGAGCCACAAGGAAGATTTATAGGAGATAGGGATATTTATTTTATAGAATTTGAAAGTTGTTTTTTGGTTGGTATTTCCATAGGGTTGTAGAAAAACTCATGAATACTAGGACTTAGCATAGATTTCTTTCCACTAGATTGAAGAACAACTAGTGAAGTTTATTGATTTTAGAATTTTGGAGATTTGGATGTATTTTATTGCTATTGTCTAAGATTTTGTTGCAAAAAATTAGTTCTCAAAAGTTGAGAATATTCTTACAATAGATAGAGAAGAATCTCACCTTCGATTACCTGAGATTCTATGTGCTTTTCTCACACAGGGATTAGTTTTGGAGTTACAACAAAAGAGTAGACATTGAAGATTAAGGAGGTCCAAGAAAGAGATCCCATTGGAAATTGAATATTTGATATTGAGGTGGTCCAAGAAAGAGGTCCCATAGAATATTAAAGATTTAAGATTGAGGAGATCTAAGAAATAGGTCCCTGTAGAAGATTGGAGATTGAATATTGAGGAGATCCAAGAAATAGGTACCCATAGTAGATTGGGGGAAGAAGAGAGAAAGAGGCCATAGAAGCCCTATAGAAGATTGATAAGGATTATACTTGAGAGAATAGGTCCCCATTATAGATTTATTTCCACTAGATCGAAGAACAACTAGTGAAGTTTATTGATTTTATAATTTTGGATATTTTGATGTATTTGATTGCTATTATCTAAGATTTTGTTGCAAAAACTTAGTTCTCAAAAGTTGAGAATCTTCCTACAATAGATAGAGAATAATTTCATCTTTGATTACCTAAAATTCTATGTGCCTTTCTCACGCGGGAATTAGTTTTGGAGTTACAACAAAAGAGTAGACATTGAATATTAAGGAGGTCCAAGAAAGAGATCCCATTAGAGATTTAATATTGGAGACTGAGGTGGTCCAAGAAAGAGGTCCCATAGAATATTGAAGATTTAAGATTGAGATGATCTAAGAAAAAGGTCCTCGTAGAATATTGGAGATTGAATATTGAGGAGATCCAAGAAAGAGGTCCCCATAGCATATTGGAGGAAGAAGAGAGAAAGAGGACAGAGAAGACCTATTGAAGATTGAGAAGGAGGATACTTGAGAGAAGAGGTCCCCATTCCATATTTGAGAAAGGAGATAGGAGATTTGAGAAATAATATTGAAAGATACCACAAATTGATATTTTTAGAGATAATTATTAACGTTTTTTAGGGCTGATTTTTTATAGAGAATATTGCAAATTGTTGGGGTAGAATTTGATAGTTTCAGGACAGCAAGATAGAGGAGGAGAAATTGGAATTTTGGAGCAGCAATAGAAGGAGATAGAAGAGCTACAAATTGGAGAAGTTTTGGGTAGTTTTGAAAGTTGTTTTGGATAGCTGATTGAAGGAGGAATTGACAATAATTTAAGGTAGAGAATTGAAGGAGATAGAGGCAAATTTTGGATAGAAAAAAGGTAGCATATTGGACTGCATTTGGAGCTGCAAATTTTAGATAATTTGGGCAGCAAGTTGAAGGAGATAGAGTTGTATTTTAGATAACATTTGAAGAAGAAAATAGCTACAAATTGAAATACTTTTGGACAACATATTTGGAAGGATATAGGAGCTCAATTTGGACATCATTTTGAGAAGCAAAGGAGCTACAAGTTTCAAAAAAATTGGGCAAAATTTGATAAGAGAAAGAGCAGATTTTTTAATAGCATTATTGGAGGAAGAAGAAGATAGTTTTTGGCAGTATTTTATAAAGAATATAAGCTGTAAATTTCAACAAGCTTGGATAGAAAAAAAGGAAAGCTAAATCACCAAGAAATCTAGCTATGAAGGAGGTCAAAGAGGTTTGAAATATTAGTGCTTTAAAAGTATATTTATCCAAGTATTAAAATTGGTTTATTCTAAGCACCATATTAGAGTTTCTAGAATAGTAAAATAAAGGTCAAGTTTAAGTCTTCAAAGTTGAAGAAGATTGCATCTACACCATATTAGAATTTGCATATTATAGACAACAAAAATAAGTTAGATTTGATATAAGGAAATAAGCTTTTTGGAAATTGAATAAGTCAATATTTTCATAGCAAATATTGGAGAAGAAATACCCAGGTGTTGTAGGTGAGTTGGAGAGGAGAGGGCAATCCTCCAAGGGAGGTCCCAGGTTCAAATATCCACCCTACCAAAAAGCTGAATTGGGTATCTAAAATCCAATTGATAATGTTGGTGCGGGCAGGGTCGGGTGCAACCCCGGGTGACTTTGACGGTGTAGAACCCCCTGTTCGTGGTCTCTTAGACCAAGGCGGCTTCGCAAGGGGTTTTTCACTTAAAAAAAAAATATTGGAGAAGAAATATTATCCAAAAAGCAAAGTCTTTATCAAATAATCTAATCATCGTGTGGAAAAAGGAGCCACCATATTGCCAACTTATAGACATTGTGTAAGAGAAGACATCCACATTGAGTAAAAACCACCACAAGTGAAAACAACAACCAAAGAGTTGATAAGAACCACTAAGTTGAGGAGTAGGAGCAAAGCCTCAATGCTACCATTAGCACCATTCGAGGAAAGCAAGTGTATCATACAAACACACAATAGAGAATACATTCGGTGATCTCAAAAGACAAGTATTGAGAAGGAAAACATTGAAGAAATTTAGTTAGGGAAAGTTAAGCATCAAAGGATCAACCACTACACAAGTGGATATTAGGATTACAAGTGGAGATATGCCACATGTTGACTGAAATATTTAAGATACCATAACACCTTGAAAACACTTTAGGTTGATCATTGCCATGCCAAGAATTACATAGTGAGGAAGGGCATTAGAGAATTAAAGCACTAAAATAAGACCTATGTGTATGAGTTGAAGAGGTAAATTCATTGCTTTTCATTTGGCACATTAGAAATAGAACACCAACAACCTTGGAAAGAATTAAAATATTTGAGGTATTTATAATGCATGGGCCATAAATATCACAAGAGATATTCATTTGAAAGGAAGTTTGGGTTGCAAAAATAGGAGAGTGCCTTGCAACGAGGAGTATATTGACTCTTCAAAAGTGAAGATCGATTAATTTGCCCAAGATAGCATGTGCCCTGATTATTGAGGTAAATTTCAAATATTTATTTGATTTATTTAAAGGTTGTATTAATAAGGAATTATAAATGGTTTATGAAAGATTGAGTTTGATTATTATATTATCACAATGATTAATTAATGCTATTGGATGTATAATGTTTATATGTGATAAATCAAACCTTAGATATTTTATTACTACATTTTGGAAAGTTTTTAGAAGTTTTGAAAAGTTGATTTTAGGTTTTGGGAAGATAATTACATGTTTTGTAATTATTTTGTTTGATTTTGTTAAGCAATTTGAAATATTTGTAAATTGATAATTTTGGATAAATAAGGAGTTCAACATCAAATTAGGAATACAAAATTTACAAGTATCTTTTTACTAAATTTCTAACTGGGGAGTTATAAGGAATTCAACACCAACATAGGATTGTGAAATTTAGAATTTAGAAATTATTTTTTTTAATTTGGGAGATATAAGGAATATAACATAGATTTTTTTGGAAAGATAGAAAATTACATTGACATTAGTCTCTCATTAAAAACTAATGAGACATAAGGAATCCAACTTAAATTTTTTGAAAGTAGAGAACTTTATCAAAATTGAAATTGCATCAAAATTGTCTTTAGTCTTTCCACTCATAATTAGGGAGAAAAAAAGGGATTCAAATCAAAGGAAAACTTAGAAATCTAAGTATTTTATCGAAGCTATATTACATTCAAAATCCTAGGGAGCTATAAGGAATTCTACTTCAAAGGTTTAAAATATACAAAGCTAAAGGACTATGGATGAAATAGTTAAGCATGTGTTTGATAAAGATAATGAAGAACTGCTCCATGAATGTAAGGAACCAAAATGGTTTAGAGATACAATGAAAGGTTTAGCAAGATTTCAAAACAATAAAAAAGACACATCATTGGATTCTGTTACCATATCAAAAATAGAATGTTCTAAAGATACTGAAGATCTTTATCATCTACTACATATATATAGAAAGAGCAAAGACAAAGTAGGTCAAGTCATACACAAATGGTTATATTGTTTTGTTAAGAAAATAGATGAACTTGAAATTTCAAAAATGAGTAACAAAGAAGTGAAGATATATTCAAGATGTACTTATTGCAATAATCTTGGTCATGAGAAAGCAAACTATTGGAATTTCCATCCATGTAAATATTGTGGAGGAAAAACTCATTCATCTATTTTATACTATTACAAAGAGGAGTATTGTAATAGATTTGAAAGGGAATTAATATTCAGATTAGATTGTTTGTTTCAGAAGCTTATTTCAGAAGCAACTACTAACAATGGATTTAAGAATGAAATATTTGAAGAGTAGGAAAGAATATCATTAAAAAATAAGAAAAAAAAAAAAGGACTAAAGAAGTAATAAGATCCCTTGTTCAACAAAGCTATCTAAAAATAGACTATATTGAAGAACCTAGACAAAATAAAAACTTAAAGACATAGAAAAAAAACCATATCAAGAGAGGCAAGATAGATATTGAAGAAGAAATTTACAATATAGATCCAAATATTAATCTATAGGAGGTATATTGAAGACAGTGTTGAAGATAAGTCTTCAATAACCAAATAATGTAATACATAGGGTGTTGGAGTATATATTTAGATTAGGAGTGTGTCTTAGATTAGAGAGTGAGTATTTATTTTATGTAATGTAATAATGTGTAGGAAATGCACAAGTGTCTTGTAGTTAAGTATGCAAGTATGATGAGTGTATATGTGTACAAGTGTCATTTATGTAAGAGTGCACATGTGTCCTTAGAGTAGGAAAGTGAAGAGTGTCAAGAAGAGTGAAGGCCAAGTGTACTTCATATGAAGAGTCACATTCCATTATATATGTGTTTGTGTGTGTGAGAGAGAGATATACAATGAAGAGTGAGAGTGTGTGGAAGTATGGTGTATTTGAGATTTTTATTCTATATAAAAATACTATTATCATGAGAATTTGGTAATGGCCATTTTATTTGTTGTTGTAGAAGTTATTTATGAGATTTATATGATTAGAATATTGTCATTGTCATATATGTTATATAGGAACTTTATTATAGATCTTGTGGTTATTTTTCTTTAAGTATTAAGCATAAAAATCTAACACTCTTACCCTAAACCATGGGTCATCAACCATTATTTTATCCCTAATTTTTGAACTATAAAAGATGATGAGGAAAAAACCTTTAGGCATAAAAGTCACAAAATAATTTAAATTCAATTCCCACTTCCACTTGATCCAATTTTGAATCTTCAAAAACCCTGGCCATGATCTATGTAACTTACATATTAGCTCTCTACTTTTAAGAACCATTATACCATGCTCAATAATATCATCCTTGATACTTACTTCTAGTGTACCATGTATTTATTGGATCAAACTTATCATGTATTCGCTCTTTCACTTATCTCCAACTTAGGCCTTCATACTTCAAACTAGGGTATTTTGATATCTAGCTAGAGTATCCTAACTTCCCATTAAGGCTTTCAAAAATGACTTTTCTTCCACAATATCTAATGATGCTTACTCATGGCTTGTACTCCCTCTTGGTTTACACTCCCTCTTTGCTCGCACTCACTCTTGCTTCCAGCTTGCACTCTCTCTTGCCTAACACTTACTCTCAACTTAATCTCCCTCTTGGCTCACAATTTTCCATGTCTCTTCTTTTACTTAATGTTCCTTCACTTCAAATTTTTTTTTGAAATAATGTTCCATGCATTCGTGGTAAGGGTTTGAAGCATTGATGCACTTTGGATGAACCTATCGCTCTTTTTCCATGATTGAATCCTAGCTTGCACTCCCTCTTAGTTTGAAATCCCTTTTGGTTCACACTCTCTCCTACCTCACACTCTCTCCTATATCACACTCTCTCTTGCCTCACACTCACTTCTAGCTTGCACTCCCCTCTTGGATCACAATTTCCCTTGTATATTCTTTTTCTCAGTGTTCCTTGGCTTCAACATTTTTTTAAAACTAATGTTCCACACATTCGTGGTAAGATTTTGAAGCATTGATGCACTTTGGATGAACTTATTTCTCTTCTTCCATGATCAAATCTCAACGTGCACTCCCTCTTGGTTCACACTCCCTCTCTGATCTCATTCACTCTTTGCTTGCACACTCACTCCTAGATCGTGCTCTCAGCTTGTGCTTGCACTCACTTTTGGTTACACTCACTTTTGACTGCACTTACCCACACTTGTTGTTGCACTTACTCCAACTCATGCTCTACTGCACTTACTCCTGGCTCATGTTCACACTCGTTGTTGTAGTTGGTGGCATAAAAAACCTCAATTAATATCCTTTTAATTGATTATTATTATTAGACTATGGTTTTTATTAATTGATGTATCTATTAGAGGGTATAGGGTAATACAAGGGCATAATTTATGGGCCATCCATCTTAAGCTAGTGGGGCTATGGTCACTCCCCAAGCATTGTAGAACTATAGCATTATATTCTAATAGGATCGAAGGTTTCTATTGAGTGCATCTAGAGATAGGAGGTAGGTGTGAATGTTATTATTTATTTATTAGCACTATAGAATTATAGTCTTGTATCGTTGCATGAACAATAGGTCTAACTGAGACTATTTCCAGATAATAATTAGGAGAAGACATCCTTGAGTAAAAATTATGATTTTTTAAGAGATAATTCTATGATTTTTACTTGATGATATTTTCTTTAGAATTATGTTAATAAATCCCATGCCCATGGGCTTATACATGATATATGATAATATGGTATGTGTATCTGATACTTGATATATGATGCCACCTTGGTCAAGAAGTGAAGACCCTAGATACCCTTTAAGGATTCTAAATTGTTTGCATGTAGGTGGTGGACTAGATCACTCATATAGAGACATGGAAATGGTTGGGCTAGACCCAAATATTAGATGGTTTTCTATCCTCTAAAATATCGAGCTTCCTTTTTTTATTTAGTTCTTGAAGAGAGATTCCTCTTTTTTATTTTTTTAGTTTAATGTTATTGGGTTGCATGTTGGAGTAGTTCCAAGGAGGACACTACACTTTGTTATCAAATACAAGATTCCTATACATAGAACTAATCTACTTCATTTTAGGGATTAGAAGTAATATTTTGTGACTATAATATTTTATGGTTATTATCTTTAATAATTTAATAGATATAATCATTTTTTATTAACAAGTTAGAAGACAAGTGTAAAACCTTTTGTTGTTTGTAAGATTAACTTTTTATTCCCAAGAGTAGTGATGAAAAGTGCATTAAATCTATACTAATATCCAAATGTATCACGGTGATCATCAAATAGATTTCTTTTCTTATCACTCACATAAAGAAAAATTTTTATCTTCCAAAAAAATCATTGTGCTTTTTATTTTGCCCTCTCCCCCATATTTTTAAAGTGATTATTTATCTCTAAAATAGTGATACGTGAATTATATTTACATTTAAAGTATCAAACAAATGGATTTGAAATTGTGTAAAGTTGTCTTCACATATCCCATGACATTATAGGTAGAATTTAACCTTAGTTTAACTTAATTTGACCATTTTATAATAAAAATAGTAAAACAAAATTTGGCATGCTTAACACTCATCCTTGTTAGTTTTGATCTAAATTCTTACCTCAATATAGTACTCTGAATTAATTCTTAAAACTAATTTGCACTACCAAATAATGTTACCACGTGATAAAGTTATAGCTCAAATAGAATCATTAATTTGATAAATATATACTATATTACAATACATGTTTGAAGGGCCAAGTGATAAATTTTGGATCTAAAATTTGCATTGTAATTTCATTATTATGAGGGGAACAACTCCTTAAAATTTTAGATTAATAAAATTTTAGATGATAAGGTCATGTTGTTTGCAATACTTTCTTTTTATCAAAGTTGTCCTAGTCAAAAATGTCCAAACAACTACAACATGCATCCTTTAGATCTAAATTATAGAAATAAATGGACCTAAGGTATAGTGACCATAGGTCTTAGATCATGTTTAACCATATTATAGATTTAGCCCCATCATCATCTGATTTGTAAGATTTAACATAATATTAATCTTATTGTTTATTCTAAGATAGTGTGGAAAAATTATAAATAGGATGCAATATTATGAGCACAATGTAAGACCAAATTTTTACATGATGATGTTCCAACATGATGAAATAATTTAATACTATAAAAACTTAAAAATGATAAACTTATTAAGGATTATTTAGTTGAGGAAAAGCAATTTTTTGCCAATTAAAAACAAAGGAAGAATGAATCTATGGTAATCCCTATTTAAAAATCAAATGGTTCACCAAAAGTGACTATCAATGATGAGATGATTTGAGTATGATATAATGATTCTTAAAAGTACATAGTTAATATGTAGGTTCAAATAATACTAGTCAATTTTTTTAAAGATTTAAAAGTGGTTTAAAAATGGAGATTAAAATTTGGTTGTCACATCCCCATATTTCTATATTTTATGAAATTTATTAATTTGGAAAAGGAATAAAAACTAAGTATATTTCATTAGTTGATTTTCAATTATTGTAGGGAAATTTTCCCTATAGCCCCACTTTACTCCAAATAAGACTAGTCAAATGTGGGATAGTCCAAGGCAAAGCAGTTGGAAGGCACTTCCCACCTTCAATCAAAAGAAAATAACCCTAAAGAAGAAGTGAATGAGCTCAAAGACCATGTCGACCATTAGATATTCCATCTATGACCAACACTTTACTTTCACCTAGATCCAATCGCATCAAAGGCATCAAGGCTTGTGGGTCATTTATTTTTAATCCAATGGCCCTTGCAATTCTTCTAATGAAGGAAATCACAAACAAGAAAGGAAACTCTAACAAAACCTAGATTTAGACAAGTGGTGACCAGTTGTGAGCCTAATAATGGAAAGCACAAGTGCATCATAATTACTAAAAACAAAAAAAAAAATGACGAAAAATAAATTTATGAAAATAGTAATTACTAAAAATGGTAAATTTTCATAGAAAATATAATTTGCCAAAAATAGTAAACTTTTTAATTTTGGGTATTAATGATTTGCTTTAAAATTGTAATCCTCATTTTATAAGAAGATGTTGTATGGAATAAAATATGTGAGAAGGAAGAGACTATAATTGTGAGATCGAAGAGGAAGTACAATAGATTTATTGTAGGTTGTATCCCTTCGAGATTTGTTGGATGGAATAATAAATCCTAGTTATTTTCTCCATGTGTCTCTTGTGTGCTTTATTTTCTGCGTTAATAATTCCACATTTTTTTATTGCTCATGATTTTATATTCCTAACAATTGGTATCAGAGCGAGGTTGACTTGACAGGAAGGTTTCCTGATTCGAGTGGAAGCAATGGCAAAAGAAGGTTGGTTCAGGGTCGAGAAGTTTAACGATCAAAATTTTCAACTATAGAAGATGCAAATGGAGGATGATATATATCAAAAGGATATTTACCTCCCATTAGGTAGAAAATTAAATAAGTTGATGAAGACATCAGATAAAGAATGGAAAATTTTGGATAAAAAGACACTAGGAACAATATGACTATGCTTGGCATTGTCAGTGGCCTTCAATATTTCAAAGGAAAAAACAACAAAAGATTTATTGAATGCATTGGCCAAACTATATGAAAAATCCTTGGCTTCAAATAAGGTATTTCTTATGAAGCATTTATTTAATATGCAGATGTTAAAAGGTGGATCTGTTACTGATCATTTGAACGAGTTAAACACGGTTACAAATCAGTTAACCTCTATAGACATAATTTTTTATGATGAGGTTACAGATCTTTTGATCTTATGCTCATTACCAAAAATTTGGAATGGCTTAGTCATGGTTGTGAGTAATTCTATCTCTGGTTAAAATACTTTAAAGTTTGATGATGTTATTGGTATTATCCTAAGCAAGGAAATGTAAAGGAAAAGCACAGGTGAGACATAAGGTAATACTTTTAGTGTGGAAAACAAGGGGAGATATAAGGAGAGAGGAAAGAACCTAGGAAAACATGGAAAATAAAATAAGGGTAGATCCAAATCCAAAGGTAAGTAGTTGGAATGCTAGCACTATAGGAAGAAAGGACACCTAAAAAGAGATTGTTGGTCTTAGAAAAAAATAGGATAATCAAGAAGCAAACATTGTAGGTGATATATTGCAAGATGTTTTAATCCTTTCCCTAGATAATTTTAATGATTATTGGGTGCTAGAATCAGGGGCTTCATATCATACCACACCCCATAGGAACTATTTTCTATATTATGTTCAAGGTAATTTTGGACAGGTTTATTTGGGGGATGATTGACCATATAAAATCATTGGAAATGGTAAGATACAAATAAAATTACTGAATGAAAACCAATGGTTGCTGAAAGAGGTAAGGCATATTCTTCATTTGATAAGAAATATAATTTTCATAGGGTATTTGGATAGTGAAAGATGTACAGTTACATTCTCAACAGATTCATGGAAGGTTGCTAAAGGGTCATTAATATTAGCAAAAGGAAATAAGTCATGTACGTTGTATGTATGTACTAGTAATACTGATATTTTTATTAATTTAGCCTCTACATGAGTGGATACAACTTTGTGGCATCATAGGCTTGGGCACGTGAGTGAGAATGGGATGCAGATTCTCCACTCAAGAAAATTATTTCCAGGATTGAATCAGATTGATATGGATTTTTGTGAGCATTGTGTTTATGTAAAACAGAAAAGAGTAAGCTTTCTTAGAGTTGGAAAGGAAAAGAAGAGTGAAAAGCTAGAGCTTGTGCATATAGATGTGTGGTGACCAGCTTAGGTATCATCTCTTAGTGGCTCTAATTATTATGTTACTTTTATTGATGATGCAACTAGAAAAAACTTGGGTTTACTATATTCGAAAGAAATTATGTCTTTGATACTTTTAATCAATGGAAATATTTGGTTGAGAATGAGACAGGAAATAAGTTGGAATGTCTTTGATTTGATAATGGAGGTGAGTACTGTAGTAAGGAGTTTGAAAGATATTGTTCATACCATGGGATTCATAGAGTGAAGACAGTTCCAAGAACACCACAGGAAAATGGTGTGTCAAAAAGGATGAACAGGAAAATCATGGAACATGCTAGGTCTATGAGATTATATGCAAGATTACCCTTACATTTTTGGGTAAATGTTGTGGATACTGATGTTTATTTGATAAATAGAGTACCTTCAAGTTCACTAAATGGTGGTATTCCAGAAGAGGTATGGACAAGTAAAACTGTTAATTTTTTATTTCTAAAGACTTTCAATTGTGGAGCTTTCATGCATATTGATAAAGAAAATAGAACAAAATTTGAGGTAAAATCCAAGAAGTGCACTTTCATTAGATATTGAGTTAATAATTTTGGTTATCACTTTTTAGATTATGGAAATCACAAAATCATTAGGAGTAGAGATGTGATATTCAATGAGGTCATGTATAAGGATCAGTTGCAAGGAAAGAAATAGGAAAAAGCAAACACAAACTACACAGTGCTTAATGAAATTGAAACTCCAAAGGTGCTAGAAGAATAGCAGTAGCAAGCACCTCAAACTCCTAAAATATTAGAAGATCTACCAGGATAAGTAGACCTCCTAAACGTTAATCTCCTTCATTATATTATGTACTATTATCTGACTTTGGTGAACCAGAAACATATGAAGAAGTGATGTAGATAGAAACTAGGAACAAGTAGAAGTAAGGCATGAAAGAGGAGACGGACTCCTTGGTACATAACCAGACTTGAAAATTGGTTCGATTGCCTATAGGAAAAATAGCATTGCAAAATAAATGGGTTTATAGGGTGAAATAAGAAGATGGAGGTAAAAATAGGTATAAGGCTAGACTTGTTGTAAAGGGGTTTGCATAGAAGAAAGGTATTGATTATGATGAATTTTTTTTACCTATTGTTAAAATGACTTCAATAAGAACTATTTTAAGTCTAGTGGTTGTAGAGGATTTGCATCTTGAATAATTAGATGTAAAAATGACTTTTCTCCATGGGGATTTGGAAGAAGAGATTTATATGCAACAGCCACATGGGTATGAGGTCAAAGGGAAGGAGGAATTAGTGTGTAGGTTTAAAAAGAGCTTGTATGTCCTGAAGCAAGCTCCAAGGCAGTGGTATATGAAATATGATAGGTTTATGTCATAACATGGGTATAGTAGATGTTATTCTAACCATTGTGTTTATTTTAAGAGATTGGATAATGGTAATTATATTATCCTGTTATTTTATATAGATGATATGCTTATTACAGGTTCTAACATGCAGGATATAGATGTGCTCAAAATAAAATTGGCATATTCATTTGCAATGAAGGATTTGTGTGCTGCAAAGAAAATCCTTGGTATGAGAATAACAAGAGATAGGAAAAATCACAAATTAACTTTGTCTTAGGGGGAGTACATTGAGAAGCTATTGGAGAGATTTCGAAGATGCAAAACCTATTAGTACATCTTTGGCCAATCATTTCAAACTAACCAAAGAGATGGTCCCAAGACACGGGAGAAGATTGACTATATGTCCAAGGTTTTTTATTCATCAATAGTTGGTAGTTTGATGTATGCGATGGTGTGCACAAGGTCAGATATTGCACATGTTGTGGGAGTTGTGATCAGGTTTATAAACAATCCAAGAAAATAGTATTGGGAGGCAGTGAAGTGGATTCTTAGGTATTTGAGAGGTATTATCACTCAAGTATTATGCTTTGGAGGTTCTAACATTGTATTACAGGGATATATTGATTCAAACATGGCAAGTGATATAGACAGCAGGAGGAGTACCATAGGGTATATTTTTACTATAGGTGGAACTATAGTAAGTTGGATTTCAAAATTACATAAGGTTGTTGCAATTTCAACAATGAAAGCAGAGTATGTTACTATTATAGAGGCAAGTAAGGAAATTATTTGGTTACAAAGGTTTTTTAGCCACAGAATTTTGATACAATTTAAAATTCCCATACCAAAGTCAACACATTATTATTCCCTAACAATGTACCCATCACTCTTTAGCCCTCTATCTCATTTTTTGCATCGAAAAAACCCTCCTTTTAGTCATTTATACTAAATTTGGATGAATTTGGTCAGCTTCGACAAATTTGGACTGTCTGAATTCATTCAAATCCCATGTGTGCTTATTTTAGGCATGTTGTCCCTATTTTGCATTAAATTTGGACAGGTTTGGATTCACGACGAATTCATATCGCCCGAATTCATCTAAAATGAGAAATTTTCTAATTTCCCTCAAAATAAACCTGGTCTATTTACGTATCCTCCTAGATTTTTTGACCTACCTTCGCTACTAAACCTAGAAGCCACCTAAAATAGAAGAGAGATGAAGATTTTTAGAGAGACTTAGAGAAGAAAGAAAGAGTTTTTCTACTTTATTGCAAGTTCCAGACCAAATCATGGCTTCAGATCTCCATCCCAGGAATGTGTAAACACAACTATCATGATGGATGAGTTTAATTTATTCTGTCCTTAGCATAGATCTATAATTTTACATATTTTTTATGAATTCAAACCATCTGAATTCATCCTTAGAATCTAAAATCGTACTGATTTTACCATTGCAGGTTTACAGGTTTTGAATTTGTAGGAAATGGACCCATTCGGGTGACCCAAGACAGGTTCGGATGACCCGAATTCTTAATCCAAATTCGAATATGTCATTGATTTCTAAAATTTATATCATTTTACATTGGGGGTAAAATTTTGATTCTTAATCTTATCATGTTAATGCATTTACGTATCATATCATTAGAAATTGCATAGTCTTATAAGCATTTACACTCATTCTATCACTTGTTATTGCATTTAGATTGATATGCTTTGTGTCAAGATTGTTAAATTGCACATTTTGCTACGGTTTATTAAAGAGTTGATGGTATCTTACTATTACATATCATGATCTGTTGTGACCTATGCATATCCCCCACCCCTAATTAAAAAATTTAGTTTGTTATTGTGAATGCTGCAGGTTTTGATAGATTTGGGTGATCCGAATCTAATTCGAGCGATCCGAAATGAGTTCGGGTGATCCGAAGTCTTACTACAAATTCGAACTCATTCATACTTCAAATAGCTAGACCAGGTAACATCTAAAATCCAATTTTATGTTCTCAATATTATAATTCTGTAATTTTCTCTACTCTATGCATTATCTGCATTGAAAAAGAAAAGAAAAAAAAAACCAAAAAACATAGATTTAATTACGTTCATCATTTTACGCCAAAAAGCATAAAAAAAAAACACTCATGATGAATATAACATTTTATGTCATTGCATCTTAGTCATATTTGCTAGCTTTCTATATGGACTTGTATGCCATTTGTTTTCAAGGAAAGATAAATTGCATATAGCTAGGTAGAAATTGCATTTGGTCAAACCCTAGGTGTATGCACTTAAAAAGGAATACATCAAACATCCACCTTACCTAGGCATGGAAACCGCCACAAAAAGTGTTTCCTGGTGAACCCTCACCCCATTCATTGACAAACACCAAAGAGAGCGCAACTCAAGCGCTTCTTGTCTGAGGTGCAGATCCACTATTTTCCCTCCCCTTTCAGGTGTGAATCCATTAGCCTAGAAGAAAGTGGTGCAAAATTTTTGGGTCTATAGGTTTATGGAGGAGTTGGGAAAGAATCGGGAGAATAGCATATTAAATAGTGATAGTCAGAGTGCCATTCATCTTGTAAATAATTCAGCCTTCCATTCCAAGACTAAACATATATAGACCAAGTACCATTTCATATGCTTAGTGTTGGAAGATAGATAGTTAAAACTAGAGAAGATACACACTAGTCAGAATCATGCAGATATGTTCACAAAGGTAGTAACCAAGGATAAATTGAGTTATTACTCAGTTTCAGTTGGTCTTCAAATATGACAATAAAAGGTGAGAAAATTTCCAAGTCCAAAGTTGAAGCATAGTCCAGCAAGTGCAGTAGCGATGGAGTTACTATGATCAATCTCTAAGTAGGATATTATTGGTTGTGGAGCCTGATTCTAATTTGGAGACCCTATTTTAGCTGCTTTTGAACCCACTCTATGAAAGGATATGGGAATTATGTAGTTGTGTGTCAAATTGCATGTAAATATGAGTTTTTTGTGAATTACTATTTTCAGAAAATGTTTGACAAAAAATAAATTTCCTAATATAGTATTACTAAAAATAAAAAAAAATTGATGAAAATATAATTTGCTGAAAATAGTAATTACTAAAAAAGGAAATTTTTTGACGAAAATTAATTTTTCGAAAATAGTAATTACTAAAAATGGCAAATTTTTACTGAAAATATAATTTTCTAAAAATAGAAATTTTTTTATTTTGGGGCCTTAATGATTTGCTCTAAAATTGTAAACCTCATTTTATAAGAGGATGTTGTACAACATAGGATATGTGAGAAGGAATAGATATTATAATTGTGAGACCGAAGAGGAAGTACAACGGATTTGTTGTAGGTTGTATTCCTTCAAGATTTATTGGACGGTATAATAAATCCTGGTTATTTTCTTTGTGTGTCTCTTGTGTGCTTTATTTTCTGTGTTAATAATTTCACGTTTTTTTATTGCTCACTATTTTATATTCCTAACACTTAACAAAGAAGTTTTATCATTGGTCAAAGAAGGTTCCACCTCATCCAAGGACATGTGGAAGTTGTACATGCGAGGGAGGAAAAAAGCAAAGGAGCAATTGAAGAGGACACCTATTATTGGCCACAAAGTTTAACTTTCATGGCCAAGTCTATTAGATCCAACTATATTTCAATCATAGCCACCACCCACTATACACATGATCCTACCCTATCGACTTATACTAGTTAAGGGGGCTATGTTCGTTGTGTTAGCAAGGTGATGCATTCCAAGAGGAACACAACGAAAGAGTAATAGTGTATCCACCTCAACACAACAACAAAGATTCAATTCAACAAAACTTGATCATCAAAAGGCCCAAAAGCTTTCAGTATTTGTGGCCCTAATCTAGAGACCTCAAAGCTATCATTTCATAGTTGCAAGACGACTTTGGCTGTAGAAACAAAAAATATTTCTAGGCCTTCTATATAGAACTTTGGAGGGAAAGAAACCTCCTTTTGGCTTATAAATAGGTCCAATTTTATTATAAAAGGCATTGGGAGTTTTCTACTTATGCCTAGTACCTATCCTAGCGGGTTCTTCCTTTCACATTTATTTTCTAATATAACAAGGGGAGCCAAAAACTTTTCTTATGCCTAAGAAGCATCAAAACCTCCAAATGTCATCATATTGTAAGTATTTTAAGCATTGTAATAGAAGTCATGACTAATTTTGCTTTGTCCTCATTCTCTTAAATTGTCTCAATTCTTGGTAGTGTGTTTGCTCGATTGTTTTCACTAGCCATAGGTGGCATTTTTCATGTTCAATTGCCAATTATTGTAGTTAGAAATTGGGGGTTCTAATTATTTGGATTTTCCTCATAACTTAGATTTTTACTTTTTGGAGAGCATTTAATTTCCCATTTTTTACTTTCATTGTAATTTTTTCTTATCCTCAACCTATGAAGGTCCAATGTACATCAAGGATAAGATTTTGATGAGGGGTTGGCATCGATTAAAAACCATGAAGATTACCTTACGAGCAGTCCCCCATCCATGACACTTGTTTTTGTTTCACTCTATGCGAGGCATGAGCACATTTGTCTTATCAAGCCTCTAGATCCAAGTTGGTAGGTGCATCCTGAGATGACAATATTTTATCTGGCATACCTAATGGGATAAGCTTTTATAGTTCATCCCATGAAAAATGAAAAAAATTTACTATGATTTTGGTGAAGGTCATAATCTTCTTGCTTGAAGAGAATCACCTAAATAGTTCAAGTGGTGACTCCATTGGATGACTCAGATTGAAAAGATAGACTTTTGAAGAAGTCATCTCACAAAATATAGACTAAGATTCTAGTGGGATCTTTGTCTCATCAACTTGTTAAATCAAAATATCACCACTTGGATATTTTATTCTCAATGGAAAGGATCATAATTATATGAGTAGAAGACCTATAACCAGATCCTTCACCTAAGTTAATCAACAAGAGTGGGTACCACTTCTAAGCTAAATATAAAGAAGAAGAAATCAACAATACAGCATGGGGTTGTGGTACATCAGCCTGCCAAAATATTTTTAGCATGGAATGCCACAGGTCCCTTGATACCACCAGTTCCACCTAACACATACTTCTCATGAGAAGATGTTATCACTCTAACAGAATAATTGCAGCACCTTGTAAGCTTATGTGCTATACATTTTATTAAAAATCAAGATATAGGCTTGAGGCTATTAGCAGCTTGTTTCAAAGGAAGAGCTCATGAATGTTGACTTAGTCTTAGTCTATAATCAATTGAAATATGGGACCAATTAGTAGAGCCCCTGGTAGAGTAACTCAAAGCAAATAAAACTAGAATATACCTCTTAGAGCAACTCATAACAATTAAGAGGGTACCTACAAAGACACTGGATATTTTCAATGTCCAATTTTATAAGACTTGAAAAAGGATCATTGATGAGATCTGACCACCTCAGGGTATGGCCTTCATTCACTATCTAAAAGCTTTTAATTCTGATATTGCCATGATGTTCAAGTCTAAGAGTGATAATTCAATGTTAGAGGTCTATGAGCTAGCCATTCAAGTTGAGAAATATCTAAACCAAATAGGAAGGTTAGATCCTAAACCACTTCCACCATTGTTTCTCTTCATTCATCCCTCTTACCAGTCCTCTTTGACCATATAACCTACCACCAATATGACTCATCCTCTAACATACCAGAGTAAAATTAAGTTTCCTCTTCTCTAGATGCTATAATGGATGAGTTATTCAAAACTATGAGGATCCTCACTAATGATGTCATAGCCCTAAAGATACATTGTGATATCTAAATATTTCCCTACCAAAGTTATTCAATATCTTCTTTCTAACAGGGAAACTCAAATGCCTGACTACCTTAGGCTAGATAACATAATCCTTAATTTTTGGTAAACAATAATATTGGTAATACCTAGGCCTCAATTTAGTATATAGTACCTACATTGATCCCAATCCATAAAATACCCACAAGCTCAGCTAAGGACTTAGTCACCACCTAGAACAACTAAATTGAAGACCCTAGTGGTTGGTACTATCCTACTCTCAACTATCCTTCTATCAACTATTATGTTTGGATAGAATCTTAAAATATCAGGATGTCCCCTTTAATGTAAATATTGCACATTCTTCTCAATAAAAAATCACAATGATGAGTTAGTAACCACTCACTTACTCTTTGACCACAACCTTAGTTGTTAACTTACCAGCCTTGGCGCAAACATTTGTTACTTGGGATGAAGTAAAAGTATACACTATGTCGAATGAAGTTGACCCCTCAAGCGGTAAGTTGCAAGACCGATTAGAGTATAATACATGGGAAAAAATAAGGTTTGTTAAAGAGCATGGAATACCTAGCCTAATAAAAGCTATACCTTAGAGGAGATAAGTGGACAATTGGAGGACCCCTCTAATGTAAGTTGTACTGGTGAATCGAGGTTGAGTGCTCCCAATAATAGTAAGAACTACCCTAGCATATTGCAACTTTATCAAGGCCACCTATAATAATAGAAATGACTAAGCTTTTAATTATGTCAACCATTTCAATATTCTCTTCTATCAAAACCTTCAATGTGGTGGAGCACCTAAGGAATTCTACTATAGCCATGCCTCTTTGGTATATCCTCTCTATTCTATAATAGATGAAAACTTAGAAGAGACCTTGAAGAGGTAAAAAGAGTTGAATGGACAAAGAACACTCATTGTGTTATAGACTTTAGACCTATATCCAAGTAGACCTAAGCTTATATACCTGATATCTATCTATGAAGATCAATTAATACATAATTGTATAGTTGACCCAAGGTCTAACACATCAATAATGCTAAGAAATGTGGTAAAAGTACTTGGCCTATCACTAGAATACTCCAACAATAGGGTGGTGTAGTTATATGACACTCTAGTGCCAGTCTTTAGGCTCATCCAAGACCTTCTAGAACTCTAAGCATACCTTGACTTAACAACTCATCAATACATAGTGGTTATCAATCTCACCTCATTTGTAATATGCCTCTGAAGAGACTTCATAACTAAGATCAAAGGATACCTATAACTCAAATGGATCCACATACTACTCCAAACTAGATATGGAACCAAGTTCAAAATCCTATTGGAATCCCTCCACACATACCACAAAGAGAAAATTCCTTTTAAAATGAGGGAGGAGTAGGCTCACTTATCAAAAAGAGTTGTTCGACTCTGACTAATTTATAGATGAGATGCACCCATATATCCTTGAAAATTATCTAGATTAGTAGGCATCCAAGACATAAATACCAGATATCGATGAAGTATTCAAGCCATCTAGCATGGGGTATTTACCACTAGGTATATATATATATATATATATATATAACTCTAGGAAGAATTATTAAGAAAGTTTTTTTAATTCCAATGGATTGAAGACTACAAGGACAAAAATAATCTTAACCGTACACTAAGTCGTAGGATGGTATCTCCATGAAAGGAAGCATGGAATTATTAAATTTGTAGCAAAAGTAAAAATGATACCCACCATCCAGAATGCATCTATGAGGCATTACCCCAACATTTGTAGTGACACATGACCTGACTTTAGTTGATAATATTCTAATGCATTCCTTGGAAGGTACACCTTAATATAAAGTCATACAAAAGATCCTCAATGCAAGAAAGATACATGTCAAATTTGATAATGGATGATAACAATACTAATAGTAAGATTGAGCCAGGAGAGACAAGACGTTTACATGAATCAACACTGCCATAAGCCAAAGACGTCATGTCCAAAGGATTATCATGTACCATGTAGAATTATTACAACCACTTAAGATAATCATACCTTCATTGGTATAACTACTTGGGAGTGTTGACTCCCACCAATAGCATGTTGATGAACCCAAATATCCAAGAATAGGATAAGTCTATGTAAGGAATGCCTTCCCTGTTATGCCTTGAAAGCCTTAGATTGTCCTCTAAGCTAAGATACAATCAAAAATATGAAGGAACCCAAAAATTTACCAATAGATGTAAATAGGCTAACAAAAGGAGGATTTTGAAAGAAGCTATTAGCAAACCTAAAGCTCCATGCATCGTAAAGCCACATAGACCCACTAGATGAGGACTTTCAACCTTCTCAATCATAGCTAAGCTCAATATTACTATGAATAAAAGCCTCAAAATATTTCTCATAACATCTAAATGGGTTGTATCCTTAATAGGATTCCTTCGTGTCCCATAGTTATGAACCTTCCCATCGCTTGGATTCATAGGCTCATAAACCAAATCCCCTTTCATTAGAACCTAATTTCTCTATTCCTTAGAACCATTACCAATGCAACATCAGTAGGTCCCCAAGGAAGAATAAACTTAGGAACAAGTGAAAGTACAAGAAGAGCCTGAGGTGACCAAGCAGGGTATTGGTATCATCCAAGAGGACATACGATATCACAAAAATATGGACACCCAAGAAATTTTGGGGTGTGAAGTTTCCACTAGTTGTATGTCCTTCTTGGATTACAAAGGGGTCACTCTAATCATGGATAACACATGAAATTATGTTAGAATCGATACAATTCTAAAGATATCACAAGGGGAAGGGAGATGAGTCCACCTGATCAGACGGAGGAAGTAGTTGGGTCCACTCGAGCCTGAGACCCTTTGCTAAAACACCAAAGGTCAAGCAATGAAACTATCCTAATAACATGCAAGGTCACTTCAATCCCTTAATATTCAAGGAATTCAAGGGCATCCTTCTAGGTATCATAATAGAAAGATACCATCAGAAGAAATGATTCCTTGGAAGGTACAATCAAGGCATAAACAATATCTTACCTCCAATTCCTAAATTTTATCATTTTTCCTTATGATTATAGCTTCCAAATTTGGACATCGTGCCTAATGGATAAGGCAATAAGTTTTGGTTTACTCTTTTAGTAGGATAAAAATCCCTGGAAGCCACCAAAGCTATAGGGAAATTTTCCCTACAACCCCACTTCACTCCAAGTAAGACTAGTCAAAAATGGGGTATGCCAAGATAAAATAGTTGAAAGGCAAAGGTAAAGTAGTTGAAAGGTATTTCTTACCTTTAGTCAAAAGAAAAACCTCAAAGAAAAAGTGAATGAGATCAAGGACCATGTAAACCATTAGATATTCCATCTATGACTAGCACTTCACTCTCACCTAGATCCAATTACATCAAGTACAACAAGGCTCGTAGGTGATTAATTTTCAATCCAATGGCCTGCGTGGTCCTTCCAACAAAAGAAAGCACAATAAAAAAGAGAAGTCTTCAACAGATCCTAGATCTAGACACATGTCAACTAGTCAGAAGCCCAAGAAGGGAAACATTAATGCTTAACAAAGAAGACTTGTCATTGGTCGAAGAAGGTTCCACCTCACTCAAGGACACATGGTGTCATGTATGTGAGGGAGGAAGTAGGAAAAGGAGTAAATAAATAGGACATCCATCCTTGGCTAATTTATAGTCAAGCCTATTAGAGCCAATCATATATCAATCATGACCATCATCCAACATACTTATGAACCTACCCTATCAACCTGCACCAGTCAGGGGGCCATGTGTGTTGCATTAGCAATGTGATGCATTCCGAGATGAATGTGGAAAAAAAGCAATGGTGTAGCCACCCCAACATAGTAGGAGAGATACAAATCAACAAAACTTGATCATCTTACGGCCCAAAAGCTTTCAAAATTTATGGCCCTAGATCTAGAAACCTCAAAGTTGTCATTTTACAGTTGTAAAAATATTTTGACTATAATAATAAAAGATATTTGTAGGCATTCTACATAAGTTAAAGAACCATCCTATCGATTTAAAAACAGACTTAATTTTATTGGAAAAGATATTTGAAGTTGTTTTCTCATGTTCGGTACCCAGCCTAGTGGGTTCTTTCACCTTTCTTTCATACTATAACAAGGGGATCTCAAACCTTATCTTGTACCTAATGAGCATCAAACCCTCTAGGCCTCATCATCTTGTAATAATTTTAAGCATGTAAATGGAAGCCAAGACTAATTTCACTTTGTCCTCCTTCTCTAAACTTGTTTTAATTCCTAGTGATATGTTTGCTTGGTTGTGTTCACTATATGCAGGTGGAATTTTTTGTGTTCAATTCCCACTTGTTGCGGTAAAAAATTAGGGGATCTAATTCTTTGGTGCATCACCCCTGTAGCTTAGTTTTTAATTTTTTGTAGAGCATTTAATTTCCTATTTTTTACTTTCATTGTAATTATTTTATTAGCCTTAGCTCATGGAGGTCCATTGTGCATCAAGTATAATATTTCAATCAGGAGCTGGCCTTGATTAAAAATCCCATAGGCATCTCCATAGTTTGTCCCCCATCCATGGCACTTCCTACTATTTTTCTCTATGCAAGGCATAGATGCATTCATCTTGTTAGACCATCCAACTCGTGTTGGAAGGTTCATTCTAAGATGACAACATTATGATTCATCAATTTTATTTGCATGAAAATTATTGACTTGAAAATTTCAACAAGTATGATAGATTACCCTCCAATTAGTAAAAGAGGGAAGGTACCATCTAAGAGAAGGTGGTAGATCCAAAGAAGTAGCTAGAGAGAAAGAGAGATCACACACCATAAAAATGTTGCATAAACACATGACTATTTAAACATGTCGTGAATGATGACTTCAATAATAAATTGCATATTTTTATCATTTTGGTGCATGGATAGCTTTATGCAAATATGATGTTTAATGTGTTTGATTTTCAAATCTTGAAACTTCTAGATAAAATGACCTTAATCTCAATAAACACCTTGAGTTATATTATCTCAAAATTACAAAGGTAAAATATGTGTGATGTACACCTTTTTAAGCTTTAATTTTTTTTACCATTGTGGTTTCCTCTTCAAAGTTATAAAATCCTTGGTATTTCTTTTAGTAAGAGGAAGGGTTAATGAAAGTATTTTGAGGTACCACCAAAATAGGGAGAGGTCTTCTAATTTTTTATTCCATCATTAGGGCATATTGTTGAGCATAGAGAGTGGAGCGAGTAAGAAGAGACAACCATATTGGATTATTGTCATTAATTTGTGAGTCTTATTGCCTTACCTACACATGAACCGATGCTTCATATTGAAATTGAACCATGGGAACTGGGTAGAGAAGGGATTTTAATAGGAGTTTTTTTCCTAGCTACAAAGTAGAACAAAATTGGGATAGAGAACAAGAGGAAAAGAGGAATAAACCAACATAAATTAATAAGAAAAACCAAGTCAAGTATATAATTTTATCTATATGAAATTTAGTCATGCTTGTAATAACTTGAATAAAGGGATTGAAAGTATTACTATAGTTTTGTTTATCCTAAAATTGTGAATATAATTATGAAGTACCTACAAAAATTAAATAGCATTTTAGCAAAGAGGTTTAATTACTTTTCTATCAAGCAACTATCCTAAGAAATCCATATGTGAGACTTTATAATTGCATGGGTTTCAAGTAGTAAATTGGGTAGTTGGTTGTACTTCAATAAGGGATTTACTAGATGTATGTTTGAAAGCAACTTATTTAAAATGGTTATTTTAAATGTATTACTGGTAAGGAACTAGACCTTGTTATTTTCCTTTTAAAATGAATTATAACCAAAGAAAGAGTATTTGAATTGCATGTAATTAGAATTGGTCAAAATGGTATTGTTGGGTATATTTTTTTTGTGAGGTATTGATAATTTCAAGTTTGGGGTTTAAAATTTGTGGGTGCAATATGATTTTATTCAAGTTGTTCTTGACTATAAAGTAATAACTTAGAATGACCAACAAAATTCATGAAAGAGGGAAACCGTGGTTGTACCTATTTGTATATAATCATATTCATTGAAAACTTTGTCTCAATAGTGTCAAAAACTCCATTTGTAAAAGAACGAGTTATGTTGATGAAAAAATAAGGAGTACCTTTTGGAAGCCAAATTTATATTTGGTCACATTATTGTAAGATAGAGGTATACCTTGGATGTGAAGATCAAGGCATTATTTTTTTTAGTTTGAATGGTATCCATAGGAATTTTTTTTACTAAATTCTACTTTCAATTATAAGTAAATACTCATACATCATGAATGTATAGGTTGATGTTGTTTAACACCCTATTCAAAAAGAAATATAGTTGTATAGTTTTATTAATTTATGTAAGTATCTCATATAAGCATGTTGTAGGGGAATGATAAATGGATGTGTTGCTTTATTTTATACATGACTATAGGATTTGTTTTGAAATCCCATGAATGCAGCTTGAAATATTACTTTTATACTCTTGAAAATAACCAAAAGTAACGTGGACTAAGTTATAAGTTACAACTATGATGTTTATAAATACCTAATTTTATATGAATTTTGAATATCCTTTTGTGTGATTGCTTTGACATATAGCATATGATATTAGTAGGTGATGAACTCACCTTCATATTCTCCTATAGTTGGAAAGTAAGAGAGCCTTGGAAAAATGACATTCTTGAGCCTATGATAGTAGTTACAATTATAGCATCGTTGTAGGGTATAACATGTCTTTGTTCTTTATGTTAAAATAAAAGACCTTCTTGAACCCATGTGAGTAGCGATAATAGTAATAAGACTATAGGGTATACTTGTTAAAATGAGTGTCTATTCTTTATATTAAAAATTTAAGAGAACAAACTTCTTGTCTTTAAACTACAGTTAGAAAAAATCTAGAAAGTTGACATGTACTAGCTTATAAAACTTGTTATTAATGAATATGCTAGAAGTTGACTGTCACTACTCTTCTTATTACCATTCTATTTAAGATTTTTTTTTTTTTTGTAAATTCTGATGTAAGTGCATGGAAAATTAAAAATAAAGTTAAAAAATTCATCTTGAAGATGTTACTACAAATTGTAAATTATATGAAAAAAACAAAATGGATACTTATGTTGATTGAAAAATGGAACTGCATGTGAAATGGAAACAAGTAGAATGATTGTGCAAATTGTAAAATAGATTTGCAAGAAATTTGAAATGCATGTAGAACTTACATTATTGATTTTATAGTTGATGAGAACACCTAGGAGATAGAGGAAAATGGATGATGGATGAACCAGTGCACCATTAGTAAGGGAGGAACATGCATAGTAGTTGCATTCCCATAAAGTGTATGTTGATTATTCCACTTGAAAGTTTAGTATACTAACATGAGTGTATACTCATGAATATCATGGAAGTATACATGGAGCATTGCATATTTGATATCTCTAGTTAGGTGATTTTGTATATCTATCCCTTCATGAAGGGTTGAAGCTTCAAGATTTAAATTTGAAATGGGGACATTCATAGAATATCACTTGGTTGTATGATAAAGTTCTTGGATAATGCCTTCTCTTCTTTATGCATTAGCTCAAGGTAAGAATAATTTTTGCATGTAAATCATTTATTTTATGAAAATTGGAAATACAAAATGATGTGCATTGAAATTTTAAAATAGAATAGTTGAATGTTTTGAAAATGATAAGCTTGTAAAGTTTTCATTATTATACTTACCATTAGGAAATATATAATTTATTCAAAGTATTTCATTGTATTCGGTACATATTTGAATTAGAAATAAAGGATGTTATGGTTCTTCCTCTTGAAACTAAAAGTTATATCTTTTGTCATTTCAATTCAAGGAGCTAATAAGAGAGAAAATATTATAAGTCATAAGAACCTATTGTTTTTTTCTTACAAAATAGGATAAATGTGTAGCTAGTTTTACATTTACCTTGTAAAAAAAAAAAGAATGTCAGGTGCTAAACCATTGCAATAAACTTTGCTTATTTATATCACATTCTAAGATAAAAATATGCCTATTCTAAATGTAGAACACTTATTGAACATGGAAAGAAAACTTGAATCTTTGTTGTTCAATAATAAACATATGAAAATAACTTGAAAAGGATATAAAATAAGTAGCCATATTAATCATTTTGATAAATTAGATAAGTTATAAGAGATATAACCTTTTAAAATTTATCTTAATATTTGAATATATTGAATAATTTACATTTAAAAATTTTACATAACTTTTTTCAATTATTTTCAGTAATATAATTATTATAATATATTTTTAATTGGTTATATGGGATTGAAATGGGTCTCATTATATTACATCATAACTACATAGCGGTATTACAATAAAGCTTGGATATTATCCATGTATTGCTTTACAATATTTGAACTTGGACCTCCTCCTTGAATATTGAGAAATCTAATTAGTTGAACTAATGCCATTTGACCATTATAATAATATTTTAGATATTATCATTTTTCCTTTGAGAAAAATGTATTGTACTCAGGTCCCCCACCCTTGACAAATCAGAACTTTCTCTTTTAGAACTTGGGAATTTACAAACAAATTCAATTCTCATCTCAATTAAATTGCTATAACTAGATACCTACATTGTATTATCATTTTATTTAAGGAGGTAAACCAATTTTATAATGAAGTTGTAGCTAGAAAATAATTACACTAGTTTATTCCTTACTTTGAGTACTATAAAAACAAGTGATTATACTAATCATTTTGATCATTCATCAGAAAGATATAATCTTTTAAAATTGATGATTTTTAACTTATTGAATCATTTTCATTCATAATTTTTATTTACAAATTTTATTTTAATATGAATAATACTAAAAATGTTGTCTCCCAAATAAAATAAAATAAAATATAATGAAAGAAAATAACTACATCACCCTATTATAAATTTAAATAAAATATCTAAAAATAATAATATTAATAAGCATAGCTCTCAGCTTTACGAGGGTTCATGGTTGGGAGGAGATTGCTCAGCCTGTGTGTTGGTCATAGGGGTTTCTCGCACTAACCTAAAATTTTAATAGGTTTCTCACAATAACCAAATCAAATATATATATATATATATATATATATATATATATATATATATAATAAAAATAGAAGAAGAATAAGGGGAGGGAGGAATTTATCACATCTAGTAGCATCTCTTATTACCTATGAGAGAGTCTAGGGATCAGGATGGCCCTAGAATGCTTATGCAATTCTAAAGGAATGCAATTCAAGTAAAATACATACAAAATAATTTTAATATAATAACATAATTATTGAATATTATTTCCATATCCTTCTTGTGCTCTCTACTAGCTCATCTTTCTTTCTTGTTGATACATGCAAAATAATTTTAATATAATAACATAATTATTGAATCTTATTTTCATATCCTTCGTGTGCTCTCTACTAGCTCATCTTTCTTTCTTATTAATCTGCACGTATTTTAGTTGAATTGCATTCCTTTAGAATTAGGATATATTTCTTGTGCTCTATACAAAGCTCATCTTTCTTTCTTGTTGATTTGCATGTATTTTACTTGAATTGCATTCCTTTAGAATTGCATAAGCATTCTAGGGTCGTCTTATCCCTAGAATCTCTCATAGGTAATAAGGGATGCTACTAGATGTGAGAAATTCCTCTCATTCCTTATTATTCTTCTATTTCAAGACCAAGTCCCTCCTTAGAGCACACTCATTTAAATTCCCCCATGGAGCAATCATTTAAATTCCCTCCTTAGAGAACACTCATTTAAAGTCTCCCTTGGGCCAATCATTAAAAGTCCCACTTGAGACAATCATTTAAAGTCCAATTAATATTATTATTTTTAGATATTTTATTTAACTTTATAATAGGGTTATTATAATAACATAATTATTGAATCTTATTTCCATATCCTTCTTGCTCTCTACTAGCTCATCTTTCTTTCTTGTTGATTTGCGTATTTTACTTGAATTGCATCCCTTTAGAATTGCATAAGCATTCTAGGGTCGTCTTGATCCCTAGAACCTCTCATAGGTAATAAGGGATGCTACTAGATGTGAGAAATTCCTCTCATTCCTTATTCTTCTTTTTTTATTTTTATTATTAATATTAATATTATTATTTTTAGATATTTTATTTAACTTTATAATAGGATTTTGCACAAATTAACAAAAATGAGTCTCCCAAATCAACTTTATACTATTATATTTTAGATGTTTAAATTAACTTTATAATAGGAATTTGAACAAATCAATTTTAATGGGTCTCCCAAATTAACAATTTCAATTCAGTTTTACTCCTTGCAATTAATATTTCAATTTTTCATAATCTTCTTCTTCTTTTTATTGGAACCCGCTTGACTTGTACATCCTTTGTCTTTAAATTTTAAAGTTTAGGGGGTCAAAATTGCCAAAATGCGATAACAACTTTTATTTTTTTACTTTAAAAAATTAAATATCTATTCTTTTTCAAAAAAATTAAATTCTAACATCATTGTTTCCTCCATGCCATTCTTTTGAGACTGATTTTGCAGGTTTTAATGGCATATTTTGGAATTTTTGCAGGTTTTAATGGCATATTTTGGAAGTTACGAGAAAAAACGTGATTCAACCCTTCAAAAACCTAGCTGCATTTTTTAATTTTATATTTTTTATACTCATTGTTTTTAAAAAATAATTGCAGATCATGAATAGGCTGATCGAGATCTATCAAATAAAAATTACAAAAATAAAATCGACAACTCTGGTTTTTGCTACAAATCCCGGGGTCGTATAGCCTGTGTATAAGCTTGTAAGGACTTATATGGTCTAGATTGGTATAAAAATCTCTGTTAAAATCTATCTTTGCTTTTTTTAATTTTGATTTTAGTTTTTTAAAAATAAAAATCCGATTTTTATTTAAAATCCATTAAAAAAAAACACGACACTGGCACTCTGTCATAACCTTGATCTATTGTTTAAACTATTTTTAGTAGTAGATCTACTTTCATTCTCTGATGGTATTTAAAAAAAAAATTGATTTTTATTTTTATTTTTTTTAAATCTTTTTAAAAAAATTATAGCAATATGTGATAACCTAGATCTATTATTTAAACTATTTTTTAGTAGTAGATCTACTTTCATTCTCTTTGGTATTTAAAATAAAAAATAAAAAATAAAAATAAAAATTATTTTTTTAATGCTTAAAAGATATTTTTTTAGGTAATAAATTCTCATTAAAATTGTGTGTTAATTTAATTTTAAATCTAAGGAAAGTTTTCTTGCATTCCTTTAAGGGTACTTTGTGTGTATTTAAATTTCATCTTTATTATGGTCTCTAATGATATTGTTAGCTTTGTTCGTAAGCATATTATTGAAGGGACAAACTATGGTATTTGGGAGCCTAGGATGAGTGCTGAAAGTTGAAACCAAGCAAGGTAACTTTGGAAGATTGTAAACGAGGATCCACAACCCTAAAAATGGAAGAGCACTTGAATCTTGAAATGTAAAAATTCAACAAGCCCTTTTTATGTTATTTAGGGTTGTAAGTGATGACATATTGCATATTTGTAATTTTCCTTTTGTATATGAAGCATGGGATGAGTTAAAAACCATGTTCACAAGGTCAAACATGGGTAAATTTTTTTCTCTTTTTTCAAAATTGTTTTCTACAAAAATGTCATGTGAAGAATATATTGTAATATACCTAGCTAAAATGAGGAAAAATAGGACACAACTACTTGCATGTAGTTGTGAATGGATGAATGAAAAGCTCTTATGTTTCATTGTACTTAGAAATCTCATTTAAAAATTCAAGGACTTTGTAAATGTCCTTAATACAAGATTTGATCAAGAAGACCATCTACCTACACTAACAGAGCTTTTTAACCCACTTGTTCAACATGAAGAAACCATCAATCTACAATAAGGTACAAAGGTAAGTGAAGGTAAGGACCCTAACTCTACTTATGTTGCCTTGAATGTTCATAAAGGTTATTAACCTAGAAAGTGGAACAAAGGCAAGAACTTTAAAGGTAAGAATCAAACTAGTTTTTAAAAAAACTAAGTTTGAGAAGAAATCGAAGAACAATAATCCTAAATTTAATGATAATTGTAACTTTTATGGCATTTTTGGCCATAAATAAAATTATTGTTACAAAAAGAAAGTAGCCTCTAAAAACATAATGAGTAAGAAGGGAGGTAAGAAAACTAATAATGTTGCTTTAGTTCATGCATTGACTTCCATTTATGATAAAATAGACCATAATTCTTGGATTATTGATTCAGGATGCACTAATAATATGTCTAATTCTAAGTTAGTTTTTACTTCATTAAACTTAGATTACAATGATGTAGTTACGGTAAGATAGGAAACTATTAGGGTTTGGACTACGATGGGGAGATTGCAGAGAATATGAGACAGAGATTGTAGAGAATACAAGACGAAGATTACAGAGAATGAGATAGACGAAGATACGATGGTCGGGGATTTAAATGATAAGCAAATATTGTCCTTCCAAGAGGCCCTCATGGGCTCTGGACCATCTTCTTTAGGGCATGCATTTGGAGAAAAATCATCAAGCCTAGTTGGCTCTATTTCGGTTGGGGTTTTCAGAGCTACAAAAGTGAATGGTTGTCTTGAACGGGCTCTGGATAGGCCTATCCTGGTGATTCAACCAGATTCAATTGTAGAGGATGTTGAATACCTAGCTAATCATACCTTAATTTGTAAATTTTTAGGAATTTGGGTCCCTCTCATTTCATTGGAATCTTGGGCTTGAAAAGTATGGAACCCGGTTGGAGATATGGAGATCATGTTGGGGGTAAATAATTTTTTCATGGTTGTTTTCTCTTGCATGGAGGATCGACATAAAGTTTTTGAAGGAGGGCCTTATTTTTATAACCAGGTTGGCTTGTTCATTAAGCCTTGGCATGTGGGCTTTAACCCTAGGAGGAAATTCCATCGTGGGTGTCGGTTTGGGTTTGGCTCCCTTGGTTACCTCTGGAGTTCTGGAGGAATGATATTCTTCACATGATTGCGTTGTTGCTGGGGAAGTCGGTGGGTCCTTCTCAACAAACGATGGATAAAAAGGTAGTTTCTTGTGCCCGTGTTTGTGTTGAGATAGATTTAAATAAGCCTTTGCCAGATTCTATGGAAATTTGTGTTGGATCTTCTTCTTGGATTCAATAGTTGGACTATGAAACCCTTCTATTTTGATGTTGTTTGTGTCATGCATATGGACACCTTCAGAGAAAATACCTAAAATTACCTGGGAATTTGCCATCTAAGCCTCAGCCTCCTAAGCAGGATAGTGGGATAGATAAAGGGAAAGCTCCTAAGTAGGCTAATGGGTCTGTTGAGGGGAAAGCTCCAATGCAGGATAGTGGGACTGATAAGGAGGGTTTCATTCCTATTAAGTCCCACAATAAAGGTAGGGGTTTGAAGAGATCCATTAATGAGAGGCAAGTTGATGGGTTACATAATAGATTTGATGCTTTGGATGACTTGGACCAACTTGCTGGGGTTAATCTGCAAAGGGATCTATCTATTACTCAGATGGACACTGATCAGTCTCTGGGTAATGTGATTATTCCAATTTTGGTGAATTGTGCGACATAGACTATTGAGGGGAACCAGATTTCTATTCCTTCTAAGGAAAATATGGTTGTTCAGGAGGATGGTGTGGTGGTAGATGATCCATTGTTGGCTGATTTGGTGGGTTTCGATCATGGAAAAGGTTCTAAGGTGAGTTCTATGCTGGGATTGCATCAAAAGAATTTTAAAAAGGGGGTACCTAAAAAGTCTTCTAAGGTGGGTAGGAAGAAATATGTGGAGAAAATTAAACTTGAGGGGGAGTCCTTGGTTGAGTCAGGGTTGGTTAGGCCCCTTGATTCTCACTTTTCCACCCCTCATAAATGATTGTTTTATCTTGGAATGTGAGGGGATTGAATAGCATCCCTCGATAAAAAGCTATTCACGAGTTGATTAAGTTGCATAAGCCTGATATTGTTTTTCTACAGGAGTCAAAATTATCAGTTGATTGTTTGTTTAGTATTGCTTCCAAATTGTGGGCTCGTGGTCAATGTCAGTGTATTGGTGCCCAGGGTAGTGTTGGAGGTATTGTTAGCTTTTGGAATCCTCAGAAGCTCTCTCCTATATGGTGGGTTTTTGATAAATTTTCTCTCTCTATGGTTGCTTCTTGTAAGGAGTCTGGTGAAGTGGTCTTATTAACTAATGTTTATGCTCCCTCTGATCTTGCTGGGAAAATTTATCTTTGGAATCATATTCGGGTGGTGTGGTTAATGGCTCCTCACTATCCTTGGATTGTTGTTGGAGACTTTAATGCTATCACCAGTTTGGAGGAGAAAAGAGGTGGTGTGGGTTCTCTTGGACAGGCATCTTTGGCCCTTAATGATAATATCCTTTTCTTAAACCTTGTGGATATTAAACCTGGTAATGGTATGTTTACTTGGAGTAACAGGAGATGTGGTACTGAGGCTATTTCTGAGAGATTGGATTATTTTCTGGTTTCTCCTTTCTAGATCAGTAATAATTGGCAAATCAGCTCAAAAATTTTGGATTGGAGAGGTTCTGATCATTGGCCTATAAAGCTAAATGCCATTCACCAGGGAGTTTATAGGAAACCCTGCTTTAAATTTTAGTTAATGTGGCTTTGGGAGCCTTCTCTACATGATTTAATGAGAGTTTGGTGGTTACATGGTAGGCCTGCTCATGGAACTACTATGTTCTCTTTTGTTAAGAGTCTCCAGTATGTGAAATATCAGCTTAAGAAGTGGAATAGGTAGAGTTTTGGTAATATTTTTGGGGCTAAGTTGGCTTCTCAAGAGAATTTAGATGCTATTACAAGATAGATTAGGGATTATGGCCTCACAAAAAGGACTCTTAAAGAGGAATCTGATGCTCTTAAGGAGTTAGCTGAGTGGGAATTGAGGGAGGAAATTTATTGGAAATAGAAGGCTCAGATTGATTGGTTGCAGGAAGGAGACAGAAATACTGCTTTCTTTTTCAATTCGGTTAAAGCTAGAAGGTATGGTAATGTGATTTCTTCTCTTGGGGTCCAGTTGATTGCTGCTCAGGATATTTCAAGGGAGGTTGTAAGGTTTTTTTCCTCTTTGTATTCTGAGGATTCTCCCTTGGTGGTTGCTGAAGAAAATAGTATTTTGGATTGTATTCCTTTAGTTGTCACTACTGAGATGAATGAGTTGCTCATGAGACCTATTTCAATCGAAGAGTTGGAGGGTATTGTTTTCCATATGAGGAAAGGGAAAGCCCCGGGGCCTGATGGCTTTCCTATGGAATTTTTCCAAGAATTCTGGGAGATTGTCAAACTGGATCTTCTATCGGTTGTGCAAGAGTCTTTCAGAACTAAACAAATGTTGAGAGCTATGAATTCTACCTTCTTGGTGCTTATTCCTAAGCGGGAAGGAGCCAATTCTCTGGATCTTTTTAGACCTATTGCACTATGTAATGTGGTGTACAAAATTATCTCCAAGTTGATTGTTGAGAGACTTAAGCCTTGGCTCAATAAGGTTATTTCTGATGAACAGGGAGGTTATGTGGTGGGTAGACAAATCCTTGATGGTGTGGCTATTGCTGCTGAGGCCATTCATTCTATGGGAATTTCTAAAGAAAAAGCTATGTTTATAAAATTGGATATGGCTAAGGCTTATGATAGGGTTAAATGGTCTTTCTTAAGTAAAATTCTCCTTGCTTTTGGTTTTGACTCCAACTGGGTTAGTTGGGTGATGAGTTGTATTACGTCTCCATCCTATTCTGTCCTTATCAATGGTGAGCCTTCTACTTTGTTTCAGGCTTCGAGAGGTCTCCGTCAGGGGGATCCTTTATCTCCTTATTTGTTTATTATTATGGTTGAGGGTTTGGGTAGACTTCTCAAATCGCATGTCATTCAAGGGTTGATTCATGGTTGGAGGTGGGGTAATAGTTTACCTGCGTATTCTCATCTTCAATTTGTGGATGATACTACTCTGATGGGTCTTGCCTCTATTAGGGAAGCAACTAATTTTAGAAGATCTCTGGATATTTATTTGGTTGCTTCGGGGTAGAAGATAAATGAGGGGAAATCCTCCATATTCTTTTTCAATACTAATCCTCTTATACAGGCCAGAATTGCTCAGATTCTTCGGTTTCATATTGGAGCTCTTCCTTTAACTTATTTGGGAATTCCTCTTTCTGTGGGCCCTCTGCCTCGAGGTATCTGGAATAATATTTTGGATAAATTTTGGGCTAAAGTCTCTCATTGGACTATTAAGTGGCTTTCTTTTGCTGGCAGAGTGTTGCTTCTTAAGTCGGTGGTTCAAGCTTTATGTATTTATCGATGCATGATTCAGGTCGCTCCTGCTAGTTTTATTCATGAGCTTGAATCTCTGTCCAGAAGATTTTTATGGGCTGGAAATTTGGAGTCTTCAAAATGGAGTCTGGTTAAGTGGGAGACTATTTGTAGACCAAAATAGGAAGGTGGTTTGGGTCTTCGTTTGACTTCTCTTTCTGGTCAGGCATTGGTGGCCAAGCTTTATTGGAGATGGTGCATTTCTCAAGACCATGCTTGGGCTAAAATTATTTCCTTTAAGTATCTTAATGGGGTTGAGGGCTCTGAGATACCTAGATACAGTTTGTCTGGTAAAGGCTCTTTGATCTGGAACACCCTTAAGAAGGGGGCGACTCTTGTTAAGCAAGGATTGTTCTGGATTTGTCTCAAAGGCTCGAAGGCTCTTTTCTGACATGATTCTTGGGATGGTTTCCCTACAATTTTATCTATGTTTCCTCATCTTCAGGAGCTATGTAATTGTTTCTTGGCTGTTGGTTGGTACAGGGTGATGGATTATAAAGTTGCCAAAAGAGTTGGGCAGGTGGAGGTAGTTCAGTGGAAAGATCCTAGAGATTGGTCGATAGGTGGTTCTGTTCAGGATAGAGAAGAGTTGGCTCATATTTTGGCTACTAGGGAGTGCTCTTCTTTATAGGATGATGATGTTTTGGCTTGGAGTCCGGATCCTAGAGGGGTTTTCTCGGTGGCTTCTGGTTACCATGTTTTAGATAGGTAACATTTTGGGGATGAGGAGGTTCCTTGGTGGAAACAGGTTTGGAATAAGTTTTCCTGGCCCAAATGCAATTTCCATTTGTGGTTGGCTACTAGGAACAGATGTCTTACCTAGGATAATATCCAAAAGAGAGGTTTTCAGGGCCCTTCATTTTGTTTCCTTTGTGAGAATAGTGATGAATATTTAGGGCATTTGCTCTTACAGTGTTCGTTTGCATGGGAAATTTGGCATCTTTGGTGGAGGGTGTGGAAATAGTCTTGTTCTCATGCCTCTTCTCTTGTTGAGTTCTGGAGGAGTTTAGGAAGACCTCCTGCTAAGGATTTTTTTCTTCAAGTTGCGTGGAGTATTGGGCCCTCATGTATTATATGGTAGATTTGGCTTGAAAGAAATCAAAGAATTTTTCAAGGTAGAAAGTTAACTATTTATCATATTTGGTAGAGGATTATTGGTATGATCCAAGAAACTATTTCTTCTAAATGTCAGATCAGTCTTCCTTTGGAGCAGTCTGATATTTTGATGATGTAGGACCTAGGTTTAGTGGAGAATGGCCCTCATCCTTCTTTATCGGTCGGGAGGAGAGGCCTCAATCAAAAAGTGCAGAGAGATGGCAGATGGCATCCTCCACCTCGGGGGGTGTTTAAGATTAATACTGATGGCTCTTCCAGAGGGAATCCTGGGTATGCAGGTATTGGTGGTGTTGGGAGAGATAGTAGTGGTGCAACTCTTTTCATTTTCTCCTGTTATAAGGGGAAGCAAACTAATAATTATATGGAGGCCCTTGCTATTCATTTTGCTTTGGAAAAAGGTTATGCTCTGGGATGGCGGAAGATAATCTGTGAGTCGAACTCTCATATTATTATTAATTTGTTGAAGACTCATAATATTTCTAATGTTCATTGGCAGTTGGCGTTAGTGGCTCGGTAGATCATTCAAATTTATCGGCATCTGGAGTTTATTTCCTTTGTTCATATTCCTAGGGAATGGAATAGTGTGGCTGATTGCTTGGAAAAATGGGCTTCTGAGTTTTAGGAAGACTAGAATGTTAGGGAATGGGATCAGCTCCCATTGGATTGTTCTCATCATCTTGCTAATTTGCTTGTTGCGGATATGCCTGGTTGAGGTTGTTGTTTGTTGGGTGTCTTTTGGTCGGGTGCTCGATGGTTTTGGGGGTCTCTTTCTTCTGGCCCTTGTAAGGGTTATTGTTTTGGGATTCTCTATTTCTTGTATGGTTTTATTGATTCAATAAATTTTTACCAACATAAAAAAATAATGATGTAGTTACTATTGTAGACAAATACCAAATTGTTGTAGAAGGAATTGGCAATGTAAAGATAGGTGAAAATATATATATAATGATGTTTTATTTGTTTCTAATTTTGTAACTAACTTACTTTCTGTAATACAATTAGCTTCTCAAGGAAGAAGCATTCAATTTTATGACAATAGGTGCATCATAAAAATAATATAGAAGAGATTGTTGGAGAAAGTGTGTTTTCCAACAATTTATATGTATTCTCTCCACATCAAATTTTAGGAAAACATTGCCTTGCTATGTATGTTGACAATAATTCTAAAATTTGGCATAATAGATTAGGACATCTAAACTATAGAAGTATGATTGATATGTTTAAAAAAAATATGGTAATTGGTCTTCCTAAAATTGAAGTTGATGGAGGACTTTGTGAGGCTTGCATTTTATCCAAGCAACCTAGGACTAATTTTGTTGAAACTTCTTTTAAATATTCTTAGAGATTGCAATTAGTCCATTCTAACCTTATGGGTCCATTTAAAGTTAAATTATTAAGTGGATGTTTACATTTTTAATTTTTATTGATAATTACTCAAGGTACACTTGGATTTAATTTTTAGAAACAAGTCTCAAGTATTTGAATATTTCAAAAAATTTAAGGCACTTGTTGAAAATAAAACCTCCTCTTCCATAAAAGTCTTAAGGAATTATAATGGAGGAGAGTATGTGAGTAATTAGTTTAAATCTTATCATCTTGAAATGGGAATTTCAATAAAATTCACATGCCCATATTCACCCCAACAAAATGGGGTTGTTGAGAGGAAAAATAGGTCCATTGCAAATATGACAAGGAATTTCCTCCAAAATTTACCTAGTTTCTTATGTGCTGAATGTTGTTTTACTTTTATATATTTTCTTAATAGGTGTTCCACTAAGGTACTAAATGGAGTAACTTCATTTGAGGCTTGATTTCAAAGGAAACCATCAATTAAGCATTTGATAATAATTGGGTGCATTGCTTATGCACATCATAATAATTCAAATAAAATTAGAAAATTAGATGATAGATCTTTGAAATATGTGTTAGTAGGTTATGATAATCAATAAAAAGGATATAGAATATATAACCCTAATAATAATACTATCTTTGTCAGGTTCGAGGTGTAGACCAATTGGTTCATCCAAACCCCATAAGGGGGACAGAGGTCCAAGGTTCAAATCTAGGGGCTCGTCAGACTGAACGCTTGTCCCTTTCCTGGTGATTTCAGTGGTGTTAAAAGTTTAAAATGATTGTGGCATGGTGGTTATAGGGGCAAATTTCCCGAAGATCCGTGTGGCGGCTTTCGGGGCAGACAACACAAAATATTGTGGCGGCCATAAAAGCTAGACAACATGCCCGGATTCATGGTGGCTACCGATTCCACCATGTTAAAATAATAATAATAATAATAATAATAATAATAATAATAAGAAAAAGACTATCTTTGTGAATAGAGATGTCATATTTGATGAGTCTACTTTATATAAATCTTGTTCTTTTAGCATTGATGAAAATTCTCCCTTAGAAAATCAAACTAAAAGATCAAAATAGTTAGAAAAAATAACCAAAGACTCTCCATTTGGTGAAATTTATAAATATGGAACTAGAAGACAAACATCTAGTATAACCTTAATGGCTAAAATTCAAAATTTGAATGAACCTCAAACCTATAATCAAGCTAAAAATATTCTAAATTGGATCAAATCTATGGAACAAGAAACTTGGGATTTAGTCCCAAGGCCTTCTAAGAGGAATGTAATAGGTTGTAAATGGGTATTTAGACTTAAGTTGAATTTTTAGGAGAAGTTGACAAACATAAGGTTAGATTAGTAGCAAAATATTTCTTATAAAAGTATGGCATAGATTATGAGGAAAATTTTGGGCTAGTTGCTAAGATGTCTATAATTAGATTAATAATAGCATTAGTTGCTACTTTTAATTGGAAAAAATTATCAATAATATGTAAAGAGTGCATTTCTTAATGGCAACTTAGATGTTGAGATTTATATGGAGCAACCTCAAGGCTTTGATAACCTAGAAAAACTAAATCATGTTTGTAGATTAAAGAAATCCTTATGTGGACTTAAGCAAGCTCCAAGAGCTTGGTATGATAATATTTCCAAGTATTTTTCTTCAATTAGTTTTAATAAGTGTTACTATGATCCATATTTGTATATTTCTAGGAAAAATAATAGCATTACTATCATTGTTTTATATGTATATGATTTACTTTTAACAAGAAACAATGAATGTATTATTGAAAAATATAAAAAGTAATTACTAAATAGATTTGAAATTACTAACATGGGTTTATTGTATTACTATTTAGGCTTGCAAATCTATCAACAATCCCATAAGATTGTGATTTCTCAATCTAAGTATATATTGAAAATCTTGCAAAGGTTTAAAATGAAAATTTGCAAATGTGTTTCTACTCCTATGGTTTCTAACAAATTTGAAATTAATAGACTCTAAGCTTGTAGATAAAACTCAATACATACAATTTATAGGTAGTTTACTCTATCTTACTATTTTCTAGGCCTAATATTGCTTATGTTGTTAATGCAATGGGTATATTTATGCATAAGCCTTATGATCATCTTAATGTTGTTTATAGAATACTTAAATATCTAAGTGGAACTCATAATTTAGCTTTGGAGTATTCATATATTCACAAAAACCATTACTAAAATCTAAATTTTCTTACTCTATAAATAAACTAGGCCTAAAATAATTATCCTCAAGGGGGAGTATTGCATAAAATTGTGTGATGTCAATTCTTTTATTCTTTGGTTTTTTGAGTTCCATGTTGATGAATATATTTTTTTTCATGTTGATGGAATATGTGTGCCACTTATTTATCCATGTTGATGGATGATTTTCTTCCATGTTGATGGAATATGTGTGCCACTTATTTATCCATGTTTATGGATATTTTTCTTTCATGTTGATGGAATATGTGTGCCAATTATTTATCCATGTTGATGGATGCTTTTTATTTCATGTTGATGGAATATGTGTGCCACTTATGTATATATATATATATATATATATATATATATATATATATATATATATATATATATATATACCACTTATTATTGATGTTTTTTCATATTGATAGAAACCTTATTTACATGTCATATTTTTTATATATGATTACTAACTCTATGTCATGTTCTTTTTTAGATCCATGTTTATGGATGGTGTCTTGTCTATTGCCACATAGCTTGGAGTCTCTACTATGCCATTGTTGAAGAAGTTTTTGCCAAAACTTATGCTCCTTTGTAAATTGGTTCTTTGGAACCTCACCTCTTGTAAAATTGTATTATAACCCCAAAATTAGATTAAGGGGGGTGTTGGAACAAATAATCTAATTTTGGGATTATATTGTAAATTCACCTAAGTATAAAGGTGAATAATAAAATTAGGCATCTAGGCTTAAATATAAATTAAATAGATAAGTATTTAATTTATATTTAATATACCTAGGTTAGACTAATATATATTAAGGTATATAAATAAAATAAATATATGAATAAAATAAATATATACATATTTATTTTATTCTAGTCAACTCAAGGTCAAAAGTGACATGGCATGAGACTTGAGTGTGGTGGCATGTGTGGGGCACATAATGGCATGTGGCATGAGTGGTGGTATGTGGCATAGGTTTGGTGGCACACACAAAGGTTTGGATGAGGACATGTGACCTCAACTTTGAGTGGTGGCATAGAGGTGGAGTTTCATGAGACACTTGTCTCATACACTCCATGTTGTGGAGTTTTTCCTCCACGTCTATCTTCCAATAGGAGGATAGCCCAAATTATATATTTGGGTTAACTCCTTGCTTCTTTGAATATTTCTTGATTATTTTAAAAATCCTTGAGTTGTTGACTGTGAGAAAATGGTATGTATATTTTACTAAAAGAAATACAAAGAGAATATATGTTTTGGCCATGGTTTTTCCTTCACTGTATTTCCACATAAAATTGGTGTGATTTATTTGGTTTTTTTATCTTGATCTTATGTTGAGTTTTTTTAATCTAATATTTTATATTTTTCTTATTAAGTTTTGTTTTTTTATCATTGTATTTGGGGTATTTCATTTTATTCCTCCCCCTTCAAGAAAGAGTTTTGAAAGGATCCTCGTACTTTTCACAACTAGAGAAGGCCATCAAAGATAGGCTTGAAAGAAAATCTCCCAAAAATAGCTAAGAGAAATTCATGAGTCTACTCTAGGATAACCAAATACAAAAAAATGCTACATCAAAGAAAAATCTTCAATTGCGAGAGTTTGAAGGGATCTTCCTAGCTTGCCTTGACGACAAGAAGGAATTATTTCTAAGGCTTTTAAGCAATATGATATTTGTGTGGATGATTTATTTTCCTGCCATGAAAAAAATGGATTGAGATCCATTCACTATTTCTACTTCTAATTCTCTTTTCTAAAGATCTTTTATCGAAGGCATATTTGGATTTCTTTCACTACCAATATCTGCACCTCTTTTTTTAATTTTTGGTGAAAGAATGAGGAGTGCCAAGGATTTTACCTAAAATTTTATCAACACCAATTGAGGAAGAGGAAACCCTAGCGTACTTTGAAAGGAAATCTACTAGGGATAAAATATTAGTTTGAGGCACCTTTGAAAGAGCCTTTGGAAAATTAAGAATAGAAATAGATTCTTTATTCTGCAAGAGAAGGGCCTCTTGGGGAGAGACAAAGGTATTGAAATGTTGTTCCAAGACTAATGGAATACCTTCTTTGGAAATAAAGGATTCTACCAGGGACAAGGCTTTGGGTTGAGTCACTTTCGAAAAAGATTGGAAAATTAGGAATAGAAGCAGGTTCTATATTCTACAAGAGAGGGGTTTCTTGGGGAGAGACAGAGGCATTAAAATGCTGCTCTTTAACTAAGGGAATGCCTTCTTTGGAAATAAAGGAGTCATTAGGATTGAATGCCTCAATTTCTAGGTAAGAAAAGGGATTCACTTGAATAGGAAATAAGTTATTCATAGAGGAGGGGAGACTAATATAAGCATAAAAAAATTCACCATTGAGCTATAAGTTTTTCTTTCCTTTGGATTTTTGAGCTTTTAATAAATTTGAAAGTCGAATATTCTCACATGTCAATATTTTATTCTCACTTGCAATTGCACCCATCTACATAGATGCTTTAGCTAGAATAGGAAGCTTCATGGGGTCCTTGCAAAACTAGGATTCCATGGGCTCAGTGGGAGGCCTCAAGGAGAAGCAGTGAAGAAAAATATTCTCATGTTTCTTGTAAGAAGTATAAAAGGGAGGTTTATTCTTGTACTCAATTAGTTGGTGTCAGTTGCAGATGTTCAATAACAATTCGATGAATGAGGGTAGATCAAATTCCAAGTTAACGTTGACGCACATTTTGGCATAGATCATCCTAGACTTGGCTTTGGTGGTAGGATAAAAAACAACTAGCTCTCATATGGCCCTTGTAATTTTGTTGAGCAAGTCTTCATGCCAAAACTAAATTGGCAATTGAGGGAGCCAAAGTCAAATTAGGGTCAAGTTGATACTTTGGGAGTTTGGGTCAAAATCTGAGCCCCATTTCCTAAGGTAAAGACTACGTCAACCATAGAACCACGACCCTCCAGAGATTATGTGGCTCAAATCCTCAACATTATTTAGTTTGATGAATAAAAATGCTTTGGGAAGCGTAACTAATTCCATATGACCTTTAGGCTTCCATCGGGAGAAATCCCAACTCTTGATGGATTCAATATCAGGCTTAGAGCCTACAAATTTCCCAACAAGAGAAATAGCATCTTGAGAAACAGTCATGGCTAGGAGCTCTGAAGGAACACTAATTTTATCCTAATTCAGAAGAATAATAAAGGAGATACTAAAACCAAAAATTGGGAGGGTTTTTCAAACCTTTTCAACAAAAGACAACAAAGGGGTATCCTATCAGGGAGGCTTTGGGGGACTAGGGCTAGAAGGTGGACCCACCCTGATACCCATGGCCGCTAGTCCTCTCACCAGACTATATCCAAAGCCATCCCCATGACTCATGATGCTCTCGCTCTCTCCAGAGGATTTCTTGCCTACACATAATTCAAAACTCAACATTAGAGGGAAGCTCATATCCTCTCACCATATCACTTTGTTTTTTACCTCTGATATCAATTCTAATGTTTTGATGTATTATTATTATCATCAAGTATTATTATATTATTATTTTTATTTGTATGAATTCTTAATTATAATTTTCAATACTATATAAATAAAAGAAAAATTAGAACGAATATGGAATAGGAATGTTAGTTGAGGTAAACTTATAACTATGGTGTAAAGAAACTTGATTGGTTTTTGGGGATCAATATGACTATGAAAAATAGAAAAACCTTGTTAGGACTAGATTGAGAGCAGGTGTATAGGACTAATGAAGGTAGGAAATCCTTATTAGCTATTAATTAATTCAAATTTAAGGTTCATTAAATAATCCTATTATAAAAATTAATTCTTAAACTTAATTAAGATTATGTTATTATGGCTTGAAATTAAAATTAAAAAGAAAAAATTAATTGAAACTAGAATAGGGATTTATTAAACTAAAATAGGGCTTAATGTTACATTATTTTCTTGTTTGCAAGGACATTTTTCTCATTTTATCATTTTAAGAAGCCAAATATAAAATAATGGGTGAGAATCCATGTTTTATGGGGAGGTCTAGATTGTAATTAAAATGATGGACTAATAATTTTATATGGATACAAAATCCTTAAAAGGCTTACAACATGATTTAATATTTTTGGACTTCTATATAAATTTATCAAAAATAATGTTTTTGAAAAACATTGGTAATAATGTTAGGGAGTTCACCTAGAAGGAACTAACTTGTATGAAGCAAAATCTATCTACCTACCTATCTATCTATCATGTCTATGTGTGTTTTTCCATGGATATTTTATAAATATTTTTTAAAATCCATTATAATTAATATGAATTAAAAATATATATTTAATAAGTTACTTTGAAAATATTACAATATGATGCCATAAATGCCATGTCCAACACATGGAAAATAATTACAAAGTAAATAAGGCTAAGAAGGAAATAAAACATTTTTGTATTGTGATAAAATCTAAGTTGAAGTAAGGTATAATATTATAGTAGAATATGGAACAAATGAAGGATTTTTACTCCCAAAAGTGGTAAAGAAAACCTCTCATCTTAGTAGATGGTGAAGACTATTAATATTTACATAGAGAAAATATAAGAATAAACTAACAAAGTTGCATGCAATGAGAAAATGTAATATGAAAGATTATATTTAGAGGATTTAAAGTCGTGAATAAATATGCAACCAAAAAATTCTCAAAATAGAGAAGATAAAAGAGGTTAAGATTAATATAGATAAATCATCTCCATTTTCCCCAAAAAAACTTATAGTAGTATAGAGGTTAACCCTTATAACTTAGGGCTCCGACTATAATATACTGAAAAAGGTAGTATGAAGGGCACCAATTTATGTTAGGATATTTTTAAGTAGCATAAAATTTTAAGTTCTTTAAAGGTTTCCCATACACTTTGGGTTTACAAGATAACATAAAAAGCAAAATATTTTTGAGGTTATCCCTTGTAATTCAAGTTATTTAAGGTAGTGTAAACCTATAAATGGTAAATAAAATTGTGAATAGTCTTGAAAATGAAATAAACTGATTAGGATGAAAGGATTAGTGGTAATGGAAAAGAAAAAAGACCTTTGAATCAAGAATAAAAATTAAAAAAACTTATAGGAATATCAATGAAGAACACAAGCTTATACTGAGAGGGGGGGTGAATAGTATAAGACCAATTTTTACTTTTCTTTCTCAAACAATATTATCCAATATATCAATGGTAATATCAACTGCAGTAATCAAAACAATGCATAAATCATCACATACAATAGAGACACCAATTTAACGTGGTTCACCCAATGTGGGCTACTCCACGAAGAAAATATTTCACTAAAATTTTCTCAACAAATCTCTTGGGAATCCTTCCCTATTACAATGTTTATGGACCTCTGTCCAAAGGAGACACCAATCCCCTAATCAATTTTGTGGACACCAATCCACAGGAGAACTCTTTCCCCTTTGCTGGTTCGTGGATCTCTATCCACAGGAGAACTCTTTCTCCTCTACTTTGGCTGGTGATCTTCTAGAAGACTACTGCCTCCATTGCACTAGCTTGTGGATCTCTCTCCATAGAAGACCTCTTTCCTCACTCAAAAGACCTATGTCCTCACTACCCTAGCTAATGGATCTCTATCCACTGGAGACTACTATCCTCTGCTCTGTCACCTCCAAATCCTGCTCTCAGCTTTGCTCAATCTCTGTCTCAAATCTGCACTAAACATTGTCCTTGGTCTAGCACAAATCTGCTCTCAAATCTATCTCTAGTCTGGCACAAATCTACCCTCAAATCTGCACCAAACTCTATCCTCAAATCTGTCCTCAAGCCTTAACACAAAGTTTGATCCAATCACAAATCAACTCTACTCAGATCTGCCTCAAGCCTTACCACAAAGCTTGAACAAATCAATCAATCAACTTTGCTCTCAAGTCTTCTCAAATACTTGTCTCAAATATTTCCAACAAGTCCTCTCAAGAACTTGCTCAATCTTCTCTCAAGTATTCACCAAGACTTACCTCAATTCTGTCCAACAAGTCCTCCGTAGAAGTTTTCCAATCTGATCAACAAGTCCTCCCTAGAACTTGTTCAATCTACTCAATAAGTCTTCACCAAGACTTGCCTCAAATCTGTTCAATAATTCTACACCAATACTTACCTTAAATCTTCTCAATAAGATTTCACAAAATATTTCTTAACATTGTCCTTAAGCTTTCACAAAATATTTCTTAACTTTTTCCTTAAGCTTTCACAAAAGCTTACTCAATTTAGTCATTAAGTCCCCTCTAGGACTTACTCAAATCTGTCCATAAGCTTTCACAAAAGCTTATTCAAATCACTGCAAAACTTGCATACAAAACTCAACTTAATCTCTTTTAGAAAACCTCTTCAATCACACAAATAAGTTTCACTCAGAATCTTGTTTAACCACATGAACATATAGAGAATGATCAAAGACTCAATATGTTTCACACTCACAATGTTTTGTACTCAAAAAAACAATCTTCCACTTTCAAACTCTCTTTCAAATCAATTCAAAAATAAAGTATAATTTGTTTCACAAAACTTG